>CM030007.1:136141734-137341734 GCA_017639485.1 Pluvialis apricaria | reverse complement strand
TCACAGACCACAAACTGTCACCTGCAGCTTCTCATCAAGAATGGTGATCGCCTTGGGCATTTTCACTGTTACTTCAAATTTTGGCAGCACTGCAGCAAAACCAAAGGAAGATGGTCTATGTGGTGGGGAATAACATAAGAATGAGACATGAAAGCTGCTCAAAGGCTATTCTTACAAATGACCTGAAAGCCTTTTGCATCTAAATGGTCAGATTTTAGAGGCTTCTGTCACCTGCACATCCCACTGAAGTCAGTGAAAACGACAGGCACCCAGCCACCACCGTGCCGGCTAGGAAGACAGGATTATTACACCAGCTATTAAATTACAGCAGCTTCTTAGATAACACATGGGTTATCTGTCCCCCAGCAGTGGGATAGAGTCAAATAGAGAGTTGCCTCCCACAAACATACAGATCTGGGACTGCAGCCTGGTCTCTGCATTTCCAAAGCATGTAGATCCTACCAATTTGCAAAATAGGAAGACCCCATAGCTTCCCCACTGACTTAGCACAGGGTGACATCGCATCCAAACCCAGCTGGATGGTGACTGTCTTGGGAGATCTAGGAGGGATTCGGGGCATAAGGGCACAGAACAGTTTTGCAATTGAAAGAGGTGAGAGGAATTCCAGACTCATCTTCCAGGACTCATCTCTGCTGCATGAGCCAGATCATGTCAGACCATGCAACAAGGGCTGCAGCTGGCTTGCTGGGGTGGGAAGATATGTTGGTTGCGACCATGAACAGGTCTGTATCGGGATACCATTTTCTAGCCAAGCAGATGGAACTGGCATAGTGGTGAGAGCACCAGAGAGAGGTTAAGGCACTAAGGTGCAATGTGAGCTACAGGCTTAGGTTGTGGGGGAAGACAGGCAAGATCTGAATTTACAGACAGCCCCAGCCTACACCAAAAGTTCAGGACTTTGGACCTCAGGCAGGGGAGACCCAGACTCATAGCATGACACTTAACAGGTGTGTAGCCAACTGGAGATGAGTCTGTGGCCTTAAATCACCTCTGAAAGGAGGTGAGGCTCACGGACATGCTGATTCACGCACACTTGATCCTCCTGATGGGAGCCTTGCTGAGGTGGGCAGTCAGAAGAGCTGCACTGTGTGTTCTGGGGCTTAGGGAGGAGTGGCGACAGGTGGCTCAAGTCCTTCAGTCTTCACTCCTCAGAAAGGGATGATGGAGGAAGGGAGAGGAGACAGAAACATTTTTTCCGGCCATGCTGGCCATCCTGACCAGATCTACCACCCTGTTCAATTAAGCTTTCATGCCCCACGGGACTAGCTATTAGGAACCTGAACTTGCAGTGACAGTTACCATACTCCTCCACAGAGAAAGGATGCCGAATTGTCTTCCCAGAGGCCTTCTGTGCCACCACTGTGTAGGTCCCTTGCATAGGTTCAGAGGTGAGGTTGAAGAACAGCTGGATTAAACCCCCCTTTAACTCTGCCTTTGTCCACTGGTACAGACGGTTTTTCTTTGGGTCCTACAGATAAGGAGACCACAAGGAGATTGTGAGAACAGTGGGAGTCTGCAACGAGAACTAAAAAGCACTAACAAAAGCAGTGAGGGGAGGCCCAGCCCTAGTGTTTCAGGAGGCTGCAGGGCAGGAGTGGGGGGCACTAGCAGAGTTGTGGGGGGAGCCCAGGGCTGCACAATAGAAGGAGCTGTAACCTGGGCCCAGAGTACATAGTTGCCCCATATGAGTTAAAGCTCTGTATATTCAAATTAATGTTGTGGACCTGCTTAATAAATACAATAGACAAGAATCATCTGGAGGCAACTGGTAGTTATGCTGCCAGGTTGAGGTATGATAGACATGAACATGAATTGAATGTTTGTACATACCTCGATATAGACCAGAGGAAACTAGAAAGAGAAGAAAGGAAACACCATATTTTAGAATGCACGTTTGGACAGAGTGCAAGCAACACAGGCAAATGACCAGGGCTATGACCACATTTCAGGGAACAAGCTGATCACTCAGTGGGATAAGGAAGAAAGTACCTGGTGTGGTGCAACAGAGGATTTTGAGGTACACCAAGGTGGGGGGGGGCGGGGGGGGAGCAGCGGCGCAATGCTTTGTCTCAGGCAGAAAAGTCAGCTGAAATTACTGTGTACACTGTGATAATAACAGATTTGCTCACGGCTGAGGTGTTTACACCAGCACTGTTCATTTGCAGTTTGTCAAACCTTTCCAAGAATGCAGAAGGCAGTGTTGTGCAGAAATTTGAAGAACTGATCCTGTTAACAAGATCTGAGGTAACCCAGGAACTGCACAACTATCTCAGTGTACTGAGAGCTCTCCCCAAAAGACACTTCTTTCCTCCCTCTCCCCACATGGATGACATAAGGCCAAATAACTAGTAAAAAGGAAGAATCATACTTACCACCTCGTTCAAGGGATGGAAGTTGTTATCCAGAGAAACAATTCTGAACAGGACTGATGGAGAAAGGCAGACAGTGAGGTTCCACAGTGCAGCCACCAACCAGAAAACATCAGTTGCAAAACCGAATGGTACAACTGAGAACAGAGCTGTTCTCTTCTAAAGAAATGCCATTCACTAGAAAACTGTCATGCTAGGAGGTTACCCGTGTAACAAATTACATGAATAAGAGCATGTTAAGAGCATATCCACGGCAGTGTGAACATCTTACTGATTGTGGCCATCAGAATCTCACTAATCAGGACCAAAGTTAAATTTAAGTTGCCTTTGTCTACTTTGCAAGGATACATTTTTATATTTGAATTCACATGAGTCTTCTAATTTTGTTATAACTAGACTGACTTCTTAGGAAGGATGAATGCAAGCAAATTATTTCAGCACTTGGCTGCAAGTTTGTGTTGGCTCTGGATGGACAGAGAATTCAGTGTCTCTTTTAGGACATTGGTTCCTGTCCAGGCCAAGTTTAGGAGATCAATGGCCCAGAAGAAATAAATGGCTTATAGAGTTCTCTCTGTCTTTATTGAGCAAAATCAGCTGACACTTTGAAAGCTATTTCATGACAGTCTGAATTTTGGCCCTGTTCTCTATAGGACAAATATCCAGTCTTTCTCTGATTTTAATGCAGGTGCTAACTGCATGGCGCACAACAACAGAGCCTCCAGTGACAGAGAGAGTGTGTGCAGGTGGCCCAAGTATGTGCATGTATCTTACAGTTCCCCAAATTGTTCCCTGATTGATCTTCTGGCCCCCACTGAAAGTAGTCGCCAGCTGGCCAGCACAGTCCAACAGTTTTAATATGAATTTTTGCTTCAAACGCAGATCTCCACCCCTTCCCTGGTACCTGTCTGTCCGGGCTTGTAGATGGGTTTGTCTGTCTGGACGAAGACCAAGCTCTCAGAATTCTTGACCAGCACTGACTTGCGGCTCCTGAACTGCAGGGTCGCTCCCCTCACCGTCACAGTGATAAACGTGACGGGTGACTGGCTATTTGATTTTGGAAGCTGAAGAGTAAGAAGGCAGCTATGTTATGGACCACCTTTATAGGCTTCCTGAACTGAACCCGCCTTCATGAAATAAGCGATCTAATATAATCCTGATGGACCCAACACAGAGGTGAGGGACATTATAATCAGGAACAAGAGACTGATCTTTGCTTGTCCCATATTCCTACTCATTCCTACTGCTGTGCAGAGATTGTGCAAGTATTGTGCAGCAAACGAACTCCCAGCTCTGCCACGCAATTTTAAGAAGTCCTTACCACCCTGACAAAAACCTTTCTGTCCTTTTCCTTTTGACGTTCACAGGGACAATGGAATAATCCCCCTTCTCTTTCAGATAATGTTCCTAGTCCTCGCAGAACTTTTCCTTTTCCAAACCAGACATGCCCAGATCCCTACACATCTCTCTCCAAGTGACAAAATCATTCTTCAGCCTGTATCTGACAAACTCAGACACAGATGCCAATCTGTTCAGTGTCCTGAAGGTCAGTTCCTCAGCCTTCAGGCCAAAGACATAATCTGTGCTCTGAGCCAGATGACCAACTTTCCTGGTTGCCCATGACTTGTTATAGACCCTGGGGCTATCAATTACACTGTTATGAATTTCCTGCTTCACTCTCTTTTTCAGACACAGGGAATCACAGCTCTATGTTCTCACATTAATTCAGTGTACGATATCCACAAGGCAAAGAGTAGCTGAGGTCCAAAAGCTCTACCCCAATTTGAAGGCACCCAAGTGACAATCTGTGGCTGTTGAAGGATGATGGGGACAGCCATTTGAAGGCACTATTCAGCAAACAGCCAGCAGCAGCAACATCAATACTAAAACCACTTCTTTCTCCTAGCCTCTCCTCCTCCTGTCCTAGAGCAGGGCTGGCTTTCCAGGATTCAGCATTTCCCATTCAGGTACCATGCTAAGGAGATTTCAGCAGTGAGAGGGTGCTGAGGGTGATACCTTTGGCCAAGAGGGAAGTGAATACCTACACAGCGTTACTCTGTTCATTACTACTCAGTGCCCTTGCAGTTTATCCCTGGCACAAGGGGTGAGCCCACAAGGATGAGATACTCACAGAGAAAGGGATGCAGGTGAACACGTCCTTCTCCGACACCACATCATCAATCAAGCTCCTGTTTTCCCCTTGATACTCGAGTGTGGTGCTCAGTGTCACAGACTCATTCAGGTGGGTCAGCTGAACACAGACTTTCTCAGAAGAATCAGTGTGTATCAGAAAGGGCAGTAGCACCATGTACTGCCTTAGGAAGAGAGGAGAAGGACAGGTCAGAGGGGCAGGAACAGGTAATGGGGGCCATACAGAAAGAGCAAATAAACCAATCTGATGACTACGGCCTTCACTGTACAGAGAGAGAAGTGCATTTTCTAGGAGCGTAACAAGACTTCCAGCATGTCTGTAACAGCAGGGGAAAGCAGAGAGGCCGCTCTCAAAAGTAAGATACCACAGGAAATCCTCAGTGCAAACACCTGGAAAGGATATGTTTTTCCAGGTTCTGGCACAAGGGCAGCACTGCCTCCTGGGACACTGAATAACGCCAGTGGGGAAAAGTCAATTGTCACCTTTGCTGGACACTTGGTAGGATTCAGGAGCCACACAAGTGCTGATTGGTGAATAAACACCATTGACTACACACTGCAAACCATCTCTAGCACTACTCTCATTCCTCGCAGAGACCCAAAACTGCCACAGCGTGGTGCCAGATCTTAGGCAAAAGCACTGGAGCAAATTTCAGTTTTTCAGGGAAGCACATTCCTCTGTCTCAGCCCGAGCAGGGGGTCCCTGCCCGGCCCCACGCAGCCTCCGTCCCTCCCAGCGGAGCAACGTGCTGGTGGTGTCCCGGTGCCCAGCACGGCGTCTGGTCATCAAACCTGACCTGCCTAAGGGCCACAGTGCTCCCCTTTGGGACTGGCCTCTGACAGGCACCCCCAGAGCAGCGAGCAGCTGGGAGAAGAGCCCTCGACACCTGGGCAGTAAGGCAGCGTGTTGCCTTTAGCGGTAGGGGAGGCTCTGACACCTTTATGTCCATCAGTTGGTCTGCAGGGTCTGCTCTGGCCCCTCAGGTCCTTGCCCGGCCATTCGTTTGCCCTGCGTTTGGTGTAAGCACTGCAGCACAGCCTTGCTTTGCTGGGGAGGAAAAGACATCACCAAAAAGCCAAAGGAAAAAGTCTCTGGGATGTCAGGACCCCTCATGCGCTGCTGCTGCCACACACGTACACGTATGCACGCAACACACACTCCCTTCACATACAAACAGGGCAAAACAGGGTGAAAAAGGGATGCAGCACAATATACCCTCACAGACCTGAACAGTCACAGTCTTCAAGTGCTACATAACCCTGAGTGAGAAGGGAATTTTCATTCCATTGGCTGAGCTGAAAAATGTGAATTAAAAAATAAACCCATTTCTGGTCACACCAGATCTGTTATTTGTTCCTTTTTTTCTCATTATCAATCAAAAAACCACTCCCGTTTCCCGGGCATTTCAACCTGGGAGTAGGGTAGCCAACCCACAATGAAACCCTTCATTGCCTTTTCAAAAAAGCCTGTCTCTTAAGAAAAACTGAATGTGTAAACAGTTATAAAAAGTTGCCTTTCAAAAGAACCAATTTTGTGCAGAAAAATTTGTTGAAATGCTGTCAGTTCTCTGAAGCAGCCAGAGATACACTCATAGACCTTCCCCTCTTTTTTCTTCTTTTTTGTTCCCTGGAGTTTCACTGACATCTCAGTTTCACAGGCTGTTTTGGGTCCCCCTGAAGCACTAGGGTTGCTGTTTGTAGAAGACACTGTACCCAGCCCTGGTGTCTTTAGTCCTGGGTAAAAGAAAGTAGGCAGAAGATAAGGGACAAAGCAACAGACACAGGGATACAACCCAGGTCTCCTGCCTGCCCAGAGACCCCCCTGTGTAGCTTACGGCTCTGTGGCGGGCGAGGTGTCTCCAGGAAGGAAGAAGAGGAGAAGGAGGAAGATGTTTGGTTTGATGAGCAGCCCATCCTTCCCCATGGTGCAGAGCAGGACGTGATTTGTCAAGCAGACACCCAGCCTGGTCCGGTGCTGCTTGTGCTCCTGCTCCGCTCCCCGAGTCAACCCCTTTATACTCTCCCCTGCAAACAGCCCAGGGGCTGGAGGAGATAAGGGCTGGGGGCCAGGGCCCCTCCGGAAACGGGGAGAGGCGGTACGGAGGAGCTGGAACCAGCAGCTCGAAATCTGGGCAGAAGGCCAGGCGCTGGCGAGGAGAGGGAGGGGAGGGTGCCCAGCAGCCTGACCGAGCTGTCTCTGTTTTGGGGCAGGGCAGCAGGCAATGGAGGAGGAAAGGTGGCAGCTAAAGAAAAGAAGGGCTAACAGCAGAGGATAAGGGGAAGGCCTCTGTTTCTGGCAGGACTCCCTCCATGGACATGGCCACAGTGCTGGTCACAGAGGCTGCTGGAGAAGCAGGAGCAGTTTGATTTCCTTCACACTGGGAGCACGAGGTTGAGCTAGGTTTTGGTAAACAAGAGTGGGTGTGCCCAACCACCACTTACCAAGGCGGGATCTGAAAACAGGGAAGGCAAACCCTGAAAACCTTCCCCGTCCACCCACCCTGCTCTCTTGTACTGTCCATTCCTGGTCCCATCAGGGCTAATGCCGGGAAAAGGGGCCAGAGAGTGCCTGGGCAATCAAGTCATCTAAGATAATCTAACCTTCACCCCCACAGAAACAGGGACAGTGACATGATGGCAAGCTGCCAAAAGTTCAACCCATTAACAGCGTGTAACACATTAACCAGTTCCCCAGAGCAGCAGCTGCCCTCACACAGCAGAAGAGACATGGCCTGGGTCTTGCTTCCCCTCTACTGGTTCTTGTTCCGTGTCAACTTATTGGCACAGCTCAATCAAATAATTGCTGTTGGATGGTTTCATTAGGTGAAAATCCACATAATGCACTGTGATGGGCGATGTCGTATCACAGAGGGAAATGTCTTTTTGACCATTGTCTTTACTGTAGTTACCTTGGTCTGCAGCAGGAGGATCAATAGCTCTGGTAATGATTACCCTTGCAAGTGACAGTAGAACATCTGTCTTCCTTATGCTCCTAACCCAGACTCCAAAGAATGGAGATCTGTGTTGGAGGATGCAAAGCAAAATTTTTGGATTAAAAAGGGTGCAGGATAAAATGATTGTCTGTCCTTCCCTCTCTTACTATCATCATCAGAAGTTTAGTCAGCTCAGGAACTTTGGAGTTAAGAAATCCAAGAACAATGAGATAACAAACCTTCATTACAGACCTCATTCTACCCTGAGGTGACCTGCATGGGAAAGGAGCGCACGTTCAATTTCCTTGGGGACTGCACAAAACAAGCACAGACCAGGCTTGTGTCCTGCCTTCTCCATCTGATGCCTAAAGGTTTCTCTGCCTGCCCAAAAGAAATGTAACCCAGGAAGATCTGCCTCACCTGCAGAGAAGAGGATTTGTGGTCAAAGCCTTTTTGAAGATGACACTTGACATTGGTCTGAACAGGTTGGGATCTGGACTGATTGAACACAAACATTACAGAAAAGAGGTGCAGAACCGCACACTGCAGAGGAAGCTAGGGCTGCCCTTTTGGCCAATAGCCAAACAGCTCACACTGCTCACAAGCCAGCTCCCGATCTTAGGACCTTGGTCAAAAATGTGCTGTGCAGCAAAAACTGAAGAGAAATGTTTTCGTTCAGTTGAGGGGGGCAAGATTTTAAAGGCTTGCATATCCCAGTAGGTACCAGTGAACATGCACAGATACCAAACTAACTTTTAAAATCTGCCCTTAAGCTGCTTGGCCTCCATCCTCTTCCCAATAGCAACTTGGGCCCCAGCAGCCTCATTTCAAGGGTCTCTGCATGACCCATGTGAGTCAGCTTGTAGGTGGTGGCACAGACAATGCAGTGGCAATGCATTTTCCCTCTCTCATCTGCCATTTCCATCTGCTGTGAGTGCAACCGAGAAGGCCAACAGGCTTTCTAGAGCTTTTTGGCTAGATTTTAAGTGGTTAACTCTAAGCTCCTCAAGAAAACTCCTGCAAGGTGTTGGCCTACCCATGAGGAGAGTGTAGTTTAGAATGAGTTCCTGGATTTCCCTCAGTGAATCTGAAGTTCTGTCATTTGGCATAGCTGAGAGGGACATGTGCCCCAATTGTGCAAAACCAGCATTAAGTATTCTGTCTCTGAACCAAGAATCGCGCTGCATTCATTGATAGCATCACAGAAGTGCTGGTTGGAGGGGAGCTCTGGAAGTTATCTAGTATATCCTTTCACTTAAAGCAGGACTGCTGCCAATGCCATCAGCCGTGACTTTGTCCAGTCAAATCTTGAAAACTTCCAAGTATGGAGAACCTACCATTTCTCTGGTGACCTGTTCCAGTATTGCACTAAACTCTGGTGAAGATGTCTTTCCCCATGTTCAATCTGAAATCCTCACGCTGCAGCTATATGTTATATCTTCTGCCCCTACCAGGAAAGGCCACGTTCCAACATCCTTGTAACTGCCTTTCAAGTATTTGTAGGCAGCTGTTTAATCAACTCCAACCACCTCTTGGTCAGACTAAACAAGCCCAGCTCTCCCTGTCACTCCGTGTGGGTCATATTCTCCATACTCTGACTGGTTTGGTAGTCCTCTGTTGGACCCTCTCCAGTTTCTCCACATTCCTCTTGAACTGGTGGTCAGCAGACCAGACACAGTCCAAGTGCAGCCACAGAAATGCCATGCAGAATGAGGACTGTAACTTACCTCGATTTGCTAGTCATGCTCCTCCAGCATTCATTCATCGCTGCTTACAGAGTTCATCCAAGAAGAACTTATTTCCAAGAAAATTAGTATATACCAATCAGTTATATCAACATGCTCTAGGCAGAAGATGACAAGCTCTTCCAAAGATATTTTTTCAACTGCTTTTCATGGAAATGAATATACTTGCTTCAAATCCCTTTAGTACTGTGAAAACTTGAACCCAGAGAAGAGCCATGTGCATCACTGAAAGTAAAATCCACAGCCGAAAATCCCTTCCCTTCCCTTCAAAGGATGGTCAACTTTTGAGGCAACCTAATATATTTATTTATTTTACATTCCCTGAGCATCTCTTCGGGATGAGATTGAGAGGCCATGCTTGAAGGGCTGATCAGTAAAATCGTCTGCACTGTAAAATCCCAGGGGAGGCAAAGCTGTTGTGCTACTCACAAGGTAAACTAGGCAAGCTCAGAGACATGCTCACCTCACAGGCACCGTGGTAACATGAGAAGCTGTTTCTTCACTGGGGTTCTCTGGTAAAGTAACTGCTATGTTTCTTTCTGTACATGCTGCCACCATTTTGACTAAGCAGGCAAAGTCTCCAGCATCATTTCATAGGGCCTGGGAACTTTCTGGGAGTCAGGGACGGTATCTTCTTTTGATAGTTGAATGGACTCTGGCACAGGCAAAACGACTCACCCAAAGTAACCCGGACAGTCTGAGATGAAATCTCAAAGTTTTTACTTCCTAATACACAGCTTAAAGTACTGTGGTTTTGTCGCAGTTTCCCCAGGTCTGACTGTTGCAGGCATGGTTATTGAAAAGCAGACCTACCCTCGCTGGGAACACTCCCACCTTAAGTCCCTCAGCTCCGTGAACTCTATATGAGGCTCAGCAGACATCCACTTAACTGGGTACGCTAGGTTCTGTATTTTTGTCTTCATCTGCCCTGATTCCTTCATGTGTTGCATCCTCTATGAATGTCAAGCCTCACATACCAGGGATATGCAGTTGAAGGCGTTCTGTAAATGGCAGTGTGAGGAATCTGCTGTTGCCTTGCAACTGGATTGCTCAAAACTGCACTAGGCTGCTTCTTTCAACCAGGTGATGCAAGGACAATCTCAATTATTTGAAAAGAAAATTGCTGGGGGGAAACAGCAATTTTCTTTCTGGAAATAAGATCTTGTTTCTGTTTTCTGTGTGATTTCACAGTTGTTTGTAGTGCTTATTTGCATGTGGCACAGCAGCATCAATCCCAATAACAATCACTTCCAATTTATTTGTAATCCTCCTCATGAACCCCTGATCTAGCATTTTCAGACAAAACCTCCGGTGCCTGGGTCAATTAGTTTCTCCCTTGCCTTTCCCCGCCATGCACCACACTGCCTAGTTCTTTACCTTCATTATCTCTTAGTTTCTGTCTCTCCTCCACACACACAAACTCATCTCCCCAGACCTGTCCTTCTTACTCACCCACCTCCCCCTACCTAAAGTGCCTTTCTTGTCCTTACCTTTAGCAGATCTCTCATAGAATCACAGAGCGGTTGAGTTTGAAAGGAACACCTCGAGGTCATCTGGTCAAACCCTTCTGCTCAAGCAGGGCCACCTACAACTGGTTGCCCAGGACCATGTCCAGACAGCTTTTGAATATCTCCAAGGATAGAGATCCCCACAACCTCTCTGGGCAACCTGCTCCAGTGCTCAGTCACCCTCACAGTAAAAATGTGTTTCCTGATGCTCAGCAAGAACTCGTGTGCTTCAGTTTGTGCCCATTCCCTCTTGTCCTGTCACTGGGCACCACTGAACAGAGCCTGGCTCTGTCCTCTTTGTACCTTCCCTTCAGGTGCATTATGTATATTAATACATATTATATATACATTAATAAGATCTCCCCTCAGCCTTCTCTTCTCCAGAATACATCACCCCAGCTGTCTCAGTCTCTCCTCATAGGAGAGATGCTCCAGTCCTTTCATCATCTTTGTGGCCCTTCTTTGGACTCTCTCCAGTATGTCCATGTCTCTTCTGTACTGAGGAGCCCAGAACTGCACACAATACTCCAGGTGTGGCCTCCCCGGTGCTGAGTAGAGGGGAAGGATCACCTCCCTCCACCTGCTGGCACTACTCTGTCTAATGCAGCCCAGGATACCATTCGTCCGGTATGCAGCGAGGGCACATCGCTGGCTCACGTGGAACTTGGTGTTCCCAGGTCCTTTTCTGCAAAGCTTCTGTCCAGCCGGGTCACCCCCAGCATGTACTGGTGCACGGGGCTGTTCCTCCCCACCTGCAGGACTTTGACCTTCTCCTTGTTGAACTTCACAAGGTTCCTGTCAGCCCATTTCTCCAGGAACAAACACACACCTCAGAACAACTACCACTAACTTGCTGCTTGCCAAGGCTTGCGACTTGCTATTTGGGAAATCCCCACGGAAACACTCCTGTGCACCATGTCATATACGCATAGTGAGGTGAGTGTTCAGAGCAGGCCACGGCTGCTGTGTGTGCTTCAGAGACCATTCATATAGGCCCAGCGGCGTACGCCCACTAGTATGCACCCATGTGCTGGACACATACAGTCAAACTCTCAGACCGCAGCGGCAGACACTTTGCATCAGAACTGCCCACCATCAGACAGTCCTGTCAGTGTTGCTGCTCTGACTGCATCGGACTATAACTGTAATTCCAGACCAAGGATAAATTTATAATAGTAAATCGGAATATAATATAAATATATTAAGATAAATAGGATAAATTGGAAATTAATAAAATTTCTCTTCCTTTGTTGGAACGAAATCTCTGGGTGGAAAAAAGAGTTTTCCAGGTGTGTGGAAATGCAACCTACTGTCACATCCTTAATGTTCACTGTGGCTTTATGCTGTTCACACTTTTAGCCTGTAGCTACTCTATTTGAGCTGAAAGCTCCTTGTCTTTCTCTGCTGCTTCCTCTCTCTGCAGTATGAAACTGCAGGGGTGGAGAGGGAAACACATTGTTGGTGGATTCAATAATAACACACAATTCACTGTATACCTTTTGCTCCAGAAGTCCAGCTTCTTGACTGGTTTGGTTGATGTTGGCCTATAAGATAGGGTGTGCAGCTGGTTCCTTCCAACAGAGAGAAGTAATGACATGGGTACACACTTTTGGTCCAGTGCACTACCGGAGATTTATTTTCACTGTGAGATTTACAGAAGCCGTAATCTCATTTCATCCTCTTCTCTCCCACCCATAGCACTGGGATGCAAAAAGAGAGGCTGCCACTGGGAGAAGTCTGTTTATATGTTTCTGGCAGTAAACAGCAGGCTTCATTTTCCTGGTCCTGCTGGCACCAGACAATGGAGATGCAGGGAATGGAAATGACATTTGATGCTCAGGAATGGAGGAAAATGGCCAGCTCACCTTCAGAGATCTGAAGACCCAGCATCTGTTATGACAAAACTTTTGTTGGGAATGATCTATCACTGAGGATATCTCACCCTTATGGCCAACAAGCCTGTCCCTTTGTGAGGGTCTGGAAAGGGCACGTCCTTGGTCTTGTGCAGAGCTTTGGTTTGCAGGACTATGATCCACTTGTACCACTGATGAGATGGTTATGAGATGAAAATGCACATGGGATTTATCTAAGAGATTTCTCACAGATCCACGGAGCAGAAAATTCACAGCTGGAGGCCTGAAAGTGACCTTTCATCAGGACAGCACAGTGTTGCACAGGGCTGTTAGAGGGGATCCTGCAAGAGACACAGAATAAAAGTGAGACGAGTGAAAATGCTGAGATTGTCTCCCGGAGGCAAGAAAGAAAGAAAGAACATCTGATTTTGAAGGGTGGAGCCCAGAGGAAGTGAAAGAACCCAACCCCATGGGCAGCTGTTTGAAAACAAAAGGTACACCAAAAAACTATCTACCTGTGAGATTAAACACCTAAGTAATTTTGCCATTGGGGAACCCAAGTCAGAACCAAACACGGACACAATGCCCTGCAGCGACAGTGATATCCACCAGCATGAGAATGACAGTGCTGAGAGTTTCATGGGAAGATGATTGCCTCCAAGGACTTTGTAAGAACAGAAAGCTGGATTTAAGATGGTAACTAAGCCAAGTGCTTAGAGTGCTGACTTAACTGACAGTGAGATCTTGGGCACGTTTCCTTGCTGGAGAAGTGTTAGAGATTAACTGCCATAAAAAGGAAAGGGCCAGGCAAAGTCACTGGACCAAGGTATAATGTTTTCCCTCATGCAGATGCTGCATTTTGTCCAAGTAAAGATTCAGCCAAAATTAAGGTTCTGACTTGGGTTGGCACCAGCAAAGCAGCAGTGGCTTACATCCTTGCACTCAGGGACACCAGCACTTGGCAGAATGCGTGCCAGGTGGCTAAACCCAGTAAAGCCAAGATGGACCATATGCTTTTCTGACTGAGCAACTGTGTGGGCAGTGCTGGCGAATAATACTTGGTCTGAGCAGCTGGAGGGAAGTAGAGAGTGAGGTACTAACATTAGCCCTCTTTTCACTGGTAGATGCCTTTACAAGGTGCAGGGCAGTAAAAAGCAGGCTTTTTCGAGTTCAGTGCCATACAGGTGATGGCAAGAAGAACATCTGCCCAGGAAGAAAGCTGCTGAGATCTGGTGCAGGAACTCTGGGTGTTGTGGAACACCAGACAATCTGAATTAGCACTCTTGTTTTTAAAACAGAATTAAACTCACTTGGTGCCATTGAATACAGAGCCATCTTCCCAAATCCAGCCAGAGCCTGTGCTGTTCCTCAGTCCAATCCAGAAACATTCTGCTTGAATGCTCTTGAACAGGTCCTAGAAAGGGTGATGAATTACAAAGTGACTAATGAAAGCCAGCCTGAAAACAGAGATAAGGGTAAGTAAAGAGAACAGGGAGCAAGATACATCCCCTCGCCTGACTGTTCCTTAAGTGGCTGATACTATTGCTTCTCCACACCTTCTAATCAGGAAGATCAGCCCTGCAGATCATGCCTGGAATAACGACTATGTGTGTGTACACTCACAAGGAAGTAAGCCTGCTTTCAAGGGTCCTGGGCAGATTCTTCAAAGGACATTTCTCAGGGAAATATATGCGAACCAACTGCACCCCAGCCTCCTGCAGTTTCCTACGCAAAGCTTTATGTAGGAACGTAGGCTATGAGTATGAATATTAATGCTCTACCATACAGCTAGCTAGCAAGTTAACACAAAGTATTAACAATTAAAGGTAAAATCAGGCCAGAGCAGGAAGTGTAGGCACTGACAGATCTGTGTAAAGAGCCCAGGACCAAAGCTCATTAAATTTTATACAAACTTTCCTCCTACGTGTTTTCAATGCTCGTTTCCTTTTGCCTAACCTTTAACTCCTGTTTACTCTTAAAAGGTGAAGCCTGCAACAGAAACTCAGCCCTGAAGTAAATCCCCCCAAAAAAGACAAAGACAAGAAAGAGAAGTTTGTAATGAAACCCAACAAAAGCAACATTTCAGTGGTGTGGCTGGGCCCCATCCTTATCTCCGGCTGCCATAAACAAAGCTTCAGAGCAGTGTCTTCACACAGAAGCATTAACAAAGCTGGCTTGGTAAAGTGGTGGGAATAGGAGTAGCTTGAGGAATGCTTGAGTGTTGCTGGTGGTTTGGAGATGACTGTCCTTCCCTGATAGGTAAAGGGAGGTTGAACCGTCACAGCCTTTGCAGCACAGGGCACGTATAACTGGATAGCTGGGAAAGTCTTGCTTGTGTGGGGAAGTCTGAGCAGGGATAACGGCTAACACTCTAGTAGCAGAGACAGAAAGAAAGGAGCCGGACCAGGGAGGCTTTCTTCATGCAGAGAAATGGGTAATCTGAGGAAGATGAGTATTTCCCAAGGAATCAGGATTTGCCTAAGAAAGTGTGACAGCCTGGTAGATACTTCCAGTCAAGCAGAGACCTGGCTTTGTAAGCCCCCACAGAACATCATACAATGCAACTTCTGTCCAGGGACTGGAAGCTGTCCACATTCATTGGACCTCAGCTAATAAGCCCTGGCTTGTGCAAAACCAGATCAAGTCCTTCTGTTCTAATTAGGCAGACGTGCCTCACCTCCCTGGTGATCAGCTCTACCCATTCCTTTAGTGGTCATACGTGCCCCTGCCCCCAGCGAGCACCTGCTAGAAAATGAGCAGTGGAACAGAGGGTTCCTGATTTCACCAGCACAACTAAGGTTTTTTTGGCAGAGAGAGGAAGTAAGCATTGAAAACAGACTGAGAAAGAAATATCTGTGCATGAACACAGGGAGTGGCAAGGGTCACTGAGCAGGAGGAGCTGGAGCGGTTGCAGGGAGGAGAGCCATCGCTTTTGCAAAGGAAGCATTTCTGGAGAGTGGGCACATATTGGTTTGTAGGCAACGAGTAAAGAGAATGCACAGTGCCACAGACTTTTCTGGGGATCATTCATATCAGCTTTGTTGGGGCTAGGAGGGGAGGTGGAGAGGGGCAGTGGAGAAGGCTGTCTCCTAACATCCTTCATAGGATGATTCAGAGTAGCTGACCCTCACTTCTCCCTTCTCCCCTTTGCTTCTTTGCCTGCTGGGAACTTCTAAGGTGTGTACTGAAACTGGAAGTGCGCTGTAACGTCACAGTCATAAATCCTTCCTCTCCTCAAGTATTGCCAGAGTGACAGTACTGCTTGTATGTCAGTCACTGAGGTATCTGCAAGGAAATGGAAGATCCTCAAAGAATAAGAAGACCATTACCATTTCACTGGCATCGCTGACCACCAAGAGATGAGCCTCCTGTGCCCGGCAGGATTCCTGGCTGGAATTCCAGTCCTTCCTCTCCTTGGAGAAGGAGTAGCAGCTCCCTCTGTAGGCCACCCACTGCTCAGGGCAGCGTGGTTGGGAGTCACCTGTAAAGGAATCAAAATACCAGCTTTTCTGTACCATTAACCAACAGAAAGACACTTGTCAGCAACGACTTGCTGAAAAGCAACTCTTCTGGAGAGTTGCAATGCAGAAAACACAATTCAGAATAAGCATCTAAAAATAACAATGCATGAACACTGAACTTCAGATCCTCTGTGCAATTTCCAAATTTTTGTACAAGAATCATGTGCACTCTGATGTTGGTGCAACACCCCCCCACACACACACACACCAGTTTCCTCTGAACTACGCAGATACCCGAGAATCAAAATGAGCTATCTGAAAGCAGACAACATTCTGGGTGTGCAAAAAGTAAGGGAAAAAACTACATCATTCTGTGGGTATGGTGTCTCACACATCAAGTGAACGGATTTTAAGCAGCAAACAGTAGGTTCTCCCACATTGTCTTCCACCTTCTGCATGCATGCAAAAGTGTCGTAGACCTTACGTATTTGTTCCACAGTTTACCACTATAATTACAGCAGACAAGTCTGCAAAAACTTTTCAATATGTTTCACAGGATCTGAAACGGGTTGCCTGGTGTCTGCACAAGGAATATATTCTTCAAAATATTCTGGATAGGCAATGAGTACTTAAGGCTAGTAGAAATCTAGAACAGCTTCTGGTTTAACCCTATATAATGGAGCTTAGGATCTGAGCTCCTGTGCTTAGATGAGTCTCTGGTCCTTTGCTGTTGGATGCTTACCCTCAGCACCCCTTTGTGTACTTACTAATCTTCCAAATCAAAGCAATCGCTAGGATGATGCTCAGTATCCCAAAGCCTATAGCCAAGCCTGGCACAACTGCTGGCCACAGACAGGGAGCTGTGAAAGAGAAAAGAAGCCATAGTGAACAGGAGTCACATGAAAACTGATGGTCATTTTAGGCAGTTTGCTTGTGCCCTGGGCATTACCATAAGGAACTGAACTATTTAGAGCATCCCTGTCTGGCCACAGTCTGTACATCACTGCCATCACTGTCCAGCCTTCCCAGGGCTTCCCCACACCCCGCCCACTGGCCCAGGGCCCCATTTCAGCTCAGCCCAGTGCCATCAGTCCCTGCCTGAGCTTCCCAGGAGGTGTACCTGTCTCCAGGTCAGCCACAGCTTTGCCCCTGCCTGGCCACAGAGCTGGCTGGTTCAGCCAGTGGCTGACCCCAGGAGAGAAAGCACCTGCCCCCAGTCAGACAGAGCCTCCCAGGCACCATGCAACACCCTGTGCTGGCAGAAGCCTCCCAGCAAACCAGTCCCTGTCTCAGCATTGAAGCTTGGGGTGGAAACACAGACCTGCGCTGCCACAGCCACCATGTTCCAGCTTAAATGCAAAAAGAAACCCAAAAGCCTTTCCCCACCTCTCTCGGCAACAGTGACAAGTTTAACCTCAGCATCCTGTTCACAGGCTTAGAGACACTGTCATGTTACATCTTCCCGGGACACTCCCAAGTCAGTTCTACGCTCTCATCTGCCTCTTCCGTGGATGGCAGCCTCTGTTGTGCATGGGAGCCTTGAAGACCTCCACACTTTCACCACTACCATCCGCTATTCACTTGCTGCGAGGGGCAGAGGGTGACTCTTTGGGGCAGCCTCCACCGTAGCCAAGCACAGCTTACTTTCAAAGGGTGAGGGAGGACTGCCATGTAGAGATCTGCTCATGCACAGCTCGAAGTGTTAACCTCCAGGCTACACCTTGCTTTCCTATTGTTGTCATCTGGAGCTGAGAGGCATTCACTTTCCATAAGATGTTCGAAATCTCAGCACTAAAATCTCCTCTCTCCCTGAGGAGAGGATGACACTTACTGCCATGGATGAGCTCCGGGGGTATTTGGTTTGCTTGTTTTATTAATCTCTGTATGGCAACTGCACAGACAATAGGACTTTCTAAGAAGCACTAAACGTGCAGCTAATGGTTACTGATGTTGAGGAACCCAGGATTTCCCCTGTGCTTCTCCCATAAGCTTATGTACCACATCCTGCTCTTGTAGTGCTCCAGTGTCTTCTACCCAAATCCAGTGGCAAAGTCCGTGGAGGAGCTCATGAAATCTGAGGTGACTCTCTCTCGGTCATGTCACAAGACCCAAAGAAACACATCTGTACTCCCTAAAAAGGCTAGGAGTCTAAGGAGTAAGATGGAGGGAGGGGAAGGCTAGCTTTAACCAAAGATGCTACCACAGCAAGTACGTCAAAAACTTGGTAGAAGAAGGGCTGTGAGTAGGATGTCATAGCAATAGGATACAAAATACACAGGGAAGTAAGCTCAAGTAAAAAAGCCAAGTACAGCTCAAGTAAAATTACAGTCAAATTAGGTTAACTAACTAACTGCATTAAGAGGTAACAGTAACAGCAACCCCGCAGACCAGGCAAATACTTCTAAATGCACCGGGTTGGAATTATATGCCAGACAAGGATGGTGACAGCACTCATGAACTGGCATAAAGAACCAGAGCAACCATGAGGGAAGCACAGTAACAACAACAGGCATCAATTAATTGCATTAAATAAAGCAAATGCCATGTCAGGACGTGATGCTGACACTGAATGCTTAGACACCATCAATAGGCACCTTGTGGAGCGGCTAGCGGGGAAACACAGAAAGCGAAGCAGCTCGTGACTGCCCTGAGCTGTGCTCAGGCCACCCAGCTCACCGTGGCTCCATCCAGCAGCTTCTCTGCCACAGTGAACACAAATGTACTGAGATTCAACAGAGCCAAAACCCAACAAAAACAAGAACAAAAAAGGCACTGTGGTATAATAATTTCAAAATGGGAAACTACAGGAAAATTAGGAAGTTTGTCAGAGAGAAATTAAAAGGGATGGCTAAAAGAATAAAATATTTGTAAGCAGGAGGGGAGACTTTTTTTAGAATCTCTTGGTGGAGGCTGAAAACAAATGCACATCACGTATCAAGAATATTGTGGGAAGGACAAAAAAAAAGACAGCACTAAAACAGAAAGGGAAGGGACTTCACTTAAAAAACAGGAATGCATCCTTTAAGCATTGGAAGCTTTATCCAAATACAGAAAGTAGACAAGATCAATAAACTAATAAAAATTAATTTCTTTTTATTTTAGAGTCATTTGCAGGCTCACTGGTTTCAAGACCAGATTCTGGTTTACAGCAATATATTTAGACCTGCGGTTTTCACTAAAAGAAGTTTCTAAGGTAACGAGGGAGAGCATGAGAGAGCTTCATTGTAAGCATTGTTCTTCTGGTAGAAAGATCTTTCCTAAGGTAAAGGTTGTGTCATGTTTCCTGAAGATTTCAGGATCTAGCTGCCCCATTTGTAGTTAAAAAATATCATTATTTATTTATTTTTTAATTGTTATTAAAGAACAAAAACCCATCTCTTTTCAGTTACAAAATACAGAAAGACTTTTCGGTTACCACCTACTCCTAAGCTTCAAGAAAGAGGACAATGGGAGAACTGAAGGACTTTAACTGGGTGGCTGTTCTATCTGCTCTCTGTTCCTCTCGTAAGGTGACCTTGGGTTTTGCCATCAGATTAAGTCTCAAGAGAATGGAGCCCCTGAGGTTAAGGGTTGGGTGGAGCTTCTTTGCAGATTACAACTGAAAACCAAGTAAAAGGGGATACATGTCTGTTGAAACACAATTCTTTGTTCTGAGACCACATTTCTGAGAAACTAAGGATTTACACTTCTTTTTCCTTCTTCTCTTGCCTCTCAAAGGAGCTATCTCCTGCATCCTCCAGATCACTGTTCCTTATTTTAGGGAAAACTACTTCCAGGACAAGGCGACTGGGATGACAGTCAGTGAAACAGTTAATCCTTTAATGTCAACACCGGGCATCCAAGCTGGTGCCTCCTGGCAAGAGCAGTTCACCCTCTATTGTTTCAAACCAACTGCAGAAAAAAGGAACTGACTCTACTCAGTATTAAAACAAAATCCCAGGGCACCTCCATAGCCAGAGCAGTGTGAGAGTTTGCTTCAGTTCTTAAAATTGAAACAGCATGTCGTTAGATAATTTTGGGAAGAAAAACGAGAATGAAGGGGGCAAGTGATATTGAAGGGCTCAAGGTGAATTTGAGCCTCACTTTAATTGCAGTGATCAACCCAGGGAAGTGGAATAAAAATTTTCATAAATCAGAATTTTTACCCCTTGCAAAAGGGAATCTATGCAGTTCTCCCTTTTTAAAACAGGTACAAGGGTTTGTGCTTGATCTTCAGCCCCTGAAGTACATGTGAAGAGTGTAGAAGAGGAAGGGAGAAGTACCTGAGATGAGTTTGAAACAGAGGAGGGAAATCTGAGTGGAGCATCCAGAAATATTTCCATGTAGTTGTCTGAGGAACTGTGGAAGAGTCTCCCCAGGGAAGGGAGAAGTGGACTGGTTGATATTTAACATAAATGTCCAATGTTATAACTTTCTATTATAAAAACCATGCAGTTAGGTCTCTCGATGCTCTGGAGAAATGACTGTGATACATTGCATTCATCTGCAAGCAACGCGACCCAATATTTTTAGGTTTGGGAGTACAGATTCAGCTCAAAAACTGAAAGCTGTTAGCATTTTATAATTCAATTCTTCTAGGACAATCTGAAGAATGTCATTGCGCTGTCCCAAATAGCTCCCCTCAGCTCCTGTCCACGTCAAAATGGGAGCAGCAAGACTACCTAGGGTCAGGGAGGAGGATTTGAGAAACAAGGATCCTGTCTTTGGCTATGGCACAGACCTCACTGTTGCTACAAGCGTGCCACACAGGCTAACACTGTCTTAAGTGACGGCTGGACTGATGTTTTGGTAGCTGAGCATATCTAAGGCTCTCTGGAAGCCAGAGGGAAGACAGCTAGGGCAACTCTTCATTTTTGAGCAGTCCATGAGAGCCAAAAAAAGTTGTTTTGACCAGAGGACTGATCTATACACCTGTGATATACCTGTGATGCTGCGTCACAGGGAGGACTTAGTAGCAAAGGCATGCATTTGAAAACAGAGATGAAATACCTGAGAACACATCCCTCAAAAGTGATGGAGGCAGGGACAGAGTTGAAAATAAAGATCTTCTAAAGAAAGTTACTTAAACTGTGCTCCTTAGGGACTGCTCGCACACAGAAGAGAGCTGGGAAGTAATTAAATAATATGCACAGAAAGTGTGTTCAAAGATCAGCTTCCTTATTTTGGGCCCTCTGACTTTAGCTCAAAAGTATGAGGGTACATAAAGGAATTTGGAGAAGAGGAACATTAAAAAGAAAACTGCAAACACCTCAAGAGGGCATCAGGTAATCTCCACCTCCAACAGGGTGGGAGTCAACACAAATGGCAGGGATTGAAGGGATATCCCTGTGTTTTCTGATGCAACAATAAACATAATTTCTGATGAAAACACATGCAAAAGCAAGACTGCCTTCCAAGCAGATGGAGTGTGATTATCAGATAGGAACTTGGGGTTTTCTGTGCTGGGTTTGTTTCCATAGTGCAGCGACTGACCAGGCAGCAGTAACAATCGCAGATTTATGCAGTTATTCTGATCAGGGCACAGAAATCTTGTATCGCAGAGCAACAGCCCCCTTTGCTGTAACGGCTCTGAAAAAACCTAACGTCAACCACTGCCGATGCAACATAACTCATCTAAAGCACATGGGCATTTAAAGGAAAAGCAATCAGCTCATGTGAAGGAGACACTTATAATGAATGATCATGAATGCAAAATCTCCCTCTTCTAAAATGGTATTTCTCAACTAAGCAGCCAGAGAAATTGCTCAGTGTGACATTTGAAAGGCCTGAACAGGGGGAATGGAGCAGAAATAAGGGAAGAGAACATTTAAGGAAATCTTCCTGATAGTAAAATGCCGTGCAGGACTGTCTCAAGGGAAAAGCTGAAAATTTGCTCTCTGGGAGGTATGTAAAACTAGAACAGAGAAAACACAGGAAAAAAAGTATCACAAAAGAATCCTGCAGAGCACCACAGGAGACAGAATGGATGATCTCATATGCCTCCTCTGTCTCTGATCTCTGATCTCTGATTAGCATACGCCTCTAATTTATCTGTACTCACATCTCGTCTGCCCTTCAAAGAACTATTGCTGACAATCTCTTTATTGCTGACAAGCAGACAACTTTATAACTGCAAACCTCTTTCGGAGAAAAGGATGCCTAAGTTGAATGCCTAGGGGTAGACACCAAAAGGGGTCTGACGAGAGAAGGAGGGGAACAATGCTGGGGCTAATACCCATCGGCTATTATCACAGTAAAATACTCACGATAATTTTAGAACCAAAGCAACAGCACCGTGAGCTGGTACTCAAAGTCAGTGGCGAGCTCAGATTGTTTTTGTTAGACCTTGCTTCCGCGCAAAAGAATATCTTTTCTTGACCTACCTCATCCAGCTTCCTTACCTCTCCTTTCCCGTCCAGCTTTGGCCCTCGGCAGTGGAGTCTGAGAGAATTTTACAGAAGTATAAATTATTTCCTCGCTCGCTTCGGCTGCAGAAGTTTCTGATCTGCTTCCTTCCATGCCAAAGCAAAGAGTGTGTATGACAAGAAGTTTCGATCAGGCTGTTGAGTGGCAGGGCTGTGAAACAGGAAACCTGAGGCTACATTCAGAAGACAAGAAATGTGAAGTTGTAACGCCTATCTCCAGCTGCTCAAAGTAACAAATTTACAACAGAATGGAGAGCACTGGATGTGCAACAACTTCCATTTCCTGACCTGATGAGGGATGTCTTAAGAACAGCCATTAGTGGAAGAGGTGCATCACAAAGTGCATGGGTATTCTAATTGTCATCAATGCAAGAGGCTGTGATTACACTGAGGTAGCAATTGTGAGAATGTATGTTGCACTGAAGAGCTCCCTCTCACAACAGAAGCAGGTGGATAGCGGGAGCATAAGTTGAAAAAGGTGAATCGTGAAAGTACAAGGTGACAAGTGGAATAAGCAATGGCTACTGCAAACTGGCAGCCCAACTGCTGTCAAGAGAGAGGTAGAGGTAGAAAGCATGAGTTTGAGAAGGAAGCCTTGGAAGGTTTGGACAGTCCTACTGGGAAGTCTGTCTTCACTCAACACCCAGTGTGAATGTGCTTGAGACACAGGCAGGCACTGAGAGGTGGCATCCCTCAAGATCCTCTGAGTCAACATCTCAACAGCATCAGTACAAGAAAGACATGGACATACTGGAGAGAGTCTAGCAGAGGGCCACAAAGATGATGACAGGACTGGAGCATCTCTCATATGAGGAAAGGCTGAGAGCTCGGACTGTTTATCCCGGAGAAGAGGTGTCTTGGGGAGGATCTCATTAATATATATAAATACCTGAAGGGAGAGTACAAGAAGAGCCAGGCTCTTTTCAGTGGTGTTCAGTGACAGGACAAGAGGCAACGGGCACAAACTTAAACACAGGAGGCTCTGTCTGACCGTCAGGAAACACTTTTTTACTGTGAAGGTGATTGAACACTGGCATAGGTCCCTTCCAACCTGTGACCATGCTGTGACTCTGTCGTAAGCAATAACAGGAAAGGATAGTTTTCTTCTGAATTAGCGAAATCAGACCACTGATAAGAAGCATCCTGAGAAACCTCTTAGCTGCATGGCTGGCTGATATTTATTTTGATCCAGATTCTGATCCATTCCAGTTCATAGTCAGATTGCAGATGTTTGCCAGGCTCAGGGTGTACATCGCCCGCACTAGTTTCGCTTACAAGAATTGCCTGGGCATTCTCAGCAAAGAAGTTTGACATGGATTTCAGTTCTAGGACAGGGATGATGGCTCCCTGTCCTGGTGACATGCTGTAAGTTTGAGAAGGGATGGTCCAGGAGGGTGCTTAGTTTGATAAAGAGTGTTGTGGCCAATTTGTTACAATGCACATGTCTGGGAAGGCATGGACTGGATATTTCTGCAAGTTCCTCCATCACACACTTGCATCTAAAGGTGGCATGTTGCACCCACAAGATTCCTTCCAAACCTGGGTAGGGCCTGTAGACAGCAAAACAGGGAATCTGTACTTAAGAGGAAAGGGAAGGCAGGAGAGCAAGCTAAAAAGAGGAAAGTCTCTCCTGAATGCTTTGAATGGATATTAGACAAGGCTAAAGAGAGCTGACAAGCCCAGAGAGGGAGAATTTGCTGTAGTCATGATGAGAGCTTAGCTGGGAGTGTAATCTGTGTGGCTGGAAAGAAACCAACAAGATTCAGACACTGCTTAAGTGGCCAGACCGAGGGGAACAGGCTGTGGCCAAAGGCACTGCAGGCTGCCGGCAGGGCTAGTGTGATCATGAAGATGGTATTATTTGTGAGCAAGTGGAGAAGCAAAGGCTGGCGGGGAAGAATTAGGAGCCCACTTTGGATGTGTTTTACTATTTTTTTTCTCAAATATCAGCAATAAGCTGAGTTCTTAGGTTGGACAGGAAGTATAGAGGAAGCGATCGCACCATAGCAGGGTATGCAGGCAACACATGGTGAACAGCTAAGTGTGAATGTAAATAAATCTGACTTCTGCAGCTGAGATGTCTGTGCTGTACTCCCAGTGGAATTAGCAGGACACAAATCACAGCAGGACTCAATCGATCAGTTTTCCAGGAGCCAACAATGCTCCCCAATGCTTCACTACCGAAGCAGCACACCGTAGGGACGCCTCGCAAACCCCTCTCGAAACAAGTGGCTTCTCTAGCATGTTTAGTTCACTAAATCCAGCATTTCTTTGCATATAAATGATGCAAAAGCCTCAGAGCTCTTGCGAAGAACATGCATCTCTTGCAATAAGAGAGCCCTGGAAAGTGGGCTCTCTTACCATCACAGTGGGGGCACGGCTCAAGCAGAGAAATGTCCTTTAAATATGCCAGTCTCAAATCATTTATAGCTGTATTAATCATACTCAAGGTGTTCCAAGGCCACCAACCTTGTGCACGATCAGCTGGACCTGGCATTCCTCTTGCAGTGGCAAAACTCGTAGGAGCTGGAGGGGACACCTTTATTCTGGAGTGTAACTAAACAGTACGTCAGGCGGGGACGAAGACAGAAGGATGGAGGCCACGAAGCGTTTTTATGAACCATGGTCTCCCTTGCGTGTTTCACAAGCAGTCACCTCGGAGGTGCGCTGGGGGCGGGGGGAGGTGGTGGTACAGTCCCAGGGCAGCGATGGCCTACTGCTGCTGCCTTCCACGGAGGCAGGGAGGGAGCGGCGGAAAAGGCAGGCAACGGCTGGATGGCACCGGGGAGCCCTTCACCTCTACCGACGCGATCACCTCTCTGCAGGTGATCCGAACCTGCGTGAGGGCCAGGGTTGACAGTTCGGCTTCAAGGAGCAGCCGTTGCAGAGCACTGGGACGGGGACAGTTTGGCCGCGGCCCCGGCGGGGCGCTGCGAGGGGCGGGGCGGCCCGCGGGCAGTGCTTCTCCGCCATTGGGTGAGCGGCTCCCGCCTCGAGCCGCGCTCCTCAGTGGCTCTCGGGTGGGAGGGGTTAGCCGGCGGGCGCTACGGGGCTCCTTTCTGCTGGCCCTCATCGTTCATTGGAAGAGAAGCGAGGGGAGGCGGGATTTTCACGCCTTTTCTCACAGCCCATTGGAGGGAGAAGAGGAAGGGGGCGGGCTCCGGAGCTGCCCCCCTCATAGGCTGAGGGAGCTTTAGAAGCCGCCCCTTTCCACTGGCGCTCCTCATTCGTTGAGGAATCGCCAGTGGGCGCGGCGATCTCGGTGGCTCCCGGGTTCCTATTGGGGGAGAGCGCCAGTTCCGCCACGCCCTTCCTGCTTCCGGTTCACGGGGCGGGCGAGAGGAGCCGGCCGGGACCGCGGAGGAAGCTGGTGCTGTGCGCGCCTGCGGTCTCCGGGCCGCCCCGTCACCGCCGGGCGCGCAGCATGGGATGCCCGTGAGCGGCGGATCGTTCTTCCTTTAGGGGCGGCCGTGCCTGTGGCCGTGCGCGGCGAGGGGAGGCCGGGCAGCGCGGCAGCAGGTGGGTGCGGCGGCGCGGCGCGGGGCCGGCGGCGGGCAGGGCTCCGCCGACGGGGGCGGGGGGCCGCGGCGGAGGTGGCGCTCCGCCGGCGGGGAGGAGCGGGGTGGCACCGAGGCCCCTCGGACCGCCGCGGGGATAAAGCTGCGGCCCGCCCCGGGCGGGCGGCTCCGTCCCAGCGCTGGGCAGCGCCTCGGTCAGCGGCAGCCGGCCTCCGAGGCGGTCAGCCGGGGTGGTAAGCTGCCAAGGGGAAGAAAACAGCGTCGTCCCATCGCTTTTTACTTCAGCCTGTGTGCGAGTGAAGTGTTTGCCAGTGAGTTGCCCGGAGAAGCCGTGGCTAGTGCGAAGGGCAGGGTTCTGCTTTTGGTCTTATGAGAGACGAATCACGAGTTCTTGTGTCACGGGCTTCCTCGTTTCAGCATCTCTGACCTCGACATGTTTGCATCTGACCTCCGTGGCCACCAGAGAGCTGGCTTGGTAATTGCGAGCTGTGACAATGGACTCTGCAGGGGTTGAGGGTAATCGTTGGGTTCAGCAAAACAGGCTGTCGAGCTGCAGCCAGGTGCTTATTTGATTGCGGGTCTGTTGGTTGCCTTCTGCCAGCATCTGGAGCTTTAATGAAATCTGCAGTGGAAGAAGCAGAGGGGTATCTGTTGCACCACTGTAGCTGGCTGGTGCAATCATTGAATGTTTCATACATGATTTTAGCATGAACCTGAAAGCCAAATCTTCTAGATTTCATGCTTATATTCATTACTGCCTCTTCGCTTGGATCTTACATAGGACGTCTCCATTTCCTCATTCCGTTCTTCCCCTGTGTAAACAGAAGAAAACTTTGCTGTGATGTTGCAGCTTAGTATTAAACACTTTCAGATTCTCAGCTAAAGTAGTACTAGAAAGATAATGTAATTATAATTATTAAGATTAAGGCACTTCAACAAACAGAGCCTGACTAATCACAGTGGCTCTTCCCTGCAAGCTCGTCAAAAGAGAGCTGCAAAGAGGAGCGATTTGAGGCCTGGTAAATCATTTTCTGCTGACTGGCCTCTCAATAACGAACAATGGCTTATGCCTGAAACTTGCTCCAGTGTTCAGCCTGCTGGGCTCTGCTCTGACTGCATCAATGCTAATTAACGTGCTTAGTAGCAAAACTTTTTACGGTCCTGGGGCAAAAATAAAGAAAAGAATCCCAAATCAGCCCAGTGAATTGTCTTTGAATGTGCAAGAGATTCAGATTTCGTGTCTTTTGGGAACCATGAGATGTGTCTAGATTTTGACTTCTCCTTTTTGCAGTCAGGACTGAGGAAGTGGCCAATCATTGACTCCGTGACCCTGAAGTTAGTTTGCAGGGGGCTGCAACAGTTAATCTTCTGTGTTCTCTGTGGTGTGTGTCCAGGATGTCATCACCTTGCCATACCTCTGCTGTGCTGGTAGTCTTTATGGCCTTTGCTGTCAGTGTGCGGGCTGAACAGTTGACAGAGAGGAGCTGCGATGTGGTTGGTGATGAGAGCAGCGAGTCGCAAATGGAAAGAGCCCTGCTGAAGAAACTAGAGCCCCTGAGCCAAATGAGGTACAGTACAACACACTGCAGGCCTTGGGGCTGCACAGTGCCTACCCTGAGCCCAAGAGGGGTGGAAAACTCGGGGCCAGACTGTAGAACAAGCTCACCTGCTAGTATGGGCTGTGACTGGCTTCCAGGCCTCAAGTGTCTGCTGCTCTGAGCACTGTTCTTTGTAATCCTATGGGCTGTCTGTTCTGTCCTCTCCCTGCTGCAGGTTTAACGTGACTGTGGAGAAAGGCAAAACAGAAAATTACGTCTACCATTTCAGGGTGTGCAGGGAGGTCAACAGCACCCTGCGTGATTTTGGTGGTCTGGTGCAAACAGATAGACAGAATGGAAAAACTACAGTGATAGGAAGAATCAATGAAACCCAGGTTTTCAATGGAAGTAAGATTCCACTCAATACCTTTCTACTCTGTGTGTCTTTCACCTCCTGATCTGGATTTGCAGCCTGTGTTCTTTATCTCTTGGCAGGTGACTGGATCATGCTGATTTATAAAGGAGGTGATTCATATGGCAGGCACTGCAGTGGTGAGAAAAGAAGAGCTGTGATAATGATTTCTTGCAAGCGGGGAGTTATAGCGGTGAGTGACACATGAGGCGGGAGAGGAGCAGGCTGCCAGACAAACAGTTGTTTATGAGCAGAAGGGCTTTGAGAAGGCAGCAAGGTTTTTTTCTGTCCTCCAATGTCTGTTGCCTAGCTGCACCAACAATAATAAAACTGTCTTCTGGTGAGGTTCAGCATGCCTGGGCATATTTTCACATGACTTAATTTTTCCCAAATTACAGAGTTCATTCAGCATTATTTCAGAAGAGCGGGAAAAGGAGCAGGAGTGTTTCTACCTCTTTGAGATGGACAGCAGTTTGGCTTGTCCAGCTGAGGATTCCCACCTCAGCGTTGGCTCCATTCTACTGATCACGTGAGTCATTGGAAGAGCTGTTCATGTCTGGGCCATAATCTCCAGTGCCATTTGGAAACACAGCAAATGCTATACTGGACTAGATAATTGTAGTATACCTATCCACAGCTACTATTAGATGTTACTGTGCCTCTGAGCTTTTTCAACAAAAGCTCTTGCTTAAGGCACGATGTCGCAGAGCTGCTCTGTTCTCTGTAGACATCCTCCTTCATAGTTTACAGACAAGTGCACTGAAACATGGAAGGTGTGGCTTCCTAAAATTCAGACCAGGAGTCTTGACTCATTTCTGTGTTTGTGCTTAGAGGCACTACTTCATGTAATACTGCTGAAAGATTTATACTAGCAGATAAATATTTTGGGGACCTTTTCTGGTCTGGTCTCTGTTTATAGCTCTGTTTTTGAGTGGTGCTTAGCTACTTGTTCCAATACCAATCTGTGGCAGGTAGCTGGCTCAGAAGGGGTTGTGTATAGGATTTCCTCAGCTCTGATTTTTAATTACGCCCTCCAGGTTTGCTTCACTTATTGCAGTCTACATCATTGGTGGGTTCCTCTACCAGCGCCTTGTAGTGGGAGCGAAGGGCATGGAGCAGTTTCCTCACTTTGCCTTCTGGCAAGATCTGGGCAATTTGGTGGCGGTGAGTGAAAATTCCTGTATATTCCCAGTCTGACCCATTGCTAGGACAGGAGAAAATGGCATCTGCCTTATCTTTGTGGACTGTCTCTTGGGTAGACCTACCACCAGGCTAGTGTAGTGTAGGCAGAAGAGGGTTTTGGTTGTTTTTTTGGGGGTGGGGTTTTTGTTTTTCTTCGGGTTTCTTTGGTACTCTATTTTTGAATCTTTGAGTCTGATTGCCTGCTGATACCCTGTGATTGCTACATAACAAACTAGAACACATGCTTATTGGTGGTTAACACTGTCCAGGTAGGAATGTTAAGCTGGAGACTGGGAAGTGTTCATGTCTGACTCCCTGAAACCCTTCGTTGGTCACTGTAAGCAGTGCCGTTTATCCTCCATGCGTGTCTCAGTGTGACGTTGCTGCACACTGTTAATCAGTACCATATTCTACCCCAGAGCTTTCAAGACCAAGTAGGATAACTGTATGTGTGCTTTTCTTGTCAAGACAAGTTTTGGGGAGCTGTCTCGGCACAGGGATAGGTGTAATTGCTTAGCAAAAGAGAAATCACAGAAGCTGCTTTGCTTTGGATTGCATACAGTCTGATTCCGGTGCAATATCCTGTGCTTGTAGGATGGCTGTGACTTTGTTTGCCGATCTAAGCCTCGAAATGCGCCAGCTGCATACCGTGGTGTGGGTGATGACCAGCTGGGTGAGGAGTCGGAAGAACGGGATGACCACTTGCTACCAATGTGATAAGCTTTCAACACTGAGTTCTTTTCTTCCCGTCTCCCCAGCGCTTGTTTAGCCAGGTGCTTCCCAGCCAGTTTTCCTTCTCTCACTTCTGATTTTCTTTACACTATTTGCTTTCGCTGTCTCTGGTGTGTCAAGTCCCATGGATGCCTCTGGGTGTGAACAGCACTGGGTCCCTGATGGTGTGTCTTACAAGTATAATGCAGTTTGAGGTTTTTAAAAATGCAGCAGAGCTCTGGGGGAGTAAAGTGCTGAGAGTTGAGTAGAAGGTTGCAACAAAGCAATATGAGTGTTCAGCACTGAGCAGGAATGGGAGATGAATCACCGAGAGCAAAAAAAGGGCCATGGATGGGTGCAGAAAGGGGAAGGAAAAGAAGGCAGCGGATTAAAACAGCTGAGGCTGTAGGAGGGATCTTTTGTGTGTCTTTTTTTTTTTTTTTTCCTTTCCCCTAGGGTTTACAGGATCTGTAAGATACTGGAATTATTTTTCTTTGAATGCATTTTCCACTTTTCTAGCTTCTGCACTGTTTCGGCCAGCATAACCTGCACAGAGCGCTCTATGCCACTTGGTGGGGGTGGAAGACGCATTAGCACCTCTGCAGTCTTTTTCTTTTCCTACTGGCAATACGTTGAAGAGTACACACCAGTTTCCTTCAACAGATATAAAGGGATGCTTGCCATCCTCTCAGACTAGAGGAGGGCAATGCTAAAAAGCTATAGGAGTTAAATACAGTCTCATGACTTTCCAGTTCACTCAAAATATTGTCTCAGTCTTCTCAATCATTGAGAAGCAAAAGGAAATGACGTGCTGCTAAGTAAAGGGAACATTTGCTGAAACTGAAACTGACATCAAGGCAAAGTGAGAAAGGTAGCTGTCACTTGAGCTCTGTTACAGGCTTCCTGAGGTGACTGCCCACGCAGCTCAGTCACTGTCAGCATTGTGATTTCATGCTTTCCGAAAGTTCCTTGTTCGGCAGAGGGTTTTCCTGTGAAGCTACCAGAATTTATTTTTATAAAAAAGAAACCACAGAAGCCAAGGACAAGAACGCCAATACATTAAAAACCGCATAAGGGACTCCCATGCTTACAAGGCCAGCTTTCATAAATCACTATCCCCTTAAGCATGGCGCAGACTAGTCTTAGGATACTTGCCCTGTGCAGATGGTACTTGCATACTGCTACTGGCTGGGAGTGAGAGAGACCTTCTTCTGGGGCCCTGGTGAAAAGCAGGTACAGCCAAGTTGTAAGACTTCACTGGAACCTTCAGGAACTTGGCATCTTGATTTCTAATTGCATTTCGTATTCTGCCCTATTATAGACTGGGAGAAAACTGTCTTTGGTCTTGAGGGTAGAGACTGTGAATAAGCAAGCCACTACTGCTAACAGAAGGGTACAGACAAGGTTCCTGTATTTTCAATACTGCCAATGCAGTCTGAACAGTGACACTGAGGCAAAAGGGGTGGCCCTGCTTTCTTGCTGGGTTTCGAGTGGACAAACAATTCCTGCTTTCTTTGACTTTTGTTATGATTTCAATCTTTCTCATAACATGGGAAAAATAGGAAGTCACTAAGTTTGTTGTTACTGTTTTTCATGGTGGTGTTTAAGGTAATTTTTTTTGTACGAAACACAACTTTCAAAAATAAAATGACCAAAAAACCTGGTGAAGCGGTGTGCTGATGTAACAGGATCTTATTTATCCAAGGGTGAAGGGTCCTTAGCGTGCAGTGCCTTGTGCCTGAACTTCTTCTGCCAGGAATAGATCTCTTCATGTTAGTACATGTTTTTTACTGCCACCTTGTATCACTTCAGTTCCCTTAGGGCTTAAGAGAGACGGGTATACACATCTTTCAAACTGAAACTTTAAAAGCTGGGGTAGTTACAGATGGGAAAAGTTTCCTATGCTCTGAATTTCTCTGCAGCAGTAAAAATCAAAAGTAACTTTTTGATGAAGGTTGTACTTCTCAAAAACTAATGGGGAGGGGGGATATAAAGCAGCCAGACCTGCAAAGCCTGAAGAAGTATTTTGCATTTTTTATTAAGAACAATGAACATGAAATGAAGGAGTGAAACCCCCTTTGACTGAAATAAAATCCAGTCCTTAGAAGTAGCTAGTACCATAGGCAGGCTAGTTGCCTGCCTACCCTGCCAAAGTTCAAACTAAACAGTTTTATCACACCCAGCCTGCTAAGGATAAAATGGTTTTAAGGGCAGCCTTCCTCTGCTGATTGCAGTTAGAGATTGTAACCTCCCCTTTCCCAGCCCCCAAATTACATCACACCAAATAGTAGTATCAGGGTGCAAGTATGGACAGCTTCTTTTGGGCCTGTTTTGATTCAACAAGTCTCTGAAGTCTTCTCTCACAGGAACAGGGATGTCATTAAAGTGAAATTCAATAGTACAGTTAAGACTACGAAGCTGTTGCCACATTTTACCCATCTTCTAAGCACTTTCCCTCCTCTCTTTTTCTAACATGAGTCAATAAAGATCTCTAATGTTTTGCTACCTATGCTATTAGGCTTCCTCCCATGCCACTACAGCTTTCCTGCAACAGCAGATGCTTTCCACATGGAACAATTTTGTGTTTCACTCAAATATGCACGTGAAACTTCTGAAAACCGAAAAGCTGAGACCCATGGTTTATAAATTATCTTGCTTTCAGGTATTTGGCTCTAGGGGGCACTTACCTCTTCATGCTTTTTCTTCAGGTTTTTTGCTTGTTTGTTTTAAGCAGAGGCGCTTCTGGAAGGTTACAAAACTTAAGAAAACCACATTTGGTCCTTAAAAAACCCCCAAACCTGGAGGGGCTAAAAGGGAGGGACTTGGCCTGTAACATAATTCTACCTCTTAGGAAGGAGAAGTAGCATTAAAGGATCAGTATTCAGTTTGTGGAGAATATGTTTTTGGTTTTGTTTTTTTTTAACAGAGGAGTAGAAATATCTGTTTTACAACAAAAAAAAAAAGCACAACAAAAAAAAAGAGCCTGAGGCAGGCAATACAATCCTGTCAGCTTAAACTTTGTCCCATAAGCTCTCCTGAGGATAATGAAGACAGACACAAAAATAATACAAACTGGTAAGAGAACACAAAAAAAAAAAAACCAACCCCAAACCAAAACCCCAGTCCATTTTATGAAGAGCCTTGGCGCTTCTTGAGACTGCTTTGGATCTGTAAATTATGCCCTAGCACAATGGGGAGACAAACCTAGTGCTGCAGGGTTCCCTAATGTAAGACAATCGTCCTCCTCTTCCGTTTTCCTATCATCTTGTCGTAAGTACTCAGGATAAATCCTCCTCTGACTGGTTCAAAGAGGAGCATCTGGAGTGAACAGCTGCCACAATGCTTTGTCTTCACTCTGCATCTCTACAGGAGACGGTAAAACTAAAGCAGCTCCTATTGCCACGGGCCTTCAAGTTTGGTATGCACGCTGGAATGGCTATTAAACCCAGTTCATGAACAGCCTCGTTTTTTGTTTGTGTGGTTTTTTTTGTTTTTGTTTTTTTTTTTTTTTTTAAGAGTGGAACAGCAGCAGCCCCTTTTGCTCAAATTCTTGTTTGTCCACCTCTGTCAATTGGAATTTATTAGTTCCCCTTCCTAAATGTCCCAAGCAGAGCTGCTCCCAATGTCCGTGCAGGGCAGGCTCTAGCTATGCCTCAAGTTCTGGCACAGCAAGATTCAAAACAGATCTAGCAGACCTGCTGTAGCAAAAAAGGGGTGAGGGCAGTTCCCCTTCAGAAGTATGCTGAGACAGAAAAAGGTCCCTTCCCGTCTTTATGTTGTATACAGGAGAGGCATATTCAAAATCAGGAAGAAGGAGAGATATTTCAAGGCCCCAGGTGGGAGTTTCCTTCCCCCTTGTAGCACCATTAAGAGACCAAGACATAGGCTTGTGCATGGCAGTTTCAACCAGTTAAATTCCTTCTCATTCTTGAATGCAAGACCACAGGGGACTGTCCTATTCTTCCCCACCCCAATAGGATGCTCCAAAGCTGGCAGCTGCCCTAGGGTCAGAGCAAAAGTGAGACCTCTGGCTTCAGAGCTGTTAAGTCTCCTTGAGGACATTGATCTTGGCACAGATCTTGAGAGCTGGTCCCAGCTTGATGTTCATGGCACTCATGAGGTGTTCCTCCTTCAGAAGCAACAGGGCCTGGCCGTCAATTTCCTGTGACCGAAACTCCTCAGCAATCTCCTGGCACCCTGTGAAACCAAAAAAATAGCACTGAGAAACAGATGTGCCCTGGACAATACCCTTGTTCCCACCCTTTGGACCTCTGGCAGGTACAGAAAGCAAGCTAGGAATCTAACCAAGCCCCCTCCCCACTCTACTTCACAGGTTGCCTGAAGAGTACAAATCATCCATCTGTATGACCTACTCCAGTTCAGAAACATGTACAAAAGTACAATAAAAGCACTAGGCACCACTGACACCACTTTCTTTCCAGAAAGAGAGCCAACAAATTTCCCCATGCTACTGGATCACAGGACTGCAGGAGAGGATCTTAACTGCACCTTGCAGTGATGCAATGAACTCGTACACTTCCTCCACACTCCAACGACTGGGATTGCTGGACAGGAAGACTGGGTTGATGCCATGTAGATCTGGGGTAGGTGGGGCCATACTAGAGTTTGCCAGGTCCCTCTCTCCATGACTGGCCCTTACTGACAGCGGTCCTGGAGATGTAGGGGACAAAGCTTCATCGTAGCTGGAGTTATCAGAGCCTCGACTTGAGTCTTCCTGGCCCTACAAGCCCATAGGAAAGAAAGAAAACACAAGGTGTTTCGTAAGAAATTCACAATTACTAGGTGCAAAACAAGACACTGGAAACAGCAGATGTTGTTCCAACAGTCTGGGACAACCATCTCAGGCTGTTGCTCCAAGGGCAGCTGACACAAGAGCTCCCCAATGCCAGAACGGGAGACTTTACTCTCGTCTTCCTTCCTCTTCTCCCCATCCTCTCCTAGTCCATTCCGCTTCCTCATGTCAGTGCTGACGCTCATTCAATTCTTCTATAATCTGATTCAAATGATTTATGTGGAAGAATGCTAATCAAACGGGAAGAGAGGACTGTTTTCTACCAAGGCTGTCAGCTCATGTCACTCACTAAGACCTCTGAGACACAGCCAGGAGTGAACAGAACAAGTACAAATGTGAATCCACTTTTTGCAGTTGATGAGCAATTAGAACGGTACACTGTGCCTTGTGTAACAACTGTGTCAGTGTGCACTTGGCACATCCTGTATGACTACATCCACTGTGAGAAAGTTGTGCATCCAGCATTGACAACTGTTACACTGAGATTTGCCTGGATGGAGGCAGATCTGAACTATGTCCTTACCCTGTGGCGCTTGCCCTGGATCTTTGTTCGAGCAATTTCAGAGCTGCTGCGTCGTGGTCCCCGTCGGCGCACACGAGCATAGTTAGCTTCCTGAAATTCCTTCATCTTCTTTCTCTGCAGCCGAAACTGATGGCTGCAGCTGACATTGTACCTCAAATGGGTAGAAGCAGAGCAGCAGTAAGGAAACAGCAACTATCTAAACCTACTGCTTCTCCTTGCTCTAGATGGGGATAAAACTCCTCTTTACCATGAAGTTCTGTTCCTCCTCCTTCTAAGACTTCCCCTTGGAAGGAACCAGTCCAGACTTCTGACACAAGCAATATTTGGGCACCAGAGTCTTGATCTAACATCTGAAGGGTCAATTAAGTCATTCCCCTAAGGGAAAAAAGACCCATAACAAGCACTCTGCTATCAATAGGAAGCAGCAATGACTAGTCTAACTTCTCCCCATTTTTTCTTCCCAGTGGTCCCTTGTGTCTTTCTCTAGTACCAATGCAGCAGACAGCTACCAATATGCAGTTCATTTAGTCAGTCAAACGTACATTTTACTGAAGAGAGGTTTTTCGGAGCCCAAGAACTTCCCCCTTCCCATTTTAATTTCTGAGCAAGTCAGAAATCCTGTTTACACTCAACATCATATGCACCTCTCCTGACCTAGAAGCATTCACAAAATATTTAGAGTCCTAAAGGATCTCTGTGGCCAGTGCATCCCATGGAAGGAGGATCAGATGTACTGAAGTGTTGTACACTACCTAGAGAAGGGGCACATGCCCAGTTCCAGGGAATGTATAGTCAGAGAAAAGGAAGATTGTCTTGCTTATTACCTTTTAGCACAGGTCATGGAACAAAACCTCTTGGAGCCACGGAACTGGGTTGCTGGGGCATACTTTCCACAGTATTCACACTTCAGCAAGTTTGCCTTCTTATCAAGCTCTAGTGAGACAGATACACACAACAATTGATGATTTGAACTGAAGCAGATCACACACAATGATTTCCCATTCCACTACTCTTCCTCTGGACAGATTCCAAGCACTATTCTCTACAGAATCTACTAAGCATTTAGCTTGGGGAAGAAGCTGGGAGAAGAGAGGCAGGAGCTCTACTAATTAGGACCCCAGGATATTGCACAGAGCAGTTTATTTCTCCTTGTCAGTACCATTTCGCTGAACAAGCCAAAAATAGCATATGCCTCATATCCTACAAGGCTGTAGGGGTATCTCCATCACAGCACTCTCTGCTGTGCCCACACATCTTTCACAGCCTTCAGAGTCATTAGAGACAGGTACAGTTCAGATTCTCCTGCTTACTACTGACACAGGGCATGTTAGATATTAACACATATCATATCTAGGAAGAAATTTTTCACTTTGAGGGTGGTAAGGCGCTGGAACAGGTTGCCCAGAGAAGTTGTGGAAGCTCCATCCCTGGAGGTGTTTAAGGCCAGGCTGGATGGGGCTTTGAGCCACCTGGTCTAGTGGGAGGTGTCCCTGCCTATAGCAGGGGGGTTGGAACTCGATGATCTTCCAACCTAAACCATTCTATGATTCTATGATATTAACATCAAAGTATTGTATTCTGGCACTCAAGAAAAGGCGATCCTAGGTCTGTAGCTTGAGTCTCCAGGGAGTTAGCAGGAAGGGATGCAAGTCCGTCCATAACGTATAAAGCTAGCAATATAGCATCAGAGAGCAGAAATTTTCAGTAACACTAGCTAGGCCTCCTGGTGCTGAAACTCACCCACAGAAGCACTGTCCCCTCCCGGGGAATTGCTGGACAGGTTTTCACTCTGGCCAGGAGCCTCTCCCTGCAGCGGTTTCTCAGATTCTTTCAGCAGCTGAGAACAACCCACCTGGACACGATAAGACAGAGTTGGGCCCATCAGTAAAGGATTCTCTGTGTCCACCACCCACTGCAAGGTATATGCCGCTCACACCTTATTATAGCTCAGAAGAATCCCTCTACCTGCTAGGGAAGGAGAGATGCTGAACAACGTTATTACTCCTTCCTGACTCACAGGCTTGGTGGTTCATTCAAAGATCACAAAGTACTATCTGCCTTGAATATCCTGCAATTCCATGCAACTGCATTTCCCCTTCTTTGCTTTAATTTCACTTGCTGCTTGTTTAAAATGCAGTGCATCTTTCCTTCACTAAAAATCAGAAAGAATCTTCTGATAATTCCTGAATAAATTATTGCTTTGAGGACTACTGAAAGCAGTTCCCATCACACTTACTTTACTCCCTCCAATACACACTCTTTAATACCACCACTTAATGCCTTGCTTCACGCATGACACCTCCTTCCTCTCCCTTCCTCTTCACTGTCTGCGTCTCGGGCTAAAAACACTAACTTGGAACATGAGCAAAGAAACTTCTGTCCGAAGATGGAAGCCCACCCCACTTCCAAGAGGGCACTAAACCTCCTTCCCCAGCAGCAGAGAATCCCTACCGGGAATGGCTCTGCTCCTTCCTGGATGACAAAGCCCTCAATGATGTGTGTGAGGATCTGGGGCTTGACGATGGCTTGTGGAGGTTTGGAGTCTCCCATCTGACGTGACACCATTGCCAGGTTTGGAGTGGGAGCAGAGGTGGGGGTGACTGATGCTCCTTCATTTGAGGTGGTATTTGGGGTTGCAATGGCAGCAGGATCAGATTTATCTGGAAAGTTAACAGCACAAGAGTCAGTTACCTTTGCTCAATCTACTTCAAATGGAACACGAGATCAGATCATTAGCACACACAACCAGAGCTCTCCTTTGTACCTCACCTCCAAGGGCACTCTTCTCCTCCATGTTTTTGGGGCTGTCTGTCACAGGAGAGGACCTGGCAGGCAGGAGTGCAGTGACACTGGGTGATTCCTCCTTCTCCTCCTCCGACTCTGCCTTGCGCTTAACTGCTAAGGTCTGAGACTTGCCCTGCGTAAATAAAGCAGAACACGTAAGCAGAGAGAGCAACCCCAAAGCAAAGAACAAGACAGGCTGAAGGCAAAGGAAGATGCATCCTGCTCCATCATACTCATCTCCAGCCTGGTTCCTTCTCCTGGAAACATCTCTAGCTCCTTCATAGTATATACCTCTATTTAGGAGCATTTGCCTAGCAGGGAGCAAAGCTTCATTTATCAACATGAATTGGGACATTGATACAGTATCAACACATTGTGTGAACCTCAAGGGATTATTCCAGGAAGACGGAAACGGAATGGCAGTCACCCAGCAGTTTCCAAACCAGCTCTTGGCTAGATCAGATCAGTTCCAAGAGAGAGTCAAAATGGTAAGGAAAACGTTGTATGAGAGCAGAATTGTCCCCCTGCTCTAGAAATCAGACAAATCCTGTGACGCCCGCCTGAAGAAGCAGCCAGAGTTCAGAAACAGAAACAGAGTTCAGCAGCTGGCTAAGGATATCTGAGCTGGCAAAGTGCTTTTGTCCCAAGGAGTTAGGCAGGCCCTAGGCGGACAATTCAGAGCAGCATGCATGAGGCCTGTGGAACATGAGCCATCATTGTTTTCCTCTGCATAGCCTGTTACTAGGGGATCCTCTGAGACCTAGAGTCAGTGGCTGGTACCACATGCCAAGGGGTCTCTGACCTGGAGGTATCCACACCCAGTGCGGAGAGAGGAGTTCAGTCTTCATAGCCCACTCAATTCTCATCTCTCTCTTGAGAGAGACAATAAAGAGGCCAGTTATTATTTGTATTTGGTTTATGTGGTAAGGTTTTGGTAGCGTGGGGGCTGCCGGAGTGACTTCTGTGAGAAGACACCAGAAGCTGCCCCCATGTCCAACAGAGGCTATTCCAACCGGCTCCAAGACAGACTCACCGCTGGCGAAAGCTGAGCCCGTCAACAATGGTGGTAGTGCCTCTGTGATAACATATTTAAGAAAGGGTAAAAAATACTGCATAACAGCAGCTGGGAGCAGTGAGAAACAGCCCTGCAGACACCAAAGTCAGTGAAGGAGGGGAAGGAGGTGCTCTCAGCACTGGAGCAGAGATTCCCCTACAGCCCATGGTGAAGACCATGGCGATGCAGGTTGCCCCCCTGCAGCTCGTGGAAGACCCCATGCCAGAGCAGGTGGATGTGCCGTTAAGGAAGCTGCAGCCCATAGAAAACCTGTGCTGGAGCAGGCTCTTGGCAGAACACACGGCCTGTGGAGAGGACCCCACACTGCAGCAGATTTGCTGGAAGGACTTGTGACCCCATGGGGGACCCATGCTAGAGCAGTCTGCTCCTAAAGGACTACACCCTATAGAAAGGGTACATGCTGGGGCAGGGCAGTTCATGAAGAACTGCAGCCCATGGGAAGGACCCACGCTGGAGAAGTTTGTGGAGGACTGTCTCCCTTGGGAGGGACCCTACGCTGCAGCAGGGGACAAGCATGAGGAGGAAGGAGCAGCAGAGACAACGTGTGATGAACTGACCACAACCCCCATTCCCCATCCCCTTGCACTGCTCAGGGGGAGAAGGCAGAAGTCAGGAGTGAAGCTGAGCCCATGAAGAAAGTCGGGAGGAGGTGGTTTTTAGATTTGTTCTTATTTCTCATTACCCTACTCTGATTAATTGGCAATAAATTAATTCCCCTAAATTGAGTTTGTTTTGCCTGTGATAGTAATTGGTAAGTGATCTCCCTGTTCTTATCTCGACTCACAAGCTTTTCATTGTATTTTCTCCCACTGTCCTGGTGAGAAGGGGGAGTGATACGGCAGCTTGGTGGTCACCCAGCAGCCAGCCAAGGCCAACCCACCACATTGTTTAATGTAATATTTAGTGAGTGGACAGCTACCTCATTTCAGGCGGAGTCTGAGTGTCATCTGTTAACTTCATGCAAGCCTTTGAATGATAACGTGGAAAAGAAATGCTTGTAGTCAGTAACCCCAAGGGTTGGATTGGAATTAGTGTTTTCGAGAGGAAAAAGTCTCCACATCCCTTTACCAAAACCCCTTGCCCATCCCATCCCACTGACCTGGGCCTGGACTGCGATTGGTGTCCTAGGAATGAACAAAGAGAATCCATATGCTATTCTCCTTCTCAATGGTATCACTTACTGGCAACTGGACAGACTGCATGTAGAATGCTGCTGGCATCTGAGCCACAACTGGAGAGGAGGCTGGGCTCTTCACCATGTGGGCTGTGCCTTGAACTTGTGCCAAATTCACCCCTGTTGTGAGAGAAGGAGCTTCCTGTGAGGATGCTGGAGCTGAAGATGATGATGGGGAAGCAGCATGGGCTTGGGAAACGGGCTGGACCACTGCTGGCATTCCCCGGGATGTCGGCACTGCTGCAGCAATCTGAGCCAAACCCAGTGCTTGGGCTTGGCCTGAGCCCTGCTGCCGAGTACCCACCACCTGCACCGGGATGTGTGGTGGAGGCTGCTGCGTTGCTGACATTTTGGCAGGCCCAAGCTGAGGTGGTTTGATAGGGGTGACCAGAGATTTTGACTGAATTGGAACAGGTGATTTGGTGGCTGGCTGGCAAGAACTGTCCTGCTGGAGCTGCACAGGCTGTGGCTGGGACTGCAACATAGGTTGCACCACAAGGGTCTGAGCCTGCTGCTGGTTTTGAGGTGGAGCCTGCTGCTGCGGAGGTTGAGCTTGCTGCTGCTGTTGGGTCAGAGACGGTGCTTGCTGCTGTTGCTGCTGTTGGGCCAGCTGGAGATGGGTGGCTGTATGGAGGAGTTGGGACTGGCGGTGCTGGAACTGCTGCTGGTGATGAATGGCGATCTGCTGTTGGATCACCACCTGCTTCTGCAGGTGGATCTGCTGCTGCTGCTGGATCAGCGAGTGTGGCTGGATCTGTGTATATGTAGCTATACAAACACGGAGTGGGAAAAGAGCAGAACACAAAAGTTAGCAACAGTGCAGCTAGAAACAACAATATAAAAAAGGCAGGCAGCCACTGCACTGGTTTGACTCATTAAGCTCCAAAATGACTGACAGCTTACTAGCAGAGGACATGGGGGACTAAATCAATTTCTCTTGCTAATAGGGAGGAATAACCTCTAGAGACACCAGTCCCCATGAGCACAGAGGCTGGGAGGCGTGTTGGGAAAGCTCTCACCACTGGGCTTTCAAATGGCACTCTTGCAAAAGCCCACCGGGCTCGATGAGAAGGAACAGATCTGCACTTACCCGAGCTGATCAACGTCTGGCTGGGTGCTGGTGTAGCAGTCCTAGTCAGGTTCATGCCCACCGTTTGCTGTCCACCGCTGTCCGCTTCACCCTTCTTTGTGGCTGCATTCTCCATCTCCGTCTGGCTTCCCTGGCTGACAGTCACGGCCTGGGCAGCTGCTACCGGTAATGGCTGAACCACCCCTGTGCCTTTCCTTTGGCAACTGCCAGCGGCACCTGCTGAGGAGGTCTGGCTCAATCCCGTTGAGGTCTGGCTCCCACCGCTTGCCACCACACCCCCAGAGACACCATTGCTGCCTGCTGCCCCCTGGCTCAAGTTGAGGGACTGGCCTGCGCTGCCGGAGGAGGCCTGAGCCACTGCCAAGGTCTGGCCCGTGCTGGTGGCCTGAGGTAAGCCTGAAGCCTGGGAGCTTCCTGGCAGAGCTGCCTTCTGAGCAGAGCCTTGGAGTGGGGCATTCGCGGCCGAAGTCTGCTGGCTCCTCACAGCCAAGTTCTGCACCTAGAAACACACGTACAAAACGGAGTCTGTTTGCTTTACGTACATTACTTGCTGGAAGTTTGGCAGAGAATGCATAAGCAGCACACGCTACTGGGATGCAGGCTGAGTTGATGCTTCAAGCCTCACATGGGGAGCTGGCTAACGCTGCAGGGCAAAGCTCAGGTGTGGCCCTCCCCAGGAAGCACATTATTCTGAACTCCCTCCTGCACCATCTCTGATGGAAGTTAAAGATCTCGTGGCACTATCTGAACGTGAGGACACCACCACTCTCTGAGGCATGGGGCAGCCTTCAGACCTGCCTGCCGTGCACTTGCATTGGGAGGATCCAGTTTAGCACAGCGCCAAAACCGCTGAGACGTGCTTTTTAAAGACCAGTAATTAATTTTCAATTTTTGTGCCACCTATCTCCTCCCTCTGTGCAGGGCTTTGCACTCAGGAGGCCCGGATATACTCATGGCCTGCCACCCTTCTGATTTCACCAGTTCCTCTGCATTTTGATGCTGCCATCCTTTACTCCCCCTCCAAACACAGTGTTACCTTCAAGTTTGATCATGGCTGACTTTTCTTCAAAGAAAGTGTTCCAGACAAGAAAATATGAAGTAACTGGAAATCCCAAGAATGACTGGGATGCCATGGCAGCTCCCTGACCTGGAGAATTACTTATAGGTGGATGTAGGAGCTAAGACCTTGTGGCCTGTTTGGTTTTTGGCACCTTTACAACAACAAACCGACTGAGAGAAGGAATACTATCACTGGCAAAGACTCTTCATTGTAGAGTGACTGAAAACTGGACATAGAACTCAACAATTCTTTTCACACAAGAACAACTGAGAAACTGTGAAGATGGGATTGATCCAGCCTGTGGCTCACCTCAGAAATTTTAAGAAGAAATGAATCCCATCTCTGAAGGCAAAAAGCAAACATGAAAAAAATGGTGGTAAGAGAGAACAGAATCTCCTGCCTGCACAGGGACACAGGGTTGCAGATAAAATAGAACTAATCTGCTACACAGGGACGGCTAGAGACAAAGACAAGAGTGTGGGGTGATGGAGAGCAGGGGAAGGGGAGGATGCTGGGAGGGGGTGTCACTGACCTGGTCTGTGTCTGCATGGACCCCAGGAGACTGAGTGGGTGGTACCTCCTGCTGGACAGCGGCCACAGCCCCGTTGGGCATCAGGATGAGTTGGGAGGCAAGAGGCACATTGCGGCCCAAGGTCCGGTTTACCTGTAACAGGTTCCCCAGCTGTGGCTGTTGAGGGAGGGTCAGACGATGTGGAATGAGGGGAACGGAGGGGAAGAGAGAAAGAAAGACAGCGAACCACAAGCAAACAGATTACAAAGCAACACTGGGCTGCAATGTCATACATTGCAAAACCCCCAACCCTCCCTGAACTGTAACACTGAACATAACCCTCAGGAGCAGGAAACTGGGAACAGTTTCCTTATGGAAAAAAGCACTCTTCTGTCAAACGTGGGCCTGGGCCAACTCCCACAGACTGCCCAAGGCTGGCTAAAAGACTGGGGTATCGTTAAATTTTCAGATGTATATCTGGGACTGGTTGAGAAACAGTGATAAAATACATACATCCAAGACCAGCGTTACTTGAAAAGGAGGAGAAAACAATCTGTATCTGAAGTCAACTGAGTTGCAGCAAATATTTTTCAAGTAGGTAACAAAACCCCAGACTGACTATAGTCAAGCCTAATGTTTTCTATTTAGCAGCACTTCAAACCAATTAAAAGGATGAGATATTTTTCATGTCGATTTATGTTTGTAAACTTACTTGAATTCTGACTTACATCCCTGAGCTCAGCAGTGGTAGAAGAGAATAATTTACCATATATCTGTTCCAGCATTGAACCAGAAGAGTAGCTTTATTTCTGTGAGCTATATTAAAGTCTAGGACATATATTTCACATTTACACTCTAGTGAGAAGTGCCATGGGATCTTTAACATCTATGCAGAGCAGGGACAAACATGGTTCCCAACGATCTCACCTGAGCCACACAATACAAAGCTCATCTACCCTCAAAAGCTGAGCCCAGAATCAAACTTGTGGCTTCAGGGACAAGAGCTTCCCATCTGAATTTAAAATATCATGGATATAATATTCATCATCCTTTAAGCTAGAGGTAGTCCAAAGGTGTTGGTAATCCCAAGCAGTGAAACACAGAAGCAGCTAGGAAGTGGGGTTCATGGTCAGAACACATTTTGCGTACACATCTCTTACCCGGAGATACATCTGGGCCTGTGACTGGTTCAGAGGAGGTGAGGTGGTATTCCCAAGGAGCACAGACTGCGTCAGGGTTGTGGCGCTGGGGGAACTCACACTCTGTGACCGACTGATCAGCTGAGCAGCTGATGTGGTGGCTAGGTTGATCTTACAACAGAGAAAAGCCACAAATCATATATGAAGATACAGAGGCAAAGAAGCAAGTACAAATGTTCTTACTGGGGTACAGCCAGAACAGACATTTTACAGTTTTTTCCTGTATCGCACAGGGCAACAAGAAGAAAAAACTTATTGTCTTAAAGGGCTACACAATCTAAACTAGCCAAAGCTCAGGATGCTAACCTCATTTGTATGCTGAGCCTGTGTATCACTGTTAGCATGCAACTGCAATAAGAGATCCAAAAGAAATACATCATTTTTTCCAGCCTCTCAAGTAAAGGAAAAAACCCCACAAAGTAATCTCTACCAACTCATCTACTTTCTGAACAAATCCCAGTTCCTCCATACTTACTACAAAACCAGACTTCCTCTCATTCAGCAAACTACTACTCTGCCCAAGAGAAAAAGAACATTCCCTTCCAGCTGCTCATGATTCCTTCTCCCTCTTAGGAGTCCTGATCCTTTTCTAATCCATGACAATGTATCCCCAAAGCCTCAGCAAAGAGAGATCAGTGTCTGCCTTTCCAGCTAAGAGGCCTCTCCCCCTCAGAAACCTTCTCTGGTCTCCTCAACACCCATCCATAATCATAGCATCCCAAATTGTCAAAGTTGTCTGTATCTTGTGAATTCCCAGCATTCTTAGAAGCTGTGTTTCCCTGGCTGACTGCCTTCCTAAAAGGAGAAAGAACAAGGCAGGGAGTGGGAGGGAGGCTTTGGTATGTCTGTGAGGAAGCAGTTACTTACAGAGGCCTGGGTGGTGGTGGTCTGTTGCGGGGTGCTGGTGTTGGGCGAGCTGGCCTGTCTACTGGCTGCAATTGTAGCCTGCAAGAAAGATTGACAGACAAATGAGTACCTGGAACAAACTTTTCAATCCAGCCCAAATATTTGACTTTGTCAGAACACCTAGTCCCATCATCATCTTCTCCCATTCCTGAGAACAGGAGCACAATCTAACCACAAATCCCTGCCATGCCCTACAAATCAGGTGCAGCAACTCAGCAAGGTAACTCCTCCTCTTCAACCAGTTCAGTCCTATATAATACCTGAGGCAGTGACAACAGACCCTTACAGTGCATGACCTTCAGTTCTTCCACCCATGGGTACATACCCTACTGTTGCCCCAGCTTATCATGCTACACACTGCAACCCTCATCCTGATGCTGCAGATCCATTCTGTTAACACCCAGATGTTCCTCACAATATTAGTCATTTGCTGGACTGGTTAGGCAGTTTAGTAACAGTGCAATAATAGCACTCCAAGTAACAAATTTGAGATGACAGCACATATGGTTTGCGGAGGAAGGTAAATATTGTTAAATTGCCCCTCCCCCCTATGATCCCATGGGAATTCCACTGTACAAGTTTAGTTAGTTATATAACTAAGATTTGTTAGAAACTGGTGAGAGGAATCTATTCCCTCTGTGCTATAAAACTGCAGTTAGGGATTTTGAGAAAAACTAAATCCTGGTCTAGCAACCAAGGAGCACAGCTACTGATGGAGATATTGTTACAGACAGAACTGTATTCACATCACACATAATTCATCTTCTACTGGTGATAAAGTCTTGCAAGTAGGAAAAGTTGCTAGAAAAACATAAATAAATCGCTCAACAATAATATATCATAAAATATCTTGATTTGTATAAACATATCTCAATTATAGAAACACCCTCCTGGCTGGACAAAATCTACCCCAGATCCTTCTTGCTAGTAACTGGTAAAGAAAACATGGGCTACTAAGTTTCAAGATGTAAAATTCAGAGGATACTGCCTGAAATATCACACGCACAAGACTATGTTTATTCTCAGAGAAATAACAATCCGTGTTTCACTTTAAGAGTTTTTAAACGCTACTGCATCCACTGTTGATTTAACCACCCATCTTTTATTTAAAGAAGGTGCAGGGGCTAGTCATAGGCCTCTAAAGTGCAAGTTTCCTTATGGGGATGCCAAATGTTATCTTCCCCTGCTCTGTACCTGAAAACCAAATGAATCTTTGCATCAAGCTTCCAGTTTACTAGCTGTTTGTATTACCTTTAAACACTGTGTTTAGGGACTTGTCTAATCATGGATCAGGAGGACCTTGGTGCACGAGTCACTGTACAAAAAGAAAGTCTCTGGATCTTCCCCAGAGAACGATCCAATTCCTCTCCTTCTGCCCCTTGGCAACTCACCTGCTGGACGGCAGCCAGGCTGTGAAGCTGGGCGCTGTTAAGTTGCTGCTGGAGCATAAACTGGTGAAAGTATTGGGCTGCATTGGGCTGTCTCTGGAGTGCCTGCAGGGCCTAGAGAAAGAGGAAAACCCAATTGTCAAAAATAGTGTGCCCTTGAAATGCGATTAGAGAGAGCAATGAAGAAATAAATAACAGCCACAAGATCATCCTTAGATCCCATGGAAAAAACAAAGTCACTAGATTAGCACATCAAAATACGTAGTACAGCTACAAATTTGGTAACAGACTGAATCACAGGTGTATTCCAGAACAGCAGAAAGCATGCTTGCAAGACTTTAATAAACCCCAGAAATGTGGGGATGTGCATGCTCAAGCAGGCAGACAAGTGTTCCAGTACAGTATGTATACAGAGGATATGCATATATAGAGGAACTGGGATGATAAACTGAATGAATTGCTCTAAAACAGTAGGCTAAAATCAATCTATTGGATTACAGCATGGTGAGCAATCTAAGAGGCTGGACACTGGAGGAGCAACCTATAAAACATGAAGCACAGTGTCAGGCTACAGGAACTAAAGATTGGGCCTAGCACAAGAATTTCTAAATCTGAACACATGACAGTCCTTTGGGCATGCTCCCACCTTGACACACAACAACTCAGAGTAACAGCAAAGGGCTCACCACCACCTTCTACTGATGTACATGCCATCCCAGAACATAACCACGGCTCACCTGTACTGCCTGTCGCTCATAGAGAGACATCTGTGATATCTGAGGACGGGTGCTTCCTCCAGAACTGGAGCTCCCGCTGGTGGAGCTGGAGTTCTGCTCACTTTCGGTCTCCATGGTGACAGGATCCCAGGAGCTTAGGCTGAGACGGACTCCCGATCTATATCGAGAGAACTGGAAACTAAGTCAGTCTAGAGAAAGAACCAAACTGTATCTCACTGCATTACACAGCTTTTTTACCGGAATATCCCAGTATCAGGCTCCTTGCACAGCTTTACTACATCACGGAGGACTGGGGATGCTGAGATTCTGAAATCATCCAGAAATTATACTCATGGTTTAAACCTTTTATTACCACAGTCAGAAAAGTAACGCACACACTCTCATATTTTTATTGCCATGCTACAGTTGGAAGCTACAGCATCCTGAATTCTTAAAAAGGCAGCAGAGTGAAGGAGCAGCTGCGGCTCATTCAGACAATCCTTTGGTTACAGACCTGATCACCTCTCCTTCAAGGCTAGTGAACGGAGACAAATTGCACTGTGCTTCAGTCTCCCCCTGCTCTTTGGCAACTTCTGATCCTCTCTTCCTCTAGTCCCACAAGAGGTATAATTATCCCACAACTCCACTGCCCTACTGCAGATATACCAACTCAGTCCCTCCTCCCAGTTTAGCCCCCCAGCCCTCAACTGTTTCTTTCCTTCTCTGACCACATGGACTTCCAGCTACTTATTGTTACCGACGGATTGTAGCTTGAATATTAGACCAGAGGCTGGTATCTGTGATGGCAAGTTGCTTTCAGGAGGAACAGAGTTAGAAACAGAGTGGATGAAGGATTCATTGGCAACACTTGTGAGGGAAAAGCTGCTGAAGAGGTCATGCAGAGCCAGAGAGGTCTTCCAGAAGAAGAAAGATGAGTTGCAGCAAACCACACGACTGAGAAAGGACTGGAGAAGGCTTTCATGAGCCAAGAGGAAGAGAAGCAAGACTGAAGAGAGTGCTTAGCAGAAGAGTAACACATTGGGATGATCGGGGAGTTTCCTACAGCAAGAAACATGGGCTATACAGGGAGTAACGGTAGGAGGGATTAGAGTCAGAAAAGGGAAAGCGCAAAAGTGATTATTCAACAGAATTTCACTGAAAAAAACTGAATTTTTAGAAGGATATAATTCCATGTAAGATTAAGAAAAAAAAAAAGCTTCTGATAGTGTCAGTATCACTGAGAGCTTGTTTATTTCCAAAACAACAGCTGGCTCCCCTGCAACCTACCTGAAACACCTCTAAATGAGACCGCTAGGCTTCCAGGATCCCACAGCACCAGCACAGCCCCTGTATCTAAACCTTTCAAATCCAGAGATTTCGAGCTTCAGAGCCTTCACCAAACACAAATTTTCCAAATGCATAAACAAACAGACCAGCACAACAGAAAAGGATGTGCAACAAGTCTTGACCAGACAACTTTTTAAATCCTGGAATGTTGTTAAGGGCAGCAGATGATTTTAAAATAGGGCAACAGCATTAACACTGCAGAGGATGGCTAGCTAAATCAGGGAACTGCTGCTCCAAACCTGCTCCTCAAAATCTGGAAAATTCTGTAATTGACACTATAATTGACAAGCAGATAGCTGCTGCTCCAGTCTTGTCTTCCCCTCTGCCCTCAAATCCTGCTCACACATCTCCCTGCTAATCCAAGACTGGCCCCCTGCACTGCTTCAGCAGTGGCAGTGTAGGTAATTCTGCCCTGCAGTCATCTCCTCCTCAACCGAGACACACCCCCTCCTAACTGGCCACTACTGTCTTCAGGCACAACTCTATTACAGCTAGAAACAGTTGGTCAATGTGCCTATCTAGAACATAAAAGCTCTGGAGAAGACAATTACTTTAAAGCTCTTCCCCAGGGGGCAGCACCACAAAAAATAAATGAAGCCTGAAAATAAATAAATTGTGAATGGAGAGAATACAGACTTCTTAAAAGAAAGAAACTGTGGTAGATAAATGAAGTACTTTGAATGCGGTTAAAATCCAAGTGAGAGTGAAGTTACATGCATTACACCAAGTTGTCTAGTAGCTTAGCTACCACTGGGAGACAATTTCTGTTCTTTTGCCCACCCTCAGCCTCCGGGTGCAGGTTCCTCCCAGCATTTACCTTGCTTCTAGTGCTCACTAGATCAACTTGTTAACTTTGCAGAAAAGCTACCCTAAACATCATTTTCTGCCAGATCAGTGAGTGGAATTAGCTCATTTGTGATCCCACTAATGCCAGTGAGAGAGAAAAGAAGGTAACTAAGGTTCAGCTTAGCTGTAGCACATACCCTTACCCTCAACAGCTGCACCAGGAGAAACCTAGCTTCTGACTTGGTGCTCTGCTCCACCAATCTGTGTTTCCTCAGTAAACAGCAGCACTGATTCTTAAGATTTCCAGCATTTTTGCTGGAATCTTCTTAAAATCAGGTCCTAGCACAAACAGAATCTTACTAAAACACCTCTGGGATGAGAGGCATAAAAAAATTTTGGTCTCTGTGCAGGCAAAAGCCCTTTTGGGGGCATGGATAGAGAGGCATACTCTCCCTTGGTAGAAGGGCGGTAAGTATTTTAACTCACAGCAAGCAGAGTTATCCGGCAAAACCCTTTCCAAACATAAAAGTGAAAAGGCACAGTATTTCCCCAGGCAAGTTCATCTAAGGATGCAGCTCCACATTAGTGTAATCCAATCCAAACACAGGCTATTCACACACAAAATGGCATGGGTTGCACCCTCTCCCCTCCTCCAAGAGCATCTTCCAGCACCTTACTCTTACAAATATCTAGTGATCATTGGGCTATCAGACCGCTTGGCTCAGCTAGCTGCTCCATGAGATGGATAGCCCACTAAAAATTATTAAATGATGAGTTTTCCAAAAGATTGAGTGAACCAACTCACCTTGCAAACATAATCAGTAGATCCCAAGCAAAAAAAACCCAACCAACCAACCAAGAAAAAAAACAACCCACCAACAGGGTAACAATGTGGCCTTTACTGGAAGTTAACCTTTGAACAACAGCTAAATTGGATTAAGCCTAATACAGAACTGCACCCTAAAAAGGCAGACATGGAAGGATACAAAGGCCTATTAACACCACAGCAGGAATGACAGCACAGCAGAAAGGAAGGGAAGGAGAAAGAAGAAAACTTAGCTCCCGGAGCAGTACGATCATGAGAACATTGGCCAGTCCAGAGCCTAACCCTTGCTGCCGATCTCAGCACACACCAAGAACACCGCAAGTGGCCCGTCTACAAGTTCCTGACCTTTCTCAAGTGCAAAAGCACAGCAGTCAGGCCAAACAGCTACTCTAGTCACTGAACACTAGGTAGAAGGTAGAAAAGTTTTACTTGTTCACCCCATACATTCCTCCTGACACGTGACTGCTGCCTGCAGAACATTTTCTAACCTTATAACTGGTTTTGTCACTTCATCCTCGAGAGGGCAAGTTAGCGAACAACAATTTGCACGGGCTTGACCACAGGTATTGGGGAGAAAAATTAGGAGCCAGGACTGCAGCACACTCCTCCCTTCTCGCTCTGTTACTGCAGTTTTCTACAAGACAAGTCTCCAAGCCACGCAAGCAGAGGTGTGAAGCCGCCAGGACACGTTAACTCTGCTCCGGGATGCTCTGGGAGCAGCAGCCGGTCCGACTCCTGAGCACCCGGGACCCTCACACCACCTGTTCCCCACCCCGCCCGCTGTGCCGCCCCGCCGCCCGCCTCGCCCGACCGGCGGGGCCGCAGGCGCCCGGGAGCGGAGGGCGGGCGGGGGCAGCGCAACGGCAGCCCCCCAGGTCGCCGGTAACTCCGGCAGCAAAGTTAAGCCGACAGAGAGAGTCCAGGCGCCCGTCTGCGCCCTGCCCCGCCCGCCCGCCCGCCTGCAACACGTATGTACCGTGCAGGCAGCCCCGCCGCGGCGGGAGGCGGGGATCCGCCGCAGGATGCCCGCCGCGGGGAGCGAAAGAAAGGCGCGTGTTTAACACCCGGCCACCGGCGGGGGGAGCGGCGGCTGCCCGGGAGGCGGGAGCGGGGCTACGAGCGGGGGGAGCTGCTCCCGGCCGCTGCTCCCGGGGCCGTGCCGGACAGACAATGGCTGCTCCGCCGCCGCTGTCAACTTCCAGCCCGACCCGGCCCCGGGGAACTCTCCCCGCCGCGGCCGCCCGCGCCCCGGGCCCGGCCTCACCTGCAGCCGCCGCGACACTGCTCCGCTCCGCTCCGGCAGAGGCGCCGCGGCCGCCTCCGCCCCCCGCCCCACCGGGAGCTCCCGCGCCCGCCCGAGGGACCCGCGCTGCCGGCGTTACCGGAGCCCCCGGGCCGCCGCCGCCACCGCCTGACACGCCCCCCGCGCGCGGGCAGCCAGGCCGGGCTCCGGCCGGGCGGGGCGGGGCGGGGCGGGGCTGGGCGGTGCCCGGGGGCCCCGTTGTTGGGGGAGGGCGGGGCCGGGGGCGTTACCTCGCGGCGGCTCCCGGCGGGCTCGGCCCGGCCGTGGCCTGACAGGGCAGCCCCGGGGGGGGGGAGGGCCTGGCGCGGCCGCGCCGGGCGGGGCGGGGCGGGGCGGCAGGGGCGGGGCCCACGCGCGCGCACCGCGCCCCGGCCAGTTCCGCCCCCCCCCCGGGTTTTTTCTTTCTTTTTTTTTTTTTTTTAAGTCTGGGCCTCTGGGGCTCCCCACCGTTTCGTCACTTCCTCCCTCGCGGGGCTTCCGGGCACGTGACCCCCTTCCGCGGGCGCCGCTTGCTGTTGCCCTGGTGACGGCGGCCGGGGCCTGGCGGGACGCGGGTGCGAGGACGGCGCGGCCGGGGCCTCTCTGGGGGGCGGAGTGCCGGGGCCCGCCCCGCTCGGCCCTGCCGGGGAGCGGGGCTCGGTGCCTGGGTCGCCGCCTCCTGCCGGGCTTGCAGGGGAAGGGCGTCAAGATGCTGATGAACGCCGCAGCCGGGCTGTGCGGCAGGCGCAGGGTGATCCCGGCCGTTCGGAGCAAGTGCCCGCTGTGCTGGGGCACACGTGGCGATCGGTCCGTCTGGGGACTGGTGAACGTTGTTAAATGTTCGTAGTTGTATGTAAGTTGTAAAATGTTTGTCTTGGTACCTGGAACAAGCTTTGATGACAGGACGCAGCGGTAATAACGGCGGCAGGGAGGCTTTGCGTCCAGGTCACGCAGAGCACGCGGAGAGGTGCGCAGTGGAAACCTGCACGAACAGTGTAAAGAAACCCAAGTGCCAGAGCGTGCCGACACCTTTCAGAAGAGAAGCTGCCCTGTACAGGCACTTGGGCCTTGCTTCCCTTGATCAAAGAAAAACAGTTCTGTCAGTTGCCTGGCCTAGAGTAAGAGTGGCCGAGTAGGGTAAAGTTAATCCCTTGTAACAATAGTGGTGTAGTCAGCATGGCTGTTTCTGACAACACAAGAAATGGGTCAGACCAGTGGCCCATCTTGATGGAGCTGGTGAGTTTCCTTTAAGGATGATGGCTCGTGCACTGAGGAAGGGTGGGAAGAAGCAAAAGACAGAAACAAGTCATACTCCATCTACACGTACAAGGTGCAGAAGCTCAAGCACCGTTGAGGCTATGAGCGTCATAAATTCTCCTGCAAATGACATGTTTGAGCTTTGTGCTGTACGAATGTTGCATCTGGGTCAGTAATGAAAGTGCTGGACTATCAATTCACAGAAGATCCAGTCCTGTTGACTTAGAATCACAGAATACCATTTGCTGCTGCCTGAAAAGCAGCAAAACGCTGTACAGGAGAGTGTTTGGGCTGTTACCAAACACACCTGCTCTAAATGCTGGGGGTTCTTTTTTAATTCAAATGAAAAAAGTGTCTGGCTGATTCTCTTAAAAAAAAAAAAAAAAGGCGGTAGGAGATATTTAAGGCGATTCAAAATAAACGGGTCAGATAGTGATCAAAGGAACAATGTCAAGGCGGGGAACCCAGCCAACGTAATCCCTGTGAATCAACCTCTCCTAAAATCCTCAACGACTGAATGAACGACTAAGCCATTTGTCCCTGTTGCGAAACCCACTAAAGTCGATTCAAGGGAGGAAACTCTCCCTGGCATCCATGCAAACGAAGGGGAACTGCTGCAATAAGGAGGATTTAGGACTTAATGGGGGATGCTTCAGGGGGAGGGATGTTGGAATCGATGAGGAGAATTTGAGGATTTACAGAGCTATACTGGTATGCTTGGGGTGAGAATCACGGTAGGGAAATGGAGGGATCAAGGTGTATCAGAGATGAATACGTGTGGGGAAAATGGAGAGAAGAGAGGGATAAATTAAGCTGGTCAAATGCAATCAGTATGTTTGTCTGGACAAGTTTTGCACCCGAGCACCACAGTCTGTACTATATTCCTAATAAATTATTTGAATTATTTCCTGTGTGATTGTGCTTTCTGTTGTGTGCATGTGTGTGTGATCCCATAGCAAACTTATGTCTGTCTAGCCGGCAAGTAGGATAGGAGGTGCGGGGGGGGCAACACAGAAACCCAAGAGACCTGTGAAGGCACGTTTCTCTGAGCGCTGGTCCTTGGGAACAGGATCAGGCTACTGACACTGCCTGTGCTTATATGGGTGTCTTTGAAGTATTGTCTCCTGTCAGTGTTAACCTGTGTGTCCATGTCTGTTGTGAACTTGCACGCCACCCTGCAACTGGTAGGGGGTGAAACAGAAGTAAGAAGCTCCCGCTCGTCTCCATTGGCCCAGGAAGGAAGGAAGCCTCTGGATCTTTCAGTCCATCAGATTCTGCTGCCCTTAATACTTTTCAAGGAGAACAGGTCCACCTGGCCACTATCTACAGCCCATGCCCCTTGCTCCACTCCCACATCCAAGCATGGTGGTAGGGATGGTGGAGGATACATCACAACCTATTTCCCCTGGTATAGACTGGTTTTCCACTAGTTTGTCTACGAGCTTTTTGAGCCTGCTGACATTGGCTCCCATAACTCCTGTAGCAGTAGGTTCTTACAGTGTAAAGTACGTTTTTTGTTTGTTTTAAATTGATTGCCAACTAGTTTTATCACATGCCCCCAGTCTGCCATGGAAAGATTTGCTGAAGAACAGTTTCCCACTCACTTTATCCACCACCTTCATTATTTTTGTAAATCTCAGTCCCTCATCTGCTCCCCAAATTCTGTTCATTCTGCTCACCAAATGGTGGAATCCCTGGCCTTTTTAGCATCTCCTGATGAAGCACTTCTTCCATCCCATAATTGTCACCGAGGCTCATGCTACAATTTGTGAGACTGGCTTATAGGGTCTGGCTGGAAACCTGTCAAGCGCTGTGCCTTAAATAGAAGCCAGGATTTGTTCCATAGGTAGCATCGCTTGCTCCCATTTTAGATGCAGATCTTCCCAGCTCTGGGCTTCTCAGCAAGAAGCAGTCCGTTTTCATTCCAATGACATTTTTTTTCCATTCCAACCCGTTTTAGCAAAGGAGTTTTGCTGGAGAAGCAGCATCTTGCAGAGCAAGCCACAGAGCGATGGTGACACTCAGTGGCCCTGCAGGAAAAGTGCACCTTCTGAGTTCACATTTTTTCCAATTTATCAGGAAGACAGTGGTAGCAAATGAACCTCATACACAGGTGAGTAAAGAGCACTGCTTAGCATAAGGATGAATCTGCATACTGTGCCGTACAGATTCATACAGTACAAGCATATAAATGGTCATCCAGTCTACATATCTGCATTTGCCTTCTTTCCCTTTCCCACACTCATTTACTGGAATTCAGTCTGGAAGTGAGACCATCACCTCCAGGTACCTCAGAAGGAAACCCCTTTCTCTTGTGGTGGGGAAGACTGGAGTTTTCATACACACTGTCAGGGAACACAGCAGCTTGTAATGCATTCAGCCCCAGCCACCAAGAGCTAATCCTTAGATCTACACCATGGCGGTGCAAGGGGAGCCAGAAATCTGATTCAGACGGACCTCCAAGCCTGGGATGTCTTCCTGCTCAGAGAAGAGGTTGACATTATTCCCAGTTTACTGGGGCATATCAGTGGGGTAAGTCTACATTGCAGTTACTGCAATGTACCTCTTACAGGCTGCCCGGGTTCCTGCTTTTGGTGTCCACACCTCCCCACACATAGACACCAGCCCATCCACAGCCTCACATCACTGGATCCCTTCCACAACATCCTGCTAGCCCTGGCCAGTCTGGCTGATCACCATCTCCAGAAGGAAGAAGCTGGAGAGGAGATGGTTATAGCAACCCCAGGGTCTAATTGGCATTCTGACCTGTCTGTCAGCAAAAGCTCATCTGATTGTTGCTAGTTTCTAAGTGCTCCTCTGATCTCTCCAGCCCCACATCTCAGACAAGTCTTTGTATACCACCACCTCTCCCATATCCCTGCCCTGCATGTTCTGTCCTGCATGACTGATCCTAGGGTGAATCTGTGCTTACTGCCTGTACAAGGCTTCTCCAGGTTTGCAAGCTGAGAAAGTAGAGAGGCTGCAACCACGTGTCTCCTCATCTTTGTTTCCCATCCCTCAAAAAAACAGGTCAGTTTTGCACTCCCTGCAGGCAGTGGGAAGTTGGAACACAGAGAGGGAAGATTAGAGTGCTTTGTCTGTGTGTGAGGAGCCAGTACCAGGGGTCAGTTATCTGCAGTACCCTGAAAGCACCCTTCTCCTCACCACCACCTTTAAGATGTGAACTGCATATGAATGGAAAACCAGGTCAACAAGCAAAGGCTGATATACATCAGTCTACTTCCAAATGTTACTGAGCCTGGCCATCAAACCAGTATCAACTACATTTCTTACCAACATCAGAGAAAGTGTGGGAATAAGCCACTGTGCGGCAAACTACAAAACACAGCAAGTCACAAGTTTTAGACTTTTCTGAGGACAGAAACCTCTTTGAATGTCAAAGGTAAGCCATGTTCCAGGGCATCTACCCTTAAATTGAAACAAACCACATTAATAAAAGGAGTCCAAGCATGCTTTAAAAATTACTTATTCAACTATTGCATGTCTTGGATTTAACTGTGGGTTGATACAAACATCTTGATGCAGCTATTTGAGCTTGGTAGAAAACTAACCTGTAGGATAAGATTAAAAAATAGTAAGGTATCACGTGAGTCTACAGTTATGCTTACCTTGCACAGAGACAGTACAGATCATGAGATGGATCCATGCAGTCTCTTACGGTTCTCAGTAGTAGCTGTTTTAAAAGTCTGTTATCGTCCTGCAGCTACAAGAGAAAAATCTAGGTCAATATTTACCTCAAAAATGGGAAAAAAACTTTGGAATAAACCTTAGGCTCTGTATATTGTCAACAGTCCCCAATAACAAGCCTACAATTCCAAACTACAGCTTTGCAGTTTTGTATTACTTTCCTGTTTTGGCGGCAAAAAGTCAGAGAAATGAGGAAGGCAGATTCACAAACCATTGCTCTGTCTCCAAACTGGAGCATGTTAGTTAAGCATACACTAAAACGCATGAGTCAGGAAAGAAGGCATGTGTCCAAGCTTCCAGGAGAGTTTGCAACTGAGTGACAACAGACAACGCATTTGTCCCATGTTCTAATTTCTCTCTGGATGAGGCCTCCTTTCAGTTTTCCATAGGACCATTGCAGAGGCTCTGTGAAAGCCTAGGAAACTGATCTCTTCTGCACCCACTAGAAGCAGTGCAGTCTTTCAGTCCTATTTGCAGAGTACTGGCAGACAACCACAAAGGCCAAAATAAGCCATACATATCAAACCTCTATGATTTATCAATGCTTCCATGGATCGCTACCTATGCATTGTACAAACTATCTTCTTCATGTATAGATTCAAAGTATGCTATTTATTTTTTGTAATAGTGCCCTAAGAAGGTCAGAATCCATTTGAGGCCATCTCATGTGCTTACAGACCTCCTCCTTTTAAGGGGCCTACTTCGCACTCCTTTTAAGAGCTTTTCTTTGCAGAAAAATCCCTTGCTATCTGAGATCATAGAATCATGGAATGGTTTAGGTTAGAAGCGACCTTAAAGATCATCTAGTTCCAACCCCCCTGCCATGGACAGGGACACCTCCCACTAGACCAGGTTACTCAAAGCCCCATCCAGCCTGGCCTTGAACACCTCCAGGGATGGGGCATCCACAACTTCCCTGGGCCACTTTGTTCCAGTGCCTCACCACCCTCACCGTGAAAGATTTCTTCATGATATCTAATCTAAATCTACTGTCTTCCAGTTTGAAGCCATTACCCCTCATCCTATCACTACATGCCCTTGTAAAAAGTCCCTCTCCATCTTTCTTGTAGGCCCCCTTTAGGAACTGGAAGGCTGCTTTAAGGTGTCTCCAGACCTTCTCTTCTCAGACCGCAGAGTCTTCTCTTCTCCAGGCTGAACAACCTCAACTCTCTCAGCCTGTCTTCATAGGGGAGGTGCTCCAGCCCTCTGATCATCTTTGTGGGCCTCCTCTGGACCCACTCCAGCAGGTCCATGTCCTTCTCGTGCCGAGAACTTCAGAGCTGGACACAATACTCCAGGTGGAGTCTCACCAGAGCGGAGTAGAGGGGCAGAATCATCTCCCTCGACTTGCTGGCCACGCTTCTTTTGATGCAGCCCAGGATGCGCTTGGCTTTCTGGGCTGCAAGTGCACATTGCCGGCTCATGTTGAGCTTCTCATCAACCAATGCCCTCAAGTCCTTCTCCTCAGGGCTGTTCTCAATCCATTTTCCACCCAGGCTGTAGTTATGCTTGGGATTGCCACAACCCAGGTGCAGGACCTTGCACTTGGCCTTGTTGAACTTCATGAGGTTCGCACAGGCCCAGCTCTCCAGCCTGTCTAGGTCCCTCTGGATGGCATCCCTTCCCTCCAGCGTGTCGATCACGCGACACAGCTTGGTGTCATTGGCAAACTTCCTGAGGGTGCAAGTTTGAGATGCTAGTTACCAGATTGCCTGTTAGCTGCCTCCTGTACTGCGCTCTTCAGGACCTTCTTTTTTGCTGGGTCAAGCTGCAAAACTTTGCAGGAAAATTCCAAATTGCCTCCAGGCTATCTGAGCAACCAAGACCCACACAGTGGCTGTGGTGAGGTGATAGGAGGAAGTCTCTTGGCCTTCTGCCAGCTATTCATAGCCCAACTTTGCTGACACGTACCAAAGGTTGGTATGCTGACTGTAGAAAGGTGCTCCCTGTTCTTGGTAACATCCAGAGTAAACATCTTCCAGTCACTTTATATACACTTTATATTCCTTTTTCCCACTTTTTTCTCTCCTAGGTACTTCCTCTTTAGAAGCCTCATCACCTCCCAAATACACAGCTCACCTTGTTCACTTTTTCTGCATTGATCTTGGGCTTGTTGACTCCATAGCCTTACTTCATATTTATGGCATGACTGCCCTGGTGTTGTCTCCCTTGGTAATCAACTTGATAAATCTAGTACCCATTTTTTCTTATCTAGTATCCCACCTTTTATGTGCTACCTTGCTAGTGGCACTGCATATCGTGGTGAGCCACCTGCATACACTCTACTCTGCTGTTGCATGTGCTGCATTCTGAAATCCCTCAGATTGTTATGTTTTAGTAGTAGTGCCACAGGTAAGGATGAGCCATCTGAGTTAATGTCTTAACAGGATGGGACTGGGTGTTGCCAGGATCTAAACAAGCACAGTGACTGAGGCAGTTGAATGACCCATCCAGAGGGCCTTGGTATGGGTAGTTGGAACAGGAAAACTGAACTCAGTTTTATGGGAAGTGGTCATCTAAGTCAGAGTCCAAGACAGGGAGATGATGATCTTCAAGGAAAACAGGAGGGCCCATACCTTGCTATGTGACTGGCCCTGCATTTCTCCAAAAAGACAAGAGGGGGAGGGGGAAGTGATACCACAAATCACACCCAGAGTGAGAGTAATTTCTGCTTGTTTACAGAAAAAAGATGAACATTGAGTAGTGGCATAAGATATAAAAGACAAAGGTGTAGTTAGTGCTGAATTTATAGTTCAATGTGGGATGGTTGGGTATACAAACAAAGCAAAAGAAAAAGGAGACCATTACAATTCCGAGGGAGAGATTACAATGAAAAGGAGATCAACTGCAGAAATGTACACTATGTGTGAAAAATTTCTTAGGAGATACAGAGAAATACAAAGTAACAAATGAAGTAAGAGAAGACAAAAGCAGAATAGAAAACAAGGAAGAGTAAGCAGGCATCTTGTACAGATGGGAAAGAGGTGTATACAGTGGACAGGAGGGTTAGGTCAACTAGGGAAAGACAGATTTGCTAACCATTAAAGTGAAGAGAGAAGAAACACAGGAGCAGACAGAATGCTTTCTGTCCAGAGAATTTTGTAAGAGGCAGGGACCTTTTTAGAAACAAAAGTGCTTGGAACAAGCAGTCCTGGCAGCAGTTTAGGCATTCCACGTGGGCAATGGGGACTGGGACCTGGGGTTACGATGTAGGCAGTGGAAGAGCAGGACAGTGTGAATGAGAAATGGAGAACCAGGAATAATTGCCCCTCGGCTGCATGTAGGAGTTGACAAGGAATATTACTGGGTAGAGGAGAGAGTGTCGCAGCAGCAGGAGGTGGGAGTGTTAGCAGTTCTCGGGGCAGAAGGAGAGGAGCTTTTGTGGGACTGTTAGTGGGTCTCAGAGCAGAAGGAGACACCCTGAGAGAGAGGATCTTGGTGCAGGTGATGGAGGGAAGGAGAAAATAGGGTACATGAGAATGGGAGGGAAGGGATTGGGGGAAGTGGGTGTGCAGGATGGTGGTGAAGGCACAGACACTGAGACCAGGCAAAGGTCTTAGGGCAGCTTGGCAACTAGGGCTGTGAGAGGAGAAGACTGGCTACATGGGCAGGGGTGGCTATAGGGTGGATGAAGCAGGGTCTTGCATTGCCCCAGGTTCCCCAACACCTAAAGCTCCATCCCAATGTCCCCCATTTACCCAGGAGGGCCCTGCCTCCCTTTCCCATCCTACCTCCCCACACAGCCCATCTGCCCAAGTCCCTGACCTCCCCGTCTCCTCCTCTTTCACCATTTCTCCCCTCTGCTGCCAGATCCACACTTCCAAGAGGGATGGAGAGAGGGAAAGGAGTGGTTGGAGGAGGTTTTCTTCCTGGGTCAGAGATGGTTAGTTTTAGCCAGGAGAGGAGTGGTTGGAGGAGGTTTTTGTTCCTGGGTCAGGGATGGTTAGTTTTAGCCAGGTAAGGGGTTTTTTTTGTTTGGTTGGGTTGTTTTGGTTTTCTTTTGGTTAGTTGGTTTATGTGGCACTGTTCAGAGCTCTAAAAGTACTATCAAGGAACAACCCATTCTTTCTCAGCCTGTGATGCTACCATCACCTTCTTTCACAGCCAGGGTACATAATGAGTTTTTGTCCTTTTTGGATTCCAAGGCTGTTTTCCTAGTAAATCAGGAGTTGGTGTGTACCAGCTCTTCACTTGTGACAGAAAGATGATTCACAGATCCATGTAGTGAACAAGATCAGGGTCAAAAACGATTTTTTTTGCTTGGAGTTTGGTTGCAGGCAAACTGTTGTGTTAACTCAATTGAGAAGGTCGCCCAGAGGTGGGACTCAGGGAGGAGAGAAAGACTTAAGCCACTATGGTGACCAAAAGCAAGGTATGTAACCATGATCTAAGTAATGTTTGTCTCTTTTTCAGGCACAGACTGCACAGATCTGCACAGACTTCAACAACTGTCAAGTCACCTGCCTTCTTTCCAGGTTCCACGTTCTTTATTTCACTCGATCCCAAACTACTGTGTATCAACCCAAGTTTCACATAGGAACTTAGGGCGTAGATCAAAGGAAATAGGGTGCATCCAACACAGCAGGGAAGAGGAGAGCCAGAGCAATGAAGTTTTCCTTATGGAAGCAGAAAACTCAGATTATTGGTTGCAGAGCCAGGGCATTCTAGTAGGAAGCCTTCTTTGACACATCTGTGGAAAGAAAGAACAAGAAAAGGCACAGTGCCTGATGAATATTTAGGAAGTTATCTAAGGACCAAGAGATCTCAGGGGATGAGTTGCAACATCTTTTTGTCATTGACATAGGCATTTCTAGTTGCATCCAGATTTGGGATGCTGTGAGGACTGCGCATTTGAGGAGTGTATGGAAATGGAATAAAAATAGATCCTTTTAACCTTCCATGGTATGTTCAAGCCTTGGTCTGCATTAAGATTTTACCTGGACTAGAAAGTGTGCTCACAACTAGTACAGTACATCCCAATTCAACTTGCAGTCCAAGAAAGTTCTACAGCGCATGATGGAATTAAATACAGATCAGAGGTGGGCTGCTTTGCTTGCTTACCACCAGTCCTCTGCTCTGTTTCAGCTGTTCCCACCTTGGAAGCCTGTTAACACTAACCTGAACTGCAGGGGAAAACATATTCTCTTGCCTTGCGGTCATCTGTAGAAACAAAAGAGAAAGGGCGGTGAGCTGCAGAACTGCATGGTAGGGTAATGCCAAGCTTCTTTGTCTTTAACACAACGATCCCATTACCTTAATTTTTTATTCATCAGACTGTGAATGCAGGAACAGAAAAATGTCAACAGTGGATTAGACTGACGGTCTGTCTCCCCAACATGTCTCTCATACAGCTTATGCATTGTGATACCTTCTCATGCAAGGACATTTTTCTAAACAGAGAACCTTTCAGTAGTGTGTCCTGATAACTTTGGGTTTTTACTGATAATGAGTATTTTCATGTCAGATGATAACAATTTTTAAATTGTAAGTGCTAAGCACAAAAATTCTTGTACAGGATGGAATCGCAAAGAGAGAGCATATTAGGTGACAATATTTAGCTCGTCTTCTTGACGTGGTGTGGAAAGGAGAACAAGAATGGAATTCAGTATACAACAGCCTATGGTGTTGCTTTCTAAATCTCCAGTGGTAGTTTTTCCATTCTGTTCTCAAATATATTTTTTTTTTTTTAAATAATTCTTAATATTCCATCTGCTGGCTTGGCTTATACTAAGTATGAAATAATCAGAGACTAAAAATGACTCCAAGATCTCTCTTCTGTGTGCTGATGGTTAATTTAGAGATTTAAAGGGTAAGAAATAATTTTCCTATTATCCTCTGAGACATGGTAGGATTATTACACTATACATGAAAAGCATAGAACTAAATTCTACCTTCTGATGGATCAAGGTGGCAGTATGTAACACTGATTTTAAATAAATGCCTAAGTATTTTCAAGAGAGCTAAGGAGCAGAAAAAGATGTGGTAAATTGACAGAGAATCTTTCTTTCCACAGAGAGGTAGCTTGAAGCTAGAGGAAGTCGAAAAACACAGTCACTTCGAACACATATGCACCACAACATAATCATAGTGCCAGGCAGTCTCATCTCAAGAACAGAAAAGCAAGTGATTCTGCTACTTGAATGTAGAAATTTTGTGCAGAGGAAACCCAAGCTTGGAGTTGCAGGAGGAAGTGCACTGGAATAAGGGAGATAAGGGGATAAGAGGCAGAGACAGGACTCTCTCTGAGTGGGGGTTATAATAGTTACTCTTTGCCCATGCCAGTGAAATCTAACCTGGTTTATAGTAGTCGTAGATGTGCACTATTGCTGCTTTCAGGTTCTGCACTTCAACATCTTGTTCCACTGAGATGTTAAGCTTCAGAGATATCTCACCCAGCTGGAGAGAATAGAAGTGAGCAGAAATGCACTGACCACCTCAAAGTTACCTACATACCAACTTTATTCCCTCTGCATCAGAGATTTATTTCTCATCTTTCCAGGTTCTTCCACCCTCTTCCTCTTTTGACAAAATTTTAGCCTGCTTGACCAGCCTAGAGATTTGTATTCCTGATCTCTGAGAGTCCCAACACAAAGTACTGCCGTGGCTACTGCTTGAATGGGCAGCTCCCTGTGGTCTTCCTCTTACCTCTTCCAAGTAGATTGTGACTTTGTCTGGGTTTGTCTCTGTCTTTTTTACCAGGGATATCTTCTCCAGCTGTATAGGAAGACAAGAGTTGAGCTTCGTTAGCACCAGCTAATTGGCCTTCCCAAGTTTGGTATTTGTCAGTGAACCACTGCTGACTAAAGCACTTAGCCTAGTCAAGGGAAGACCTGCATTCCCCAACTATAACAGCACTGAGATATGTTGGGAGCTCACAAAGCCTTAGAGAATATTTTTTTCAGCTTTGGAACAAGCGTTCTTGAGCTGCATTCCTATTTTCAGCACTTGTAGCAAAAGGAAAGATGGTTAGTAGGAGAATATGGTGGAGCTTCATGGTTATCTTCTGGAATGCTGAAGCATGTCAACAACAACTCTATGGGATTCATACTGGTTTATGGAATATCTCTACAAATGGCACTGGCAACAGTGAAGGGTCTCAGTGCACCCCAGATGGTTCTAACTAGGTACTTTTCAGCTCGTCTCTAACCTCTTGCCACATAGATGTTCCTCACTACTGAGCATGAAAAACTACACAATCAGTTCTGCAAGTGGAAAGTTGCCTTGTGAAATAGCTCACTATATCTGTACTTGCTTAGTTTAGTTAACTTGTAGTAAGGTAACCTCATAGTAGCTACCATTCCCCAGCAGTTCTTAGAGGTTTGGATATTTCTGGCTGAGCTACATCTGGAAAATAGATATTCATATCTTCAAGGGAAGGCCAGAGGAAAAAGTCTTACCTCTTTCACAGAGCTCTTCACAGGAATGAACCCCGACAACATCTCCACCTCCACCAGGGCCATGTTACTGGTCTCACGGTCCCCTACATAACTGAAAAAAGGCAGGAGAGAAGCACATTAGATGTGGAAGGCATCACAGCATTTCTAGGAGATACTAACGGACGCTTCCAAATTCTGGCCTGCTCTACAGTGATGTGAAAGCTCAGCAGCTTGTCTAGCTGATGGGAGAAAGGGAAAAAATATCGCCCCATCTACTTGCTCAGCATGGAGATAGATTTTGTAGCAAATGTGTTATGGTTAACGTTCATGCTGCTCTCTACAACAGGTGGAAGTGATCTTTGATGTTACAGATTGAGAGTGGCAATGTTGGCATCATTCTCTTTCAGGGCAGTAGGGCATGGAGAATATGGACCAAGACACTCATCCTAGAGAGGTGCAGGCAAGTGAATTGTGGATAAGGACTGGAGTTTCTGCTGTCTGGTTTCAGCAGAGGTTCACACTGCAGGAAAATGCACCTCAGGGCTGGTTCAGGCCAGGCTGCTGAGTGTCCGCCAAGGGGGGAGCTCTGGCTCTTGGGAATGCTGCCTAGTGCTCTGGGCGCTGCTGAGCTGCTCTATGCTGACTGAGATAGTTGCTGTGGTTCTGCCAGTGTCTTCCCGTGCTTCCCCAGACCTTAATTCTCAGTTCACAATCTCTTTGGGATCTATGGAGAAGAAGACGGTGTGCCCCTGTGTCTTCACAGACAGAAGGTTTTTATGGGGTTCTGATCATGCTAATGGGGCTCCTACTTCTTTCCACTGAAGAAAGAGCCTCAAGGGACCTCATACCTGACAGACACATGGATGTCAAGCTGTTTCCTAACACCATGACATTCTCTTGGTACTGTTTCCACATCCAGGACAAAGACCTCTTCTGTTTTTGGTGGTGGGGTGTTATAGTACAAAGTGGTCTGGTGGGGGAGAAAACATCTCTGTGAAGTGCCCTGGAACTTCCCTGTATGAGCAAAAAGACTAGCCGTGCCTCCAACTTTTAACAGATTGGTAACCAGTGGCTAACACAGTTGGCCCCAGCTGTGCTTTCTGTTCAGACGTGCTGTGTTTAGCACATAGCATCAGATACATCTGCCAAATGTAACCCTCAGCATGGAGGCTCAGCTATTTCTGATCCAAGACCTCATTCAAGACAACATTGTCTCAGTCTTTCTAAAAAAAAATATTGTTAAGGTGTGAGAAAGTACATTAGCTAAAGCCCTGCCCACAAGGAGAAAGAAGTGTAACTGCTAACTGTTGACATGATAATAATAGTTCCAAGTCTTAACAGGAAAAATACTAACAAAACAAGTATAAAACCCTTAACAAAGAAAGAGCAGAGAATCAGAAGAGGACAACTCAGCGAGAGGGATGATCACACTCCTCCAAAGAGCAGCATAGGCCAATCTTCCTCCACCTGCCTGGTGACTGACTGTCTGTCCAGCAGGTACTCATCAGATGTCTCGTGCTTATTGACTATATTCAAGTGTAGCCAAGTAGTATGAGTCCTAGCTGCATCCTACATGCATTAGCAGTAAATAATTGTTGTGTCGTCTTGTCTATACACTGCTTATAGATTCTCTATGAACATCGTAAGAGGTGGCTGAATAGTAGTGACCCAGTGAGGGAGGGTTTCACAGGGAGTGACTTGATCCTGCAGTTCTTTGCTGCATGAATGGCTCATAAGCAGACCACTACCAAAGCTGCCTGAAAAATAAGATGTATTCTCCTGATGGACCAGTTTTGTTAGTGTACTGGAATAAGAAGACCTTGGTCCTACATCACTCCCAATCTCTGCATGTGATAACAAACCAAAGAATATTATGTCAGGATATATACAGTGTTCAGCTCCTGAAGCACTGACATCAGCAACACGTTTGATGTAGAAGCAGGTAGTGTTCTGTATCTCATCGCTCCTGACTTCAGATTTACTGATCTCTTAACAATTACATGGTTCTGTAGCTTGGGATAGCAAAGTTGAGACATTTCTGAGAAGATACCATGGTTGCAATAAAACCATGTCAAAGGAGTATACCTGCGCTCCTTTAAGTTTGACAGGATTCTGCCTAGGAAGCCAAATCCTACTCAGAATTTGAGGCTGTAGTGACTGCTTAGAACCAAACCTCATTTGAAGAGTCAGTGGCAAAACCTGATAGCTCTGTTCCTTATATATACTCACCGTTACATAGACACAGCCACTGCCAGTCGCCTGCACTGTGTACAGCCCTGGGACTGCATGAAGAGATGCCTGATGCAGGACCAACTTGTTGTTCCTGTGCACATGGAACTGCAGTGGGGAAGCCTCCTTGCCTTTCACTGTCACCTTTACATGTTCGATCTCCTGAGGAATCAGGGCTGCATACTGAGCCAGGGCCTGCAGGCTAACAACTGTGTCCTGAAGGCAGAGAGAGAGTCACTTTGCTGTGGAGCAATGTGGTACAAGAGCTGGCACACTAAGTCAGGCACTGCAGGGAGAACCACACACCTCGTGGCCCTGATTCACGCTCTTACACAGGTGGGGTCTATGCCACTAAGTGTACAGGCAGCAGAATGACTTCTGTTATCTGGAAAGAGTGGCTTCTGAGACTTGGGGTTAGGAGTCCCAGGAGCCAGGTAATCCCAATCACACCACATAGAAAAGAGATTCCCCATGTCATTTGCATTCCCAAGCAGAACTCATGTATATCTGTCTGCAAAGGATGTATCTAGAGTGACATGCATATGAGAGACGTTCACATCACTTTACGCACAGTATTTCTCTCCTTCCCCCATAACTTTCCCCAGCTTGTTACCTGTGTGGAAGCAAATCCACCAAAGGCATTTCTTCGTCCACTGAGCCAGTGCACAAGCTTGCTCACTGAGGCTTCATTGAATGCCAAGTCTGGTTTGGAGACATGAGCCAGGAGGATGTAGGCCACTGTCTCAATTATAGAAGAAGAAGATTCTTCACTACTGGAATGTGAAGTCAGGAGCTCTGCCGATGCGGGGAGAAACACGTGGAAGAGAAGAACAATAGATCCCTGTGAACATCAGCTTTTCCTGCCATGGTACCCCTTAAGGACTGCCAGTTCCCTGTACACCATTAGAAATGCCTGTGCCTTTTTGGGGCACCTCAGGGTGCAGAAGCCAATCCCTTCTGCTGTTTTTGTACTCTGAAGGTCCAGCCATCTATGATAGGCTCCATTTCTGCCTTTGCAAACACAGACAGATCCAGGCCCCAAATCCTCAACCTTTTCCTCTAGGAAACATGTTCCTCTAGAAACTGATTGACTCTGAACAGAGGCTTTGTGTTTAAAGTACAGTCCTAGTCTTATTCAGCTCCATGTATATTCAAAGCTATATCCCCATGTGACAGCGTTTTTGCTGTTTCTGCATTTCTGCATTTACCCAGTCTAACAGGGCTCCCTGTGCTGAAAAGCTCTAGGGCTCATTTCCAGTCAGTTGTATCTATTGTTCAAGAATTGGTCACTCTTTGAGGGAGAATTGCTGGCAGGCTACCAGAGGAACAAGACTACCCAACTTATTTTGTTCCACCCTCATTATGCAGTGCACAAGCTAGGACAAATTAAGCTAGAGCTGGGCTCCCACCTGTGGTCAAAGCTCACAAGCACTGAATGCATCTGAGTCTGGATGAATGTTTTGCTGTAGTGATAGTAGGGGGCTAACCAAAATTCAGCTAAGAATTTAGCTTAATTGTGCAAGCGTTGACAATTTCTACGATGGTACAAATGTGAAAACCTGAAATGCTTTTAAATTCAGTCAGTTTTCAGAACAAACCTTCACTTTTGAAATAAGAATCACAAAATCATTTGTCTGCATAAAACCAGCATAAAGACTTTAGAGTTTAGCTGAGGGACTCTATGGACTGGTATTACTTCATTGTTTATCACAAGGGAATGTTTTTGCATGAGGGATTTGTGATTTGTTACCTCCAAGGTGATATAAGCAGAAAAAATTTTTTCATGAAGTAGTAGAAGGTGTCTTGGAGATACAGTTAGAGATGACCTACAGATTAACCTTGATCCTTTAAAAAACACCAAACTCCTGTTTGAGATCCAACTGTAATCCTGTTAGTGAGGCTAACAGAATCCCAGCCTCCCGGCCATGGAAGGTGTTTCTAGCCAGCAGAAGATTTACTCCAGCAGGCAAATTGTCTGCAGCTGGTGGCTGCAGTCACACCCTCAGACTGAGTAGGCAGAACACAGACACATTTAAACATGTAGGATGACACCTTTCCCTTACTTACAATTCCATTGCTCTTGCCAAGTCATTGCTAACTATTATCGGTGGAAGCAGGAGCCAAAGAAAACTACCACTTGACCCACAGGCAGTCTGTGGTGCTCCATGCCCTAGGGCCTTAAGGGGACATTTTCCAAAGTGCTTGGTAAGTTAGAAGCATCAGACTGACTGGACATCAATGAGGATGTGCTCCAGTCGCTTGTTCCATATGTACTTTCTCAGAGGTAGCTCTGAAAAAGTATTGCCCTCAGTGTGTGCAATTCTACCCCTGCCAGCTGGGCAGCTTGAGTGGCTATGCAGTGAATTGCACCAGTAGCTGGTCAGGCTGAAAAATCCCCTCTCCCTTTTTTCTTCTGTGTTATTTTTTAGTTGCCACCATATTTCCAAATGAATAGATGTGGGGAAGAATGAATTTAAACCAAATGAGGTAATGTTGTTACCAACTGTTTAACCACAGGCTTCAGTGCTTTGAAACCCCCACCTGGCATCCTCATTCAGGATAGAAGTCCATTTTTTTCCAAGTTAAAGAGACAAAAGGAAGAACTAAGCTCAACAGCTCAGAAAAAGATTCATCCACCCAAGGGCCCTGAGCAGCAATGGGGAAGCAGTCAAAAGGTTTGAATTTTGCAAGTGAATGCCCTGACCAACAGCTGAATAGACGTGGTGAGGCAAGTTTCCTCTGCAAGATCTTTTGTACTATGTATGAATTGCTGAAGAATGATGGGAGCACCACAATCCAAGTGGGTCCTCTGACCACACAAATTAAGCATGGATCACTTCTGCTGCTTTTGATTAGAAATTGTTTCCTGGGTCTAAGAAAACTAGAGACTTTCACAGCTTCAATAAATTACCATTTTCTGACACAAAAGCCAAACTGAAAGTAGTTACATTTCCCAAACCACCGCAGTTAAATCCTACAGATATCAGGACTTAAATACAGTCATTATCTCTAGAGCCCAAAATTTTTTAAACAGCAACAACTTACCAGTTTCCTTCTCTAGCATATCCAGGAGCTGCTCTCTCATCTCTGTGTCCTTAGTCAGTGTGAAGACATAAGCCATCAAGGCCTTGACATAGAGGTTTGTCTTATGAAGTGTTATATTCTTTAGGCAATGTAAGGCATTATCCACCATGGTGTCCTGAGAAAGGAATCCAAACACAGTGCATTTCCTCTGACCACTTTTTGTTGTGAAAATCTATTCCCAACACCCAAGTATCCCAGCTACATCCTTGAAGTATTTAACTACTAGCATCGCTTCCAGGGCTGTGGAACGTGAAATAGAGCCGACAAAGCATCACTCACTGTGGGTTCAAAATAAAGCTGTGACTGGATGGATCACTGGGACAGGGGATTGTTAATACGCTGGAAAACTCAGCTGTAGGAAGTGTCTGGTAACACACTGGCTCAACTCTCAGAACTGCATGCTGTGGATCTCGACTCCCAAGGGGTATGATGTTGTTTTCAGAACTGTACCAGTAACGCTGGAATATCAGCCCATCCTGGCTAGAACAGTCTACACTCAACTTGAAGATCACTGCTGCTATTTCAGGTCTGAAGGAGGGGAGGTTGCACACCTGTAAGGTGGTAATTTTTTCCCCTCTAGCTATATTGGTCAGTTTAATGAAAACTATTGCCTCTCCTTGCAAGCCCTGGGCCATTTTCAGAGGCAATTGTTTCCTCTGAGATCAGTTGGGAATGGCAGATGGTCTGCTTTGCTGCAAATCAGAATATTTACATTAAGAACTCCTTAGTCAAGTTAAAAATTTCCTATTGAGGTTATTGTGTACAAACGTGGGACATGACAGAACTTTTCACGGACTCAAGCTGGGTACTCCCTGAAACCACAGACCTGGGGAGGAATGAAGGGTGCAGGATGCTCCCAAGCCCTGCAAGAGTTTGGATGTGACTTACGTTCTTCTCCAGATGAAGCTCTACCAGTGTAGCAGCGACATAGGCTGTTAACGAGATTGTGTCGGCCACACCACCCTGGAAGTCACACAGGCAGACATCAGAAAGGGATAAAACCAATCATTGCTTGCCTGTCATAGTATAGCCAGAGAAACTACCTATGGATGTCACACCTGAGAGTACAGTAGCATGCATCTGGGCATTCTTGGACCTGTGGGGACTGAAGGAAAGCACTCCAGGCTCACTCACTGAATATCATGAAAGTCTGGTGGTGAGGGCAGCCTCAGAGCCACATTGTGCATACAGCCTAGGTGTGCCTTCTCATAGAGGGCATGAAGCAAACTGTTAAGCTATGCTTTTTATTAAATATGTTACATTTTGACATGTGAACAAAGTTTTTATGATACAGGGTTTGCATACAAGAAGCAATGCAAGTTTACACAAAATTCAACTGACTGTGAGGAGCTACAAGTTAATACAGGTAAACAGGCTTGCAGGACCCTCTTTTCCCATCAGAGGGCATTCATTCTTGGGGAAGTTCTGCTTGCATCCTCAGACATGAGACAAGACTACATCTAAAATGAGGGGAGAAATTTGGGCTGAGATGCTGAGAAGCATCATTCACACTATAGCAGAAATTTTGAAGTGTAAGGGAGGCGGGGGGGCAAAACCTATTCCCAAAGGTTCTGTTCAAATAGAAAGCCCAAGATGAGAAATTAATGAAAGTCAGACAAGGTTGAACAGTCTACATGTACACTCTGGTTTTATTTTGTACTGCACACAAATTTTAAGGAAAAAAGTGTAAGCCTTTGCTGCGCTAAAATAGCAGCCTGCTTTCTTTCAGAAACTTGCCTTGTATTTAATACGGGCAATTTTGCAATCCATCCAGTGTGGATTATTCTTACCTTTACAAAGACAATGAACCCAAGTATTGCCATACTTGCATGCACAGTGTTTGGTACCTGAATACTAGGGCATGTTCACCAAGAGTTTGGTGCATTTCCAGCTACACTGCAGGGACCATTTTGGGGATGCCAGGCTTCAGGAGAAGTCATACTTGGTGGCCAGTGGAGGGACAACTGTATCTTCAGATAATTCCATATTAGAGCACATAGTCAGGCCTATCTGGAGAACATTGTGCATTGTAAGGCATGAGAAGAGGGAGAATCCAGACAGGTATTCTAGACAAGCACTCACTGTGCCCTTGGAGTGCCTTGGCCATGATGCGTTTTGACTAGAGTAAAAATCAAGAAAGCCTAGCAGAGATTAAAACCTCACATAGAGGAAATGCCTGCTGGTTTAGGCCATGCTTTTTCATTCTGCTCTGGCAAGCTGCCTTGGCTGTGCTAGGCCTTGGGGACATTGCTTTATACTGCTATGCACAGTGGAATAGCCTGGGGAAGCAACCCTGTGCCCCACACTGTGTTCCTCCCACTCCCACTCCCATTTCTGGCAGCCATACTTTCAAGTCATTGTTGAAGAGCTTCCCCACGCTCTGGAAGCAGCCACTGGGCAGCTGGTGCTTCTGTAACCAGAGCAGAGCACTATGCACATGATCCTTATTGATGTAAATGTGAGAGCTGGCTTGTCCAAAGGACCTGGCTACAAAAGCTGTCAGCCTGTGAACAGAGCATGAAGGAATCCCATGTTACAGACAGGAGCTGAACCATCAAGGACAATAGGTTTGGGATGACAGTACCAACTCTGGTTACTCACCATGTGTTGCCCTGGTTGTCGGCTTTCCCAAAGGCACTGTAGGAGCCATCATCATGTTTGTAGAGCAGCTGACGCTGGTAACCTATGAAGACAGGTGCCAGGACACAACTCTCAGTGTAGTATTTCAAACTGTATCCTTGCTGTGTGAAGAAGGCTTTACAGCAAGAGGCTTCACCAGGCTCTACAATCAGAGACACTGAGACAAACCTGTGACCCCACAATTCCTCATACATCCCACAGCATCAGCGTGACAAGAAGCGGTTGCACAGCATCACTGAATTGCGCCACGTGCTCTACATTACTAAAGCTGCTGTGTGCCAGTACTGTGGGTATCTGCCCTGCTGGTTTTGCAGAACATTGACATGCTCAGCCACCTCATGTCTCCCTGTGCCCCAGGGAACCCTCACGGGCACCTTGCTGTGAATGAAAAGAGCTGTAGGAGTGAGGAGGAAGGCTTTTCCTAGAGTGGACCAATGTGAAACCCTGTTTGGACTCAAGAAAGTACTTTTTATGTGATGTACAGAAAGTGACAAGGCCATGTCTTTAAGCTCAGAGGGCAGAATGCTGTCCACATCTGTTTGGTCTTCCTCCACCCTCCACACTGCCTCACTGCGTACCCTCCACCTCACCCCTCTGCTGCTGCTATTCTCTTGGGTAGGCCACCCTCTCCCAGATATCTGTCCCAACTTGCAGTACAAGAGAGAAAATGGGAACAAGAGGGGGTAAAATCCTATCCATGGGAGGCTGCTAAGCTTGTAATGTAGCAGGATAAGGAGACCGGCAGGCTGGAATGTGAGGCACATTGCAAAATGAGACACAGACGATGGCACTGTATTAAATTCAGATTATATTGGACAGAGCTGACATGCCCCCCCAATATTTGTCCTAAAACACACAGAAACGCTAGCTACCAAACCCTTATCTATCTCCAAAGGCCACTCTTTATTCCAATTAATAGCAGGTGATGCCCTGTTTCCATAAGGGACTTCCGTCTGCCTTGGACTGGTAAGGTAACAAACCACAGGCATCATGTAATGACGGAGATCATTAATTTTCCACACTCTTCTCAGAAAAGCAGACTTAATACTTCAATAACAGGCAGAGACACAAGTCCTGATTCTTCAGAAACATACTTTTCCTTCCATGAGACATTTCCCGTATTCTCTGTGATATCTTCCTTTGTCACAGCTCTGGCAGTGCTCCCACTCCTGCCCTGCACCTCCCCACCACACCAGTGTCCCGCACTCTTGATTTATAGCACCTTCATTTTGCAGCAGAAGGAAGAAAGACGATGTTTACCTATTGTCAGGAATTTCAGTGCTTTATCTTCAATTTCTGGGTCCAGTTGTCTAGTTTTATTCAAGTACTGGAGTATGAAGATGTTTGGTGCAAACTGAACCATGTTTTGTTCACCACAGCCAAAGGGCAGATCTAGCAGCTGGTCTAAATTTTGAAGTGCTGGGCCCATGATGTCCCCTTAAGTTTGAGGTCAGGAGAAAAGAAAAGCACAGACATTCAACAGTATGAAATGAAGAGACTGCTGCCTTCGCTAAGTTTTACTGGGATCCTGGAAAAGAGCCAGCCCCTCACTGAATGGAGATAATTAAGGTTTCTGCTGACCCCACCTGGATTAGTCCAGCACAGGAAAGGAAGACGTCATGGTTCTGGGAGGAGGGAGGGAATGTGAAGATGAGGGGATCTGAAGAAAAGTGAAGAGAGCTGTTATTCCTGAGTGGGTATCAAAGGAGGAAAAGAATTATAGAGGTAAATTAGGTGGAAATCTGCAGGGATGGTTTTGGTTCACTTAGGTGGATTGCAGTGACAGACATCAGAGGACATATCCTGCCACTTGGGGATCACTCAGGATCATTCCTTATGAGAGGAACAAATATTGAAAAAGATTACTTTATCCATACTTCTGAGGCCAACATCACACCGATTACAGTTTATCTCATGAGGAACTGGGTCGATGCATCATTCAGGCCAAAGCATTGTGCAAGCTCTTCCCACTGCGCACCCAAGAGTAGGGAAAGCCTTTCTCACCAATCACAGAGAAAGTGGCTCGGCCAGATCCCTCCAGCACTTCTGCAGGCAGCGTCAGGGAGAATTCTTCAGAGACAGTGTTATCTGAGGAAGGCAGAACCCAGAAATTTATCCCATGGAGGCAGTATCACACATAAGTGTAACATCCCAAGGAGACGCAAGCGAGGCTTAGTGTGACATTGAGTCACAGAATCACAGAATGGTCAGGGTTGGACGGGACCTCTGGAGATCATCTAGTCCAACCCCCCTGCCAGAGCAGGGTCACCTACAGCAGGTTGCACAGGATGGCGTCCAGGCGGGTGTTGAATGTCTCCAGTGTGGGAGACTCCACAACCTCTCTGGGCAGCCTGTTCCAGTGCTCTGCCACCCTCAAAGTAAAGAAGTTCCTCCTCATGTTTACATGGATCTTCCTATGTTCAAGTTTGTGCCTGTTACCTCTTGTCCTGTCACTGGGCACCACTGAAAAAAGACTCTTCTCTTCTACCTGGCACCCTCCCCTTAAGTATTTATAAGTATTGATAAGATCCCCCCTCAGTCTTCTTTTTTCTAGACTAAAAAGCCCCAAGTCCCTCAGCCTTTCCTCATAAGAAAGATGTTCCAATCCCCTAATAATCTTGGTAGCCCTTTGCTGGACCCTCTCCAGCAGTTCCCTGTCCTTCTTGAACCAGGGAGCCCAGAACTGGACACAATACTCTAGATGCGGCCTCACCAGGGCAGAGTAGAGGGGGAGGATGACCTCCCTCGACCTGCTGGCCACACTCTTCTTGATGCACCCCAGGATGCCATTGGCCTTCTTGGCCACCAGGGCACACTGCTGGCTTATGGTCATCCTGTTGTCCACCAGGACTCCCAGGTCTCTTTCCACACAGCTGCTCTCCAGGAGGTCAGCCCCCAACCTGTACTGATGCATGGCATTATTCCTCCCCAGATGCAGTACCCTACACTTGCTCTTGTTGAATTTCATCAGGTTTTTCTCTGCCCAACTCTCCAGCCTGTCCAGGTCACACTGTATGGTGGCACAGCCTTCCGGTGCGTCAGTCACCCCTCCCAGTTTTGTGTCATCAGCAAACTTGCTGATGATACACTCTATCCCTTCATCCAGGTCATTGATGAATATATTGAACAAGACTGGACCCAGTACTGACCCCTGAGGGACACCACTTGTTACTGGCCTCCAACTGGACTCTGCACCACTAACCACATCCGTCTGAGCTCTATCTGTCAGCAACTGTTCAATCCACCCCACTGTCCATTCATCTAACCCACACTTCCTAAGCTTGCCTGTGAGGATAATGTGGGAGACAGTGTCAAAAGCTTTGCTGAAGTCAAGGTAGACAACATCCACTGCCCTCCCCTCATCCACCCATCCAGTCACGCCATCATAGAAGGCTATCAGATTAGTCAGACATGACTTCCCCTTGGTGAATCCATGTTGACTACTTCTGATAACCTTCTTTTCCTCCAGATGCTTGGAGATGATGCCCAGAATGAGCTGTTCCATCATCTTTCCAGGGATGGAGGTGAGGCTGACTGGCCTGTAGTTTCCCAGGTCATCCTTCTTGCCCTTTTTGAAGACTGGAGTGACATTGGCTTTCCTTCAGTCCTCAGACACCTCCCCTGCTCTCCAGGACCTTTCAAATATGATGGAGAGCAGCCCAGCAATGACTTCTGCTAGCTCCCTCAGCACTCGTGGGTGCATCCCATCAGGCCCCATGGACTTGTGAATATCCAGTTTGCTTAATTGTTCCCTAACTTCTTCTTTGACCAGGGGAAAGTCATGCTTCCTCCAGACATTCTCCGTTACTTGCAAGTCTGGGACTCCCGAGAGCTGGTCTGAGCAGTGAAGACAGAAGCAAAGAAGCCATTCAGCAACTCTGCCTTCTCTGCATCATCCATCACTACAGCACCCGTCTCATTCAAGAGTGGGCCCACATTTTCCCTGGTTTTCCTTTTGCCTCCTAGATACTTAAAGAAACTCTTCCTGTTGGTCTTGACATCCTTCACCAGGTTCAATTCCAAGGCTGCCTTGGCCTTTCTCATTTCTTCCCTGCACACCTTGACAGCATTCTTATACTCATCCCAAGTCGTCAGCCCCCTTTTCCACACCTTGTAAACTCCCTTCTTCCACCTGAGCTTTTTCTGAAGATCCCTGGTCAGCCATGCAGGTCTCCTTCCCTTGCCCAATTTCTTGCTCCTTGGGATGCACCTATCCTGAGCTTGGAGGAGGTGGTGTTTGAATACCAGCCAGCTCTCTTGAGCCCCCTTACCCTCTAGAGCCCTCTCCCATGGGAATTCTCCCAGCAATTTCTTGAAGAGCTCAAAGTTAGCCCTCCTGAAGTCTAAGGTTTCAACCCTACTTGTCATTTTGTGCATACTGCACTTAATCCTGAACTCTGTCTTCTCATGATCACTACAGCCAAGTCTGCCCTCAACCTTAACATCCTCCACCAGTCCCTCTTTGTTTGTCACAGCAGCTGAGACTTGCAAACAAATGCCTTAATACAGGAAACTTTGCCAGATAGGAAACAGACATGGACAAACTATAGTGGTTGTTCTCCCAGGCAGTGCTGGTGTCACCAGTACTTGCTCTCTGACAAATTCCCCCCACATCTGGGTATTTGTAGTAGCCCTGTCCCTTCCATCCTGCTCTTAGAATCATAGAATCATAGAATGGTTTAGGTTGGAAGGGACCTTGAAGATTATCGAGTTCCAAACCCCTGCCATGGGCAGGGACACCTTCCACTAGACCAGGTTGCTCAAAGCTCCATCCAGCCTGGCCCTAAACACCTCCAGGGATGCAGCTTCCACAACTTCTCTGGGCAACCTGTTCCAGTGCCTTACCACCCTCATAGTGAAAAACGTCTTGCTAATATCTAATCTAAAGCTACCTTCTTCCAGTTTGAAGCCATTCCCCCTCATCCTATCACTACATGCCCTTGCAAAAAGTCCTTCCCCAGCTCTCCTGTAGGCCTCCTTTAGGTACTGGAAGGCCGCTATAAGGGCTTCCTGGAGCCTTCTCTTCTCCAGGCTGAACAACCCCAACTCTCTCAGCCTGTCCTCATAGCATAATCAAGAGCAGTCAGGGGTTTTTGTCCCATACCTGCAGCACAGAGAAAGGCATTTTGGGTCTTCTCCTGTAGGACACCTCCTGGCTGCAGATGGAGATGGAATAGTTTAGGTAGGGAAGGCAGGAAAGGAAGTCACCGCGCCTCAGCAGACCTCTCTGCTTCCAAGAAGGGGGTAACTTCCTCTTAGCATCTTGTTAACTGCTTCGGCGGATGACCTACTGTGCCCAGGTGTTCTCTACTCTGAGGTGTGACTAACCTTCACAAGCAGAGGTTTTATCACTGTGTCTCTCTCTCCTTGCAAAGGTGTCACAGCAATCCTGTTATCACACAGATCATGTGAATCTTCTGCCACACTGCTCACAGTCACATTCACTTTGCCTGCAAGGAGCACAGGGGCACATTGCTGAGCACTTGCAGCAGACAGCTGTACCTATGGGCATCGGGACCAGACATGCAGAGGCAGACAAATCCCACCCCTCCTCTCGCTAGCTGCCTCATATCCCTCTGCTCAACCTCACCCAGCCTGGTGGCTGTCACGTTCCACTCAAAGGTTTTTGCTTCATTGTAGCAGAGGCAGCTGGTGAACTGGCAGCCTGGACAGGCATCCACCTTTAGTTCTGGGGTCTCTGTGAGGGTGGTGTGCACCTGAGTGTGGTGGGGTGTAAAAGCACACATTGGCATAGTGTTAGTACCAGGTACTGCACAAAGGAGAAAACACCATGGATCATGAAGTGCAAGACTGTCCTTCGTGGCCCAAATGCCAGTATCTAGGGCTCCTGAGAAGCTCATAGCTTGCCTTTGGGCTCAAGATTTTGCTCCAACAAAGTCCATGAGATTCAGGGAATTCTCACCTGGATACAGTCCTTGAGGTAGTTGAAGACAGTGGCTTTTAGGCTGAAAGTCTCTCCTTGGATCACAGAGTATGGCAGTGACAGATCTACAAAGAAAGGCTGGAAGACCCTAAGAGTGGTCAGAGGAGAGAACCCAAAGCCAGTGTCGGCAACACAGAAGGTGTTCGCATTCCATTCTGTGATGGTGTCAGGTACAGTAACTTGGAGAGATGCTTGCCCCTCGTCCCTAGAGCAGGAAGAGAGTGAGGAGAACTTGCTCAGAAGCAGTCAGAAGTCTCCAGATGTCTCTCTGGGGAAGACAGGTAGAAGCTGTTACCAACCCGATGGAGACCAAATCCCAAATCCAGGTCTCTGGGAAATGTGCCCGTGGTTTTGGCTTCTTCGTGTTATCAGAGCGAGGTGGAGATTCACCATGGCTAACATGATTTTCTGCAGAAAAGCAAGTGATACCTCAGAAAACAGCATATGTAGCCACAGGTGAAATTAGTTCTGCATTCACAGGCAATCTAACACAAACCATAAATGCTTTGTGACACAGAACAAGAGTGGACAGGGTTGTCATTTCAGTGAGAATCTGACACAGTGTCTGTTTCTTTGGGGAACATAGCTTTAGGGAGACAAAGGTGGGTAGAGTTTAGCCAAACACTCAGTCTGACAGGTCCAGACCAGAAAGTTTGGCCTGGATCCAGAGGGAGAGAGCATGCTCAAATGGAGTTGCAAGCTTTTAAATAATCTGTGACAGTGCTGGTGGAGAGCATACTGCATTTTCTGTGAGGAGCGCAGAACACAGGGACAGCCAATAAATCACAGAGATTTGAGCTGTTATCTGTGATTTTTAAATCAGGTCCATTGAACTGGACACAAGCTTTGTTTCTCTGTTACACAAACAAAAGATACAGCAGGATGGAAGTCAGCTGTCTCAGTTGCAGGCTGACCAGAACTGGGAGAGGAGAGTCCCTTCAGTCAGGGAGTTGGATATGTCCGTTCCTTACCAACAGCACCGTCTTTTCCAGAATACATCTTTTTCTCAAAGTCTGGTCGCATACAGGAAACTGGTTTCTTGATTCTAGTATTGGTTAATATTTTCATGCGCAATATCTGGGAAAAGAGTGAAGAGAGTAAATCAATGATAAATAAAAGGGAACAAGGAATGTTGAAAATATGATAGCAGGTGTCATAAGGGGGCTGGTGGTAGCTGAAACACTTTAAAATGATGCTTTTTTATATACGTATGCATAGACTTACAGGCTCAGACTCTGGGCAATGCATGAGGAATCGAAACCAGCTTCTTGGGAATACTGGGGCCAATTATTTTTATAAACATAAATTTCAACAAAGTTTGTCCTTCATATGCCTGACCCTAACAATGAGCCAGAGTCAAACATCATATATGCCATGAAAAACTTAAAAGGAAAAAAATTAAGCCTTAGATCTCTGCACAGTTTTAGAATGGAGAGATCTTACTGTCTGTTCACACACAACTGTTCTTACATAGGTTAGTACCAGTCCTGGCTTCAAAAACTGATGGGAAACTCAGTCACAACTTAGTATAGATTCTGCTTTTGTCTGAATGAGACTTAGACTCCCAGGGCCTGTGATTCACAAGGTGGAAATATTGGATTGAATGCACCCTCATGTGCGTGGACTGAGAAGAAGACATCATCACACTGAAAGAATGCATTTGATCCTGTGAGCAATCCTTGCTTTGATTTAATGATCTGCAAGTCACTGAGAACTCTTCTGCCTTCTTGAAGTGCCAGAACCCTTCATGGAGAATATCAGCCTTTCTGTGGAGGCTGTACATGCTTGTGGACTTAGTCATCTGTTACAGGATCACTAATAACTGAGATGTAGTGGGATCTCCTTTAACTAGCATCCGACATAGTCTAGGAGTAAGCATCTTGAAGACAGCAAAGTACCATGCCTTTGGGGGGAATCGGGTATGTGTAAGCTACATTTCTGTCAGCCTGAGAAGTCCATGCAACTCAGAATTCATTTTGGGTTGTTTTCGGTGTGTTGTTACCCTCTTCTGCTATTTTGAGGTAATTTTAGTTGCATATGTATTTTTAAACAGCATTCTGTCAGAAGCAGCACTGCTTGATTTTCAGTTAGCAGGCATATTGTTAATCTTTTTCTGGCTATTATGCTTGTCAGCAGACTAGCTTATGTTGCCATTTGTCCTGGCAATTAGTTTTAAGGCCAAATTGTGAAGAACTGTTTTTTGTTAAAAATGCTTCGAGGAGAAGTATGAAGAGACTCAATGAAATACAGAATAAAGAATTTTGTAAAAAATATAATAGCCAAACAGCAAAAGGTCAAAATATAGTGAGGTGCTCAGGTCTTACTGGGATATTCTTGCCACTCCCCCTTTGTATATATGGTAGCCTAAACTGAGTTTGTTCATTTTTACAATGTTGTTCTCTAATCGGGTGTTTTGCACTATGCATACTCATAAGTTTCATCTTTCCCCATAGTCCCCAAATGAGTGCGGCTACACTGAAGAACAAGGCACTTGTAGCAATAAAAGTCAGGGCAGCTGAAGTTTGCTCAGAGTAAATTCTTGTAGGCATTCAAGACGGCATACTGGCAACTGCTGGCTCAGGAGAATTTTGGTGCAATTGTAGAGGCTCACCTTAAACAGATTAAAGACATCGGCATCACTTTGGTACCACGGTGCTCCCATCTGAGTCTTTTTGTGGAGACTGGACTGCTGGGGCAGACAAGGGTATGCCTCAAAGTCTTCCAAGTGATAAGGGAACCCTCGTCCTCCAATTGTAAAGCTGTCATCAAAGACCTTCTCATATAGCTGCAATGGAAAAATAGAGGTCTTCATAAGGAACTGGCCAACAAGAATGTGTATGGGTCAAATATTTGGATTGTAGCCTTCTGTTATACTTTGTAAAGCTTTGCAGTTGAGGAAGTTGGGACTGGCCCAGCTTATATTGAAGGACATGAAGCCCAAGGAGTGGGTGTGGGCAAGTAGCTTTTCGTCTGCAGACTTTCATCTCTGACAGTTCAAGACTTTTAACTCTAAGGTGCAAGACTAGGATAAAAACACATGATTCAGTTTGAGCACAAGGCATTGACACATCTGACTTACATATTTAATGATTACTACTTTGCCTGTTAGTAGATGATGCAAGTGCTCTGCGTTAGAACAGCATTCTTGTAAAATGGAACATGAGATCACACTGTGGGTTCTACCTACAGCTGCAGCGAGTACCCTGGATTTGGTGAGGCTTCTTTGTAACAGTTTGGCCTGCTATTAACTTAACTTACAACTTTGCATGAGATATATACATGTGTATTTTCTCTGGTATGCATTGTGCAATTATGTTAGGATTTTCAATTCTTGCAGTATTTTTGTTCTAAGTCTTAATTCCTCTGAAACACATAGCTGCTTTAAGGTAAGTTCCTTCAACCCTTCTAAAATGCACCTGGGTGCAAACAAAATCCTAACCACATTTCACAGCCACTGAGTGTACTGGGTGCTGTTCCCTAGCTACTGTTTTCTAAAGAAATGCTTAGGTGCCCAGCATCTGTCATATGGTTATGATTCAGCAATGTTTGGGATGAGGGATGGGAGGTTCCTACTGGGGCAAAAATCAGTTTCAAAGGCTTAGCCGCACTGCTTGGTGGAAGATGGAAGAGCAGAGAGACAGGTGGATGTGAGGAAAGCTGCAAAGCACTGTCCCTCCAAGTGGAAAGCACCAGCATCTCTCTGAAGCTGCTCTCCCCACCTGCCCCTGCAGTGCCGTGCAGCATCCACCACTCCCCAGGCAGAGGCCCACAGTGCAGGACTGATGCATGAGGAACATAAGCACCACATAACTGCTCAGAAGAGGCCAAAGAGGGGGAATGCCAGGGCAGCCACCTAACACTGCAGCCATGTCCTGTAACAGATGGGCTTCCTCCCACCAATGCGTGGAGACAGAAGGCAGGCAGACACCAGGGGTTTGGTCACGGCAGGCTGAACTCACTGTGTTTGCTGTTAGAGTATTGTTCTTCTTCAAGAGGACACTCCTGTCAACAGCTTGGACAGAGCACAGGGACCCTGGAGCTGCCTTGAGGTCCAGACTGACTTTTGATCCCGGGATTTCCTCCTTGTGTGAGAAATCCAGTGCCACCTGTAAAATAAGACAGGGTTAGGGGGCCTAGCATAGGAGAGTGGGACCCCGTGACTCTTAGGTGTCCGGGCAGCAGAGGGAAAGACAGAGAACGAGGTAGGGAAGGAGGCTGAAAGGCTGAGACAGGCTTTTCTGGAAACCCATTGGGAAGATTCCTGGGGCTGCAGTGTGTACAACCCGGACAGAATTCCCCTGCCACCCCACGTCCACCAACCCCTGATCCTCAGCTACCACAGGGAGCTAAGCAGGCAGGTTTTTCTTTTGTGCTAGGGAGAGCATAGGGGACAGTGCGTTCCCAAGTCAGTCACTGGGAATGTGGGGAGAAAACAGAGCCTTGGGAAAGGCTTGCCAGTCGGTGTGTGGGAGGGCAGGACTAGGAATTCAGGGAAGAAGGAGGTTACCTGTTTTGTTTCCCAGCCAAAAATACTGGGCATCTGGTTTGGCGTGTATCTAGCTTACATCACTTGGCTGAGGATAAAACAGGACCAGGAACCACAGCAGGCCAGAGAACATCAATGATTCTATCCCAGTCCTTGTGTTTCTACTCACCCTGTGTCTAAAGCACTTCTCTACTTCAAACTCTTCCACATCAGCCACCACCTCTCCATCCAAGAAGACTGCATACAGTAGAAGCTTGATGTCAGGCAGGAAGTCATTGCCAATAGTCAGATTCAATGAGAAGGAGCCCTGCAGATCTGCACAAGATAGCAGCAGGGAAGAGGGGGAAAGCATTCAATTGAATCAGCTCATTGGGGCAGGACACACAATAAGAATCAAGAGAGAATTTAATGATTTCTACCTGTAGATAAGAACATCGCAGACAGACACTGATAAAGATTAACAATAAACCCAGGATACTGGCCATTTCTCTAGCTCAAAGTTGGCAAAAATATTCTTCTTTCCTACTGCACCTTAGGTAAACAGGCAGGCTACACAAACTTTGTATCTTCTCCAAAGATACAAGCTAGCACTAATGTCATAAGCTTGGATATTAGACCAATTAGACAAGGCAGGAGAATCATAGAATCATAGAATCATAGAATCATAGAATGGTTTAGGTTGGAAGGGACCTTGAAGATCATCGAGTTCCAACCCCCCTACCATAGGCAGGGATACCTCTCACCAGACCAGGTTGCCCAAGGCCACGTCCAGCCTGGCCTTGAACACCTCCAGGGACGGGGCTTCAACAACGTCTCTGGGCAACCTGTTCCAGTGCCTCACCACCCTTAAAGTGAAAAACTTCTTCCTAATGTTTAATCTAAACCTGCCCTCTTCCAGCTTAAAGCCATTCCCCCTCGTCCTATCACTACATGCCCTTGTAAAAAGTCCTTCCCCAGCTCTCCTGTAGGCCCCCTTTAGGTACTGGAGAAGGACAGTCACCTAGAAGGACACTAAACTGACATGAGAGGAGACCGTGTTGGTGTAATGAGGTGGACCACCACTAAGAACTCAGTTTAATAGCTCCCACCTGTGGATAAGAATACCACTTGCAGAGATTGTCACTGGATAGCGTTCACACTTTTCTGGGATGTGTTATGAGGTACTTAACTTCATGCCATTCTACTCACTCTCATGCTGGAGAATTGGCACCCGCTTCTCTCCACTGAAAAGGATCTTGCCTTTTGCTATCACCTGAAGAGCAAAGAGAAAAGCCATTCAAGGGCCTGAATTCTGAAGGCACGAGGAGAGTGGGAAAAGCACAAGAGAAGAGAGACAGACATCTGACAGATGTTGTCACAGAAGTTCTTCTGGCAGGACATGATCTAAAGAGCTTTGCAGCAGAGATGGTGATAGCACAGCTGGGAAGGGACTTTAGAGGTGTTGGTTAGGCAATAAGAAGGGTGTTGCTGCTTGCAAAGCCAGAGGTACATCTGAAGCTAAAAGCAGCTGCTCTTAAGCCTCAGTGAACTCTGATCTTCACATTACTAGAATACAGTACTTTTTGACCGTACAAACAAGGCCAGTTTGGTAACTAAGATACTCATAACCTCTCATCTAGGCTGTAGTCACATTCTTGCTTTGGACTCACTTTCAAGAAAGTGAACTTCTTCAAAACATTATTTGATGCCTCTGGAGCACATCAAGGCCCTGTGCAATTTCAACACTTTTCCTGTAAAGATACAGGCCAGAGGAGGTCAGCTGCTCCATAGATTGCCTCTTAGTTCACAGATAGATTGCCCTAGACACAAATGGAAGTCTGGGGCATACTTGCTGGGCAGAAACCAGGCTAGCCCTCCACTGCCACCCATGTGAACATAATAGAGAGCAAGGTGAATGGCAGGCATTTATCACCCAAGCTTAGGTCAAGGCACTCCTAACAAAGCAAAGCAGCTGGGGGGCTAGGAGCAGGTCCAGGAACTGGAAGACAGGAGGATGTCTGGGCAGAACAGAACTCACAAATTGACTTATACTGGCCTAGGAGTGGCTTACCCTTTCCCATGAGTATCTATGTGCTATGTGAAAAAAGTAAAGTACCAGTGACCATCATCTTGCCCTGAGATTCAGTTGTCTTCTGTGCTCACCAAGTAGTAGAAATCAATGTGGTCTGCTTCAGAGCTGAGTTTATTTCGGTCAAGGATATAATCCACCTGCACTTCCTGCTCTTGTTCACAGGTCATCACATCATTCCTGGCCTTTATCTCAAGGAAGCTGTTGCTCTCAGAGTAGAAAGCTTTCAGCCAGTGGAAGCTATCCTCTACTCCTGAGTCACTTTCAGAAGAATCCTGCTCATCATCATTTCCAAGGTTGTAGGTACCCTTCAGAGCACAAAAACATGAGTTGGCAATCAGTATCAAGTGATACAAAGGAGCTTGTACACCTGCTGAAAACACTGTTATTATGTGACCTGATGGCAGACCACACATCTGTATGCTTAAAATATTGTTTTGTTTAAATGGCATTTCAAAGTGTCTTATGAGACTTTCTCTAACGAAGTTTTAGAAAAAATCTAAGTCAAGTAGATTTGCCCACCATCTCATTTTTCCTCTATCTTTCCAAGGGGACACAACCCACATCAGACTTGAACCCCAACACAGCACCCCTGTTTTCAGTTTGTATTTCTGGTCAGATGCCCTGAAGCACAACAGGCACCAAAACAGTTTTTGTATGGTGAATCAGCTCTACTTCTCTGCAGAGAATTTAGGGCTCTGTGGACAATAGCTGTGAGCCTAGGAACAAGAACTAGAGCCTGTCTCCAGGCTCCCTGGGGTCAGAAACCTACCCCCCAAATTACAGAACCTCTGATCCCCAAATCCAGCCCAACCAAAATTAGGAACCTCACCATGGATAGACTGGGGTCTCACGGGAAAACATCTGGAACAATGGTTCCAAGTCTCTGAGAAATGGATTGTACTGCTTGGGCATGAATCCCACACCAGCTGCGGGAATGCAGATAGTGGGAAGATGGGTGTACTGCCAGGCTGGTAACTTAAGCTCCAGGTGTAAGATCAGACGCTGAGAGGAGAAGCAGCCAACTGCTTCAAGGTCTGGTATCAAAAGGGAAGTCAAGAGCTACCTGCCAAGCTGATCCTGGCAAGCTATGTGCTGCTGCAGGGCAAGGGCAGCCACTAGAAGTGGAGTTCAACAAAGACAGGTGTGAACTGCCAGTTCTACTGAGCCACTTCCAACACGTCCCAGAGTGGAGACAGGGGAGACTTCCTCCCTTTCAGATTCAGTGTTCAGATTAACAGATGTTTTCAGTCAAGTCAAAGGAAAGTGAGGGGAGGTACAAAAGATTAGGATCATGCTCCAGCTCAGGATAGCAGAGCACCTTTAGTGACCGTTTGGCTGAACTATTGCAGCATGGCCTCCGGTTTCCCTGAGGAGATGGCACTGGAGAGTAGTTAAAGGTGCTTCTACAGATATGCTCAAATGAGATCAGAAGCCAGAAGACTGTGCTCCAACACCTCAGATTTCTTCCACTTTCTATCCCTTTCCTCAGTCTACCTTCACTTTATCCTCCTTTTTCTGTGGCTGATGCTCACCTTCAGAGAAACCAGTGTCCCGTTCCAACTGGTGGTGTCCAGCGAGAAGTGGACTTCCCCGTTCTCATCTGTGAGGAATGACAGGTGTGTCTCTTCATCATTGATGTCAACTGTTAGGTAGACCGTTTCATTTCTGAGGGGAGACTGGACACTGTGGCAGAACATCTGCAGAGAAGGGGAGGAAGTTAATACCCCATTGTGCCACACTCTGAAGCACTGCCTGTGCTTAACATTAATTGTTTCTATCATTGGGGTTCCTCAGCCCTTCTAGCTTTCAGACAGGTTGGAAAGATCCAAATAAAAGTGCAATAAATACACAAAACCAAAAATGTGCAGTGGTTCAGGACTAGAAATAAGTGGTAGTGCAGCTAAATGAGACACCTATATTGGGGGAAAAAGGTGATTTCCTCAGACCCTGAGCTTTTTCTTGGAAAATGCTGCAGGATCCCTGACAATCAGAAGCAGTCTTGTCTCCAGCAACTTAACTCTAGCTGTTCCTTGCCCTTCTTCATGCTGGGGTTAGTACTGGCCCAGGTGAAAGTGTTTCTAGCCCCAATAGGATGGCAGTCCTAGTATCACCCAGGGGACCTGAGTCAGAAATAACTGCCAGTTAATTGATATACAAGGCTTTAGTGATTCCTGCTAAGTTGCCATGGGCATTAGTTTGAAGGGAATGTTATTTCCCTGCTGACACCACCCCCATCCCATATGCGTTTTATTGCACAGACTAGTTTCAGGACCTGCTCTCGGGGAAGTCTCCAGAGACTGCAGCTGGCCCCAAAATTCCTGTCCAGGGAATATATCAGGTTAGGATGGGGAGAAGAAATTGCTTCTACAGGATGCTTCACTCATAGTTGCTGGGTACCAGCAAAGCAGCACTTACTTCTCTGGAGATTGTTGCTTTCTGCCTACAGAAGATTAGACCTATGATGCATTCTCAGCAGAGAAGGGATCCATGGGTGTTACCTTCCCTGTGTATGGTAGTCCACGTTTGTAGAATGAATGGAGGTTGATAAACTCTATAGACTTCATTCTTGTTGCAATAGGGATTCCAACCTTTTCCGTAGTCTCTGCTCCTGGATGGAGAGATGAGAAATCTCTTAAACCCTAGCAGTGCTCTTAGGGAAGCAGAAGACAAGAAAATGCTTCAACACTGCCTACAACATATACAACCTCTAAATTTAGGAGAGAAAATATGTTTTTCTAGGATATGATTCCCTCAGCCTTTCTGGGCCCTCTGCTTCATGACATGACACAATGTACCCTACAAGTATTTATTTCTCTTTATTGAAGATAAACTAGATGACTGTTTAGTTATAGACAGCTACACTATAGATGCCTAAAATTGGCCTGAAAGACCCCATGCATAGTGTGATAGTTCAAACAATGGACACCTCTAGTTGCCAGAGCTAGGTGCACATTAACACTGATACTGAAAACCTACCTCACAGGATCACAGGATCACAGAATCACAGAATCAGAGAATGGTCAGGATTGGACGGGACCTCTGGAGATCATCTAGTCGAATCCCCCTGCCACAGCAGGTTCACCTACAGCAGGTTGCACAGGATGACATTCAGGCGGGTTTTGAATGTCTCCAGTGTGGGAGACTCCACAACCTCTCTGGGCAGCCTGTTCCAGTGCTCTGCCACCCTCAAAGTAAAGAAGTTCCTCCTCATGTTAAGATGGAACTTCCTATGTTCAAGTTTGTGCCTGTTACCTCTTTTTCTATCACTGGGCACCACTGAAAAAACACTGGTTGCATCCTTCTGGCACCCTCCCTTGAAGTGTTTATAAACACTGATAAGATCCCCCCTCGGTCTTCTCTTCTCCAGACTAAAAAGTCCCAAGTCCCTCAGCCTTTCCTCATAAGAAAGATGTTCCAATCCCCTAATCATTTTAGTAGCCCTTTGCTGGACCCTCTCCAGCAGTTCCCTGTCCTTCTTGAACCAGGGAGCCCAGAACTGGACACAGTACTCCAGATGCGGCCTCACCAGGGCAGAGTAGAGGGGGAGGATGACCTCCCTCGACCTGCTGGCCACACTCTTCTTGATGCACCCCAGGATGCCATTGGCCTTCTTGGCCACCAGGGCACATTGCTGGCTTATGGTCATCCTGTTGTCCACCAGGACTCCCAGGTCCCTTTCCACACAGCTGCTCTCCAGGAGGTCAGCCCCCAACCTGTACTGATGCATGGCATTATTCCTCCCCAGATGCAGTACCCTACACTTGCCCTTGTTGAATGTCATTAGGTTTTTCTCTGCCCAGCTCTCCAGCCTGTCCAGGTCACACTGTATGGTGGCACAGCCTTCCGGTGCGTCAGTCACCCCTCCCAGTTTTGTGTCATCAGCAAACTTGCTGATGATACACTCTATCCCTTCATCCAGGTCATTGATGAATATATTGAACAAGACTGGACCCAGTACTGACCCCTGAGGGACACCACTTGTTACTGGCCTCCAACTGGACTCTGCACCACTAACCACAACCCTCTGAGCTCTATCTGTCAACCACTGTTCAATCCACCCCACTGTCCATTCATCTAACCCACACTTCCTAAGCTTGCCTGTGAGGATGATACCTCCTTAGAGTCAATATCGTGTCAGACTAAAAGGGAGCAGAATGGGATTCCTCACAGCAGGAGTGTGCATAAGCAGCCCTGTCTCAGGCTTACGAAAAGAGAGGACAAGAGACTGTGTGTAGGTAGGGGCTACCTGTCAGGATAGTGCACTACAATTAGCAAGGACTGCAAGGACTTGTAGCAGATTTTTCCATAGACAGCTAGGGCTTTGCAACTGGCTGAGGAACACCTTGATGTCCAGGCAATCACTAAAAAGTTATATACATGCTACTGGAGATGCAGGGTGGAGAGGGTTAGGATATCTGGTAATAATAGATGGAAGAGGTACTAGAACAGAGACCGTCATCATGCCAGAAGACTTGGGAAATCTTGTTACTTTTTCAAAAGAAATTCAACTGCTTCAGAAAGGCCAAAACCAAAGAAGTTTCCTGCAAGGAAGAGAATGTTTCACATATATTCTCCAGTACCTGTTCCATCTTCCACCATTTTTCCTATCACAACTATGTAGCTGTCAGTTTCACTTAATTCCAGAGTCTCTGTCTTCACTGTAAAAGCAGCGCAGCCATTCTTGTTTGTCTGGAGAAAGAGAGATATGAACAGAAAAAAAGAACATGGTGTGGAGGAAAAGGAGCTGTTTCATAGAAGCTGGGCAATCCCAAAAAAGTATTTCCAAATACTTGTGGAACAGATGGAAACTCAAAAACCTATAACTGCAGAAACCCATCATGGATACCTTTGCCAGAAAAGAAAACCAACATGCTTGGATTAAACAGTCGTCAAAAAAATGGCAGAAAAAAGTGCTTCAGGCAAATCACATAAGGGTTAATTACGTCACGGACAAACTCAGGAGACTGGATTAAGCCCAGATCCTGCAGCTGAAAGAGCATGAATGTCTTTACCTGAGCTAAGGGTAACCTCCTCCCTGAATTATATGGCCCTGATGAATAAAACCTGACAGTGTGGCTTTCCAGTCATGACCATCTCTGTTACGTGGCCATGTTAAACAAGGGCATCCAGCTAGTTACAGATTGCAAGGCAGAGACTGAGTACAGCTAGTCTGCCAGAGAAGGGAGGTGGACAAAATATTTCTAGTTGTTCCTGTTAAGTTCTCCACAGAATCTTTCAGGGCCTCTTACATGCCATGTGAGAGGGAGCTGGCATTCCTTTGGTGTTTTGCACAGCTAAGACTGTACAGCATTCCAGCTGGAGATATTTTGCTACTGAACACATTTTAAAAAATGCAGAAATCCAGCTGGATTTTTATATTCTGGGCTGTTGCTGGCTGGTCTGACATTTAGAAATATCTTCTTGTGACTTTCAGGCTGAAAGAGCTGCATCTGAAAGCCATGGGAAAAACCAGGTGTGGAGCTTAACCACAAATGTGTAATGAACACAAATGTGCAGAAAGTGTAACCAGCACTGGACATAATCTCAGACAGGACACTAGCAAGTTGAGGCTGATCCATTAACTTCATGGATACAGCAAGAAACAGGGCATTAAGCCACAGACCATTTGGTGCTCTGAAAGCCTGTTTATTGGTGGGAGTGGTCACAGGATTGAATAGACCAATGCTCTGATTGCATACAGTGTGATACAGACCCTTGGGAAAGACCCCAGGGATCGTTACTTACACAGAGCTTACACCTTCTCCTGAAACACTGAGTCAGATATGGGCAGATAGAGCAGTAATTCAAGTGACAGAGACACAGGAAGAGGAATCAATGGTGTAGGTGTAGGTGTGGTGTAGGTGTAGGTGATCAGGTGCAGGAAGTGGGAAGACACCACACGAAACAGGTTGGTGCACATCAGAGGTTCATTGAGGCAGGTTAAGGGGACAGACATACATTTCCAGCAGGTTATACTTTCCACTTTCCTATTTGTTCACCTACCCCACTGTTTTGCTTCCTCATCTCAGTAGAACTTGACAAATTGCCTTCCAAGAACTGGGATAATGTGACAAAAGTAATATCTATTTTTCCCTCAACGGGCTTCCCATAGGTATACCTGTATCAAAAGGGAGAAACATTCACCTGAAGACCGGCTGCTTCAGCAGAAATATTGATCCAGGCCACCCCCAGCCCTCATCGGGAGGAAGTGGTGCCTTGGGGGGCTTTGTACCTTGTTTGCTCAGGGACTTCAGCTTGTCTCTTAAGATCAGTTTGCATCCCTCTCCACCCACTATTCCCAGCATCCTTAGTGTCCTTCAGCCTCACAGTAAATGACCAGGTGCGAGAAGGGACCCATTCCAGAGAGTGAGCTGTCTCCCCCGACCACAGGGTAATGCAAGAACATTGTACTGGAAGGCCACTTCTCAGCTACAGGCAATCTGGAGGTGATTGTGGAGTCAAAAGCCAGATATCACAACAATATCAGGTACTCACTTGCCACAGACCTTCAGCTGAAATTCCTCATCTGCTGTAGCGATAAATGGAGGGTGCTCAATATTTATTTCAAATTTTTTCAGCACTGCATAGAAGAGAGGAAGATAAGGATGGAGGAAAAAAAGCAATACTGAATACGGACACTGACTGTAAGTTCTGTTATAGCTGCAGTCCAGATGGGTGGAAAGACAGTAGTGTCCCCAGTTATTCACCACCATGCTGCAATAGGGGTTACTCCCTTCAACCACATCACCCTCTATTTGCTGCTACAGTTGCACATGGGACTGCTTTCTACACCAGCTCAGTCAAGCATAAACATTTTAAACGGCACAGGGTTTTGTCCTTACCTACATCACTGCAACTGAATGGGACTAAGACATATTGCTGCTTCCCGTTATAGCAGCTGACTGGAATGGGTAGTAAACCTAGCTTAGAAGAGGGTGGCAATGAGCAGCAGAATGTGTTCATCACAGGGCCCAGCTGCAGCTAGAATGAGATGTCAGATCACAGCCTCTGCTTTGTACCCTGTGCAGCTGCCGATCCTTCAGCCCAGGACAAGATGTGCGCACAGACCCATCTGTCCCCGTCCCCAATGTGATGTTGTCCCAGGGTAAAAGGTCTGATGAACATGGCCACATCACCCTGCTTTCTTCTCCAGCTACCCACACTGCTTTTCCCTCACCTCTGTTGTCCAATTCTCACCATATTCATCAACATTGAAGGTTTTTTGAGCCGTGTCTTGTCCTACTGAAATGGTATACTCCCCAAGGAGTGCTTCAGAGGCCAGGGGAAAGGATAGATCCACAATGCCGTGTCTTGACTTTACATTCAGCCACTCAGCAATACGGTTATATTCAGGATCCTATTTGGGAAAGAACATGCAGAGCCGCCAAGTCACACTGGGAGCATGTGTATCTGGCAGGTCCAGCCATACTCCGGCACAAAAAGCCACTATGAGGGCTTACCCTTACCCCAGTACAAAGGATGCCAGATCACCAGACAAGATTCCTTCTCCTCCCTCCAGTATCCTTTTACTGAACTTTTGAATTTCAAAGGCTGCCAAGTACAGTAAAGCTATTGGGAAGTGGTAACACGATAACACCATGGGGAAGGAGAAGCAGTTGTTCTGCATCTGCTGAGCACTTAGCCTTGTGCTTTGTGCTCTGTGCAAACAAGGCATTGAGCAAAGGTTCATTACTGCCCTGCCTCTAGCTCAGCTGTGTGCATCACAGAGGTGCTGGTTTGAATGAAGAACCCAGGCTGACCGGGTAGACTTCAGCTGAACCTGAACTGTAAACATAACCTTATGAGGTTACATTTGTGGCACAACTCTGTCCAGGAGTGAAAAGGCACAGTAGAAGAGACAGACATCTCCCTTTGGTTAGTTCTTTGTCACTTACCTCCAGCCATATCTGGGAATACTGTGAAAACAAGAGAAATACAAGCTCAGTTTTGTACAGAGCACAACGGTGTCCATGTGAATCAGTATTAATAACACTGCCTGATGTGGGCCCCTGACCAGAAACTTCTGCCCCATCCAAACCCCACACTAAGTCTCCTCCTCCCTCTGTGCTATCTTACACTGCAGTCTTTCTCCAAGGGACCAGTGGATGACTGGTTTCCCTTCAAAGATCATTTGTTCTTGTGGTTTAACAGGCATGAAGGGAGATGTGTCTTTCATGAGCCTCTCAATGTGTTTCATGCTGAGGCTCCTACTTCTAGAAGAGCACAAGGTGATACTCACCTCATTTTTAATGACCTTAAGGTCCTCGTCAAGGTTCACAATTCGAAATTTCACTGGTGATATAAAGAGAAGGATAGTAAAGCATTCTGGCTGCAACATTTCCCTTGCACAGATGTGCTTCTCATTTTCTATGCTCCAGTATTCATATCTCTCCGTTTATCTCAGAGGTATCCAGGTCTTCCCCCAAACAGCCCTCCCCAGCATCTCCCAACCCAGAGGACTCTGGGAGGTTTGTATGCAGCTGTGGCCTGTAGAAACTCACTGCCTTTAACTGGAAAGATTACAGTGATGTGTTAAATAGGGGCGTTGGTCTGTCTGCATTCTGTTAATTTTGTGAAGACTGTGGAGTAACTCTCTGTATTTCTACAGGCTGGAACTGGACTGTCACTCTAGGTTTTTCTCAAATATTAACAACAGTCTTCAAAAAACAACAAGAGATTGTCCAGTGTCCTGGAGAGTCCTGGCTTTCCTTTTAAGTGTCACTAGAGATGCTTCACCAAAACAACCAGGAGCAGCAGGCTGGGCATTGGGTGCAGCACAGCTCAGAAGGGAACATCCTGACTCATAATGTTCCTGGAAACATCTGATAATAGATATCTGCTTTCTTCCATCTTCAACAAGCTTGGCTTGCTGCATTTGGTGAAATCTTCCCCAAGATGCGGCTGCTACCTTGACCCTTCCCTCCCCATTTCCATATGCTGCCTTCTTGCCTCACCTGTTTCTCCAGGTCTATATAAGACTTTGTCTGTCTCTACCAGGATTACATTCTTCTGGGGCTTAACCAGAACCTTCCTGCGACCCTCAAAGAGCACTTTGTCGCCACCATGGATCAGGACATGCAGAAAAACCACCTTCTCTGGCTGTCAGTTTAAAAAAAAAAACAAACTGCCTGAGACTACAGGTAGCTTGAAGGAGAAACAGACACCTCTCCTACCACAATTCCAACTTCCTTCTCCTCCCTTCCCCTCCTTAGATTTCGTTCTCTCTTTCCCTAGTCATAGTCTTCTCTGTGCTCGCCAGGTTCCTCATTCTCTTTTCTCTGCCTTTCTCCTTGTCCTGTTTGCCTCTTTCTGCATTTATTTCTCCCCTTCACTATCTTTCCCACCCTGCATCTCCAACATTAGCGTGGCTCAGACACAGGAGAAGCTGAAGCCTGCTAGTTTGTAAGAGGAGAGGCAGCCAAGAGAGGTGTCTTACATGTGACGTGGAATCATCTTTTTTCCCCGGAGTGAACTCAGGCACCTAGATTGATTGATACAAGAAAATGGAAAACAAATTCATCAGAGACTTTGCATCTTATCCCAGATGTGAGATATTATCTCACTGTTGAACTGTCTCTAACCCACTTGTCATTATAGGGAGAAGAAGCAGTCACTGCCTGTCTCTTGTTCATGAACCTAAGAGTAAACAAACTGTGATGTCATTCTCTCACTTCAAATAAATATGAGATTTTTTATGAAACCGAGAAGAACTATAGGGAAGTCAGGTCTGAAGCTGACCAAGACAGTAATGGGAGATCAGGCAAAACCAGGATATCTCAGTATCAGAAAGACTGAGCTCACTGGGAGAAAGTTTCTTTTTGCTAATGGCAGACTTCCTTGGCTTTCCAGAGCTAGGACTTGCTCTTTCCTAAGGGCTGACACCAAACACTTAGTTAATCATTGTCTCGTTGATGCAAGAACCAGAAGTGACTACAACCCCTCCTTGACTTCTGCTGAATCTGCAGGACAACCAGGGCATAGGCACAGCGACTTTGTATGGTGCTGAGGAAGACAGGGGCAGTTTGTAGAGCCTCAGTACCAGACACATCTCCATGGCTCTCCAGAAATGTAACTGAAAGTCCTGTAGTTGTGTCCCAGCATCAGTGTGTCTAGTTAAGCTAACTAGAGCAGCAAAGTTGCAATGACAGGAACTCAAACCACTCAAGAAATATCCAGATTGCCTAGGTATAATTCGGTTCATTGTGTATTCGGTGCCATCACCACCCATCACAGCTAAATTAAAGCAAGCTCAATGTCTATGCAGACTGCAACTACATCTTGCAATACAGATGCAGCTTTAGAACAGAATGGTCCCCTTGGAGCTGGGGGCTCAAGCTTCTGAGGAAGCAAAGATGAAAAGAATATATTCCCAATGCATTGACTTGCACTGTGATATACAAGCATTTTTAGGGACTAAACACTGAGTAAACTGAAAGTCAATGTTTTCCATCAGGCTTTATGTAGGATGGAATGGGCTGATATAGATCAAAATAACAGGTTTTTGTCTACACAGGAAAGATTCCCTACTTTGCTAGGCTTCAGAACACTGCTGTATTTTGCCTGGCACTGGTAAGGAAATACCCTTAACCTGCTTGCAGCCCATGGGAAGGCAAAAGACAGTGTACCCAAAGATGTGCTGGGCTACTGTCTGAAGTGAAGGTGAGAGCAACCACTGCCAAATCAGCAGCCACAGCTACACTCACCTGGAAGGTGATGCACTGAAAAGTGCCTGGCTTCTCCACATCCTGTTCCACCAGGGTGTGATTCTGGGTTTTCACCTCCAAGGTGACAGCCAGGTGGACAGCCTCAGTCAGGGAGCTGAAGTGAATGCAAAGATTCTCCTCCTGGGAATGGTGAATGACAGCAGGGAACACCACCATATAGTGGCTAGAAGAGAGCAGGAGATGTTCAAAAACAAATCAGAGGCTGAGGTGGACAGGCCAGAATCCATCTCTGCTGCTTTCATGAAGAGGTAGACCAGGTGGCAGAAATGTCTGGAGGCCTGCAGTGAAGGAACTATAATACAGCTCCCTTACCAAAGAAGCAACATGCCTAGTGTGGAACTAGAGAGCTCCTGATATGTCTGTCACCACCTTGCCACCAGCCAGGACACAGCTGCCCAGTGTACGATACTCCAATTGCAAGTACACAGAGCAAGGCTGTGTGAGGAATGAAGCTGATGACTCAGTGGCTGAGGCGTAGGGCTTCAGTCCTCACAACAAATTTCACCCCCACCAGCACAGGGTGAACAGAGGCAAAACTTGTGGCTTCTGTAGCTTTGTGGTGTGTGCAGTGCAATGCCTGCACAAGCGAACACCAGGGGCTTCGCCTGCAGTGGTGCTCAGCACCCAGCGCTCCAACAGGACTCAGTAGGAGCTGCTTCTGCTCAGCCTCCCTGAGAACAAGGCCCCCACCATTCAGTTCTGTGATTCTAACCAGTGCAGCAACTGAGCACCACCCTTCAATGACAGTCCCTTCCACCAAGCCCCCCGAAATCAAAAGGAGATAATCTCACGGTTCCAGGCTTGCTGCAGCCGCGACTGGGAATAGGGTCAGGGCTAAGAGGAGCACTGGTGCTCCCATTGCTTGGTCTGGGACAGACAGCTGACAAGATCCACACAGGAGGAGAGAACTGCCTGTACTGATGGGCTGGAGCAATCCTAAATACCCTTCAGACGCTCCTAAGTCCAAAGAGTGGGGAAGTTGATATATGGAGATAGTGTCTCTTCCAGGCTAATGACATTAACTAATATTTACTTGCTTCCACCAACAGCAGAGTAAAGGCCACACAGCACAGTTCTCCACCCACATTTACATTCAGATTGGATTCTAGACCACGGGGTGCCAGGGCACTGGGGGAGAGATGTGGAGTGAGTGACCTTGAACCCAGGCTGAAAGGTGCTCGGGAGAAAAAACTCATCTCAGCTGTGGCTGGTCTGGATCCTGGTTGTAGCATCCAATGAGAGCCAAAGTTGCACACCAGCGACTATCCTCAGCTTGTAAAAAGCATCCTCAGAACTCTCTCTGTGCAGCATTAGTGATCTTCCCCTCATCCAGTGTTTAATCAGAGCTTGGAGTAAAAACCTTTCAATTTACCTCCATTCCCTGCATCACTGCCTCTGTCCACCCATCTATCCCAATGGATCCCCGTCTGATGCCCCTGGGTACAGAACCTTTTCCAAGGCTGCTCCTGCCACTCACTACCAACTCCCCTTGTAGCTCTACTGTAAGTCCTTTCCAAATAAAGCAAGACGTTTTAAGTCCCCACATATTTTAGCAAATCTCTACATCCCCCCAAGCCAGATGTCCGATCTTCTGTCAGCTTCCTCCAGCCATAAGGTAGTTCTACACTGACACCACCACCCATGTCCTTCAGACTCTTCTCAGGCACTGCAAGCTTGTTTTTCCTTTTCCTGGGTCACAGCGGTGAAGTGAACAGGACTTGGACATATTTGCCCTCTAGCTATAACCTCATTTAAAGGTGGATGTCTTTGTCCTGCCCTGACCCCAGCTGTGTTTTTGCAGAGCATAACCAATTGTACACAATATAGAGTGAATTTGCCATCCACCCACTCTTTGTTGCCATCTGAAGCAATCCCCTGGATTTACTTTGGCACAGTCCCTGTATGTGTGCTTAGCATCTACCCTCTTAGTGCGCAGTCTGATGTAACAGGAACACACTAGCCTTTAACCTAGCACTGACATTGCAGATAATCTACAGGTTTAAAGCACTGTATGTCACTGTTCTGGGAGCATAATTGATTCTCTGAAATCAACACAGTTTTGACTTCAAGCCTAAACTAGCAGGACAAAAAGAAATCTGAGTTCTGTCTGATTTCAGAAACACTCCCCATGGCTCTGCGTCTCTGAATGGTCATCAAGTTGGCTGCCTCTGAAGCTAAATGGGAACAGATAGACAACAAAAAGATAATAACATGCTAAAGTTCCTCCCTTCTTCCAGGGAGGAATGGGGGCACTGACAGAGGTGTGTGTGAAGCCCTGGTCTGGTCTGGCTGGAGGCTGCACGGAAGGAGTGAAATATCAGTAAGAACTAAATAATACATAGAAAAGAAGTTCTACAGAAGAAGAACCTTGAAGCAAAATCCTCTGGCATCACACCCAGCATGAAATTCTGGTAAAGAGACCTTTAGAAAAATTGGGCCCCTGTACCAAATGTAGTAACTGAGCACTTGTGCTGCAATGAGCTGTGCTGCATGAGGCAGAGCAGGACATCTCCCAGGGAAACATCAACAAGCCTTACAAAGCCTTGAGGCAAGCGCCTCTGGTGTGCTGGCAATAAACATTGTCTCCACCCTCTCACCCGCCCACATCCCAGCCCCAGCCATGCGCAGCGTGATTTCCACCTCTTGGTTTCGAAGCCAAGAGAGAGACAGGGCCCTGCCAGGGCAGGAGCTGCATAGTCCTTCAGCTCTGGATGAGGGGGAGAAGGAAGAAGGAAGACAGCAGAAGCAGGGGTGAAGGGGGGACAGAGAAGACGCGAAGCTTTCCGTGGAGGAATTTGACCTGCAATCAGCTATGTGGAGTATCGCTTTCCTGTGGGGCAGCATCCTTCTCCTGCCTAGCACAGCTGGAACGCCTGCAATGCTGTAAGAACCTCAGCTACTTCACATATGTGCTCTGGTCTGTGGGGAATCTTGGGGGGAGGGAGGAAGGGGTGTGACAGAAACAGGGCAGAAGTCCTAAAACCAGGAGTCTTTTTCCAGAGAGGCATTATTTCTCAAATTCCCAAGGCTTCACTTAGTTCTTATGTGCCCTCCTGATACTCTCATTACTACTTGGCTCTCCCTTTAGTGCCTTTTATGTAGACCATGTATTTCTGCAAGGACTCGGGTAGAACAACTCTGCTAGCTTTCTGCATGTGTTTAATTCTGACTTGCCAACATTTCACACCTCCTTCTGTGCTCCAGAATATATTTCCTTTTCGGCTATGCTTTTCTTTCCAGAGTCGTAGTAACCATTTAAATCTTTAGCAGACAAAGCTGGGTGCCTTTAAAGACCAGGCACACATGAGCCCAAGGTATTTAGTAGGGATGCTCTTTCTAAAGCAGTGTGTTCATTCTGGCTTGGCTGGCCATCTGCTCCCTCCATGCCTTTTCTTAGACCTCTGGCAAGGACAATTCCCAGCACTACTTCCCTTCATATACTTTATCAGGAGTGCAACTCCTGTTCCAGCAGGCACTGCTGTGATATACAGGCTTGTGAACTTGCTCTTGCTTTTTGAAGGCCTTTGCTTTTGCAGCCATGGCATAAGTGCAGACAGAAACATGGCTGTGCTCGAAGAGTAGATGTTACAGTGGCAAATATGTCACTGGGTCATAACTGGGTACCCTCCTGCTGTGTGTGGTGTGGCACGCACAAGTCTAGTTTTAAAAATCTTTTCCAGAGGGAGCACAGCCTCTTCCTCTAGGATATGTTCCATAGCCTGACACAGCTCCTGCTCAAATGATACTTTACTTCTACCTGTTTCCCACTGTTCCCTTCTAGCATGAAGCTTTGCTTTATGGAAACACTGCTTGCTTCAATAGGCTGTCTGCTGTCCTGCCTGTATACCAATGTTTTTTGTAGATTCATGAGAAAGTAATCCAGCCTGGCTCTTGGGATCCTTGAATGACAGCCTCAGAGATGCTGTCATACTTCTATAGCTCAGAAGGCAAGGGTGAGGAATGAATTGTCAAAGGGGTGTAAGAAAATATTTCAGAGTAAAGGGTGATTAGGAAGAAGGGAGGTATGGGAGGTTCAAGCAGTGAGTCTTTAGTGCTCATCCCATCCTCTGGCCCAGTGGCAGGGGGGAGGTGCTGTGAGTCAGCTTAAGTAGGAAAATCAAAATGTCATTGGCATCTGTTACCAGATCCCCTAATATTAGCAGCAGACAAGCTGCTCAAGGCAACTTGACAGCACTCAAGTGTGAAAGCACTCAAAGCTCCTGGCCAGCAGGGCTTTGACTCCTTCTTGCCACAGTGCTGAGGTCTGGCTAAGAACTGCCAGCAGGTCACGTCCCTGCTTCCTGCTGTTCTGATCTTTCCAGGCTCTGCTTTTCTGCTGCTGCAAAACATGCCCCTGGCTGAACCTGTCCAGAGGCAGTAAGCAGGAGGAGTCGGTGATAAGAGTTTTCAAACTTGCTTGAATGTTGGCTTTTCTTTGGTCCTAATTGCTGCAGTGCAGTATAAGATGAAAAAAAAAAAAACCAATATGAACAGCTTCTTGATGTTATCCGTGGGCACAGCTATGAGAGTAACCGCAGAGGTATGAGATCTGGCATAAGAGAGCAAGGAAGACAGGAGTGTCAGGAGTGGAAGAGAGGTGCTCATGAGACTCTGTCTCGGACATGAAGCCAGGACACTGGGTCCCATACGCATGGCATTGGTTTTGAGGACAAGAGTAGCTGATAGGACAGAAAGCAGAAAACCAACCGAGCAAGCCGATGGTGATACGTAATATGGTTCAGTGAAAAGGCTGAAGTCTCAGAAAACCTGCAATGTAGCCAAGCTTTGCTGATGATTCTTTGAGTGACATAGGGAGGTCTCTTCACCTTATTTTGACTTTCAGTTTTGGAAGCAGTGACTTCATCTTTTGACATGTGCATGCAGCATGCAGTGCAGTCTCAGTGTTAATGGCTGCAGTACCTATAGATGAGAAGAACAGTGTGATCTTGTCCCACTGGCATCATGACAGTGGAATGAAGAGATCAGAAGTCTTATAGGAAGTACCCAAATCCTATCGTCAAAACCTTTCCTCTTAGAAAATCAGTTTCACCTGACTTTTTTTTTTTTCTTTTTAAACAGAAATTATGCAGTGGCAATACCATCTCAGCTCTACTACCCTTTCTCAGAGACAGTGTGCCTCCAGCTCAGCAGAAAGCAAGCAGTCCCCATCCGTGTGACAGTAACCTTGCAAAGCAGAGCTGGGAATGAGACTCTGATCACTCAGTCTGTCTCTCAGCTCACCTTCTTTCATTGCACAAGCTTCCAGGTGAGGAATATATTTCCAAGGGTTGTCAGCAGGATGAGTAGTGCATGAGTTCTGCTCTTGCTGGGCAGGAAGGCAGAGATGTCCCCATGGCTTCTCGTGGGGACATCTTAACCAGGCACTGAATCTTCTGCTTCAGCCTGTACGGGTCTGCCAGTGTCCTTCCTGCTGCCACACTGATATTCTACTTTTCTAGAAAATATTCTGAAAAGTTCTGTGAGGTCTTTCAGGGCAAGAAGAACTGGACCAATATAAAAACAGTATTACAATCATTATTCCAAAAGCCTGGGGATCCATTCATGGATCCACCCTGAATGATGGTTACAACTATGCCTGCAGGTCCCTCCTCCTGTTGGAAACTCCTATGAAGTGGCTTTTGTTGTTATCACAGTCCTGGAAGCCAAGTCAGAGTTTCAGAAGAAACAGAAAGTCCTAATCAAGCACGCAGACAAGAAGACTTTTATCCAGACAGACAAACCTGTGTACAAACCTGGACAGAATGGTATGGACAGAATGCCATGTCTTGTGAGAGAAAGAGTAGTCCTCAGTCCACAAAATATGGGGTAGCCTCTAGCACTCGGAGCAGGGCCTGATCAGCAAGGGAGATGGGTCACAGGTTTCATCTCCCTTCTAGGCTTTGAGGTATTTGGGGATACCTCTTTCCTACTACATCAGCATGGTGTATGTTTTCTCCAGTACTAGCCATACTCAGACAGCAAGCCAGTGTAAACACGGCTGGTGTGTTTTGGATGATAAGTGAGAAAAGGTTCAGACGCCACTGTGGTATATTCATGATTGCTCCAGTCAAAGCCACAATAGTCTGTCAGTGCCCTAAATCCTGCTCTCCTACAGGCTTCCTCAGATCAGGGTCACGGTCCTGCAGGCCCCATCACTGCCCTAGCACAGCTCAGATCACCACAGGGTACAGCTGTTTGCCCCATGCCTCTCCACCCTTTCCACTGGCATGACCTTCCCTGCAGGCAAGACTGAGTGCCCCACTGCAGGTCCAATGTCCAGAAAAATGCTGTTTCTCACCAGCACAACCAGCCTTCCCAGAAACCCCACACTGCCTCTCCTATCACTTTTTTTCTAGCAGGCTGCCAGCTCATAGCAGGGCTTTGAGCATAGGCCCAGGAGTGGATGGCTCTAGCTGCTGCCCACACCCTCAGTGAAGCACATGGGCACATCTTTCTTAGCCATCCGTTTTTATTATTATTAACAGACTTGATTACATTTCAGCCAGTCCTGTTTTTCTTTTGCTTTGTAGTCAAGTTGCGAATTGTAACCTTGGATCAGAACTTTATTGCCAGCAACAAAACGGTAAGTCAAGAGGGGAGAAACCTTAGTAAGCCTAAAAATTCTGTGGGCTGCCTCCATTACTTGTGGATCAGTACTTGGCCCAGCCAGGTGATCCATCTGTGGACAGCTAGTCTCAGTGTTGCTTCTGGTGCTTACAAACAGCATTGGGCACCACCTGAAATGCAGGAGCTGCTCATGACGTTGGGTCATGGGCAGTCCCTGGGAACTGCTTAGGAAAGACTCATGAATGGTTGGGGGATAAAAAATGCCAGGGAGGTGGATGGTAACTTATCTGAAAGCATCCCACCAGTAACTTTTATTTCCTCCCCACAGCATCGCCTGGTGGAACTGAAGGTAAAGCACCTACTTTATTGAAGTGGTGATCTCTTCTCACCTTGGGGAAGACACAGGTTTGGAGATGATGGTGGGGAAATATGAATGCAGAAAACTAGTTACCTCAGAATGAATGGGAACAGTCCTCGACTTCTTGCTCTTCCTTCCTTTGGCATCCACAGAAGTTTAGCAGTGCAGTGTCATGATACCGACCATACAGGGGCACATGGTCCCCACGGTAAATGATGGGTGCCACTGAAAACCAGTCCAGCAAACTTTTCTAGAATGGTCACGGGACTTTTAGTTCCTCTAGCCTGTGAATAGAAGATTTGTGAAAACCATGAAGATTCTTTAAGGAGACTTTTATATTTATCATACAGAAAATAACAGTTTGACCAGTTACTGTTGTGGCCACACAGCTAGAGAAACTTCCAAAAGCAGCTTTTTTTCAATATTATAGGTAAAATATGGACTGCAGTCACCTGAGCTGAGGAAAGCTACCTGAAAGAGATGGGGAATTTACAATAACCCATGCAAAGAGGTCACAGTTCCAACTAGCAACTGGCACGAGCTAATGCACATTTGCATTCCATACCCACCCAATCAATACATAAACACATGGTTTCTGAGACACCTATGCAATACTTCATGCCAGTTTATACAAACATAGTACTCTGATCCAGCTTCACCCTTTCAAACAACAGTTCCCACTTGTTCCATATGTTTATAAAGCACCCCTCAACTCATCGCTAAGTCCTTCCTGGCTGGACAGTGTGACTGTAGCCAGAGTTCTGCATCTTGCCCTCCCAAGAACCAGCAGTGGGAGAACACTGCCAGTCATGGACTGACCATGACAGTCAACAAAGCCTCCAAATGCCCTTGCATCCCAGGTCTTTACATCCTCCTTTCTGTACTAGGCCTCATGGTCTCCTTCATGAAGTCCTGGACTCATTTGCCCAGACTTTCCTGGGGATTGAAGACATCAGACTCCCCAGTAATCGCATCGAAGTAGCTCATGCCTTAGGCAGCATGTGCTGCCAGGATTGACCCTCTCCACGGTGATCTGGGGGCTGTGCCACGTTATATCACCACAGGGATCTCTAAGAGGGACCACATCTATCTCTTAGTGAGACAGGCAGGCAATAAACCACAGTTTTGCAGCAGCCGGTGAGATGGTGGTGCCACAGGAGAGCGATAATATGATAGATTGACTTTGTCAATGAGACAGGCAGAAAAGCCCTCCCCTCTTTGAGCTTGGACTCACCTGAGCACTGTAGCTGTGTCATAGACCTGGGCTCTTAGGACAAGAGAATATGTGCTCAGACCATGCTGTGGTAGCTTGGACATCCTACAAAAGAGTCTCTTTTTGCACTGGGAAATAACTATTCTCTACTACTGCCTATGCAGGACCCCAAAGGCAACCGAATTGCGCAGTGGCTGAATGTTACACCTGTGGGAGGCATTGTGGATCTGTCCTTCCCTCTGGCTGCAGAAGCACTGGTGGGAGAGTACACCATCAAAATGCCTGACCGCACGCATACCTTCAGGGTAGAGGAGTATGGTAAGAGTTTCAGCGAGCTGATGGCAGCAGAGAAAGATGCATTGCCTCCAGCCCCCCTCTGTCACACAGAGCTGAATGGGCCACGGGTCTGTGAACAGCTGTGCTAGTTGTGCTAGCACCTGAGATATCCACCTGCCTGCCAGTATATGTAATCGCTGGCTTTCACTCGGGCCCACTGGCTTTCTCCTCCCCCATGTCCTGAGGATGGACGGAGGCACTGTCCCATAGCTATGCTCTGGGGAGGAGACTAAGGCCGTCTACTCCCACCACACTCTCCTGGTTGAGCTGCTGGTGCATTGCTACCAGGCCCTGTGCTGTAGTCAGGGAATGAAAGGAGAGACTTCTTTTCTGTGAACAACCATTTGGGGAGGATTGGAACAAATAAGCTCTCTTTAATCTCACTGAATTACATTTCTCTTGCTTTCACACAGTGCTGCCCAAGTTCAGTGTCTCCATCCAGATGCCTCAGGTGGTCACCATCTTGGAGGAGAACTTCCGTCTCCACGTCTGTGGCATGTGAGCTGACTTATCATGACAGAAGGTGCATTCTTACTGGTTTGGAACCTGCATTACTATCAATAACTGAGCTAAAAATGGTCTCTGCCAACCCTACTCCTACTCCGAAGTCTGTTACCCTGGCATCCTTTGCTAAGGAATTCTCCTGGACTCTCCCCTTTCTCCATAGTCTCTCTCCCTACTTATTTTTCTGTGAGTTTGAAAGTGTGGCAGTGGATCCCTTCAGTGGGACATGTGCCCTACAGTACAGTACCTCTGCTGCGTTGATTAATCCCAGTGTGGAAGGAATAATGACTCAAGTAGTGGCCAGCACAATGTCCCCTAACACTGCCTGGTGGAACTAGTGTCGACTTAGAGAGAACTCACCCACCACTGCTTTCTGCCTCAATCTGATGAAGTCATTTTAACTTCCTGGCCTCTGCTGACCTCATGAACCATGAAGATACTGCAGGCTGCTGGGTTGTGCAGCTGCAAACCACAGGCTAAAGCTGATATTATTCACCCTTAAGCCAGTGTTTCTGTATGCGAGTGTAAGTCGACTCTGCTGTGTTTGCCAGGTACACGTATGGTAAACCAGTCCAAGGTAGTGTGAAGGCTGTGGTGTGCCGTAAACATATCCGCTATAATCGGAAGTCTTCCAAAGCCAAGCACAGTATTTGTAAGGATTACACTGGTAAGGTGAGCACATGAGACATCCACTCCTCTTGCAAAAGGAAGGAGTGGGACAGACATCATCTATTGAAGCAGTGTGCTGTTTGCTCGGGGATGAATGACTGATATATCCTCAATCCCCCAGCGTAGCAATCTTAGCCCTTCTCAGTGATTTTTCTGACTGCACTTACATGCACTCAAAGGAAGAAGCATCTGTAGGCAAACTATTGCAGATTTGCCTACAAAACAGGTATTGCACCAGGGCAATAAAAATACATACACTGTCCACATCGATTCAATTCCACTGGATGCTTTTTAGCACCACCTTTTAATCTGGTGTAAACTCCCATGTGCTGTTTCCCAGAAACAGCTGTTTTGGAGACACAGAAATTATCTCTTGCATCTAAGCAAGCAATTCAGCTCGGTGCAGACTTCACTCATTCATCTCTAGGGTTGAATGAATGTATCTATATTTGTTTACATATTTTAAGTAACCCAGCACATATCTTAAAGATAGATCCTGCCCTAGCAGAAGAAATCATGTTGTCAGGGAGAAATGACAACTCATATTTGCTACTGGCACATGAGTGAGCGTGTAAAGATGATGCATATGTGAAACAGCATCTCCTATTAGTGACTGCTCCACAGAAAATAAGTACATTTCATGCTAGTATGGGAGTTGCTCCTTTAATTCAAGTGTCTTAGTCATGTACTTTTGGACCTTGGGTTTGATCTGCACTGCAGAAGGGATTATTGCATTCACAATTGTTTAACAGATAAAATTTCACATCCCCAGACAAACGAGGACGGCTGCTTTGCCACTGAGGTGAATATTAAGATCTACCACAAGAAGCGTGGTGACAATTATGATTTCAACCTGGAAGCTGTGGCTTTTCTGAAAGAAAGTGGAACAGGTAGCAAAAACAGATTTTACACTTTGTGGAAAACTTTTTACTTTACACTCATACAACATGCTTGTCTTTGGGTTTTCATCTGTAAGACTCCTTATGGATCCTTGTGTCTTCCCATCAAACCACTGGAGCTTTCTGCACTGGCTCCTATGGGGTCAAGTGTTCAAAAGGTTGTGTCCCATGAGAGCACGATGGCAGCATGGATGTTCTCGTGCACCATACCACCCAGGTCTGACTCACATAGGACATGTGAGTTCTCCCAGTTGTAGGATGTGCTTTACCAGTATGGTTGCTCCTCCACAAGCTTTTGTGGCCAGTCTAGCTCTGACAGTCACCTTGGTTTGGCAGAGATGAGCAAAAGCTGCTTTTTCTCATCTTCTGGTTACAGTGGAAATGTGCACAGAAGTGGGCCAGGCTGGGTTCTTTCGTTCTTAAACCTTACTGTAGGAAAGTCTACTGGAACAAGGAGATGCTCAGAGCAAGCAGTGATGACCAAGGCCCTGACTGGTTAATAGCTCCTCATCAGATTTATCTTCACATCCCAGATAGGGGGATGAGTTACTACAGTTATATATCCCATCCTGTAAGGTTTCCTCTTTTTTACAGATTTTACAAAGCCTTTCTGTACAAGAAAATGTTTTGCAGACCCTTGCTGAAAAGTGATCCACATTCACTTAGCAAACAACTGCAGCGATTTCAGATGGGCACCACATGACAAGACAGCAGACTGTAAACTAATGTGGGGAAGGGAAGGAAAAATGTTGACTTCTAGTGACTCTGCTGTGAGAATGGGAAGAGAATGCAGGTAGACAATTATGAGTAGGACCATCTTAAAGTCAGAAAGAACATTTCTGAACTGTCTGGTAGAGACCGCCTGGTAGACGGCTGTCATTCTAGCAGGTCAGAATGTAGGAGGCACTACTGCCATGTGTGTGTGTTAAATGACTCCTGTAGTTATACAGGGAAACTATAATCCTCTACAAGTGATAGTCCATCCCTTACCTCAGTCCATCCAATCTTGCTGCCTTTGCTCAGATGCATGATACTGATCTGCATGCACCTCCTGTCTTTCCTAGGGGTGGAGTTCAACACCACTGAAAACTGCAAGGTCACTTTTGATATCACAACTCTCCAATTCTGGGGGACAAGCTACTACTATCAGCAAGGAGCTCCCTACTATGGAAATGTAAGTGAACAGGGCGGAAACATGGAAAGCCCTGCAGCTGGGCCTAAGGGGGTGTGGTGGGCACAGACGTACAGAGGGATCCCCTTGCTCTGAGCTGCCCAAAGCTGCTAACACAGTCCTCTGTCCCAGTCTCTCCTTTGACATCTCTACCAAGAGGTAATCCAAAGGTGTAACCACAGGATAGGCACATGGCTTTGCCAGATGAGACAGCTGCCGCATAAATGAGGAGGGGTTGGAGGAGTTAGAGTTCACACTGAGAGCCCCTTTGCAGAGAGGGGAATTGGGACTTCTACTGGGAGGTAGATTTTCAGTCCTGAGGACTCCAGTTCTCTGACTATTGTCTGCATCATTACAGCTGGAACTCAAAAGTGCCAATGGGACACACCTGAAGAACAAGGAGGTGATTCTTACAGTCTCCTATGGCAGCAGGAAGCAGACTAAGTCCTACTTCACGGATGACACTGGGATGGCCTCTTTCACCTTAGAGACGTCAGCATGGGACAACAGCAGTAAAGTTCTACTACAGGTTAATCCCAATAATTACATTGGATTAGTTTTGGTTCGGGGAGACCTGTAAGAAATCTTCAGACACCAAGCCACCTTTTCTGTGCCACAGGCAAAGACCCAACCGGAGGACACAAGCCATCAAAATGTGAGGGTGTCTTATGGCACTGCATCCCTCACGCTGAGGGCTTTCTACTCTTCCAGCCGAAGCTCTGTGAGGATCCAGCCAGTGCAGGCAATGCTGCCCTGCGGGGACATGCAGCAGGTCACTGTGCACTATCGCATCCTAGACACAGAACTGGGGGACGGGGCTGCTGGAGCAGACTTCTACCACCTGGTGAGTGCAGGGCAGCGCTGGCAATGAGGTCAGCTTTGCAACAGGTCTGTGTCAGCACAGAGCCCTTTGCTGGGGCAGACACATGGAGCAGAGGCACTGTCAACCCTTTGCTGTGTTCATTACCCCTTAGGTTTTGGCCAGAGGATCCCTTGTGCATCATGGCCAAACAACAGTACTTCTTGATCCACTATCAGGTAAGAGCATCTAAATACAAGGAACAGATTAAAGACCCAACAGGAAAGCCCTTCCAGCCTAAATGAGAGAAAAGATATCTGAGACCAACAGGAAACAACAGAGCTGGCACAAAAAAATCAAGAGGAAATGGAAAATATGTTCTCTCTCTTCTATCTTTTAATTTCCCCATGTATTTTTTTTTTTCTGATCAAATGATGAAATTGTCAAAGTTTATCTGCCAAGCAGAAATTGTCAGAGACCTCCAAGAAAACTCACAGAATCTTTTTCCTGGACTCAGGTGGAAAGTCATTTCTCTTCCAAGTGCACATTGTTGCCAAGATCCCTCATAATGTAAGGTCGCTGCTACAAAATGGCACTAATCTACATCCTGGTCTAGCTGCGGCCTCCCCAGAAGCAAAGCAGAATAGTTTTTATCCAAGTAACTGTACATGTTATAGTATTATAGAGGATAAGCATGTTGCTGCAGTAACCCTTGGATATGGACTTCCTTGCCTCTTCCTTTACTTTTTCTATTTCTCCTTCTTTCTTCAGGTCAGTATAGTGGGACTTTCAATGTCTCTCTTCCCATTGACCTCATTTCACCGATGGCTACCCTCTTTGTTTACACTGCCTTCCCTGAGGGACAAGTGGCAGCTGACACCTTCAGCGTGAAAGTCTCCAAGTGCTTCAGGAACCATGTAAATAGTGCACAAAACATAAGGGGGCAGGTAGCCTGGAGGGTAGCTAATAAACTGCAAAATGGCAATAGATGCCCAGCAGAATCCAGTAGTCACAGTCTTCCCTTTCCTTCTTCTGTCAATGTCTTCAGTCCCTCTTTCTTCTGCTGTTTCAGGTGAAGCTTGGCTTCTCAGACACGGTGGCTCTCCCAGGATCAGCTGTCCGTCTCCATTTGCAGGCTGCACCAGGCTCCTTATGTAGCATCCGTGCTGTGGACCAGAGCATCTTTCTCCTGAGGCCAGAGGCTGAGCTATCTAGGGACAGTGTGAGTCACTTTAGTGCTGAGCCTTGCTAATATTGGAGAGATGCCTTTTGAGTATCTGGTTGCAGTCACTGTTTAATAAGGCACAGTGGATATAACAAGTACTTGAGTGGGGACAGGACACGGCTTAATGAGAAAAAATGAAGGCCAACATCAAACACCAGTGAAAATTTCCAGTCTCTATGGAAGGATCTAATAGAATAACCCACTGTCATCCCCAAGTACTGCCCAAAGTCACATCCTTTTTAAACTTAGAGAACTTTGCCATAGTGTCAACCAAATGGCAAGACGCTTCCATCTCCTGAACCAATTCATGACAGCGCTCTGAAAAAAGGGTTATGTTAAAAAAAATACCGAAATACCCAATGCCAATGGATAGGCTCTGTGTCTTTGTTCCAGCTCACATGAACCAGACAGTCCTTCCATTCACAGACTGAACTGTAAGTGATACCTTGGCAGTGGAAGGGTCCCATTTCTCCTCTAGACCTGGGAAGCATTGGGCCTAAGGATCCTTGAATTGCATCTTGAAACTGACTTGGTGGATCCAGGGTGTGCCTTCAGTCAGACAAGAAGCTATCTAATGTTTCTTACAGAGAAGGTGTCCTCACTGTATGCATTGAGCTCACGGGTACAATCTATGAGCTAGAAGTGGCCACAGCTATGCAGCTGTACCCCAGAGGGGTTCATGTTCCTCTCTGGTGCTATGCATCTAAAACTTGTGGAGGGTCTCCATGAAGCTCAAAAATCTTTGGGGCTGGGCTTTTGTGGCAGGCAGGATCTGAGCTCTGCCTCTGTGGTCACAGAAAATCTCTGGATAGAAGTGAAAAACTTCCCACCTCTCACACTGACATGTACTGTTTTCATTCTCGGTCTACAGGTGTACAATATGTTCAGCTATTCTCAAGAGCACCCTAGCACCCTCACAGACCCTTACAGTGACTACTGTACTATCCACAAGAGCCCAGGAATCATCGATTCCCCTCAGATCACCCTTCCACCAGGAACAATGTCGCCATTCGTGTACGACAGATACTCTTATGCAGTGTCCCAACCAGATGTTTATGAACTTCTGAAGGTAAAACTAATTTCCAGAAAACCTGAAATATCAGAGCCCTTTTGTATCCCGGGTCAGCATTGGGTAGCTTCACAGATTGTCTTTCCCGTAAACACTGGCAAATTCAGGTTCTGAATTTGCCACGCTTCTGAACTAAGAGATCTCTGACACACTATGCTCCCAGCTTGATAAATTCCCATCGATCAGGCACATGTTAGAACTCAGCTCCTCTTTTATCCCAAGCTCAAGACCCTCAGACTTTCTAGGGTTTTGAAGGAGAGAGGAGTATCAGCATGAGCCAGAGAAAATTGGAGGCTGGAAAAGCAAAGCACCTGAGAGAAAAGGGGGACTGCGGAAAGGAGAGGAAGAACAGTAGAAAGGAATAGCAGGTGAAAGATGAGAACAAGTCTGTGTTATGGTGGGCAGCAAACTGTGGTGCCAAAATAATGACTTTGTGTGTGGGCATGCACACACATTATGGGTCACCCCCATAATTCCGAATGGAGAAAGCCTGCTTTGGTGTGAGGGGCCAGAACCAGCTTCGGGAGCAGGGTGGTTCTGCATTCTCTCCCTGTATAAATTCGCAGGTCAGGCTGAGGTGCAACAACATAGGGTGGCTGATATGTTGGGAGGTGGGAGCAGAGACAGACCCTCAGACCTCCACTGAAATCTACCTTCTTTTCCTCCCCTTCTTTCCTCCAGAACTCAGGTCTAACATTTTTAACCAGCCTTAAAATCAAATCTCCCATTGAGTGCCGCACCCAGACCACTTACCACTACGACTACATGTGTACATCTCGATTTATCCTGTTTCTTTGGAAATCACGGGTAACATACAGGCTGCACAAGGGCAGCTGAACATGCAGTGTGCTGAGGAACTGGGGATGGCTTCCAGAGATGAGTGGGAGGTGGCATGGGAGATCTGCACCACAGGAAGAGGGGCAGGGTCTTGACATGTGTGTGTGTCCAGTGCACTGGAGGGGTGGAGGGGTGGCTGCACAGGAAGAACCTGCTTGGAAGCTTCTGCTGGCAGGCAGGAAGATAATATGGTCAAGGAGGGAAATGAGGGATACAGGACTAGGGCTTCCAGAGCAAGCACTGTGTCCTGAGGCAAGAGAAACATGAGGTAATGAGGCAGCTGTCTCAGGAAGGAACATCTGTTTGTAAGACTAGGAAAGCTCTTGCCTTTGCCAGAGAATGAGCCAAGATCAGCACTGGGCAGTATCTGGGCCTTTCTGCAAGGGCTGAGAGCAGAAGTGTTAGCAGGTAGCTCCCTCATGGGGGAGAACAAATATGCTGGAATCCACATGGTCTCCTGAGTTGTCTCATGGAAGACAATGGTGAAGTAGGTTGAGGGCATCTTGGAAAGGACAAGGGGGATTGGAGTGGGAGTGGGAGAGATGGTCAGCTGAGCTTTTCCCAGCTGAACTCTATCCTGACCTTGCAGTTGCTCTGCCTTTGAATGAATGCTTGTATTCCCAATAGCTTATGATGAGCTGGCAGACTTGGACAACTTGAACCCAGAAACAGATGCTGCTGTTGAACACGCTGAGTCAGAGCATGTTGAGCTGGGTAGCGAGGCAGGGCCTGTCCGTACCTGGTTTCCAGAGACATTTATCTGGACTCTGGTTCCCATCAGGTGAGTAATTATGGGCTGTGACCGCACATGGTTCCAGACCCCCTACCAGCCTCAGCAGAGAGGGAATGGGCAGAAGCAGAGCCAAGGCAATGCCTTCTGTGGCCACAACGAAAAGGGAGGAGTGAAGAAGTGGATAAGGACAATGGAGGTTTGGTTCAGTTCCTGTCCATGCTTGAGATTTTCCAAATGACCCTGGGGAACTTAAAATCACAGAATCCTCTAGAATGAAGAGACTTCCAGAAGTCTGTAGCTCAACATCCTGCACAAGGCATGTTCAGTTAGATCAGGCTGTTGTATCTCCAAGGGCAGAGATTCCACAAACTATTTGGGCACCTTTTCCAGTGTTTGACTATCCTTATGGTATTTTTTTTTCTTATCTCAAATCAGAATTTCCCATGTTCCGACTTGTGTCTGTTACCTTTCATCCTGTCAATATGCACCTCAAGAAACTGTTTCCATTGTCTCTACACCTTTCCATTAGGTAGCTGTAGAAAGCAGAAAGATGTCCCCCTAGCCTTTCTCTCTTAAGTTTGAAAGTCTCAGTTCTTTCAGCTTCTTCTTGTACATCAAATGTCCGAGCCCCTTGACCATCTCGATAGTCCTCCACTGGATGCATTCAAGTGTGTCAATATCTTTCTAATACTGGAACGCAAACATGGGACACGGTACTCCAGATGCGGTCCTACAAGGAAGAAATAGAGGAAAAAAACAACTTTTCTCAACCTAGTGGCTGCAGTCTTCTTAATACAGTGCAAAAGCCTTCATTACTGTAAGGGCACAGGAGTTGTCTCATGCTCAACTTGTTATCCATCGGGAACCCCACCTTTTTCTGCAAAGTTGCTTACTAGCCAGTCACTGCCTAGCCTGTACTGTTGCATGGCACTATTCCATCCCAGATACAGAATCTTGCATTTACCCATTTTCAAGCCCATTTTTCCAGCTTGTCAAGGTTCCTCTTAATAGCAACCTTCACCTCCAGCGTATCAGGAACCCCTCCTCAACAAGGTATAGTCTGCTAATCTTGCTGAGGATGTCCTCTCTCCTATTATCCAGGTCTTAATGGCTTAATAAAGCCATTAAGCACTATTGGCCCACGTATCAGTCCCTGAGGAATGCCACAGGTAAACAGACACCAATTGGACTTTGTGTCACCAATAACCAACCTTTGTCCCCAATGGTCCAGCAAATTTCTGCTCATTTTTTCATCCACTTGTCCAGCCCACACCAAGGTGGCTACAAGGGTACTATATGAGACTGTGTCAAAGGCCTTGCTAAAGTCAAGTTATGTAGCATCCAGTGTTCTCCCCTTACTTATACATCTTAGCTTTCCTAATTCTCCCATATGCCAATGTTCTCCATCTGTAAAATAGTATCTCTACCTCTCCATGTCATTTAGCTGGATTATGCCCATTTCAGGGCAGGCACCATCTTCCATTTTGTGTATGCAGATCTCTAAGTGACATTTATAATGATAACTGCAGAGCTGTGTTGGGAGTTTGGGTGGTAGTGTGGTGGAAGTGTCACATGGTACTCCCTGACACAGTCTGGGTGTATAACACGGACCCTTGAGAGCCTTGTGTGCCCACACAAAACAAGAATTTGAGGTGCAACACTGTCCAGAAGCAATTTGCCTCTCAGACCTTCCTTGACCACCTATTTGCTATCCTTCCCGCACCTCTCTCCTACTTCCTAAGAATCTCCACACCTTCACACACAATTTCAGTTCATAGTCCTGCATTTGTCTTCCCAAGAGAAACCTTTACAAAGTTGGGTTACAACCCCTTCCACTCTCTTTTATCCTCAGTGATTCAGGGGTTGCTGAGCTAGCTGTCACAGTACCCGACAGTATCACAGATTGGAGAGCCATGACCTTCTGCACCTCAGAGAGCCATGGGTTGGGAATCTCAGAGACCACCAGCCTGCGGAGCTTCAAGCCTTTCTTCGTGGAACCCACCTTGCCCTACTCTGTCTTTCGGGGAGAGTCATTTCCCCTGAAAGTCAAAGTCTTCAGCTACCTGAAGCAGTGCATGGTGGTGAGTGGTTCCCTCCAGAATGGTTGTTGGGCAGGGGAATGTGTGGTAACAGTTCTTCACTGACAGAGATCCTAACTCCCTTTTGTTTCACCTCTAGCTCCAGCTTAGCCTAATGGACTCCATGGATTTTGAATTTGTGCATGCAAATGTCAGGTTCACTATTTGTCTGTGTCCCGATTCAGCAAAAACATTTTTCTGGGACGTGAAGGCTACAAAATTAGGTAAGGGGACAAGGGAGGGGCAGAAGTGGGAGGCACTGGCAGAGATGCCTGAAGAAACTAGGGCTGGGCTGGAAGGCAGAATGGCCTATTATGCAAAGCATGAGTGGGCAGCCTTAGGCTGAGCAAACCAAAACGTAGACATGGATGTGCCAACTGGCCTCTTGATGTTTTGTTCTTTAGGGAAGGTGAATTTCACTGTCACTGCTGAGGTGATGGAGCAGGAAGGTATTTGCACTGAGAGTATAGCTGTTGCGCCAGAGTCTGGAGGGAAGGACACAGTGGTTAAACACCTGCTGGTGAAGGTCAGAGTATGCTTCGGGGTCCTGGCGAGGTCGGAACTGGGTCAGACCCAAAATGGCCCAGTGGGTGGCTCTGGGAGGGGAGACTTGGTTAGGCAGGTAGGCATGTTTGTCAAGGTACGCTTGTCAAGGAGTAATTTTAAAGATAGGTTGGGTCAGGGCGCGAGCTGAGCACTGCCACTCGGTGGGACAGAAATGTCAGAAGTGCTTGCTAGCAGACCAATGGGGGCAGAGGCCATGTAGCAGCTTGGAAACCTACTTCCCAGAAAAACTTCACTGTTGGCACACATATCCCTGCTGTCTATGTGAGGCCCTTTCCATAGCCAATAAAGGGTGGAAGAGGTGCTTGCAGGAAGGCGGGGTGTTGCGCAGCTGCTATCACATTTTTTTGCTCTCCCTTCTGAGCTGACCAGCCTTTTCCCCACCAGGCAGAAGGGCTGCTGGAGGAAAAGACCCACACCTCACTCCTGTGCCCTAAAGGTAGGTGCAGGTATCCCCAAGACAGGAACTGTCTTACCATTGGGGCTCTACATGTGCACAGAGCAAGGAAACCAAACAGAAGCAGTGTGGTCTGTGAACAAATCTAGGACTACCTGAAGGTGCATAGGGAGGGGAAAGTCAGGGATTTTGCAGCTTTTATGGGCAGGCAAAGCCATTCAGCTCTACCCAGTACTACAAGATCCTGGCAGCACCAAGCTACTGCCTAACCGTATCATAGTTCACTCATCAGTGGGTGGCTTGATCTGTGTCATCCTCTCTTTTGAACACTGATTTCACCAACTGATGAGGTGATCCCAACCTTGTTTACACCATCTCCTGGGGGATGTCTGTGGGTCTGCCATCTCCTTCCTGTGTGGTGGTGTTCTGATGCTTTTGCCATTTGCAGGAACTTCAGCTTCAGAGACAATCACTTTCACTATGCCAGAGAACAGGATCCTTGGGTCGGAGAGAGCCCACATCTCTTTCTTAGGTGAGATTTAGGGGGGTCTTGGAAAGCAAGATTTTTCCCTGCAGGAGTCTTTTCTTCTGGTGCCACCACGTATGCTTTAGCAAAGAGAATAACAAGAGGGAATGTGTACAGTGAGGTCTGATATTGGGCCCTTATGTCTTCCAGAGAAACACCCCATCTCTCTTACACAAGTGACACTGGGCCAGATGGACATATAATTTCACCCAGTCAAGGGAAAGATAGTCAACTATCATATCACTGTTCCTACAGGGCTCTATAGACACTAAAGTCACCCTAGCATGAGCAGAGGTGAACTGAGACCAGTCTTAGCAGGTTATCTTCAGAATTGGTGAGAGCAGAAATTTTTTACACACAAGAATATGTACAGCTCCCAAGGCTGTGGTTCTGTCCTACAGGCGACATTTTGGGAACAGCACTGGACAACATAGATGAGCTCCTCCAGATGTCCAGTGGCTGTGGTGAGCAGAACATGGTTCATTTTGCCCCCAATGTCTTTATTACACGATACCTCGAAGAAACAGGACAACTGACTCCAGAAATTAAACAGAAGGCGATTGGCTATCTGGAAAGCGGTGAGTGGCTTTCTGCACATGTTGGGTTATTAAGGTGGTGATGTCCACTACAATAGGTTGTGCAGCAAGGATCTCAGCAGAGGCTTGGTGCTGAACAGGGTGTGTGCAGCATCACTTGCCTGACACCATGAGAACTACAGCAGTGTAAATTAGGCTGCCATCTCTCAGCTGAATAGGAGGTGCACAGCACCCTCTGAATGCTCTTTGCTGAATTCCTCAGTGACAATGCTGTCTATAATGATCAGCAGGCAATCCTGGGCAGGTTGTCACCTTAGGAATACGACAGTACAGAACATCTTCACTAACCCCAGCCTCTTCCCACAGGATATCAGCGGCAACTCCTGTACAAGCACACAGACGGCTCATACAGTGCCTTTGGGGAAGGAAGTGAGCCAGGGAACACATGGTAAGCAGAGATATCTAGACACAGTTAAGGAACAACAGCTTGACCTGGTCAGGCTCAAACTGGCTTGGATCTTGGCCTGGGGAAACTGAGGGAGCCTGGAGGTGTGGAGTTTTGAACAGAAACTCCTCCTGAGATTTTTGGAAGAGAACCGTGCCAGTGAACTGACTGGAGGTGCACCCGTTTGATTGCTTGTGCTTGGGCACCCTAACTGAGGCTGATTCTGAAAAGTTGGCTGCAAAGCTTTCTTCTTCCCAGGTTTTCCAGAGTCCTTTGTGCCCAAACAGGTTTGGGATAGGGACTGTGTGAGCTCACTAATACCAACCCTCCTGGCTTTAAATCACATCAGTGCACTCTGTTGGCATTGGCAGGGGTCTGGGGGAAGCACTGAACCGTCAGTGAATTTTTTACCTCTTGCTGTAAATGGATCTGAGCTTAAGATTCAATAGCCTATTTCATGTGCATTGCTTCCAAGTCTCCATCTGCACAGAGGCTCTGGCCTGCTGGTATTTCTCCAGGGATGAGACAGTGGAAGACACAGAAGCTCCTGTCTCTTACTGGAGATGGGCATCAGTGACTGGTTCAGACTGATGTTCGTCTCCCTTCCTTGGCTCTAGGCTTACTGCCCTTGTCCTCAAGACCTTCAGCCAAGCCCAGGACTTCATCCACATAGATGAGCAGAATATAAAGGATGCTGCCAGTGCCCTGATTAAAAGTCAGACTCCATCTGGCTGCTTCAAGAGTGTGGGGAAGCTCTTCAACAATGGTCTGATGGTATGACATACCCTGGCTGTTCATTAGGTACCTCAGAGCACCTTCATTTTCTGGGCCAATTTGGGTGCCAAGAACAGAGGAGCCCTACTGCAGGAGGAAGGCTCTGGTGTGCCCAAAGTCACCCTTGGATGACGCTCAGGGTTGTGCTTAGTCATGGTGGCACTTTTTCAAGTTATGAATGATGGAGGTTCACATTTGATGATACCCACTGAATCAATGCCCTGCCCTAGCCCCATCTCAAAAGCTAACACATGCCTTAAAAAAAAAAAAAATGTTAAAAAGGTTTCCAAGCTTTGTGTTATTCCCTTGGTAAACTGCTTTATCTTCCTTCCCCATTATTAAGCTGCCATTTGTCCTTCAGTCTGAGTTCCCCCATGTACAGAGACAGTCAGAAATGGAGTGAATTGATGGCAGCCACACATGTTAGATTCGGCTTTCCCCGGAAGCTTCCTATACACTCAGCAGCACAACATTTGTGCATGCATAGACACCCACAGAGTACCACGAAAGTGGAGCCAGCAGCAGTTCAGTGGGCAGGACCGCAGATAATTAAACCTCCCCTTGCAAAAGCTACCATTTCTTTTGCTCCTCTGTACCCTTGCCACCATCCTGGCCCTCAAAAGAGATGCCACCTTGCAGTGGGGCTGTGGGAACATAACTTTCCCCTGGCACTGAAATCTGCTACTGGAAATCTTTTGCCGGGGGAGGGAAGGGGAATGTATTCAGCAGAAGGAGGGAATCAGCTACCTAGAAGAGCTTGGGGCACTGTGGCTGAGAAGTGCTCCAGCAAGCAGGACCTGCAAAAGCAGATACTAGCCCTGGTGCTTTCTTAGTAGAGGAATAGGACCAGCACTGTTGCCTGCGCTGGCTTGAAATTTGCTCACGGAGCAGAAGGCACTGGAAAACTTCTCCCTCCTCACGGCAGCCCTCCTGTTCTCTGTTTTGTGGTGGCTGCAGGGTGCAGTGGAGGAAGGACTGGGGCTGACCTCTGTGATCATCACGGCTCTCATACACTCAGGGATGCCACGCTCTGTGAGTATCAGCAGCAGGGACGGGCTGTGTGTGCGGCCGCTCAGCAGGTAGTGCACTGGCACTCTGCCTTTGGCCATACAGAGGTATATTACCAGAATTCTCCCCTTGTGTCCTGTCCCTATTTCCATCCTTCTCTGCACATATCAAGGCTGCTTTCCCTCCCCATACACCCTGCCAGCAACTGGTATGCTTTCATTTGTATCCTAGGACCCAGTTGTGTGGAAAGCTCTGAAATGTATAAAGGACCTGGTCAATGCTGACACCAGCAGTTCCAACCTCTACAGCCTGGCACTAGCCGCAAACGCATTTGCAGTAGCAGGTGATAAGGTTCTCAGGCAGAAAATCCTCAAAAGATTGGATAAGGCGGCCATAATATCAGGTACCAAAGACCATGGGGCAGGAGAGAGGGTCATGGGCAGAACCATGTGGCGATCCCAGGGCAGGACAACCAAGGGAATGCAGGGTAGCAGTGCAGGGCACTGGCAGAGCTCTGTGGGGAGCCAAAGGCTTGGATAGCCTCTGTTTGCCAAGCTGTCACAGCTATATCCATATTGTGCAGCAGACTTGCTCTATGGATGATCTCACAGTCCTGATCTCCCAGTCATCCAAACAAGGGAAGATTCATGGATGTTGTAGAGCTCCTTCCCAGCCTGCAGGCCTAGGTTTTTACTGGGAAAAGCGGGGGGGTGGGAGGGGGCAAACAGGAAGATACGCACTCATATCTTGTCCAATGTACATGTTCACTCAATACTTAGGCACAGGAGCCGAGTAGGACTCCAAGGTCATTAGATACAGCTACACACTCCATAAGTGTTCCCACTCCACCTCTAGATGACCAAATATTCTGGAGTCAACAGCCCAAACAGGAAGAAGACTCCCTATATTGGTATCGGGCTCCATCTGTTGATGTGGAATTGACATCTAGTATCCTCATGGCTCATCTTTCAAAGTCAAGTTTGTCTTCAGATGAAATCAGGAAGGCATCCCAGATTGTGTCTTGGCTCACCAAGCAGCAAAACCCTTACGGAGGCTTTGCTTCAACCCAGGTAATCCCCTTGAGCCATCATTAACAGACAACCTGCCATCAGCTATGGTTTATGAGAGCAATGGGTTCTAGCACATCCCATAGTAAAAAAAAGAAAAAAAAAGTTGGGGAGGAGAAAAAAAGATTTACGGATTTACAGCTCCTGGGATTTGGGAAAGGGTGAATATTTGTATTCCTCTGAGCTAATCCCATGCTAAAAGTCCAAGGGAAAAGCTCAACACTTACTGTGCTGTAGCTGCAGTATGAGGGAGGGAAAGGCTAAGGACTGGGCATGCGCAGGAAGCAGGGATTCTATTTTGCCCAATGCGTTTCTTTTCCTCAGGACACGGTGGTTGCTCTGGAAGCCCTAGCCCTATATGCAACCAAAACTTTCAGCAAGGATGGCCCTGATCTTCAGGCTTCTCTCTCCTCTGAGGGTTTCAACCAAAACATCCGAGTAGACAACACCAATCGCCTCCTGCTGCAGACAGTGGAGCTGCCAGCCATTCCCCAAGATTATACTGTGCATGTGCAGGGCCATGGGTGCCTCTTCCTGCAGGTAAGCCCAGCCAGGGAGAAAAGGTCTGTCTAGGGAAAAGCCTTGAAAGTGAAGGGACCTCTCACCTTGCTACTTAGACAAGAATGAAAAACTGCTGCAGTGACTTGCAAGAATCTGGGCTTCAAGTCTGGAAGAGTAGCTGGGATGAAACAGGAAGGGAATATCAATTCCCCAAATGAAGTCTGGATTATATTCACCCAGGCAGAGCTGCAACTCTTCTCCAAGAAGACCAGTGAACACAACCAGGAGCAGTGCACTAGCAGAATCTCCACTTACACCCCATAGTTTTCTCTTACTCCAGTGCTAGACAGCAAACAGCAGCCAAATGCTAGACAAGAATACTAACCAGCAAAACACATGCTATTCTCGGCCAGCTAGCTTCTTTCTGTCCTGACAGGCCATTCTGCGGTACCACATCCCACCACCAAGGAGTGACACCACCTTTGCCATGTCTGTGCAGACAGAGTGCACCGCACCCAATGCCACCCAGTTCCCTGTCACCATTCATGCTCGGTAGGAGACACTGAATTGCCTCTTGACTCCCCTTGTGCTACGAGGCTTCTGACACCACATCAGTCTCTTGATGGGCAGGATTCCCCTTCAGTCATGAGGTCCAAGTGCTAAGATGTCTGCATTCATTTAACTATGCTCTTCTCAGCTGGGTGAAAGGTACAAGGCCCCAGAATGACAGCTCAGGCTATAGTCCTATCTCATCATCATGCCAGTCACCACAAGTTCTCCCAAGGTCTATGGGTCTCACCCCCTTCTAGGATTAGTTTTCAAAACATTAGTGATGTGAAGGTCCTGTGGGACTGACTGCTGACACTTATTCCTAAGTCTTCCCTCCTCTTCTCCTGCTTGACTGCCACACTGCTTTCCTCTGCTGTATCCCTACCTGACTTGTGACAGAAATACCAAGAGAGCAGGCAGAGGATGTGATATTCCCTGCCATGCCTAGAGAAAGCAAGTCCAGAAGCCTTCTGAGGAATTCATTCTCCTTGGCTCAGCACAATTAAAAGAAAGATCAGGGAAAGCACAAAGATTTATGACAGTACAGGAAAAGACATGCTTACAGAAGAAACACTGGAAGGAAAGGCAGATTCCTCCACTTAAGTACCAAAGCTGGGCTGGAGTATCTGGAGATTGTGCCTCAGAAAGTAACGTTAGTTACTGGTTTCCTGCTGCAGCTACACAGGGAACCGTGTGTCCACCAACATGGTCCTGATCCAAGTGGAGCTGCTGTCTGGATACAGCCCTGTGGCAGATTCATTGGAAGAGGTGAGACCGCGAATTTGTGTCTAGCTGGGATGGGAATGGTGATGGACATCCATCATACAGGATTGTATGCAGAACTGTGATCATTCCTGTGGGTAGAGAAACATGGTTCTTTTCTTCCCAAGAAATCTTTATACCCAAAGTCTCTTCCAGGCCCCACCTTGCCTTCCCCTTCCCCAAGGGTGTCCTTGGCCATGTGAACATTTTGCCCATGCTCTCACAAAGAAAAATATCCCTGAATATTTCTGCTTTCTGTTAGAGTCTTTCTGACATTTTTTTCCCCTATTTTCAGCTAAAGAAAATGCCTTTAGTGAAGAAAGTTGAAAGCGAAGCTGACCGAGTCATTCTCTACCTGAAAGAAGTGAGTAGAATTTAGGCTAACGTTATCATTAAGAGGACTAGGGTCTGGCAGATAGCTTTTAGCTTATTCTTGTATCTTGGTTTTATTAGTATTTTAAGTATCCAGAGCTGTTATTCTGGCATACCAGACACATTTGCTGACCTGGAGAAGTACGTTGTGTCAGCCTGCAGTAGTTGAGCCGTAGAGTCTGTATACAGGGCCACTTAACTTGAGTGAACTGAGGCTAACTCTGATGTTAAGCCTGATGAAAGCCCTTAAGCAGCCTGAATGTAGTAGACAGCATCCAAGATTGCTCATGGAGTTTGCCAAGACCACTCAAAATTAGACCAGATGGTTGTGTGAGCAGCAGTGCTTGTTCCAGTCTCATTAGTCAACAGAGTAACAATAACTGAAGCCTTTCTTTAGCTACATGCATACCTAAAAAACACTAGAAACAAGACCTGGCATGAATTTTAAAACTTCTGAATTTCCAAGCAGCACTTGTACATTTCTGTGATTCTTCATCCCTACTTGTCAATAAGCTGAGCTAAGCTAGCCTCATAGTAAGCGAGTTATTGCTATGTGGATGCATTAGACTTGCAGAGGTACTGCTTCTGTTACACATACAGCACAGAGCAGAAAGGCCTCACAAAGGAAGATTTCAGCTCAGGCTGCCAGGCAGGACAAGGTGGAACCAAATCAACAGCAGGTCGTGTAACCACTACCGTCCAGCAGATGTTCATCCACACCTTGCATTTGTCTGCTTAATAATGAGGGTTGTGTGAAACTGGAGAATAAGAGCTGACATAATGGGACTGTGTATAAGAAAGTAGCCACCGAGACAAGATGCACAAAGGAGCTTAGAGCAGAGCTGGATGGGAATGTGGGATTGGCTGGGAACATGAGTGCTAAATTTAGATAGCTACTGCATATTGACTGTGTGGGTTTGATGTCGCTCATGAGCTGAGTTAAATTTGGTGACTGAAAATGGGAGATGGCCACAGAACGTGAAGTAAAAGACATTTCTGTGGTGGACTGGAAAGCAGAAAAGATCTGTTGCAGTGGTGAAGTTTCCACAGGAGCCTGAGCGAGAGCAGGTGGAAGGGATTGGCTTACAGGACTTTATTTCTGGCTGTAATGCTTGCATCTCTTGGTCCTAGCTGACTAGACAGCCTCACACCTACACTTTCCTGGTGCAGCAGGACATGCAAGTGAAGGATCGAAAGCCAGCTAATGTCAAGGTCTACGATTACTACATGCCAGGTGAGCTCAGATGCTGTACTTCAGAAACAACCCAAATGTATCATGGAAAGGAATTTTCTGAAACTGGCAAGTCGAAGACAATACCATCCCTGACATTTTTATGTAACTGCCCCTTAGAAGCTCTCTAGTGATGGACTTACCCACTTAGGTTTCAAAACAGTAGATCCTTCTTTCTCTGTCCCCAGAACTGCAAGCTTGAAGCTGGCATGTGGATCCACTTAGGGTCTAACTCTTCCAACAAAAGGGGAGCAAGGAGCTCAGGGCCATGTTTTTGTACACTCATTTTGTGGGAGGCAGCAAAGGCAGAGGGACTATAGTAAGGGGATGACTTAGAAGAGTGGGGGCCCCCTTAGAAGAATGACACTGAAAACAACTTGGTTTCTGGGATCCCTAGTGGGAGGAAAAGCTAGAAGTATGTCAGGGATGGCTATTGCTTCAGAAAATGAGGACTCTATAACTGTATGAAGCTGTTTGGTACTTATGGCTTTAAAAGATCACAGACCCCATGACTTGGGTGAATCCAGAATAGTTACACCCCGAGTCTTTGACACATACCAGTGATTTCATGTGTCAGAGGGATGGGAATCATGTCCTGTAAGCTGAGGGAAGGCCTCTCCTTGAAACAGAGTCACAATGCTGGGTTGCTTTACCGAGTTTTTGGCAAGTGTATATCACCAACACTTTTTTTCTTGTCTTCCAGAAGAAACTACAGTGATGAGCTACCATGCCCCTTGCGAATGAGGTGAGGGCCCAACACCTCTTTTGTCATCACAGGCATGGTCCTGAAGAGTATGGGAAGGGAGGGAGCGAGGGAGATGCAGGCAAGGGCCCTTGGTCAAGAAACTTGACAGACTGCAGGTTCAGGGTAGGAAGTGATTAGCAATGCCAAGTAAGGGTGAGTTCCTGTATACCAGTGGTTAAACTGAGGGAAAGGCAGAATTGAAGTGGAAGGTTTGATGTATCCAGCTCATGACAGAGTTGGAGGTATGTTATAGAAAACAAGGACTGCCTGTCCCAAGTCCTACCACCAGTCCTGGCATTTTGTATCAAATGTACTTTCCTCAAGTCAACACAGTTCTTTTTCCTGGCACTTTCCCTGCAGTTCCACGGCCCTCCAGCCCTGCACATGCAACACACCACATTCACCTTTACTGCAGTGCCTAGCTCCTTTCAGTGCCAAGCCTTTCACAGTCTCAGCCTGGCTTCTGATCCATACTAGGGAACAGGCACCTGCCCCTCCTCTTTTCAGGCTGGGCAAAGGCAAAGCTTGAACTTGACCAGTGCCTGTTCTTGTTCTAAACTTTATTTACATCTGCATGCTTCCTTGCCCACAGCCCACAAGATGGAGAAAAACTCCTGTGGGAGGCACACAGCCCTGCCCTGGGATGCCTGCCACAAGCCCCACACTCTTAGTGGAGGTTCTGCTGTAGGCTTTGTATGAGTAGAGTCAGAGAGCGCCTTGTCCTTGATGACTTGGCAGTCCTGTTTGGTCACAAGATGCAAAAAAAACCCCTTGAGTTCCCAGTGGTTAGTTTTAATACTTCAGGAATACAGATTTTTTTGTCCTTTGTTATCTTCACAGGAACAAGGACAGACCCATCCTCTGCATTCTCTGTCCGTCAGTCCTTTGTCACCCCTGCCAACAGACATTACATGGAGATGTGACGCAAAGAGAAAATACTTGAAATTTCCTGCTGAGTAGTTAGTTTCTGAAAGGCTCAGACTGTGTGTGGCATCTTATTAAAAGTCAGGAGACTAGAACTGCTTGACTGACTGATTATTCAGGTTTACGATTTTTGTTCCAAACAAGGAAAATTGCATTTAAAAGCACCTGGGAAAAATGACTTTACCTCTGTTCTGTGTGTGCACGTACATGTACACGCACAAAACTCTGCCCCTGTAGTAGTTGACTGCACGGGAGGTGGTAGAACATGGACCAAGGCAGAATTGGTACCTGGGGGAGGTGACCATCACACAAGCTTGAGCTGAAGGCAAGAGAGGGCTGGAATATGTCCAACAGTTCCTTTGGTCAACAGTTGCATTTAGAAACCTTTACCATGAGCAATTGGCAAGGCTGTACTGCTGAGGGGGGTGAGAGGCTAGAGTCTCAATGCACTGCATTACTATCTGGGGACTGCTTCAAAGCAGAGCTGATGGCACAGGAGCTTGCAGGAAAGGCACAGGAGATACAGCTGTCACAGCCTGTTCAGTTGTGTCTTGTACTCCAAATCTGCCTGAGTCTCCTACTGCAGGAAGTATTAGGAGAAACCATGGAAAGCATGAGGAGAGAGCAATAGAGAAGCTAGAAGGTTTGTACATTGACAATGGCAGAAATGGTATCTTCATGGGCTAAGCCTGTAGTTCATCAACAACTGGCACAATAGCGGCAAGGTCAAGGGTTATGCTTACTTTAATTCTTCTTCCCAGGTGTGTACCAGATATGTGATACACAGATCCCCCGCCCCAACCCCGGCCCCCATAGCGCAGGCACAACTGCTGGACTGTGGCGATCCCTCAGTCCATCCGCTCAGGTGCAGGACCATATGGGCTCAACTCTAATGTGGGCTGTGTCTTAGCTGGGGCACTTCCTTCCATTCAGTGTCCAACCTGAAATATTGGGCAAAGGCAGGAGTCATGGTGTGGCAGTCCCTCTCCTTTCTTTTATCACAAATTTGGGAGCTCCTCCACCCCTTTCTGAGGAACCATGTCCAATTGTGGGGACAGAAGGTAAGACAAACAAGGAGGGCATGATCCAGTACCTCCATGGCTATCACTGGGCTGTGGAAAGTGCCTTGTCTTGGTTAGTAGTGGGGGTAGCTCTCTAGGCAGCTCCCTAGGCAGTGCTCGCTCTGTGGCATGGTGTCAGGATGTAGCATGCACCATGTCAAGATTCTTCTTATCCTTCCAGAAGGGACTTCTCCAGACCTATCCTGGCTTCAGGTTGCTACTAATAAGCCACCCCCTGACTGGCAGCTGTGTATGTCACCCCACAGGACAAAATGTTACATCTTCCCAGCTTCAGCTTGCTCCTTTGGCTCCCTGAATCCCCCTTTCCTATCCTGCACTGAATGGGGGGGGGGGGGGGGGCGGTGGAGGGCGGGGAGGGAATGGAGCTATGTCTGGATCTGAGCCCCATTGTTAGCACAGGTTGCTATAGTTCTGCATTCTCACTCCACAGGATGCTCAGCCTTTCCCTCCTCACTCTCATTTTGAGAGACGCTATCCCTGTCTCCATCTTCCACCAGAGCCTTCCAGCTGCCTCCCTGGCTGCAAAAGAACCCCCAGCCTAACCCCACACACCTAGCCACAGGCAACCGCCAGTTCCTCTTCCTAGCTGGATATATGCTCCTCACCAATTACCATCCTCCTTCCTGTCTTTGAGTGCTTACATTCCCTCCCTCCCACTCAAGATCCATCATTTCCTGATGCCACTGATTGTGTTACACAGGGACTTGCTGCCTACCTCAACTACAGACCGCACTGTAGTCAGCCAAGGCTCGCTCCTCTGCAAAAGGAAATGAGGAAGACGATTACATACACATGCATGCACACAGAGAAGAGTGCACAACATCTTTTCCCAGTCAGAGAACTAGGAACCCAGCTCCCAACTCACGTGTAGGAGAGAATCTGCAACGCACCTGGCTGGTAGTAATCATAGACTTTGATGATGGCTGGTTTCAGGTTCTTCATTTGAATTACTTGTTCCAGTTGCAGAATGAAAGTCTGAGATTCATCATTGAGCTTGTGGAGGTGGAAAGAATTTAGCAAGGAAGGGGAGAAAGAAGTCATTGCATCTTCATCTTCCCTTGCTTGAATGTTTTCCTGCACTACATCTCTCTAACCCATTACAAACTATGGATTTTAGAAATGGATTCTGTGTGAGGAATAGCAAATGCTAACCCAATGATAATGAAATTGGGCAAGCTTCCTCTGCCCACAATTCTACCAGTGCTCTTTCCCCATGACTAGCCAAGCCTTGGGCTTCTCACACAGCTCCTTGTCCTCCGGCCTCTTGTTCTCACTGTGCCAAACCAAATGCTTTTGTTCCCACTTACCTTCTCTAAATAAATGTAGACCACATTAGCTTTCACTTCTATTTTCTTAACGATGCTTTTGCGCTCCAGCTGGGATAGAAAACAATAACACAAGGAAATTTGTGAGCACTTTCCTTAGGGCTTCCTGACCTGAGGGGCACACTGTTGTATTGAAGGGATGAAGTGGAGCTTCTGTGTGGAACTGTGTCTTTCTCACACATAAGGATTTTAGTGGATCTTTGGTAGTCCCTCCTGGACATCCCTTGTGAGCATCTTGGGGATGAACTATGCTTTCCCTGCTCAGTTAGAGGAATCTCCTGCTCTGGGGACAAAAGGTCGTGTGGATAGTACATAGGACTGATGTGTTGGTCAGCAAACCAGTGCAGGCACTGGTAATGATTCTTGTTATCTCATCTCACTGACTGTTAGACTACTCTTAAAGACCTGCCTGGGGGCTGTGCAAATACTACATCTTTCAGTTTGATGGCTTAACTGGAAAAAATAATCTTGTTGAATAAAACTAGGGTCTCTCTAAGAAATCTTGTCTTAGAATTTCTGGAAAAAAAATAATGGTGTTTAGCACACCCAGCAGCACATTTTGTTTCTGGCCAAAGGCAGACTAGAGCCAGTGGGAGAAACTGAACCACCTCTGATCTCCTGTAGCCAACCTTTGTGGGCCCTGTATGGAAATTAGTGGTTTTGGTTCAATTTCAACAGCAAAAGCCCCCTGCTTATTTAGTTACGTCATGGCCTGAAATGAACAGTTCTCAACAGGAGCAAGCAAGTGGGACCCATTCACCACAGGCTGAGACAGGCTGAGAGAGTTGGGGTTGTTCAGCCTGGAGAAGAGAAGGCTCTGGGGAGACCTTATAGGAGCCTTCCAGTATCTGAAGGGCACCCACAAGAAAGCTAGAATGGGACTTTTTACAAGGGCATGTAGTGATAGGACGAGAGGTAATGGCTTCAAACTGGAAGAAGGTAGATTTAGATTAGATATTGGGAAGAAATTAAGAAATTTTTCACTATGAAGGTGGTGAGGCACTGGAACAGGTTGCCCAGGGAAGTTGTGGATGCCTCATCCCTGGAAGTGTCCAAGCCCAGGCTGGATGGGGCTTTGAGCAACCTGGTCTAGTGGGAGGTGTCCCTGCCCATGGCAGGGGGGTTGGAACTTGATGATCTTCAAGGTCCCTTCCAAACTAAACCATTATATGATCCTATGACAGATGCCTTTTTTCTGATTCCAGAGTCCTTACCAGCATCCTGGATCTGGGAGCCAGGATGAATCCAGACATCAGGGAGACCTCCATGATCACCATGTTGGATGTGACTCTGCTCCCAATGTAACTGAAAAAGAAACAGTCAGATGGTCTAACTCTGTGAGAATAGTGCCCTCCCAGTCCCCCTTCCCTCCACCACCATACCCTGTGTACAGGGCCCTGAGCCAGGCAGCCCATCCAGGACTGGGGACACATCAGCCACTGCTCCCTTTTGCAGGAGGTAGCCAGCACCTTCCTTCCCCACCCCTTCCACCTACCAAATTCGCCCTCTGTCCTGTTTGCCCCAAGTGCCAGGTCCCTCCATTGCAGCCCTGAGGCTTTCCCAGCTGCTGCCCCTGAGCACAGCAAGTCTTGCTGGAGGAGGAAACATCCCTTGGGGTCACCTGGCAAGGATGCGGACGGTGACGGCACGTGCATTGGCGTGGCTACAGTTGGTCAGCTCTGTGTTGACACGCAGAGTGAAGGTTACAGCAGCCCGTGTGGGAGGCTCATGGTACCTCAGCACTGTCTGCAGGGCGAGGGCCAGGAGGGAAAAAGACAGGCCAGGCATGATCTCATGCAGGAAGAAGAGGCAGAGGCCTCCACATCTCTTTTCTATGCTCACCCCACCACCTCACCTGAGTGAAGACACAGCTGCTGCCGTGGACCTGGACCAGGAACTGCCCTGGGACCTCTGTCAGTGCTGCCTGCTGCACCAGCAGCCGCTTCTGCTGGGTGACTTGGAAAGTCTTCGCAAAGGCTCTCTGAGACTTCACCCTCACAAGCGCCTGGCCTGATGTGCTGAATGTCCTTGCTGCATATTTTGCTAAGGCTTGCAAGGCAACAACTGTGTCCTAGAGAGGGAGAGACAGTCACCCCTCTGAAAGCATCAGCTCTAGTTAAGCTGACTTGGAGCAGGAAGACCTCAAGAGGACTTCCCCTGCCAACCTCAGGTGCAAAAGTATACCAATCCACAAGGAGCTACTTGTTACCTGGGTGGAGGCAAAGCCCCCGTAGGCGTTCTGCTGCTGGGTCAGCCATGCCACAATGCCAGCAGCAGCTGTCATGTCACCTGCATGTACCCGTGGTTTAGACAGGTATGCCAGGAGCACATAGGCTGTCAGCTCTATGTCAACTGACTGAGTATCAGGCCAGAAGTCTGTGGAAGCCAGAGAGCTTGGCTTGGGGCTCCAGTGGATATGTCCTCCTGCAGAAGGAAAAGGAGCATGCAGGTTATCTGGAGAGGACATAATCAGGAGTTCACAGGAAAAAAAAAAACAGACTGCTTTCAGGGCTCATTCCCTGTATGCAGGCCAGGATTGCTTTCTTTGGTTTATTCTCCATTTCTTTGCTCACAGATTCCTTCCTCTTCCCTCAAGAGGATCTTGAAATCCTCCAGGTTGAGGAAACTCTTTCTGATAAGTCACCCTCACAACTTGTGAAATAACTTATTGTATTTTCAGTCACACCGTGCAGTTACTGCATATATACGAGGAATATGTACAAATACATACATCATTTTTAACTGCTGTAGCTGGGCACACATTACTTCAGATCCCAGCAGGTGAACAAGCAGCATTACCCCAACTAGCAGCCAGCACCTGACTTGATGGCCTGTTCCTCCAGTTTGTACAGCAGCTCCTGGGTTGTCTCGTAGTCCCCAGCCAGGGCAAAGGCATAGGCCAGCACAGCTTCTGTGTAGATGTTGGTGATGTTGTGAACCGCCTGCTGCAGGCAACGGAGGGTGGTCTGCATCAGTTTGCCCTGTGTTGGGAGAAGAAACACATGACAAACTCTGACAGGGGCAGTGGGCTCGTTCCAGGGAGCTGGACTATGTCTTCCTGATGTAGCTTCAGTGAAACCCAATAAATTACACACTCTCTTGAGAAAACAGTGCACCAGGAGCCATAGCCACTAAACACTATTGCACCACGCCAGTGTTACAGCACCATCTCTTTTGAGGAATAACTTCACAGTTTGGCCAAACATTGGCTCCCTCACAGTAGGTCCCTACCTGTTCCTGGCCTGGAGAATGCCAGCATTACCAGCTGGCATATCCCCATAGCAGTGCCCAGGTGTGGGAGCATACAAGGGAGCAGGAGGGAGTGGGAGTGTGCTCACCTTCAGTGGCTGACCCAGCTCCAGCAGTGCTGCAGCGACATAGGCTCCCAGGGAGATTTCATCATCCACGCCACCCTGTGAAGGGAATGCACCTTTCACTTTCTAAGTAGTGTTTGGAGGGCACAGGCAGCAACTCCCCAGAAGGAAAAGCGTTCCTTATGCGTTCCCTACCCCATACCCTGCTGTCTTTAAGGCTGGTTACGTGGGTTGCAAGAGTAACTTTCCAGGATCCTTTGAGATCCCACAACCTTTTGCTGTCACAACACTTGTCCAACTACTCTCCAGTTGTGCTGCCTGCCTTGGCCCTCATTTACCTTTAGAGAGGAGTGAAAGAGACTCCCTTTGGTTGCAAAGCAGCCACTGGGGAGCTGGTTTTGCTCTAGCCAGCGTAGGGCATCCTGGACGTTCTTGTCATCTACATAGATGTATTTTCTGGCTTGGCCGAAACTCTTGACTACAAAAGCTGTCAGCCTAGGAAGAGGATGAGTTGTGAGAGAAAGAGAAACACGAAAAAGGCAAAAAGAAAGTCAAAGGCCTCCTGGTGCTTGTCCCTGAAGTTAATGCTGACATAGTGGGCTGCCAAAAATGAGTCATTTTCATCCAGAGAGTCAAGCTAAAAGTGGAAATTGTCCACAGGACCCAAGTGGTTCCTCTCCCTCGGCCTGGCTCCACAAATGTACTACTTATGTATTACTGCTTTACCCAGTCACTCCACAGGGGAAAAACCTCTTACCCCTTCCACTTTTACCCATTGCACTTCATCTTCCCCAAATATCTACAGACAATCTTGAATTCCCTGTTTCCTTCCTTCCTTCCTTCCTGTCTCCGTTTCTCCCAGACCAGATACCACAGGGCCAAGATGGGCCAGGGCAGCTCTTTCAAACTGTCCCAAGCAATACTCTGCCTGGGGAGATGATTTTCTATTGCTCTTCCCTGATCTACCTCCAGTCAGTATATGCCTCTCTTGGCTGCCAGGACACCACCAGCAGTACCCAGTATTCTCTGTGGGGCAGCAGCAGGGCCATAGAGACAAAAAAGGGACCTCCCGCCCCCTGGGACATCTTTGTTGTTCCACTTTCCCAGAAATTCTGCTGCCCTGCCTTGCGGCTTTTTCAAGTGGCTTAAGTCCCTCAATCTGTCTCCCTGCCAGAGAGCGCCTGTGGTTTCCATCCAGAAGAAAGAACACATATCCTATCAATCAGCTTTCCCAGGCACATTAGCTGCTCTGGCCCAGACAGGACAAATCAGGGGCAAGGGATATTCCCAGTGCTTACCAAGTGTTCCCTTCCCCATCCTGCTGCCCAAAGACACTGTAGGACCCATCTCTATGCCTATAAAGAAGCTGCATCTGGTACCCTGGGGAGATGGGAACAGCAGTTAATACAGCACAGCAACACAAAGGGGACAACATTGACTGAGTGCAAGGGCAAGAGCTATTGGTAGGTCAGACACAGTGGAAGGCAGAGGAGCAAGGTGAATCTGCTGTACTTGCCATTGCGCAGGAAACCTGTTGCCTTCTCCTTGATCTCAGGGGTCAGCTGCCTTGTCTTCTCCAGGTACTGCAGCACATAGACAATGGGGGCAAACAGCACCATGTTCTGCTCCCCACAGCCATGGGGCATCTGCACCAGGTTGTCCAGGTTCTGCAGTGCCATCCCCATGAGATCACCTACACAAGGGTGTAAGAAATAAAGCAAGTGTAAGTGTGATCTGAGGTGCTTTCTCAGCCAGGAACTGGATAATAGTGATTCATCTCAGCACAGGAGGAAAACACCAGAGAGATGAGGAAAGAGGAGGAAATAAGAGTGAAGGATGGAGAGTGGTGACTGTTCTGACTCTTCTCAGTCTGGGCATCATGATGCAGGGTGACCACACTATGGAGTCCGCAAGGAACTTTCCCTTATCAGCTTTTTCGGTCTGAAGGTCTCCAACCAAAACAAGTACTATTTGTAAAAGGCTATGAGCAGAGCTGCAGTTTCTCGATGTGCGTCATACAGACAGACAAGTATAAAAAGCATTTAGAGAAAGGGTGAGACGTTTCTGGTCTTTAGCCGGGCCTGTTCTACCCGGCTATATGTCAAGCACCAAAATGTCAGTAAGCCAGCAGGGGTACTAGTAAGATGGCGTGAGGGTGTCCATATGTCCCCCAGCCAGCCAAAAAAAACCTTGTATTTGGTTTCCTCCTTTGGAGCTCTGTTGCAGGGTATCCATGGCCACTTATGCTAGGACTGGCTTCACACCAATTCTGACACAGGGGCAAATGAGACCAGAGCAAATAAGTGTATTGAATGGTAGGCATGATTGGTCCCAGTAGCCTCTCCAAAGTGTGCTTTTGCAACTTAGTAATGCTGAGAAGGCTTTCTTCTCTCCAGGAGCTTCTGTTGTAACAGTGACACTTAACAGGGGGAGACAAGAGGGGTGTGAACTTTGCTGATTGTATCTACACAGAACTAGCCAAGGTCCCAAAGTCCCAGTAAAAATAAAGGCCTAGGGTCTCTGCTCCAAAGCCCTAGTTAGAAAGATAAGGATTATTCTCCTCTGCAGATTACTTTTCCCATGAAAGCCTAAGTGCTAATCCAAAAATCTGAAAGCCTGGTGTTGGCAAACCTTGCAGAGAATAGAAACACAGCATCCTCTCTTTTGAGCAGCCTCTTGTCAAATCCCCTGACATCACCAGCAAGTTAAGCCTTGCTCATCTGTAACTGCAGTCAGTGAGCCCACAATAAAAATCACTTACCTGAGATGGAAATGGAAGCCCTGGCAGATCCCTTTACTACTTTGTCAGGTAGGCGAAGGGACACAGGTTCTTCAACCATGTTTCCTGATAACAACAGGATAAAGATGTAGCATGAAAAACGAAGCCAAAAGCATCTAACCAGAGAGACAAGACTGGCACAGATAAATGGGACACTGCCTACATCTCACTCATACAGACTGCTCCCTACAGTCTGTCCCAGGCATGACATTTGCCTGGAAACTTCTCAGATTAGAAGAGACGAGAGAGCTGCTGGCCAGGCTGAGGGCTCACCAAGCTTCACAACTCAATTCACTACACTTCACAAGCTTCACAAGAATCACAGTTGGTCAGGGGGACATCCTGGAGAGACTTGCAGTGCTGCAGGGACAGAGTGGGAGGGTAGGAGCAGCTCTCACTGGTGACTATCAAGCCCCAGGAACACACAGAGGCTGCAGTGTGGGAAGGAGACTACAAAGCAGGATTTTGCTACCTGTACTCAGTGGCAAACTCAGTAGGACAGCAAGTGTGGAAGTAATATTTCTTGCTCTTTCCTGCCTAATAGGAAGCTAAATTTCCTATGTAAAAATCGTTTGAAAACATTCTTTCATCCGACCTCCCACAGCTTAGTTCTACTCTCAGATCTAGATATTTCAGGCTGCAGGGTCCATTCAGGCTGTCCACATACCTCCTCTTGGGCACAGAAAGGAGCTGTAAGACTTCTCCACTAACACACCTTCTGGCTGCCAGGGCAGGAACATGAACATGAGACAGGAGAAACAAGATTACACACAAAATTTCCAAACAGCAGCACAATTTCTGAGCAGTTTCAGGTCTGAGTTCAGTGGTTAGTTCCCAGGCTGTCAGGGACTCCATCCTCCTCACCTTTGGCAGGGCTGCACTGAAGCTGCCTGCTTCACTGCTCGAGAGAGCAAGAGCAAGCCTGAGGGACAGGGCTCCTTGGTCAGTGAGCATATACAAAAGCTCATGTACAATGGGTGACTGAGCAGGGAAAGGTACAGGGACAAACAGAGACATGGGGAGTGAATGCAGCTCAAGAAAGAGTACTGCAAGAAGGAAATAGGCTTGGCTAGGTCCTGGGGGGAACAAAGCAAACTGAGCCACAGCCTTGGTATGCTAATGCAGGCCAAAAAATGAGGAGAGGAAACCATTTAGCCCATCCCTTCCCCCAGAAGCAGGGATACTCAAAGAGAGAGAAGCGAGCCTGTTCTCATACTGACCTGGACCAGAAAGTGTTTGACCAGCATGAACCTCCGCCTCATGGTAGCTGGCAAGGGCTTCCTGCCCCCACAACGTGGCGTGGTGTCCAGTACCTCTATCCTCAATGTGATATTAATAGTCCCTAGCAAATAAATTGAACAGAGCCTGTTTCTTATGCCTATGACCAAATGGAGTCAACTTGTTTTAATTGATAGTGGTCTGAGATGCTTCGGGTGGCTAGTCTTCATAGCCTCAGTGATTTGGCAAGTAAAGGTGAGACAGCCAGTACTGATGGCTTGTTCAGACACCCTAAGCATGAAGGAAGTAGGCAATGCTTCACCAATAGTGACTTCATTGCACTACACATGACCGTAACAACAGAAGCTTCAGCAGTCCCTTGGATCCCAGTGTACCCTTCCCATTGCGTATGAAGCCTAGCACCAGCAATACATACAAGGTTCCCCCACCCACATCCATGCAGCCCCATCCTCCGAGCTGGACCCACAGCTCTCTTTTCAAGAGTTCTCCATGCTACCCATTCAGCTCCTGACCTCTCTGGTGAGCTTGTTGAAGAAGGGAGAAAGAAAGCAGATGGATTCCACACTTGAACCACTAAGAACAAACTTCAGGATCCAGAGGGGGCAATGCTCTGCCAGCTTCTCTGGACCTCCCACTCCCTCTCACTTCAGTTTTAGGGTTCTTTATCACCACTCCCATTTTTGTTGCTGTACCTGGCTGGACTGCCGTCACATTCCACATGAAGGTCTTGGATTCCTCCGCGCACAGACACTCCTTGTCCCTGCAGGTCCGGCACAGCTCCACCTGGAAGTCTGAGGATTTAGCCAGGGCCACATGGATCTGAGGGAATGACAGATGCAGGCTAGTGACTGGGCAACTCAGGAGAGATGGCTTGGCACAACACACTCTAAAACTGGAGGGCACAGTAGATCTGTTCCATACAGTGTTACCTGTGGCACAGGCACACACCTGTATGCACTGCTGCAGGTAGTTGAAGACAGTAGCCTTCAGCACAAAGGTCTCTCCTCGGATGACAGAATATGGCAACGTCACATCCACGAAGAAGGGCTGAACTGTTCTGAGGCTTGTGGTCGGGGCAAGGCCAAATCCCCTCCCAGCCAAGCAGAACGTCTTGACTTTCCAGTCTGTGGCAGCCGCAGGTGCTGCAATTGGGACACTCCTGCTGCCATTGGAGCTGAGAGGAAGAGAGCACTTGTGTGAAGAAATTCAGCCCACATCACTGCAATGGGGAAGGCTTATGGTCCCAGGTGAGGGAGGCTATGCAGGTCCGCAGACCAACCTCTGCTCTATCACCAATGATTTCTGCTCCAGTGATTACAGCAAGGCAGGTCTCAGCAATTTGTTCCCTAAAGCTGTAAGTCCTGCTTAAATTCCATCACTAATGGTGCTATACCGTTCTCCTGAGCAAGACACTGCCCCAACATTCCAGTTCTGCACACTCAGTCAACAACATGATGTCCTGGAAATCAGCAGCATCATATCTTCCTGAGTGCTGATTCATCAGTCTCAATCTAAGCACTGTGGCAACAAAGGCTACAAATTTAGCTGGTGCACCCACCAAATTGAGAATTTAGTAGAGTGTACCCCAACACGTGAAGGAAGGATGCTTGGTGGTTTGGTCTTGAAGTGTATTGGTCTTGTCTAAACCTGTGTAGACTTCAGTTCTGTACCTTAAAGCCTACTAGTCCTTCAGTTTGATGCACTACAAATGCAGGGAAGAGACACAAAATTCACGTGCAGATCTCTCTTTACACATATGACTGGACTTCTGCACAAATGCAAGTTAGCCAAGACTCAATAACAAAGGGATCATCCATCTGTCCATTTGTAAAGTCTGGCATCACTTACCCAACAGAGAACAGATTCCAGATCCAAGTTTCAGGGAAATAGTGGCGAAGTCTTCCGTGGGTTGTAAATTGGGGCTGTTCCTTAGGGATTTTTTGGTCTTCTGTAGAAGGCCCCCCTGAAAGAAAGAATAACGAGTCCCACCAGAGTGGGAGAGGTGAACCCTGCCAATGATAGACAGCCTAGCACTGGGGCAAGAGGCAAAGCAAACAGTAACCAAGATGTGGGAAGAGTCTGGGAGAGGATAACACAAGGCTGATTTGGTAAGAGAGGGAAAATATGAAGGGAAAAGAGAGTGGTAACAGGAGAATCAGCTTGCAGTGGTTCATGCACACTGCACTAGATGATTATCTAATGCAAGCTGAGACACAGAGGAAAGAAGTTACTGTCCCTGCAGCTGCAGGAGGGGACAGAAGCCAGACTTCAGCACAGCCTGTGGGGCAGTCACTAGGAAACAGGTTCTGGCCCACGCTTGTGTTTGTCTGTGCCAGGAAAGGGAATGCCATCCTTTAAGGTCAGGGAACATGCAGGTAGTGACAATCTTCAGAGCCCTTTTTAAAGGGATTAAGTCATTTCTGCTGAGGCTGGTGGACCAGGCAGCTAGGCTGTGGCAGCAGCACCCATTACTCCTCAGAGAGCCAATACCCACCACCAGCAAACCCCAGAGATCAGAAGGCTTTTCCATCTGGGTGGCCTCATGTCCCAAATAGGCTGAAAGTGCAGCTCACCCATGGTCAGCTTTCTATCCGTCCGATGAAAGCAGTGTGACGGCTTCTTGATTACAAGGTTTGAGAAGATTTTCAGCCCCATATTCTGTTAGGGAAAGAAGGAGGGCAGGGGAAGCTGAAAAGCATCTGTGAGTGTGGAAGACTGGCCACTGTGCTTCAAAATTACTCTGAAAACCATCGGGGCCAGGACAGCCCTGTGCCCAGGTGGCCCAGAGTGGCACTGGCCCAAGTAGACACAGTGCTGAGGGAGGCATGGCACAGCCTCCCTGATCCCTTCTTTCTCAGGAGGTCATTAAACCTCTCTTCCAGGGGACACTGGGATGTCTTGCTCCTCTCAACACATTTCCAGTAGCAAGGACACAGAAGAGAGGTGTCAGTGTCCTGCCCTGTCCCCTCATGCATGCCGGAGGGAATAGCTGGATGAAATCTGCCCTCTGAGGTCATACAGAGGTGTCAGGGAGCACATCTCCTATTCAGCCCCTGGGGCTGTGACACTGGCCTGTCCACAAACACAAGAGGTGTCCCTACTCTGTGAAAGACCCTCCTAGGACGTGTCTCTATTGCTAAGTAAAAGAGGACAGAGTCTGATCCCCAGGTCCAAGGCAAAATGGCACTGCCCGTCTTGTGTCCATGCTGCTTAAGGCTTGTCCTTTCTAGAGGAGATCTGTCTTAAAGACAGCAAGAAATCTCCCTGGGAACAGTCCAAAACAGTAGAGAGACCAGGTTAACAACTAAGCCACGTCAACAATCTGTGGTCTAACACTTGGGATCACTCCTTGTCTCTCTTTTGTCTAATACTGTAGACAAAGAGTACACAGCTAAGTGCCCAGGACCTCATTCCAAAGCCCAAAAAGATGGGTTCTGCTGGTCCAGGAAAACATCATCTTGCTTTCTGCATCTGTGGAGGGGAATACAGGTGTTGATTCTCATAATGAGACAGCATAGCTAGATCAGGACAGACAGTTCTCTGGAGCAGGCAAGGGCTTCTCCGACTGCCTGGGGAGAAAGATATCTCAAATTTTCATAATTTCTGGGAAAAGCCAGAGGTGATTACCTGGAAGAGGTTAAAGATGTCAGGCTGAAAGGAATGTTGTGGCTTCCCTCGTAGCAGAGGTGACGTGGACTGCGGCTGAATACAGTGATCTGAACGTTCTTCTACTTGGGCAGGGTATCCATGTCGGTAGGCAGCAGGGAACAAACCATAGACCTAGGGAAACTCACAGGCAGGGAAGAATTGGGCAAGGAGAAGATACCTCCATATGCTTCGCTCCACCCTCCCATAGCACACATACCCGTTCCTGCCCATCTCCCTAGGCAGACCCCGCTTTCTCCTCCAAACAAAGACCTTCTCATCCATTAGCCTCTGGCTCCCCTTGCCACAGCCCCTGCCTGCCTCTCCCAGCTCATCCGTCAATCCTGTTCTTTCGCCTAGTTGCACAGACACTCACCATTTGGCTTGTGAGCTCACTCTCTGGTCTCACGAGGAACATGTTTCCATCCACTGCCTGTACTGCACACAGGGAGCCAGGGGCTGCCTGCAGTCGGAGCTGCACAGTGGACCCTAGGTTGGCTTCTTTAGCTGGGAATCCTACCTTCACCTTCAGCAACACACCAGGAAAGGAAATATGAAAAAGAGAGAAAGAGGGGTAATGAGGCTGACAGACAGGCAGCACAGACGGAAAGAGGGAGACCAACTGGAGTCTTCCCTGCTCAACAACTGCTATGAACAGAAGTCACTGCTGAAGCTCTCCTGGTCCCTGGGGTCTGTGCTGCAGACATCCCCTTCCTCTCTTCTCCCCAGTTCTCTTTGAAGGATCTTAGGGTCTCCTTTCCACAGGCCTGCTGACTCCTGCTTGTAAGCTCTCCCCCAGCCACAGGAGCAAGTCTCACCTGGTTTTTGAAGCACAAGGCAACATCAAACCGGATGCTGTCAGCTGTCACCCCTCCATTGGGGAAGATGGCGTACACCACTAAGGAAGGTGATGGGGTGAAGTCAGCAGTGAAGGTCAAAGGGATGGAGAAGGAGCCCTTCAACACTGAGAAAGGAAAGGCAAAGTGTTTTCATCACAGCCCCACCAAGATCTCCTTTTGGCCTCCTTCTTTTTCCTTTATAATCCCACAATGTCAAACCGATTCCTGCTGCTACTTTGTCTGCCCCCTCCCTCTATTCTTGGACCCCATATGCTCCATCTTCCCACAGGTCCTCCTAGTCTCTCTTCCCTTCATTGTTTCCTTCGTTCTGTCTTTTTGGCCTCTCCTAGCTGACACAATTTCTTCCCCAGGCACCCTCTGTCCTGTTCACTGACTGCCCATGACCTATAGGTTTAAGGGAATTTGGGAGAAACTCCAGCAAATCTCACTGTCCAACCTAGAAACCCAATTGTTTCCTGTTGCCCAGCCACCACGGACTTACTGTTCAACTTCCCGACCTGGACAGTCCTCTGGCCCCTGACAACAATTCCAGCCTTTCCAGTGACCTGGAGAAGGAGGGACACGGGATGACCAGACTGCTGTTTGCAGTCACCGGCGCACAGTCACGCTTGCCCGTGTGCATCTTGCTCTCCTAAGCAACCTCAGAAATACTGAGGGTCCAATCCAACCCCACACCTCGGGCTCAGCAGATTTGCAGACATCACAGTGTGGGAAGTGAAGCTTTAACACATGAGATTCTGGTCTGGTCTGTCCAATTAGGTCAATGGATGGGTAGTGGGTTCACTGGAGATAAGTGAGAGACAGCTAAGGTATTTCGTCTCTAGTAGGCAGACCTCCAGGTTGAATGGAAAGCCATTTCCACTGAGCAGCTGTCTGATAATCAGAGTGAAAAAGTGATTCCCCATCCAGTTTTAAAGGGAGAAGAGTTTGACAGCAGACTCTGCACAAGACACTTCCTGCTGCAGCCTTGGCAGAGGCTAAGGGGGTGATGGACTGCAAAGATAGAAGCCTCCTCCCATTCATGGAGGTAACTGGGGCCTCGATACCAGGATCACACTGTGGCGAGGCTGAGCCCTACTGGGTGTAGTGTTCATCCCATTCTCCAAGAGCAAATTTTTCCTCTCATCTCTACAGGGATGATCTAAATTACACCCTCAACATTTCACTGGGATCTGATCCCATCAGTGCAGCCTTTCCACCCCAGGTTTTCTCCTACACTTACTCACATAATATGCAAATCCTATACGGCTGATGTCTTCTCCCAGGTCATCGCGACTGAGCGTGAAGGTCACCTGGACATTCTGTTTCAGCCCACAGGGCAGTGTTCCTGTGAGTGGGTGTATGTCCAGGAAGCTCTTGGTTGTGACATGGAAGGGCTGCAGGTGATGATAAGCGTTTGTGTAACTGAAGTCCGTTTTCCAAGATGTGTGCATGAAATCCTCCAATGTGAACCTTCCCTGAGAGGGGACCAGAGACACACAGAAATCAAGAGTTTTGTGTTTCAGTGCTTTGTTAGGATGTCATCAGCTTGGTTTGGGAAAGGCTGTTGCTTGGTGCCTTCCTCATGGCTCTGCACAGGCAGAGCTGTGTGGAGAGCTCAGGACTGAGCTGGCAGGGGGGCTGAAGGGCAGGAGCTGGGAACACTGGCAGAGTTCAAGGATTCTGACTTTCCTGTATGCAGAGGTGGAGTTTACCTCCAAAGAGACTGATGAGCTGTTCCAGGCAGTTGTGTCCAGGTTGAATGATGCTATTCCGCTGCCATCTGTGATGTATGTTTTGATGAACCGACGTCTCATGAACTTTATCACGAGATAAACTTTTCTGTTTTTCATACCATTTCCATAGTGATCCTGAAGCCTAATCTGGTGACAATAGGGTGAGGCAGAAAAGCCAAAATCAGATGTTCCTTCCAGTGTTGTACCCAAAGCCTTCCTCCCTCTGACAAACATAGAACCTCCTGTGCAGGTGGCCTTAACTTCAATCTGGCCCCAAGAAGATAGACCTATAAAACTCCCTCATCTCTAAAGCTAAGCTGAGAGTGATTAAAACCTGTCTCCTCCAAAAGGTGTGTGTGTGCCTAGAGCATGAGGAGCTCATCTCCTAGCCAACCGCTGAAACATCCTTGCATCCCAGCATCACTGCTGAGACATCACTCATTGCTCTCAGCAGAAGCTGAAGGTGTAATGACATCAGGGAATCTGAAATGCAGAAAATGGAGCTGCATGGTCAAGTAATGTGACACACTCAAGGTGAAGTACTCTATCTAGGGAACAGAAAATTGTTTGGGTCAGCAAAATTTACTAGACACTAAATTCCTTGGCAAATGATGAGGAGGGAAGAAACAAAGCGAAAAATTACCTTCCCCCGGTAGGGTACTCCAGGGATGTAGTATGGATTTGGTGTCTCAAACACTGCCCTTGCAGCTGTCCTGGAGATTAGGATTTGGCTGGAGGTGTTGATCTGCACCCCTGTTGGAATGCAGAGTGCAAGGGAAGTGGGATCAGTATCGGAGGTGACTACCACACCCTAGTTTAATCTCACTTTGTTGTTCCCAGCCCCTCTAATCAGAGCCTCTCAAACTTCCTTCCCAACACCAGCACCCTTCAAGGTTTGGAGGCTGCTCCTGTGGCAGCTCCTTCTTTAGCTGTTTCCAAGCCCCTCAGTGGCCTCACAGACCACTCTCCCACTCACTCCTCATCCGCCTGCTGGCAGAGTAGCTCTCCGTAGACACAGCGAGTTCCTTGGGCAGGACTGCTCTCTGTGTCCTGTGACGGTCCCAGCACCGGGTGGAGGAGAGGAGGAGGTGTGCCTGCTCTGACCCTCACATCCCCAGAATGGTCCCTCTCACCCTTGCACCTTCTCTGCTGCATCTGGTTGTAAGCAGATCCCACAGGTACCTGTGCCCATCTCCAGGAGAGAGGCTTCTGCATAGAGCTTGCTGTCTTCCTCGCTGGGAGCCAGGTTGAAGGCTGATGTGCTTACAGAAGGAGTGAAGCACCCCTTGCTCACAGTCTGCAATAGGAAGTGGTAGATATTATTTGGGGCTGAGAAGAAGGGAAGGAGTTAGAAGAACAAGGTATTAGTCATTCTGTCATAACTGTTGATTGCAACCAGTAATAATGCAAACATATATAGATGGATATGGTTCACATTTTAAAGTCTGTATTTTCTGTTTTGTAGTCATGGATATGCGTAATTCATATTGTAGAAATATAAAACAAATCACGCATCACAGTATTATCAAAGTTACAATGTTGGCAACTTTCCAGTTTTAGCAGAAATCTGAAGACTGCACTAACTGGATCACTAAGCAAATATGTGAGTATTTTAAGAGATCTAGCTAGGAGAACTGCAGAATCAAATGAAAATTCAAAGTAACAAATCGATTCCAGGGCTGGAAGATTACAACTACCGTAACAAGTTATAATGACAAACCATTAAGCATGGAAAGTTTTCAACCACACATACAAGGGAAGAGTCCAGCCATTAAATACTTCGTTAGGAATGGAAAGATGTAATAAGGGAAATAATATAAAAATATGCAATATATAAATACATAAAAAGATAAAGGATAAAAGCCATTGTGTGATTTGGCTTTGGAATTAACCATGTCTTCACCGTATGTTAGTGTCCTTGTGCAGCTCCAGGATAGGTTCACCTTAACACAGTATTTTTGCACCTGAGAAAGCTCTGTTAATTGTTGTTTCCTACACTGCACCAGTTTCTGGCTAGTTATGCTCCTTTCCAGAGAAGAACAGAACTCTTAATCTTTCTGTGAAATTCCTCTTTTTTATTCCCTATCACAAACAAACAAAGTTGCAGAGAAGAACTTCCGAGGGTAAAGGCTTCTCAGCTGGTCTGGACAACAATAATTGCATTAATTGAATAAAACAATTACTTATTAGTCTACATATACATTATAGAGGTTGGCAAACCTCCCCTACATAGCAGTTCATTCCATTCACTCAGCCCTTGACACATTGAACTGTGTGGTGCTCCTCCACTCCCCATGTATCTTCCAGGAATTTACTTACTGGACCGCTGTATTCCCTACAGATGTCCTTGTTGGCATTTTGAGGACGCTTTCTTGCCTTCTGGCACAAAGTCACCCGCATGATCCCTTGCACTGCTTTCCCATAGCTGTACCTGCAGGGAGAACACCAGGGGAGCTGCAGAGCAGAGGCACTGAGTGTTTTGCTAAGGACATTGCTCCACACAAGGTGGCCTTCCTGATGAAGGTCTTAATGCAGCTGGTAAGCAGGCAGGCACAAATGGAAATATAGTACATTGTGTACTTGGGGAGTGCAATAGCACGGTCCTGTGTCCAACAGAGACAGAACCAAAACACAGACAGGAAAGGACCTGTGCTCTCCGAAGCTCTCCCTTTTCTGGGTGCTTGCTGTTCTGGAATTGCAGGCAGAGGCGGAGACCTGACCTGGGTTGATGTGTCCACATGGCGCAGAGCAGCACCCAGTGGAGATATTAGCTCAGGTGTGAAAGCCACAGAAACCTGTGTCCCTGCAGACAGCAATAGCAAGTGCATGGTATGGCAGTAATAGAGCTACAGAGTGACCTCAGACCTGACTCACTATGGGTTGATATCATGATCTGGACTCTTGTTTCCACCATCAGACCTGCTCTGCCGGTTTTTGCAAGGTACAGCAAAAGTGTGCCCTTGACATCTCCCCTGCCTGCCTTGCTGCCTTTCCCTGCTTTGACTACTCTCTGGCTTTCCCATTGGAGCAATGGTCCTGACAGTATCAGTAACAGGAAGACATCTATGACCCGTCTTGGGGATTCAGAGTGCTGTACTGTTTTCTACTAGAGCTTCATATGATCTAATTTTAAATGTACCAGTTAATGAGAAATGATGTCAGACCAGCAGCAAAAAGAAACCAAAAGTGTCTGGACAGCCCAGCCCCAAATACAAATGAGCTCACCCCCTTTATCTGTCTACAAGGTGCTTTCCTGGTCGTTCTCCTTCCTCCTTTGTGCTTACACCATCTGAGGTCATGCCATCCTTCACACCCTCATCTGCTCAGTTTTTGCTAATGACTACATGACTGGAGAAACTCACCTGCTTCTTCTAAGAAGATAATAAGTTCAGCAGCATGTAAGTGAGAAGGAACAGCATAACCTTCTGAAGATATACCAGTGCCTGCTCCTTAACCTCAGTAAATCAGTCCCATATCACATATGCAGTTTTCCCCGCATAAGGTCTTTCTAGGCTGGACATACACAGCTTCCAGAGCAGGGTAGGGCTTGCCTATGACAAGCTTCCCTATAGCTGGATGGTGTCTCTCAAGTGTGGCTCATGTACATCTTCCCCAAGGAAGAACCCATCAGTTTGACCCTAGCACTATTTGGGATTCTTTGAAAGGAATGACTGTGTTTGGCCCTTCTTAAGCCACTTCTCCTTGACAGATTCAGGTGATAGGAGACATACAGAAAGAGAGACACAGTTTTGATGAGTTCTTTCCTTTCCCCTCAACATTCTCCCTACCTGCCACACACACGCAGTGGGAAAGTTTTATCTGAAGCATAAATCTGAGCTGGTCCCTCGAAGAAAACATCAAACTTTTGCAACACTGGAACAAAAACCACAGAGTTACTCCACGAAAGGCAACTAACTACCTAGACACAGGATCACAAAAGGGAAGAGTGTGTTCATGTAAGGCTGGAGTCCCATGAAGGAACATGTTCATGAGGTAAATGCAAGGACTAATTAAAAACAGGGAAACCAAAGAAAGAATTCCCTTTTTTACCCCACATACGAACAGTCTCACAGAGGTCTTCAGTGTATTCTCACTCTGTGCCAGCCTAGTTGTTAGCAGATACCTTCTCCAGGAATCTCCAGCACAATCTCCCTTGTGTTCATTTCTCATATTGCCCACTCCATACTCTACAGATTTGTGTTTAATCCTGGCTCTCAGACAGTAAATCTTAGTTTACAATGTTTGGCTATATATTGTTATACAGACAGAAACAAGCAACTTTTTCTACCCCATTCTTGGTTCTCCATACTCCATCTTACCGCGTTCCTCCACCTTAAAGGTACTGGATGCTTTTGGGCTCGCCACACTGATGGTGTAAGTCCCCAGAGAGAGTTTGGTAGCTAACTGGAAAGAGAGATCTGCAATGCCCTGTTTTGGTTTCACATCCAGCCACTGGCCAATGCGGTTTTGGTTTGGATCCTGTAGTCCGAGGGGAGGAAAAAAGAAGCAGTTGTCAGCAACACCTGCTATCCTTTACCCAGAGCCCACTGGATTCAAAGGCACTTCAGAGATTTCAGAGGCTTTCACAGGTTCCTGCTGGTTTTTCCCCAGATGGTGCTGCAGTGATCTGAGTGCTGGAGCACCAACAGAGCTGAACACAACCCACCCAGGGTTATTCTACTCTGTACTGCCATCAAAAAAGTAGGTATGAAAGGTCCTGACATTTAGAATCTCCAGTCTTACGTAAAGATGAGCTGTTAGAGTCAGCTAAAGCCTGGCTGGTGTTCCTGAATGTTGAAGTGCATGGAAGGTAAACCATTTGGATTGTCAATGCTCGTTAACAAGAAGCATGTGGAGAGTATGCATATGCATGTGTATACACAGACCCTAAGAAAAATAACTTTACTCAGTAAGAGAGCGGCCTCAGTATTAGCCAGGCTGAAGTAACGTTCCTCATAACACCTGAGGAGTCTGAAGCACTCACCTGGACTTCCACCACGGAGTACTGCAAAGCAAACAGACAGCAATGTCAGAAACTGGCATGACATAGCAACCTGCATGTAAACTTATCTTACCCACCTAGCCCGTGTGCTGTGACAACACTGCCAGCCACAAATATTACAATACAAGGAGCTTGGTCCTACCGAAACCAGGAGGATGGCTTCGAAATAGTAAGGAAAATATGTAACATAAAATTCTGTGCTATTCTTCAGATTTACTTTTTGATACCTGATTTTTTAAGATGCACTTTGATAGATACTGTACAACTGTGAAAGCTAGAATTTACTATAAAAAAGGAGAAAAGTAGAGAGACTCACAAATACCATCATTCTAAGTTCATAAATATTAAAAGGCATCAGTTTTGGAACATAAATCCCAAGAATTAGCAAAACTGCATCACCTATCACAACGACATGTGGTTTAGGAGCATGGGGCATAAGGAGGCAGGAGCAGGGGCTTGGGAGAGTAACTGGTCTGTAAACAGAAGGCTATAATTAATTCACATTATTCATCATTCTAAGCTTTCAGGCAGGTTATCATAGGCAGCTCTGTTTTCACTGAAACAAAAAAAATATGCTGGTCAACTATTTTCATAACTTGAATTTAATGTCAATGCTAAAACAAAATATGCTGGTGAATATGCCTTTTTATCTCTAACCCATCTAATTTACAAACTATTTATAATAGCTTTAATGTTGCAGTGCACTCAAGTCTCATAACAGCTTTGGTTAAACATGACCTCTTTTGAATTTTCATCACAGCCTTACTAACAGTTATAATGCTAATTTACTTATACTCACACATAGACATCAGACATTTACAGTTAAATACTTTCACGAAACAATTGTAGGTATGGAAGTAAATGTATTGTTTACTCTGTTATCTAGTATAAGAGATATGACTTCTCTGTTGGGGGGAGAAAGGAATGCATGATCCTAGGCCCTCATGAATAGCCCGAAAAAGAGGAAATCAAGTCAGCAATAAAGAGGCTGGAAGGATCTCTCCCTTTATTTCAGTCTAAAGGGATTTGATCCGACTCTGCTCACGTGTGCCTTTCAGTATTTATCTGTCATGGTATGAATTCCCATTGGCTTTCCTTAAATAGCTTCAGGACAGAGGAATGTGAAATAGCTGCTGGCTGCAGGTATAATTGCTTACCGTAGAAAGATGCTAGTCTTGCAGTTTCCTGGCTAGCACATATGCAAGTCTCTGGCAAATTCTCACTCCCTTGACATGGGGAGAATGAGCTGCTGCCAGCAGCAAGGCAGTATAATTTGGTTATACTGTTTTCTCTCTTTTCTCTTTTTATGATCAGTTCATGCATGCCCCTCTCCCTATCAATCAATTGATTTTTCTTAAAATTTTGCAGATGCATCGCAGCTTGCTTCAGACCTTCCTGCCACACTCCACAAAGCACTGAGCTTTCCAGAGCTGCAGGAGGGGAGTTTTGGGTCTGCTCGAGTCTGTACACAACTTGTCTGGTAATGGTGCCCAGGATGTCCCCAGAAGCCCTGCCTGGGTTTTTTGGGGAGGGGCAGGTGCACGCAGCTCCCACGCTGCCCTGTACTAACTGAGCTAGCAGGGAGCACTGACACACTCCCCAAATACCATCAGCAGCGCCAACCCTCCCACCGGCCAACAGCCATCCTGTGAGAGTGACAGCACAACCATCAGCAAACAGGCGCTGCTGTTCCAATTCAGTTTGGTCGCGGGTTGGCATTGGCCACCCTGGGTGCTGCAGACATTGGGACTGTCTCAGCCTCCACGGTGTGGGGCTGCCAGAGGAGGCAGAACTGTCAGAGGCACCCCAGAGACTCCCTCGCCTCTAATTAGATGGGCTTTACCTTGCCGTTAACAGGAACAAAATCTTCGGTCAACGTCACAATCCGAAACTTCACTGAAGGGAGAAAAGGGAGAAGAGCACATTATAGAGCCGAGTGCATTCAGGAACGGACTTGCCCTGCATTTGCCTTGCCTCAAAATCACAGCTCCCCACACAGCCGTACTGGCAGCCCCACACCTGCCCTGCAGCCCCCTTTGCTCAGCCCTGCTCACCGCCTCTTCCCTTCCTGCGCGCAGCAGCAGCACAGCAGCCAGCCTCCCGGTTCAGGGGCTTTTCCACAGGCTACGCCCGAAGTTACTCTTATGTTTCCTGATCCGCAGCGTGAGCAGACCATTCCTACCTGGCCCTGCCTGAGAAGACCATGTTCACGTCTGCTCCCTGTTCTGAACCAGCTCTTCTCCTAAAGCATGTGAGACTGACCCTTCCAGTTCTCTCCCACCCCTAAAAAGTGGTGTGTGAATACCTCACTCCAGAAGGCAGCAGACAGCTTCCCCCTTTGTCCCCATGGAGGTTGCATGGTACAAAGCACTCGGCACGCCACTCAAGGGAAATTGGGATCAAAGTGCAGGCAGATCAAGGCAGGGGAACTGTCAGGGTGCTCCATGCAGAGTACTCACCTGTCTGTCCTGGGTGATAGATGGGTTTATCCATCTGGATGAAGGTGCCTGTACCAGCCCTGCGGATCAGGACTTGCTTCTCTTCATTTGCACTGAAGTAGTGGCCATTGGAGATGCGCAGATGGACAGTGCCCACCTCTTGACTGCCTGCAGGTCGGGGGACCTGGGACACAAAAAAGGAGCTACCAGGTTAGCAGGCAGCAGGAAAGGACAAGATGGCATCAGAGCAGTGCTCTTCTTGCTCCTGCTACACTGTGAGGCCAGCCTCTTCCCTGTCTTACTCTGAAGGCCAGCACAGGGTGTCCCCTCAGGGACAGAGGGTTGTGTCTATGGAAGCACAGGAGACAACACACTTGGACAAGAGGAAAGAGGATCCTCTTCTGGCACAGAAATTGTGTCTGCCCCCTTCACAGGGTCACTGTTACAGCCTTCATGGAGCAAGATGAAGAAGACTCAACCCAAGGGAAGGAAAGGTCTTCGTTCATAAGGAACCTGTTTCCTGGCCTGTGTGGGTCATGGAGACTGAAACCCACTCGTGTTTATCAGTGCGAACCAAGAAAATAAGGTTCATGGGTTTGGCAGATCAGAAAGCCTTGTGTTGAGCTTGTGTGCATAAGCTCCCACGTCTTTCCTAGTCCTCCAGCACATTTACCAGCCCAAAGAATTACCCCATTCTTCTTCCAAAGAAGCGTGGAGAGAAGCAGATGTGATGAAAGGCTGTCTGAGATGAAAAGTCTGGCTCTTCCTGCAGTACGATTCACAAATGACACCCTATGGCAGTGCTTCCCTCTCAGTGGAGAGAATGAGCTACACAGCTGCCATTTGGGTGCTTCTAAGCTCCTCCATCCTCCTCAGTCCTTTGGTGCTTAGCCAAGCAGCCTTCCCTCGGTGTGCCACCAGGGTGGACTGTGAGATACCCAGCAAGAACAGTATTATGGAGACAGACAAACGCAGGGGCCAAAGACTCTAGGCTCTCACTGAACACACTCCCTGACTTTGCATTCACCCCTTTCCATGCCCTCTCTCCTCCCATCACCTTCATTGTCTATTTCTCTGGTGAGCGGAGTCATGAGCCAAAAGAGCATGCTGGGAGCTGCCAGCTAGAGGTCCCTGCCAAGAACGATCCTGACCTGAAATTTGGAGCACTCAAAGATCCAGTTGTTCCGGACGACCTTGCGGTAGAGGCTGAGGTTGCCAGATGGATGCACAAGAGTTAAGGCCACACGAATAGGCTTCTCCACCCCACGGAGGTCCAAGCACACCCTCTGGGAAGAGGGGTAGGGCAGTGCAGCTGGAATGATGACCAGGTACCTCCTGCAGTGGGGAAACAAGACATCACATCCTGGGAGTAATCTCACCCAGTCTTGGCACTAATACTCTATGGTCCAAGGAAGCAGGAGGGTTTCTCACCTCTCTGGGGGTAGAAGGTGCTGCTCTGCTGGAGTGAGAGGGACAGATTAACGATGAGGGGGCGAAACTCTCACAGGGGTGATGGAAGGTATACAGTTAATGTCAGAAAAATATAAGAGAAATGCTTTCAGGTGACCAGGTCACACTGGTGTGCACGTGCTTTTGGAGGATGCTACAGCAGCACAGAGAAACGTATACAGTAGACCAACTCTGCTTCTGCAGAGGGAAGCATTCTTAAGCATTCTCAGTACACATGGAAAAGGCAACAGCGCTATGGGACTAAGAAATGGAGCAAGCTGCAAAATTCAGGCTAGGGCCCAAATCCAAACCTGCCACATGTCTGTGTTCATTCAGACCTGAGGTGGCACCTGTGCAGTTCTGATCCCAAAGCTCTCTGAGGCTCTAGGTCTGTTTCGGCCCCACATCATAAGCTTAGGATTCTCTGCAGCTTTACTCCAGCCCCTCAATAGAAAAGGATTCACTCTTCTTGCTTTGAGATAGCTCCTCTGGCAGCAGACTGGTTCCTGCTTAATCTTCCCCAGCCCTGCAGCCCTTTTCGTTTGCCTTTCACGGTATCCTACACCTTCCCCTTCAGGCTGCAGTCCCTCAGTCTTCTTGTTTACACTGCTAGTCCTCACCTAGTTCTTGCACTGGGGCAAGATCCGTGGGAGAGGATGCCACCTTTCGGAGGATCCTGGGTTCACAACAAGGCTTGTGGCATACTGCGTACCCATGCCTATCCCTTCCAGGAGACTACTTGCAGGGTCCCACGCTCTCTCCCTGCTGTCCTGGCCCCTCCCTCAGCATCACAACTATCAATCACGAGATTTTTAAATGGCACTTACGGTTGTGCCACTATCCCCAGGGTGTAGAGCAGGCAGATCAGGAGGCAGGGAGTCCACATTTTCATGGGAGACCCCCAGAAAGGTGGATTCCTCTGGAGGGCCAGTCAGGAGAGAAGGTAAGGGTGCAGCTTCTCTCCTTCCAAGGTCTCCAGGCCACCTGCTGTTGTTGCCGTTTCACCCAGGAAGCAGACGAGAAACCCCAAAGTTTCGTTCCTTCTGCCTCATTCCTGTGTTTATAGTGCTGCAGGCACAGGGTTGTACCATTCAGGATGTTCCCCAGCCAATCCAAGTCTTTTTGGACGCCAGCCTCTCTGTTCTCATACTCCCCTGTGGATGGACCAGCATCATTCAGACAAATTTGCATTTGATTTCGCTAAGCAACAGCCTGTTTCCTGTTCACTGCACTGACCCTGGTCCCTGTGCCAGTTGCAGCCCCAGTCCCATTGTTTTGCCTCCAGCTGGATTGTCCCATGGCCCCTTGGCATGTGCACTCAGCTGGAGCTCACGGTGAACTCTCGTGGTCATACTGTTCCCAAGCTTTCTGAGTCTGTAGCTCCCAAGGCAGGTCTCAGTCTTGAACTGGAGACCAGGCTTTGTACAAAATAAGTATATATTTGAAGTGGTCTGCTCTTAGGCAGAGCACTGCCTTACCCAGGAGGAGAGCACAGGGAGAAGGCAGAGCTGGAGTCCTCACCTTATCTCTGCCCTGAGGGTATTTAAATTTGAAGAGGAAATCTAACAGCTCCAGTTCACTGCAGCAATATCACACAGTCCCATGTGGTCCGGTTCAGGCTCAGCTTACACACACACTCACCGCTGGAAATGAGGATTGAACATTGGTCAGGAAGGTCAAAAACTGTGCAGATTGAGTTCTACAGGGTTTTCTCCAGCTACCAAGAGGCTGTGGCTCTACCCCTAGGTGGCAGGAACACACGCTACCTAGTTTGGGAGCCTCTTTCTGCATACTAACTTTATACCTGTTAGTCTACTGAACTTTTCCCTGAGTATCTTACCATAATTGAAAAGAAAATCTGGCTCTTGAAACTATTTATTCTTAAAATAAGTTGTTCTCTTTTAGTGTAATGGCCATTTCTTATCAAAATATGCCACTGACTTATCCTCCAGTACCAAACTGAGCTCTTAAACATGTAGGGCCTAGCAATATTCACCTTTTCTTTAGGAAAGATTGATGCATAACAAGGAAACCAGGGGTGGGGTTTTTTTTACACACCCACCCATAGTGGGCAGATACAAACCCTTTTTCTTCCCTGGGGTTTGTTCAGCTCAGAGATGTTGGTGCCAACGGCTAAGAAAAAAGGTGTAAGTGCACCTGTATAAACAAGTGAACAGGAACTGGAGCAAGAACGTGAATCAGTCTCTGACACTAGGTTGCCCTTCATTTCTTTCCATGGGTCTCAAAAAGTACAGGCAGTGCCTGCTGAACAATCCCAGCTGACATTTGTTTGCTCGCAGTAGATCCACAGCAGTTCCAGGGGACAGCCAGGTCCCTCATAACAGCACGGGGCCCCACAATGGCAAAGGTATTGAGAGTACTGACTCCAGCAGCCCTTTTATGAGTGGACACCAAACACCTCTGAAGTTCTGGACTTAGCACTGATTGGAAACATGCATCCTGAGCAGTCAACCCAATCCAACTCTCAGACAACAAAGCAGAATGAATGTTGGAGCAGCAAAAGCAAAGTCGCAGACTTGGTGTGCATGATTCATCCAGCTCAGCCCGATCTCCCTCTCCCATTACTGGCATGCTGACCAGCTGCTGGTGGCCAGGAGGCACTTGGGAAGTGAGCACCTCTTAGCAGGGCACTGCACCCACTGACACTTGTGGCAGGACACACGGTACCAGCTGCTGTCTTGTGCTGAGATGCTTCCCCAGCCCACAGACCCACTGACCACTTGTCCCAGAGACAGGCAAGAGGCACACAAACAGTTGATGCTTTATTTGTGGCCCTGGAGGCAGGCAGTCCTTGGTGCTCAAGCAGCAGAGCTGATCACAAGGTAGATGAAGCACGGGTACCATCAAGTCTCCAGGTTGAATCATTGCAACCTCTTAGTTTTGTGAAGGATAAACAAATAAGTGTGGTGTTTGACACTTTCTGGTCTAAGCAGAGAAGGGGAAGCTTGGGCTGCAGAGAAGACAATGTGTTTTGTACAAAAGGTTTTTTTCCATGTCTCTAAATTCTTCTAGAAGACAGTCACCCCCCTCTAAGACAGTCTACCCTACCTCTGGTAGCCAGACACCACAGGTACTACAGTTTAAGTCCAAGAAAGAACATTTTGAAGGACCCAGAAGAGATGTTAAGTAAGTCGGCAGAGACACTGTGGTGGATACTGAGTCAAAAATGTCACTACGTGCAATTTTTGCACAGAGTCCATGTACGCATATGCATATGAGTGGGGGTTTTTTTTGTGTGCGAACTCCTCCTGCAATAGTGGGGTCAGGCAGAAGCTACCCCTCCTGGGGTGAGTAAGGAGTAGGTAGAATACATGTGCGTGTGACCACTACATTACTTTCCCAATAAACCTCTGTTCCAGGGACTTTAATCAAACCTGTCATCTGTGCTTTTGCTAAGCATTGTGAAACAGATGGTAAGAACATGGTGGCATTGGCAGTTATAAGTGGGGTCCTTCCCTCTCCACAAGAGCCTGAGCAATAGCCAGTGGTGCTCTCTAAGTACCAATACCAGGTGTAGACCTCACTGGCTCCAGTTCTGCTTTTTCATATCAGCAAGGACAGACACTGCCAGAGGTAAGGACAAGGGGGAAAGGAGACATTTGCAAACAAAGCTGCAGTATCTGCAAAGTTGGTTTTGAAAGGCTTCAGAGAAAGTAGTATTCTGGCAAAAATCCTGTTCCGCAGACTTAGGCTCTGCATTGCTTATGGACTGCTGAGGAAATGGAACAAAGAGAAGTAAAAAGCACCCGCTTAAACAAAGGTGCAGAAAGAGGGAGAAAGTGACACCTGGAATGATGCCAACCTCAGTGCAGCCACTTCTGGCACTGCAGGGCACTGGTAGCGCCTAACTGCTGTGCTGAATTTATGCATTCATTCTGGTCCTATTAACCTGCACATGACGCATGGAGCAGGCTTTCAGCAGCTTGCCTTGCTGGCAGATCTCCTCAGTGCATTACGGAGAGAGCTTGCTCTTAACCAAAAGAACGTGCAATGCTTGTGTTTTTGCCTCACAGAGGGGACTTCACTCTGGAGTTCCAAACTTCAAAGTTGAAACTTAAACACACTTTTCAAATCCCTCCCTTTAAACCACCACAAATCCCAGCCTTGCTGGAGAGTCTGGTCTGGAGAACTTTCAGAGCTGGAGCCAAATCCAGGAGCTCAACCCCCACCCCCTCCCAGATCTTCCACTCCTAAGCCTGATACTGCACTTAGCCATGACAGTCTCACAGCCAGTTCTAGCAAGGGTCTGTGGAGACCTGCCTGTCTATAGAGGGACACAGAATCACAGAATGGTCAGGGCTGGAAGGGGCCTCTGGAGATCCTCTAGTCCAACCCCCCTGCCACAGCAGGGACACCTACAGCAGGTTGCACAGGACAGCGTCCAGGCGGGTTTTGAATATCTCCAGTGCGAGAGACTCCACAACCTCTCTGGGCAGCCTGTGCCAGTGCTCTGCCACCCTCAAAGGAAAGTTCCTCCTCATGTTTAGATGGAACTTCCTATGTTCCAGTTTGTGCCCATTACCTCTTTTTCTATCACTGGGCACCACTGAAAAAAGACTGTTCCCATCCACCTGGCACCCTCCCTTTAAGTATTTATAAGTATTGATAAGATTCCCCTCTCAGTCCTCTTTCGTTTAGACTAAAAAGACCCAAGTCCCTCAGCCTTTCAGCACTGCCAAGCTTGAAGATCCCAGATCACAAGCTGGAGTTCCTTAAATCATGAGGTTTGATTTTAAAAAGCAGTGATAGATGTTGAATTTTCACATACCCCGTGGTTGTTGAATTGCCCTTGCATCTCCTTGTCATGTGACAAAGACCCTGTTCACTCTCCAGTAGCTCATTAGCGGGGAACTTTCAGCCCTGGGGCACCATCCCTGCCTGAAAACTCATGTTTGAATTGTCCTGTGCAAGATCCAGCTTCACAGAAGGTGCAGAAACTAAAATTACTCCCCTCCCTCTTTCTATGCTAGGCAGACAGAAGTTAATCTGTGAGATACACAGCAGCATAGATTTAGTTTATATCCATGTAAAGTGCAGAACCAGCCAAGCCTTAATGCTCAGCTACGTCTGTGTGCAGTAGGTGATGCTCAGTGGGATCAGTCTCTGTGAAGGGCGAGAAGTCCTCACCCCATACTGATGGCTTCACAACACTGCTGGAGTGGAATCCAGTGCTGGAAGAAATGAATGCCAGATGAGCAGTTCAGCTACACTCTCTCTAGAAACATACTCTCCTCCAAGGTAATCCTTTGTCATAGAATCCAAACACACACCACAGTACCCAGATTTGTGACTTATATTTTATTTTCGTTCTTTTACAAGCAAGAAAATCCCTGGATTAAAACAATCAGAATTAATCAGAAACCCCAAAGAATTCACCAGGAAATGGCTGTCAGGATGACTTAGGCTGGGTTTAGTCCAGAAATCCAACTTGAGATCTGCCCCTGCACCAACATCCCAAGCCCACTGAGACATGACTTTCCAGGTGATGCATGCCCCATCATATCAGAAGCAATAGTGCAGCAGCCTTGCTGTCCCAGGGCATCTCGCACTAGTGGGATCCCTGTGGGCTGAAACAGTAGACAGTAAGAGAGCAGACCAAGTCCTTGGAGAAATGAGAGCAGGAAGAGGGAGAAAATTTGACCCAAATTATTAACTCTGGAATGCTAACAACTAGGGAACCCAGGCTCTCACTAAGGTCTCTAGAAGAAAGTGTTTCTCTGGTTTGATCTAGTGCCCTTGTTTTATCTTAGCCCCTCCCCAGGAAGAGGTGGGATTCTCCATACCCAGAGTAAGCTGAAACTAGTACAGTGAATGCTGCTTGGAAGTTCTTCCAGAACAGTGCATTACTGTGCATAGAAGCACTGTCACTTAACTGGCAGGCAGACCCAGGCACTATAGCAGCCCAGATAGCCCTGCAGAGTCTCCCAGAAAATGCACACAACTAGTCCTTCACAGCACGGACACATTAATCACTTCATGTCCTGCCTACAGGGCAATCCAGCAAAGACTACATTACAAAGACCAATGAAGAGAAGGAAGAGACTAAAGTCCCTGGAGGCCTAGGGAATTCTAGATGTAGTCTTGGATGAAGAGAACATTCTGTACCAGAGATACACAGGGCTCCTCTGGAACAAGAGAGAGGTGGTTGGGTTGCAGATGAAACATCACAAGGCTGCCAGGTCTGTACAGGGGCTGAGGAAGGAATTCACACCTACCTCAGATGCAGAAGATGTTATAATCAGCCAGGGCCTGCTCCTCTGCAACAGGACAGGAGATACCTAAGTTATCCTTGCACAGAGCCAAGCACAAACACCCAGACAGACCTGGCACCCCAAGGTTCCACACTCACCCGGATGATAGTAGTCATAGACCCTGACATGGCCTGGCTTCAGGTTGGTCACCCCAACCTCCCGCTCCAGATGTAGAACACATGTCTCAGACTTATGGCTCAGCTGGGGAAGAAGAGCAAATTACAGTTCACTTACAAACTGTTCTTTTTATCCCTCACCTAAATTTGGTCCTACTGACAGACAATAACAGCTCTGTTGAGTCAAAGGCAGGACTTCTAATGAATCTTGAATATCCTGCTCTGATAGCCCAGTCCTTGATTCCCCACACAACTTTGCCACTGTCCTCCACTCCTGCAGCATCTCTAGTAGAACACACACATACCTTGTCCAAGTAGAGGGCAACACCTCCTTGTGTTTTCTCAGTTCTTCTCACAGGGTGCCAATGCTGCAGCTAGGACAGGAGAACAGAGGAAGCAATTTGGTTGGGTCTTTTGAAAACCAAGCGTGAGACATCCCAACAAGGTTTATCTAAGCTTGAGTGGGCAGGTTCTCATTCACTCCCAAACTTATTTCGGGCTCTCAGCCCTTCAGGCTGATCTCCCTGAAGGACCACTCAGCTTCTGCAAAACCCAAGGAGAAGAACCTAAACTACTTAGCTGTCAAGGATGTGCCGAGCAAATTGGGCCAGAAGGATCGCCATCCTCAAGGCTCAAAGAGAGAGTACGTGTTCATGTTTGTTGTGTGGCAGAGGGGAAGGGATGGTGAGATTGATTAAGAAAGACACAGGCAACACCTTCCTATGCAACCTCCCCCTCTCCTTGGGCATGGATGGTCCCACTGACACCACATCACTATCCTAATATTCCAGGCTTCTTACAGACATCTTGGATCCTGGAGCCAGGACGAATCCAGACAGTAGGGACACCTCCACGATCACCATGTTGGAAATGGATCTCTTCCCAGTGTACCTGGGAAGAAGATCAAAAAGAGTCTCTCCCAGCCTCCCCTTCCCTCTATCACCATATCCTGTGTGCAGGACCCTGAGCCAGGCAGCCCAGCCAGGAACGGGGCCAAGGCAGTCACTGCTCCCTCTCGCAGGGGGCAGATGATGGCTGCACCGCTCTGAGCATCCCCAGTCTGAGGTGACTACTTGTCTCCCTAGCAAGAACCAAAGCCCTCGGAAACATTTCTCCTTCCCCAGAGACACTTGAGTCTTTCCTTCTCCATCTGCCATCTGGACCTTCTGCTGAAACTGCCTAGCGTCTCCACTGCAGCCAAGAAGCACCCCTCAGCTCTCCAGCCATGCCTGGCTTTCTGTCCCAAGTGGAGCTGTGTCTTTATAGTCACCTGACATTGACATAGACAGTAACAGAGTGTGTATCATCTTCCGTGCAATTGACTGGCTCGGTTTTCACTCGCAAGGCAAAGGATGTGGAGACCTGTGGGGAGGGCGTGTTGTACCTCAGCACCATCTGCAGGGAGAGACAAAAAGACAGAATAAGATATGGAAAATTAGTTCAATATCATCTATCATACCTTTTTTTCCACTGACTACTCTAATCTTCAAGATATGGACCACCCCAGACAGTGAGCACACTCATCCCTGTACTCAAAATAAAGGTCACTGAGATTGGAAACCTTCCATGACCCTTCCAGCTGGGGCTCCTTCTCCTCACCCTTCCCCTTGAGACTGTGCAAGTCAGGCACACAGCAGTGGGACCACTGCGCAAGATTTCCGTCCTTTCCCTGAAAGCCATAGACGCATCACTGTCCTCACGTTTGGACACGTTATGTCTCTTGAGTCTCCTACAGTGCACAGGTTTATTGCATTGGCAACAGGCTGTGATTAAAGCACATTTCTTTGCATAGAGCTGCAATGGAGACTTTTGGCTTTGATAAGATGATGAGCAAAGGGTTGTCACAGCAGGGTCTGTGGGAAGGGGGCAACCCACCTGAGTAAAGACACAACAGCTGCCGTGGGCCTGCACCGAGAACTTTCCCGGGACTTCTGTCAGTGCCGTCTCCTGCACCAACAGCCGGTTCTGGTAGGAGACTTGGAACTTCCTCCCAAAGCCTCTCTGGGACCTCACCCTCACTTCTGCAACCCCTTTTGTGCTGTGTGTCAGCTCTGCATACTTAGCCAAGGCCTGCAAAGCGACTACTGTGTCCTGAAAAGGAAGAAACAATTATATTTGCACGTTTGCTCTGCAGCTCTGAGACCCAAAGTCACTTGAACTTGCCATCCTGAGGACCTCTCTCAAGGGCTCCTCTCCTCAGAGCCTTCATGCTCTTATTTTCACACTTGCATATATTGTGCAGAGGTTCTTTCTCAAGCAACATCCCCTTCCCTGGCCATGAGTTACCTGTGTTGAGGCAAACCCTCCATAGGCATTCTGCTGCCTGGTGAGCCATGCCACAATGCCAGAGGCTGTGGTGAGATCAGACACTGTGCTATTTGGCTTGGAGAGCAGGGCCAGGAGGATGTAGGCTGTCAACTCCACATCCACAGACAGTGGCTCTGACCAGGGGCTGGTGCTGGGTCTGGGCTTGGATGGGGTCTCACTCCAGTGGATCTGCCCACCTGGGAAAGGAAGGGAGTAAGTGACATTGAGGGATGTCAGGAAAGAAAACCTGACACCTAGGAGTCACAGTGGCTTGTCTATGCAAAGACGATCAAGTAAATACCTCGTGGATGGCTCATCACGTCACTGGGTGAACTGCAATCCCATGTATTTTGCAACACCTGACACTCCATATTACACATCTAAAGACCCATTTACTAAGGTGATACGCAATACTAATATGCCAATAATCTGCATACAGATTATCTCCCAGACATCCAACTACTCCATTGTCCCGTTTGCCAGGTCCACTAACTACCTGATACTAGCTAGCTAACCACTAGCCAGTCCTGGGGGTCAGGGACTAACATGAAGTGGGGCAGCTTGCCAACTTGCTTCCCTCTCTGGCACTTTACAGTTCTGCATAAGAAAGCCTGCTTGTCTCAGAGCCCAACCTCTACTTCAGGTACCAGAAAAGGGTGAGAGGTTTGCAGGAAATCAGCACCCACACTGCGGTATTGCCAGCACATACCTTGAGTTCATAGACTGGGTGTCTAAAAACTCTCTTTGATGAAGGACAGGATTTAACACCTAAAGGGTAAGGACCATTGTCCTTCCAGGTTGCATGTAACCGAGGGCCCAGAAAGGTCAATCGTCCCTTCTCTGATGTTCACTGAGGTTCTCGTACCTGCTCTGATTGCCTTTCGATCAAGCATATCAAGTAGCTTTTGCGTCTGTTGAGAGTCCTTAGCCAGGGCGAAGGTGTAGGCCAGCAGGGCCTGGGTGTAAGTGCTGGCAGCTTTGGGAACAGAAGGAGCGATGCAGCCCAGAGCCTTGCGCACCACTGTACTCTACAGAGAAGAGTTGCACGGATGTTGGTCACACACAAACACACGTGAGGCAGGCAAACACTGAGGTACACAAGCAGAAGGATGCATTAGCATATGCCAGCACAGAAAGTACCCCATACATTCACCAAGGTTTCTCTGTGCTCAAGCCTGCACTCTTTATATCAGTGCAGCATCAGTAAGCAGTGTCTCCATCCCTTGGTGCAAGGTGCTTGACAGACACCCCCCTAAGCTAGTCATGGTTTTCAGCAGTGCGCTCTCAGTGAAATTCCATCACCTTTACTGCTGGAATAACACCCCCATGTCATACTTTCAAGTCCAAACAGAACAAGAGCAACAACACACAATGGCAATTGCTTACACCCCGCCTGCTGACCAAGATTACTGTGTTCAATTCACCTCTACAGTGCCTTACAAGGTCACTGGGATTTCCAGTTTCCCCTGGAACACCAATAATGCTGTTGGCAGGGGGCAGCAAACCCACTGGTCTCAGCAGAATTGTATCCCAGCATTCAGCTATGCTGTTGCAAACATGCACCAAAGGCTCAGAGTGGTCACCTGTCCCATGTAAGTACATCTACTGCACTTCACAGGTTCCCCTCTTCCAGTGGCCTCTTGGTTAAGTAAAGTAAGGATCACACAAGGACTACATTTAAGATTTATTCTAACATTCATCATGCTCCTTGCCTCTTTCCCTTCTAGGAAAGAGAACAGGTAACATCTGTGTCATCTTGTGCTCTCTAGATGGTGTAGTATTGCTAGATGCAGCCACCAATTCTCAGAAATGGTCATAGCATCTACTCATGGAGTACCAAAAGTTCCCAGGATCCAGACGATGCTTTTTGGTTGTTCTCTCTCGTTAAATCCCAGCAGAAGCAGTAAGCTAAGCTTCCATCATTTCAAAAGTCCTACTTTTCTATTTGTCCATAAATACAATAACTGCAAGCAGCACAGTAACCTTTGTATTCTGTAACTGAATAGACCTAAGTAGGAATCACATCACATTTGTGAATTTGTTCAGAGGCTCCTTTATTATTCCTTTTCCTTCTTAAATCTCTCACTCTCCCAGACAGTTAAAATGAAGGTGACATCACTAGTGTTTGTACAGCTACCAAACTTCAAGTGAAAACACGTGATGTACTACCTATGAAGTGCTGACTGTTATCATACATCTTAATACCTTATCTAGGAACAGTCTGGCACGTATTATAACCCATCTGGCTCTCATGTCTTCTGGTGAAACTAACACAAGAACTGAGAGTGCCACTCTACTGGAAGTGTTTTGACACTTAGTGTGCTCATCTTGTTGTTGACAATAGCAGTCCTAAGTGCATGATGTACAGAAGCATTTAACTTCCCTGGGAGCAGTCACATACCAGCTAAGAAACTGCTCCTCTACAACATGCCATTTGTTTCTGCAGTCAACATAAATAATCTGTTTTGTTCCAAGAGATCAATTTCCAACAGTGTGGGGGTAGAGGGCTGTTTGTCTCTGCCTAGACTTTTTGTCATACAAACCATGATTTAATATCAGTTCATTCAGAAAAATGAACAGTGTTTTCCCTGCATTTTAATGCCTAACGACTTTCACAAGCCTTTTAGGTATGCTTGTAAGGGAAAGTAGGATCTGTTCTGAACATCCTGAGTGCATTAGCCCTTGCAGGACTTCCTCAAACTTTTTCTCAGGATCTTGACCTCTAGTGATTGTGTATTCTTTGTAAAATCATTTATAATCCACTCAAGGATACTCTTCTGGGTACTATGGCAGGCTTTGTGTTTCCCACTTCATCTACGCACAGACCTACGCAGCAAATTCCTTCACTGGGGCTAGGATAACTACTGTGAGACTTGTATTTTTATCGATTTGTCATTATTTATGAGTGTCTTTCATGGTCATGACCATTTTTATCTAAAAACAATGGTTTATGCATGTGTGTCCAATTGAATAACTATCTGGTTACCTTCACATCAACAAATCTGATGCAATGAAGCATTCCTCACTCCACGGACAATCGTTTCTGACACTGTTGTCATCTCTGGAGCATGAGGAATTCTATGAAGTCTCTTATCTTGTGGTAGCCTAGATTTTCTCACCACTGTCAGCACTAAGTCACCCCCTGTGGATTCACTCAGAACAGAGTGGCTTCCACTAGCTCATCATGCAAATTGCTTTTAGGTCCTGTTTGTCTCCTTTTCAGGATTTTATTCATGTATTTGGAGCAGTCTGGTCTTTTCTCAGTAACACTTTGCTTTCCTTCCCAAATGACAAAACTGGTTAAGACCTACAACAAACTCTTAGTTAATTTTCTACCAGGATGAAGGTCCTTGTCCTTTTATTTCATTCTGCTGCAGAGCACAGTACATGTTAAATATTTGTCATCCAGTTTCATGAAAAGCCTCCTCCACAAAAGTCATTACCAAATGACAGAATAATTCAGATTGAGAGGGACCTCAGAAGGTCTCTAATCCAACCTCCTGTTCAAATCAGGGTTAGCTATGAGATCAGACCAGGTTGCTCAGGGTTTTATCCAGTCATGTCTTGAAAACTGCCAATGATGGAGACAATTAAACCTCTCTAGGCAACCTGTTCAAACACTTAATTGTCCTTATGGTGAAAAAAGGTGACCTGAAGTACATCCGTTGCCAGAAAGAAGGTTAATTTCCATCTGTCTCTGTATTTTCCCCTAAGCCCATTGCTTTCAGTTGCAATGAAAAGCACTGCTCTTTCACTTACTATTGTTGTAGATTTTGAGAAGCAAAATCTCTGGAAATAAGAAAAGTATTTCTCCATCAAGTTCACTATATTTTTTAACTGCCAGTAACACAGAGTAATTAGTTACGATCTTTAGCACTGGTAAGAATGCCCTCTTTTTATTACTTAGGTGTGCAATTCCAGCTGCCCTACTTCACAACATGTATCTTCCTACAGCACTCCCTTCCCAGACTTCCACTTTCTGGGAAGCTGAAGCACATTAAAAATGTCATTGTGGCTACTTACTTGACTGTGCGAGCAGCTACACCAACCTCTCCTCCCTAACTACTCACCACTAGTTCTCAGCTGTGTATAGTACAAAGGGTAGCAAAGGGTTGGGAGGATGTGGGGGGAGGGGAGCTGGGAACAGGAATGAGCAGACAAAGCCTGCGAAATGTGCATAGTATCTAGCCGTGAACTCCAATGGCTCCCTGTAGTCTAACTTCACCTTCTCCCCTGTCAGCCATGTCCTCCTCAAGGGATAGTGGAGACTTTTTCCTGAGAAGTGGTAAGTTCTTCCTCCCCCAACCTATTACTTTGCCCACAAGTTTCTCCAAGACGCTCTGTTGCCTGCCTCAGTGACACCACTAAGCTCTTCAAGATTCAGATCTTAAGGCAAGAGCATAGCAAAGAATCCCAATATTTACCTCTGGTGTCTCTCCTGCCTCCAAGTATGCAGCAGTGATGTAGGCAGCCAAGGGGACTTCCCCATCCACACCTCCCTACAAAAAGCATAAACATCCAAAAAGCTGGGAAAGTTAATACACAAACACCTGAAGCTTTTCAGTAAAGGTCCCACCTACCCCTGGCTTGCTCCCAGACAAGAAAGCAGAACAACACAGGGAAGTGAACTAAAACAATTACCAGTAGACTTGGCAAGAACTGCTTTGAGTTGTCCTTCAAGGTGCTCTGGCTCCTACCTTCATGGCTGTGTGGAAAAGTTGGCCCATGTTTCTGAAGCAACCGTTGCGAAGCTGGTGGAACCCCAGCCAGGTGAGAGCAGCTTGGATGGTCCTGTTGTCCAGGAAAATGTATGGCTTGGCTTGGACAAAGCATTTAACCACAAATGCAGTCAGCCTGTTCGGGAAAAGAACAGAAAAAAAGGTATGAGAGAGGGAAGAGAGAAGCAGAAAGAGATGGAGTGAATAAGAGAGAGGAAAGAATGGGTGGAAAGAAAGAATCTAAGTAGAAGCTGAGGAAAAAGAGAAAAAGTAGGAGTTTGAAACTGGTGGGTCTCTCCTCACCTATTGTTCTGCTGTTCCTTGTTTGCTAGTCCAAGGGCATCCTAACGACAGCTGCATACCCCTGGGGAGCCCTAGCCTGCAAAGCACCTGGAACACTTTGGGTCCAATAGGACAGGAAGGATTCAATGTTGGAAGCAGAAAGCTGCCCACCTCTAGGCTGTTAGCAGGTAAGAGAGCCCAGTGCTTACCAAGTATTACCGTACTCATCCTTGGTACCAAATTCACTGTAGGAACCATCAGGGTGTTGATACTGCAGCTGTATCTGGTACCCTGGGAAGCAGGATAGGACATTAGTGCTCAGAATGGTATTTGCAATGAAATCACTTTGCAGGCAATGGGGTGGTGTTAACAGTGTAAGTGGTTGAGAGCTCTGGAGGGAAGGGTAGTAGGCAACCATTGATAGGTTGGACACAGGGGAAGGCAGAGGAGATAGGTGGGTCTGTTGTACTTGCCATTGCGCAGGAAACCTGTTGCCTTCTCCTTGATCTCAGGGGTCAGCTGCCTCGTCTTCTCCAGGTACTGCAGCACATAGACAATGGGGGCAAACAGCACCATGTTCTGCTCCCCACAGCCATGGGGCATCTGCACCAGGTGGTCCAGGTTCTGCAGTGCTGTTCCCATGAGGTCACCTGGAACAGAGCATAGGCACCCTTACCACTCCCTGGGCCGGAGGCTTGAGGATTCACCTCTTCCTACCCGTGACCCATTTCTAGCAGTGTGCCAGGCAAGATAGCCCCAGCACCGCAGTGTGGGGGCACCTCTGTCCAGCCAGCTTATCAGTTCCACTGTGTCCTCCGTACAGTCTGTACACATTCCCGTCCTGGCATGGGAAGGCCGCGAACAGAACACCCTCTCTCTTGCTGAGTGCTTTACTTATGTGGAACCAGGAAACGCAGCCATACATGGGAAGAACAAGGCAGTGGAGGCTTAGAAACCTCAGAAGAGATACAGGGTGGTTATGGGTTTGGGCTTTCCTAGGCCTAAGCCCAGAGATATGGGACCTGGAAATGTACTATCATAGCTGAATTCCTTACCAGTGACTGAGATGGTGGCTCTGACTGAACCTTCAACCACATTCAGAGGCAACATCAGAGACACAGATTCCTGTGCTGGATTGCCTGACGCCGGCGGGGTAAGGTGTGCAGGGAGGACAAAGAAAGAGATTCTGATGAAAACAGCCTTCAAAATCCCCAGAAACTGTTCAAGACTTTTGTGCTAACATCCCATTTTCCTGTCACAGAGGCTGCAGATGGCATCAAAAACCCTGTACCATTCCACCCTCAACTCCCTCCATCCCCTTCATCATGACTGTGCTATCCTAACAGCCTTCCTTCTAAAGAGGTTGACAGGATCTTGTACTGGAAACCCTCTGTGGTCAAAGCCACCTGCTTTTCTTCACAGAAGTCACTCCATGTCATTTCAGATTTCAGTTGCAGGCATGTCTTCTCAATGCACTTCATGCTCTCAAAATCTGCTAATGGCCCCATCATACACCATAAAATTCAAGACAGGAGCAGCAATCCTAAGCCATATCCTCCAGCCTCACCATGTTCAGTAGTTTAGTTTTATTACCACAGGTGAAAAAGGCCTCAAGCTGTCACATTAGCATCAGGGATGTTGATACTAGAAGATCCCCACATCCAGGGGGAAGCTCTAGCTGGCACCACTATTAGAATATGCTTCTGTAGCTTGGTCATGTTGACAGAGAAAATATTTCAATAAGTGGAAAGACCCAGGACGTGTTTAGGTAGGAAGTGGCAGATGAGCAGGGTGAAAGAAGAAAACAATCTCTTTACCTTTTTTGGGACACAGGATGGAGCTGTGAGCCTTTTCTACCAACACTCCCTCTGGCTGTTGCAGCACATAAAAGTAGCATTATAATGAGCACACAGGAGAGAAACAGGATTACAAGTGGATTAGAAATAGATATGGACAAAATCCTAGTTCAGGTTGGAGAGTCAGATGGATTAACATCATTATCACATAAAAATGTAAATTATTGTCAATCATTTTCATTTCAGATAAGAAAACAACATGCATTTTCAGACTACCATAACTTCTGAATGTCTGTGAAACTGATGCTGTAAGATTCAGCAGAGAGCTCAGGAGGGAGGACATAAAAGAGTGTACATATTTAAAGTTTTCCATCGTATGAAGTGGAGGATACCCCTCTGCATCCCACATCCATCAGCCATCACAGTTGGGCCCAGGTCAGGCCCTGAGATTCTAATTACACACCTTGAATAGCAAGGGGTAACTCCCAAAATTAACCTGCACAAAATCTGGGAATTGCAGAAAGCCCACTTTTAGGTCTATGTAACAGAAGAGCTTGTCTAACCCGGACTAGAAGGAGTTTGGTGATCACATCTTTCTGTCCTTGGTTTGGGACAAATGGTATCTCTTTGCCACAGAGCTCTTCGGTGGCCACAGCCTCTGTGCTGAGGGTGATGTTCGTGAGCCCTGAAAATAACACACATTTAGGTGCATAAAACAACTTCTCATGAAGCACTTCCCATTAATACATTATAAATCACCTGTTGAAAACGAAAAATTGGATCAGAGCTCTAGATGATTCTGTACCTCTTACCACAGACCTGAGAGTAATCATGACATTAGGATGAATGCAAACGAGTACTCTCTAATAAACAGGGTAAACAATTCCCCACTCCATGTCAGCTCTTACAAAACATCCCCACCTTGGTCTCACCCCTTTCCAATTCCACCACCCCACCTCCCTGTTCTTCTCACCCAGTTGCCCAGCTGTGACACTCCACTGAAAGGTCTTTGCTTCACTGGCACATAAGCAGCTGCTGTAGACACAGCCTTTGCATGGCTTCAGCTGGAAGTGTGAGAACTCCTCCAGGGTCACTTGGATCTGAAGGGGCAGCAGGGATGGCAGATGGCAAAAAGATAAACATCACAGGCCATAGATTTCAGCCATGTCCTACCTACCCATAAGGCTTTTCTTGCAGAGCTCACCCACCTTCATGCATTGCTGCAGGTAGTTGAAGACTGTGGCCTTCAAGATGAAGGTCTCACCCTGGATCACAGAAGATGGCAGTGTGAGCTCCACAATAAAGGGCTTGAAAACAAGCAGACTGGAGGTTGGAGCAAGTCCAAAGCCATTATGTCCTGTGCAGAACATCCCTGCTTTCCATTCTGTGATGGTGTTAGGCACAGTGACAGTGACATTCTTGTTCCCACTGGGACTGAGGAGAAGTAGACAACAACAGATGCATTTAACTGAATCTTGCTGTGTGCAGCACCAGGTGATCTGGTCTGCACCATTCTCTCCAGTGCACCCCATCCCCTAACCTCAGTCTAACCCCTAACCTCTGCTGAACTTGTAGGGTTACCAGTAGGTCCTTGTAGAATTAGGGACCCCTGCCTCAGATGCTTGTATCAACAGAACAATTTTGACAATAGGTTACATGGCTGCAAGATGCCATCAGTCACACTCAGTGCTTTTCTCAGACAGCGCTTGCCCTTTGCACATCTAAAAATGCTTTACAGATGTCAGCAGTTTTATTCTTCTTGGCCTAGGGCTGGAGAACCAGACACCAGAAGAGCAACAAGAGTGGCTCAACATCAGTAGAACTTAGCAGAAGAGACAGACCCAGACATCACCTTCCTGTGAGACACTGACAGCTTAAAGTCCAACATAAATACAGGGCAGAGACTTGGCCTGTGCCCACATCACAACTTCTGACAGTAGCAGACTGTTTTGTGGCTGCTACAAAACAGCCCTAGCTAAAGCTAATGATATTCTTTGACTCCAATAATTGCAGACATTCTCTTCTGCCAGGCACATACAGGAAGGTAACACATACAACACAGACTTTTGGTTGCTCAGATCAGGCTGGTGGACAAATCACACAGGAGATATCTGCTGCTAGGGAGTGAAGAGATGGATATAGCTGGAAGGACAGTGGAGGTGGGAGAGGGCAGACGTGGGGGCATCTGGCCTGAGCAGACTCCAGTCTCCAGACACCAGGCAAGAAATTCCTAGTCAGAGATGAAAAATCTCCAAAACCTCTCTCAGCAGATCCTGTGTACTCACTCAGCCTTTCTCACAGGACACAGTTCCCAGTCCTGTGAAGGACTTCTGTGGAAATTGGCTTCCCCTGCATCTCGGGATACATCCTGCGAGCAGTTTGGGAAATACCGGCCCACAGGGCTACCACATGTAGATTGCAGGCAGTAAACCAAGCTGTTTTGCTGCTCCACACCTGCTTTCCTATCTTCCCATGCCAGCCACCTCCCATGGATGGACAATACTAGTATTGGAAAATGCATTCAATGCAGACACGAGTTCTGATGAGAAACAGCCTGACAGGTATGACCCCATAACATTTGCCCTTAGACATCTTCCTCAGCAGCTTATGATCTAAACCCAGTTGTACCTGCTGCTGTTCCCGGTCACATTAAGCCACCCAGAATAGACCCCCACTGCTCAGTTTACTCACCCCACAGAATACAAATCCCATATCCAGGTTTTGGGCAAATGCTTGTGTACTTTCTCTTCAGCTGAAGAAACAGATGAAAACATAGTGGGCTGATAGGTAGATGTTGTCAGATGCTCTGCTGGAAATAACAAAGACCCAGTCACCACAGGGTCCTCAGGCCCTGGTTTAGAGAAGCTCAGGCTGCAGGACATCCAGTCAGCTCTTGGGAAGCACGGCACTAGAACAGAAGGTGCTATCCCAAATTTTAAAATCCCCTGCCTTGTTTCAAACAACAGAGATGCTGTGGGCCTTACTTGCATTTGTAGGCACCAAGGGAAGGGCAACTATTCCCTTACCTCGGAGATAAGACTTGGGATCCAGACAGCTCACTAGCATTTCAGAGCCAGAAGCTGTGAGCCCCAGACAACCTCAAAATAGCACAACAGGTTTAGAGCCAGGGAACACTCTTGCTCCTCCATTTGCAATTACAGCAAGTACTGCCTCTTAGCTCAAACCCAGGACTGTTTTCACCTGAAATACTGAGCATCCCACATAAGAAGAAACAGTCGGCAAATGCTTACTGTTATATACTTTATGGGGCTGGGCAAACATCAACATGGGCCTGGAAGTAAACATTGCTGTTTCCTGCAGCATAGTTGTTGATGGAGTGGTTGGACACACTCTGGGTTTCCTGATATTTGTGTTGGACATAATTTTCAACCCCATTTCCTGTAGGAAAAAAAAAGGAAATGATGCACTAGAAGCTTGTGCTCTCCTCTCTGCTCTCTACCCTGCACCTTCTTGTCCCCTCGTGCAGTGGGGACTTGCCTGTCCTTTAGCTTGGCAAAGTATTCTCTTGCTTCATTTTAAGAGAGAATTATTCAGATCTTCAGCAATGAGCAAACAAGGTCTTCTAAGCTAATTCATCTGGCGTAAGTCAGCCAAATTTATTCTTTTTCAAACACATCGTCATTTAGGTACTATGCCTTCTCAGCCTGCAGAGTGCTCATGCTATGGAGATTAAACAAACTATGTGAAATCTACTTAAAGTAACCAACCATCCTTGGCATCCTGAATCACACAACCAAAGCACAATAACCACACAACAATTTCTTCTTGGTCAACAATTTCAAGCCACTTACTAAAATAATGAGTGAGTTACAAGGGCCTAAACTGGACCTGTTCCCTGTACTGTCTGTAGCAGCATCCCTAGGATATTGGTAAAGTCAGGGGGCCACGCTTCCCTCAGTTCATGAATTATCCCAGCCCACCAAATCAACCATTTTTACCCTGAATGCTGTAAACACATCAGGCTCATCAGAATTTGGGAACCCGCACAAATGATCATCTTCTGACACTTGGCGAAGATACCTGGAGTTATAAACAGATGGGAACAGCCCATAGATCTGGGAAAGCAAGAAAAAACAACAACAAAAAAAAAATCAGCACAAATAAAACCTGGCACTCCCTTCCTGTCTTACATCCTGTTTGAATTGCTTCTGGCTACTGTGCATGAACGCATGCCAGAAAGCCCAGGCTCACTGTGACTCTTCCCTGGCTCTTCTCTGATAGAGCCAGCCCAAGCCACTGAACTGAACATGAGGCAGAACAACAGAAGCCGATTTACCACCACCACACTGAGCGATGTTCAACCTCTTTCTTAAAGCATGCCCCCTAACCCTTATCTGTGCGATGCTGAGAGTGCTGCTGATCCCTCTGGGCAGTGCTTTGAGTTCCTTGGGAGATAAGCTCTGCACAGATGCAATGACCCATCTCCCTCCCTCCCTCTTCATGTCAGGACAAGGGAAGGGAAGAAGTCAGAGCAGGCTCACTCACCAAGGAGTTGCTGAGCTCTTCTCCTGGCTTGAGCAAAAGGTTGCTCTGATCCACAGTCCAGACAGCACACGTGGACCCAGGAGATGCCAGCAGGTGGAGACCAATCTCTGAATCAGGGAGGGCCTTGGGCGTTGAGAAGTCCAGCTTCACCTGAGTAGGAAGAATGTAGGCAATAGGTGACTGACGTTGCTGCTGCTGGCAACCCTACCACTTTCTGAAGAGGGAAGGGACTTACATGAAGAGAGTTTCCAAGGACTTGCCTTGGATGGAAACCCGAGGAATTTCCTAAGGACCCCCAGAAGGTATTTAAAAAAACATCACATTGAGGTTCTAACAGGAAAGATGACGGCAGGGAACCATCAGTGTGCACAGCTAACAGTAGTGGAGGCATTCCTGTATGAGAACACAGCAAACCAGCCAGCCATGATCACAGACCTCACACAGCTGTCTTTCTGCTCCTTTTGGAGCCCCAGATCAAAAATAAGCCTAGTCCTTATCTCCAGACTCTTTTTGGGGTTGGTCTCAGTTTCCTGAAGCAGTTCCTGTTCTTGCTGAATCTGACTGTCCAATGGCAGATAAAAAGCTGTGGAGCGGGGTAATACCAGGCCTCAGAAGTTCATCTTTGGAGCGCAAGACCCAGCCAAGAAAGCAGATTCCTATGGATGTCACAATGACCACAAGGGCCATCCCTTTCTGAATTGTCAGTAAAATCCAATTCTTCCATTAGCCACTTTCAGCTGTCTTCCCGACACCACACATTAACAAGTCGAAGTGTCTGCTGCTGCAGCAGCAGAGCAGCCTTGAGGTCTCCTGGAAATCACACTAATAACCTGTGTTGGGCTGCGATCCTACTGGGTTGCAGTTGCTATACAAGCCTATGGAGATAGACACCAATTCTCTGCCTTTCCCAAACATTGCAGCAGCCCCCACAATGCTCAGCACATACTTGCTCCATACATCACAGCACACTTCACTGTTCATATACTGCAGTTCACGTGACAGCATCCCACACAGTATCAGCCACACACAGCTACACATATCGTGCATTTCTCAGTCCCTTCTTTCATTGCAGCAGACACATACCCTCTCATGCATTTAGACATGGCCTCACACACAAATCCTACCTTATTTCTGAAGCACATGGAGACACTGAAGATGGCAGAATCAGCAATGATTTTTCCATTAGGGAAGATAACATAAACAACAATTCTTGGAGCTGGGGCGTAGATCGAGCTGAAGGTAAGAGGGATGGAGAAGAAGCCTTTCAGCACTAGGTGGAGGAGAAAGGGAAGAAGAGAAAGTAGATTTGGTAGCGGAAATGGACTCTGATCAGCTTTTGCCATTCTGCATATGCCTGCTTAACTCCTTTCCTCAAGTCTTTCAGAACCAAGGAGATTTCTGGAGACCACTGAAACTATCATCATATCTCTGGATCTGGTATTTAAGACCACCAAAACCAGAACTCTTCCTCGTTCTGTTCATTGCCTCAAGGAGATGAAACAGCTCTTTGGAGCTCAAGCTTAGCTCCACAAAAAGTGAGCTTCAGACATCTTTCAAAGCCTCCCATCACCAAACATCTCCCATCCCCAACAAAGAGGTGACCTTTATCCCAAAGCACCTATAATTTAGGGTTTTTTTTAAAAAAGAGCTGGAGAAGTAGACAACAGTGAGTCAATACCCATCAAAATTATAAGCTGTGGCATCCTAACTACTCAAAGATTATTTGTAGACAACTGTAAATTAAAGTAGGAGAGTTTTGATAGAGGGTAAGGCTATAGTTTCATGACGGTTGCAGGGGCAGCAAAAGAAGACTTCTTTGAAAATGAAGGAAATGCAGGAGCCTAGGGGCTGGGAAATGCTCAGTATTGTTCTCTCAGTACCAAGCAGGAGGATAAAGGAAACATGAAAGCTGGAAAGGCAGGCTGCTCTGATGCAACAGAAAAGCGGTGAGCCAGCTCTAAATTGCAGAGGCTTACGCACATAACCAAATAAGACAGAATGCCACAGACCACTGAGTGCTTGCTATACTTGAAACAGGGGAGTGCACTTACTTCTTGGCAGCCCAACCCAAACAGTCTTCTGACCTGCATGGACTATCCCTCTTTTCCCTGTGACCTAGGGAAGAACACAGAAAGGGAAGGGAATGCCAGTCACATAGGGTTGCTTTGATCTGCACAGTCATCTCAAGTACTGAAATTGGAGATTAAATGGGGGTGGAGGGATGGATAAGAGCTTTACTTGCTCTCAGGTAGCAGAGAGAGCACAGGGGATCAAGAAACTTGGGGGAGGACATGTAAGGCCAATACCCGCCCTGCACCTGTGCAGAGACCAAAAGAAAGGTACTGCCTTTCTTGATATTACTGTAGCCCCAGGATTGAAACCAGGATCCAGCCGCTAATGGCTGGATGAGCTACGTCTCCTGGGCTGAGCCAAATCTATCAAATATCAGGCTTGAATCTGTAGGAGATGCTGATCTTGTGTCTTGAGCCATCACCCAGTAGCACTCCCCCAGAAACTCACAAAGTAGGAGAAAATGACACGCTTGGGCCCGTGTTCCAGGTCCTCCTGGTAAATTCTGAAGTCCACCTGAACAGCCTGCTTTTTACCACAGGGCATCATTTCTGGCACACGGACAACAGAGAGAAAACTCCTGCTGGTGCTGTAGAATGGACGTATGAAATAAGAGGCTTTCTGGTAACTCGAATCAACTGTCCCAGGCTCTTTATCCAAATCTTGATGCAGGACACTTGCCTGGTGAGACAAAAAAAACCACCCACAGTTCGTTTCTCCAGCTAAGCAAGTCAGCTGCAAATCACCCTAGCTGCAGCTTGGTAAAGAGCTCACATTGGGTCTGAGCAACACCATAGCACAGATCTCTGTGTGGAAAGTTCATGAGGAAAGCAACTGGGATCCAGAGAATAAGCTCTCAGAGGGAGCCAAGATCCAGAATATGCTGAGGTGTTTCAGGGTTGAATTACTGTCCTTCAAGAAAGAACAGGGGAGATGTCTGCGGGGCAGTAAATACCTCTGAGATGCATGTGTACCCCTGCCAACAAGACAGATCCTTCCTCACTTACCTCCAGAGAGGCTGAGGTGCTGTTCCAAGTAGTTGTGTTCAGGCTAAACGAAGCTGTCCCAGAGTCCCCAGTGATGTACTTCTTCTTAAATTGCTGCTTACCGCAGCTTACTACAAGGATGACTTTTTTATGCTTCAGTGGCTTGCCTTGGTAGTCAATAACTTTAATCTGAGATCATGGTGAGCAAGAGAAGTGCAGAAGGGTCTAATCAGTAGATAGAATCTCCTCCTTCTCCAAGTCAGGAGCAGCATTTCCAAAGACAGCAGGGTCACCCTTCCAGTCACTAACAACATTATGAACACTGCTACTGATGACCTCCTGTTATTGCTTGTACTACCATGTTCATTCACCCCCATGCTCTCTACCCTTTCACAGCAGAAGGCCTACTGGCTGCTGGAATTCCAAATGCTCAGGTTTGCACCCCACATATGGATCCCCATAGCTGCTGCTACTTAAGGCTTATTTGGCAAATGGCAGTCTTGGGTGTTATTCTCACTTTTGACAATTCAAGAGTTTTGTCTCTCGGAGTCATTCATGCCCTCCCAAACCCCTGGCTGGAGGCGAGGTCCAAAGAGATGCTAGGTAACAGTTGCTGTGAGGGCATTGCTCACGCTCTCCCCTCCAAAGGGCCATAACTAGGAATTACCTTCCCCCTGTACATCTCTCCAGTGTGGTAGTAAGAATTCACATCATCAAACAAGACCATTCCGCCAATCTTGGAGATGAGCAATTTGTGGGAAGCATTGACCTGTATCTCTGAATGAAAGCAGCAAGACAGAAACATAAGGGAGGGAGCAAGGAAGCCAAGCACCCCTCAGCAATTTCCCTGCGGAGTAACCCATTGATGCACATGTTCAGCTGCACGCACATTTCACACCAGGCAGATGATCTGCCCAGGGCTCTGGTTGTCTTCTAGCCCTTAGAGAGGTCCCTAAGCTTCACCATGTGAGACCGCAGGCACTCAGAGAGAGTGTGTCATGCCACCAGGAATCGGTGGTGCTCTCTGTATCTGTGAGGTTAGATGGCAGGCCCCAACAGGCTCAGGAAGCTCAGAGCCTGAAAGTCTCCAGTGTTCTTGGTATGATTAGTGCATCTCTACATGCCTCTTCCCATCCACCAGAGACGCTTCCAGAGTTACCTGTGCCATCCTCCACCAGCAAGGCCTCTACAACTATGCTGTCCTGATAGTACCGAAAGTCTCGACTGAAGGAAGCCAGACTCACATTTGTGAAGAAGCAACCCATCTCGTCTGTCTGAAAGTACAAAGAGAGGAAACAAGGTCTGAGCAAGGCACTTGCGCTAGATATTACCCAAACGGGGAAGAAACAGCAGTGCAAAATCCCTGCTCTCAGGGAGCTTGCCTTTGCACATAGCAGTCCAGGATGTGGAGCAGGCACATGATGCACGCCCAGTCATAGTCACCAGGCACAGTTAAGAGGCAGCACCAGTAGACCGCTGGCCAAGCAGCCAAAATCACTGGGTAACATCACTATTTTTTCAGCTAAAGCCGCCAGCAGCCTTGCCTTACCCTGGAGCTGAGCACAAATGTCTCTGAACAAAGCTCAGCTCCTGCTAAGCATCTCACCTGGTTGTTGAATTCCTGACAGAGATCGGGTTTCAAAGCACTGGGCAGAAACAGGGCTATCTTCTGACAAAGGCTCACATGAACCATCCCCTGGACCCCTTTCCCATAGGTGTATCTGTTTGGGGGAGCAGGGAAAGGAAGAGACAGTCACACACAGTGAGAGAACACAGGGCTTGCTTTGCATCACCCCAGAGACCACTTATTCATGGATATTCACAGTATAGCACAAGAGTGGCAGCCACACAGCAGGCCCAGGAGCCCTGACACAGTAAGCACGGTCAGGATAGGGCACTGCAGTGATGGGAGATCAAGGGCTCTGTGATGTAATTAGTGACAAACCAATCTATTCTGGGAAACCAGAACGTTGCAGGTGCTGGCTCAGCATAAAGCTCTGCATTTTACATCAGCACCACCTGCAATAACCTCAGGATATGCTGAAGGCATGCCTCATCTTATGAGCAGAAGCATGGCTGATTAAGAAAGTGCCCTTCATTAAGAAAGCACCTTCACAGTTAACCCTAGCGTTGTCCTTGGACTGTACCTGGGCCAGTTCCTTTTTGCCTCTTTCTAGTTTCCTCCAGAGCATAACGTGGAAAAGCTTCCCCTCATTTCCCATGAGTTTGTTCTGCAGGGAGGTAACACGAAACATCTGCCATGGTCTGCCTCACAAATGGCTGCTTGTCAAAGGGTAGGTTGTTCCCCCAGGTTTTATGTGTAAAGACTTGTGGTGCGTTCTTAGAAAAGGGTCATTAGGGTACCAGAAGGATAGTTATAGGAATTTTTTTGTTACATCAGGGTGCAAACAACTGCCGTGGAAGATTCTGTCCTCCTGTAACTGAAGGGTAGTAAATTTCCCCTGGGCTCTTCCTAGTTACCTAGCCATCTTGTGCTCTCAACAGGCTAGAAATTAACACAGGGACATCCCTCCAAGCAGAATTCTCACCTGCCACATACCCGGAGCGGGAAGGTTTTATCTAGTGCATAAATCTTATCTGGAGCCTCAAAGATCACTTCAAATTTTGGAAGCACTGGAAGGAAGAAACAGAGAACTGTAGGGAATACTGGTCAGGGACAGCCTTTCCAGAGAACCAACATGAAGATGGACTATGGTGGGATAAGAGCCAGGAAACAGAAAAGGAAGGTGGTAAGAAGGGGACAAGGAAGATTTCCATTGTTTCTTTAACAGATTGGTGTATAGTTCCTCGTTGATTGCTCCTTCCCAAACTAAAACCCAAACATGTCCGTGTCCCTGTACTTCTGACAGCTATCAGCACTGAGAAAAGACTAGACTCCCAACACTTTTAATTAGGGGATGAAAGAGAAGTGGGATGGCACTGGACTTCATACTGTCTGGAATGGCCCATCATAAATGACCTTGTTTTGGCTGACATGGAGATCTGCAGAAATCAGCTGTGTCAAAGGTTTGGGGCCGTGCACAGCATTCCTCCCACACACTGACCCAAGGTCCCAAATTGGTCTCTCTCCCGAGCCTCAGCTTAGACTCTTTTCTATGACATGCTATTACTTTTCCCATTTGCTCCCAGGATGGTTATCATGGAATAAACACCCAGCTTCCTGATCAAGAGTGAGAGGTTCTCTCTGCAGCTCAGACATATCCCCCACATGCTCATACCATACTCCCCAACGGAGAAGTTGCCATATGCTTTTGCACTGGTTACGTTGATGATGTATGTCCCCAGCAGAGGCTCATCACTTAGCTGGAAAGACAGATCTGCAATGCCATCTTGGGGGACCACATTCAGCCACTGCTCTATCCGGTTGTTCTTAGGGTCCTACACCCGCAAGAGAGGAAGAAACAGTTGTTCCAGCATGTCACTGATCGACACCCCACAGAAATCAAGCTTCCAAATTTCAGTGCTGCAGACTACTAGGTTCTACAGCTAAGGAATGAAGTTTGGTATAGGCTAGTTAAGAAATTTTGAAGACAATATAATGCTCAGATTCTGCTCCCAGCATCTGAGTCTCCTTCTACGCTTCTCTAAATTCTGATCTCAAGGAAAGAACCTTCACAGCTCTAATCTTTTTCATAAAGGTCCAAGTTGATCTGTCTATACCCTTGCAAGTCTAGAACAATTCAGATTTCTCCTGAAGTAACTGGGAGCATAACCTCAAGGCCACAAAACAAGCTGTAGGGAGTATGTTAGTTTAAGAAATCTTGAAGTTCTACCATTCCACTCACAGGTCTGTAAAATCTATCAGGAACTGAATATGAATAGCCCAGTGAAATGGCTACCATCAAGATTACTGTAACACTAAATTTTAGCATCACTCACCTGGAGAAACAGGGAAATCTGGGGAGAAAAGAAGGCAAAAACATTAGAAGACAGAAACACATGCCAGCAACACACACAAGGTACTTCAGATGCAGAGCCTCCTCTGAAGGATGTGCAACTAATGACTTAGAAATTTAGAGCACTGACAACAATATAAAGTAAAACAAACATCACCAAAAAGGAGAAATACTGGGTCAGTCCATTACAGTAAGGTCTGGAGAAAAGGAAAGCAAAAGCCAATCTGGAGGTCACCCAGCATTTGCTAAGGACTTCCTTGCAGAGTTCTCCCTCAGGAAAACTCACTACCGAAAAAGACCTAGCTCTGGCTCAGCTGCAGTCTTCAGGGGGTTATAGAGGTACAGGATCACATACTTTGGAATGAACCAATGAATGGTCATTAGTCCAATACCCTGCTGAAGCAAGTCTTCTTAGAGCAGATTGCTCACAGCCTTCTCCAGCTGAGTTTTGAACATCTCCAAGGATGAAAATGCTTTCTCTGGGCACCTGCTTCAGTATCTGATCACCATCACAATGAAAAAGTTTTTCCTAATGTCTAATCAGAATTCCCCATGTTCTGACTTGTAGGAGCCAGACTAAGAGCATGCCTCCACACTACATGTCCAGAAAAACCCAACTTGCAAACTACTCACTCCCCACATGACACCATCACATCAGGAATCAACATGTCCCATGATTGTGTTTGCATGACCATTTTACAAACACAAGCAAAAGACATGTGAACCTCTGCCATCTTCTTGAGTTACCAGCTTTTACTTGAATTACTGTTCTCCTCTGAACGCTCATCAGGCCTGGCTCAGAGACGAATGTGGAAAAGTTGCAGCTTTAGCAGGTAAGCAGGGTAGAAAGGAAGCAGGATCCATGCATGGAACAGGGCAGCCTTTTCCACAGCCCTCAAGGGACGGCTTACCGAATCGTTGAGTGCAATGAAGTCCTCATCCAGAGTCACAATGCGAAATTTCACTGAAGGCAAGGAAATCGGGAAATATATTTATCAGATCTCAGTCCCTCCCTACAGACCCCTGCTCTATCTGTTTGTCCAACTCCTGTCTCCGTTCTATACATATTTGTGATAACATCTGACACAAACATTCCCACACGTGAGATACCATGGACAATGACCCATTGACTCCTGCAACTTCAGTCACTACAAGCTGTACATTACAGCCACTGAAAACATCACGTCAGCAAGAGACATCATCTCAAAGCCTTCTGCTAGGGCTGTGCATGAATTTCAGGCAATCACAAGCTTTCTGTATGGTGTTACCAGCAGAGAGCCTAGGACTCATGGTTGGTCCCATTTGCATCTCTCACCTGTCTGCCCTGGTTGATAGAAGGGCTTGTCTGTTTGGATGAAGGTGCCACTGGTGGCCTTGCGAATCAGAACCTTTTTCTTCTCCTCAATATTGACCCCTTCACCTGTGATGATCAGTTTGACAATGGCAATCTCCTCTGTGCCATCAGCTGGAGGTGCAACCTATACAGACAGAGAGAGGAGAGCATGCAGCCCCCAGGTAATATTCTGGGGGCCCTGAGCTGGAATCGAGACTAAAGTAGAAGAACTAACCCTCCACCTGTCCCAGGACATCCCCTCCAATATGTGGATCCAGATCACATCCAGATCTCACTCAGTCCTACATGACAACAGGAAGCCCTGCATGTCATGGAATCTGTTCTACAGAATTTTGCCTCTGGTGACAAGCAGGTGCCTGACACCTGTGGGTCTTCAGACTTAAGTCTGGAAGATGGGCAGATGCCAGAAAGGTGGGAGATTGCAGCACAGACTTAAAGGAGGGAGACTGAACTGTAGCACAGCTTCAAATGCTAGGCCTTCAGAACTACACAGCATGTACAAGTAAGAAACTCAGATTAGAGAAGACAACCAGACGGTCTTCCTGACTCCAGCAGCCAAAGACCCCAGCAGCCTCAGCACAGAATATACTGAATAATAGAAGGGATACTGTTTAGACACATCTGCCTTATCCTAGATCTTTATTAAATTCTCACCAACAATGAATCAGCTTTAAGATGCTGTTAAAAATAACAAGCACATCCATTTCCATCCAACTGCTCTTCAGGAGCTCCTAAGAGCCGAGCTGCTGCCTGACTTCGGGTCCTTACAGAAACTGCAGTATGTCATGCAAGCCACCATTTCCCCAAGCTTTAGCTGTGGAGCTGCACAAGTCCTTCAGAGAAGAGCTAGAGCTGCTTCATCTGGTCTGGGATGGAAGAGAAGGAAACAGGTGGCTTCTTCTTATGTATCCAGAAGTGTGGTAGATCATAACAAATATAACTTCAATTTAAAAATTAGATTCAGAAGGGGAATTCAGTGCTAACCAACAGATACTGTGCTGGACTATATATGCCTAGGCACCACCCACTCCTCTTCCTAGCAGGCTCATTCCAAGGCAAAGTAGACCCTGTCCATGTCATCCCTGGTTAGGGAGTAACACAAGGGATTTACAGTTCCTGAGGGAAAATCAGTGATGGCATTTGCCTAAGGTGGCTCACCCAGAACTTAGTGCACGTGAAAGTCTTCTCCTTCTGGATGGTTTCTTGCACTAAGAGCTCACGTCCTGCAGAGCGCTCTAGGACCAGATTCACTTGAAGTTTTGTTTCATAACAGGTGATATGGAGGCAGGCAACTTGGGTGGATGGGTAGCGGAGATCTTCAGGGATCACCACCAGGTAATGTCTGGGGAAAGAAGGTATCAGAGGTGGCATCAGGTTGAGGGCTCAGAGATGCAAAAGAGCTTCCCTGCAGTGGCCCACTACTGTAGAATTCTTCAACAATGTGCCATGGCTGCAGTCAACACTCAAAAGCAACAGTGAACCCAGCAAAGTGATTGCTTCACTGATAACTTGAGAAATAGATTCTGCTTGCTCAGCTTAAGTACAGCCCTATAACCTATTTCAAAGCCCTTACTCCATTTATCTCCTGAACTCCCCAAAACCATCCCTAGCAGTCTTCAGAAGTGGCCTCATAACCTTGCAGTCTAGACACCAGTGATTTGATCTGGCATGGCAACTGGAGAAGCAAACAACCTTGGATCTAAGTTCTGACTTGGAAGCCCCACAAAAAGGTAGCCTGTATTTTAACTCACAGGAGTCGATCTAATGCATGGTAGGCCAGATAAATGACTCAGCTACCCTCTGGGGTGATCTGATAGAGCAGGAAGCAGAACAGCTCTTAACATGGAATGTGGTCCGTCCACCTAGACTGATGCCTTCACAAAAGAGACCTAAACAGAAGTTCAGCATCACTCACAGTTGGTGAAAAGCAGCAGCAATGTGGAACAGAAGGCTCAGGAGGATGGCTATCCTCATCTTGGGGGCTCTTGCTGCCCAATCTCCAACGGCCCTCTTCCTCCGAAATCACTGAGGCTGTTTTTAGAGGGGTAATTTCTTTCTAGCACAGCCTAAATGAAGCGGTAGGATGTGAGGAGGACCCAGCCTCTCCCCACCTCTTCCTCTCTCCTGAGATTATACGAAGGCAGCAGTAGGGATGGGTGTACTGTGCTAAGTGCCCCTTAGCCAATAGCAGCTGCTTTGGCTGCCATCCACCCGTTCAGAACATCCCCTCCTGCAAGGCTGCCATGAAGACATCTGACCAGATGGACTTTTAATGGGGGGGAAAAAAAAACCCAAAAAAACACCAAACCAAATACAGAGAGAACTTTGCTGACCAGTGACCCAGGCCAGGTCCTGATCACTTGTCATTTGCGTCCCTTTGTTTCAGTTGGAAATGGATTGCTGCTGTGCAGCCAGCAGCAAGAGTTCACCCCAGCACACTGCAGGCAGTGTTGTCATTTGGGATAGAGGCTCTGGATCAGATTATGGGGATGTGGATGTCCTTACGCTGTTTGGCTTGAGAATGAGAGCAAATCCTTACACGTGCACAAGGAAGGACTGTAGCAAAACTAGCACCAGCCAGCAACCACTAATGAGCTAATGACTTTGCCTTTTCCTTCCCCGTATACAATGAGGGAAATGCAAATACATACTGGCCAACAGAAGTCTCCACCAGTTCCCTGCAACACCGTTTAGCAATGGCACCATCTGCAAGGAGGGGGTCTCAGGAACTGGTTCCTGTTCCTCATTGTTCATGTCTGGGTCTGAAAGGTCTAGAGTACAGGGATACAGCCTTCTGGCTCTGTTTTTGAACCTGAGGCTCACGTTAAAACTCACAGATTAAACATGCGGGACATTTTCTAGCACTGATGACAACGTGTACAGAAGGGCAGACAATTGTGCTGCTTAACCAGCCTGGCCTCCAGAAAAGCACGGTGGTCACCACATAAACTGCCTGTCGTGAGTGGTACATGGATTGCATTAAACTCTCAAACTACATCTGAGACTTGTGTGAGACAGCGTTAGTTAGCCCAGCCTGAAATGTACCAGGGACTGTACTAATAATACAAACAGCTACAGTTCTGTGCCCAGAAATATTTCCCAGCACTATTCAACAGCACTGATGCAGCCTAAGCTTTCCATATCTGGGTCCCAACATGGTGTTACTCAAGCAGGCAGTTGGGATCTTTCTGTCTGATAAAACCAGGTTCCAGGATGCCTAGAAATTTCCAGCTGACTTGGGATCCCTGTTCCCAAGGCTCTCCATACTCTTTTTCCAGCTAGGGTTGGGAAGGCTGATCTCCATTTTACTTCTATCACTGCGCCGCACTAGAATAACCATGCATCATGGGAGCTACACATTATGTACATGACTTGTTAGTGCTAGCACTGCCTTTGTCTCAAGTGACTGAGATAACTGGCCAGAGGCCAGATATCCCAACTGATTTCGGAAATCAGCTTTGAGTTGGTCTAAATCAGTGCTAGGCCCCCAGGCAAGGAAGACTGGACACTTTTTATTTTGATGGACACATTCTTCCCATTCTTGTCTCTTTGTGAAGGAAGGTCATGTTACTGAGAATGGCAGGCAAGCTTACAAATTTTTGTCTAAAACTGGAGATTTTCCTACAGAAAGCACCAGCCAGATCTGTCATAAATCAATAAACCATAGTCAGAGAGGTCCAGCTGCTGGCAGACTTCTGACAGGAGCTGCACCCACTGGGGCCAACACTGGAGAGAGCTCTCTGACCCTGTCCCACCGTGCTCCTCCTACTGTGTTTGCCCAGGTGCATTCTCTATTCCTTGCTTGACTTTGGCAAACCTGGCTTTTGGTCACAGGAACATACATTTGAAGGACCTGCATTGAAGGCAGTGACTGACAGCTGCACAGGTGTCACAGACCTGAACAAAGCCTCTGAAATAGAGAGAGCACAGCAAGGATGTGCACAGTTTCTAGTTCTGCAGTTTCTTTCTCTAAACAGACTCAGAGAAGGCCCTTGTGATAGAAGTGCTGAGCCAGGAGACCCATGGGGAGTAAGGGATCTACCCCTCCTGAAAACACACCATTCAACTGGAGAAAAGGACATAATACATGCAAACAATGCAAAACTAGATAGATACCTGTTCTCCACAGATAACTGGAACCAAAAAATGTAAAGGAAAAAGAGGAGACTTAGTAAAGGTCACACCTGTGATCATGGAAGACATCTTCCATGGTTCAGAATGAGGACTAGGAGCAATGGCACCTTGGAAATCACTCCAGTGTTTTAATATCTTTGAAGAAAACAAAAAGGCAATGGTATCGATGTCCTATATGAGAAGAGTACTGGGGAAACACTGATACCTGCAGAGCACTTTGACAGGAGACTGTGCAGACAGAGAGTCATCATTTTCTTTAAAGAATCACATCTGTTAGAAAGCCTGTAGTGCAGAATAATTCATCAAAGGAACCGAATCATTCTTCACTTTCCTCTAGACACTCATCACCAACTTCAAACTGGCCCAGGGCCTCCTCCGTTGTTGCCTGCTTTCCTTTCCAACCACAAACTTCATGCTCCTCATTTCCAGCTCGCCTCTTACGCACACATACACATACTGTATACCTACTGAGTAGCATCTTCAAAGACAATGGGATTTGATATTGTTGTGTTCTGATAGCAAAGTACACTTTTGCATTAAGGATATTTCACAGTCCATGCAGGACTCATAAAAATCTGAGGCCATAATGTTTCTGCAACCTGATCAGCATACATAACACAGTGGAATCCCTTGAAAGAATCTCTCCATAATGTCAAGACAGAGCACTGCACCCACTTTCTGCTGCCTTTACAGCAGAATTTGTCCACTGCACCAAAGCCAAACAAGGAATTGAGAACACACCTGGACAAACACAGCAGAAGGAACAGGAACTGACTGGGTCAGAAAGCTTGAAGGCAACATAGTGTAAACTCTTCTATGCTTCTCTCAATGATTGGCTCCTACACCGAGATCATTTAAAGAATTGCAAATCTTCTGAAATCTTTGCCCAGAAATCTAGTGTAAGCCTTTAGATGGTAGGCTTCAAAATTGTTAATCAGAATTGAGCTTTGGAGAATTACGGAACTATGCCCAAGAGAGTCTGGAAACCTTCACAAGAAGGCTCTCAAACCATGGGTGAGCCATGGATCTCTCTCCAAAAAACAGGTATGTATCTGCGGCTCTACATACCTTTCATGAAAGGGCACAAATACCTAGCACAGCTTCCTTCTAGCTAACACTCCAAAAATCCACACAACCCACCAAAAGAGCGTACTACCTTCTAAACCTTCTTGGCACAGTAGCAAAACTCTGATTCTTGCTTGGTCTCTCCCACTCACTCCAGTGAACTGAGAAAGTCTCACCAGCACTCCAGGCACAGCGAATTCTCTGAATCACAACATCCTGACTTGTAAATTCAAATCCAGCCAAAGCATACAAGCACTTATGGAAGTCGAAAACTGTTTACAAGTTGGTAAACTGGTTCAACCAAAACCACAAGATTTAAAAACCACTAAAGACTTCCAGATCTGAATACTGTGGCTTAGGAATCACCTCTAGTGTTAACAAAGAGTCAAAACCCAAACCAGAATCTAGTGGTAGAGTTTGAGGTCCTAGATAAAGCAAGTTTCACCAGAACAATTGTGGTGAAGCTTCAATTACGTGTAATACATTTGTCGACACATTTGCCAGGTGTTACGTGAGATTCTTCATTTTGGCAAAGCCACTTACTTTCTCAATTAACTTTGATTAGACCCAAGGAGCTCCTTCTTGGTGACAGGACCAAACAAAACTCATTTTGTATGGAAATAGTTCTAGTAAACTGACCTGAGACATTGCAGTAGCTTGGAATAGCTGATCTTTGTGGAATACCTTGAACACTGCCAGATGTGGGCTGGAGGCTACACTCAAAGCCGGGATATTTCCTAAAAATCTTGTGACTGTGCCTTTTCCACTTAATGTAGGACCCAGCATCCAACTGGAGATGATAGAGATGATGCAAGTGATAGAGACCTGCCCACAATTACTGAACAAAGGCTCAGAAGTTTAAAATCAAGAGGCATGTGGAAGAAGCATCATTGTAAAACAGGTACTCAGTGTTAGACACAATTCACAATGCTGCTCGATCTGCACCAGCTATTTTGATGACACAAATGCATATATGCCAGGTACACAGGCACGCCATCTTTCTGGAGGCTACATGAAGAAAGGGACAATGAAGGTATCAGAGATTATTCTTCTTCCTCTGGCAGTTTCATCAGTCCCTTCTCTTGCTTCCCTGCCTTTCCTCTGCCATCTTCTTTGGGCAGCCTTCCTTTGCCAAGCTGCAAAGGACAGGACACGGTAAGCAACTGGCCAGTTCACAGATGAGCAGAGCCATAGTCCCAGGGCACTTGGAAGGAAATGACCTGCGACACAGGGTAGTTCCCTTCCTGAACACTGGTGTGCTCAGTCAGGGGGATAGTCTCTATTTAACAAAGCTCTTTTCTCCTCTCTGAGCTTATTGTTCTCCCACCCCACAGTTCTGCTGTGGCTCTATCTCCTCATGTTACTGCACATAGAGAAGGTGAAAATATTTGCTCCCTACAGCTGAGACACCAGCTATTGCATCCAGGACTCAGACCCAAGCAGAGTTTCCTTCAAACACCGTGCAGTTTGAAGGAAGGTGTGATAGCTATCAAGGGGCCTGTCTGCTAAATACCAGGAAGACTTCAAGGACACCAAAGGTAATTAGTTAAAATTTCTGTCTCTGTACCCACACTGAGGACACATTACACCACACGGTGTTATGGGGCTGAGCTAAGTGGAGTACTCACCTAGCTGTTTAAACAGCTGTGGAGCACACTACAGCAATTAAGCATATTTGTATTCCATAGGAAGCAATGAGATGATTTACACTCTAATATACATTGTTCTGGCTATACCTGCAGAAAGCTGGGCAATGTCTGGATCTCATGCTGTGGTTCTACCAGCCAGGAATCCAGACAATAACACATCAGTACTGCAGCCGAGCAGGGAATCTCCCAGTTCTTGTGTTTGCAGGCACTCTGGCCAGCAGCTGCTTGGATCCTATTGGTTCCAGACCACTTTTCTTCTCCTTCCAGGAGAGTCAGAAGAAGGAGGGAGAGGCAGGAGAAACTTAGTTCTTTGAGAACACTCTCAAAGTCCTAGAGAGTTCATCATCAGCCTTATGCTGAGCTTCCACTTGCTGTGAAGCCATGGCTCACAGAGTTCCCATCCATAGCACGGGTGCACCAGGGGAGGTTTAGATTGGATATCAGGAAAAATTTCTTCCCTGAAAGGGTGCTGGAACAGGTGCCCAGGGAAGTGGCTGAGCCACCATCCATGGAGGTATTTAAAAGACATAGCACTTAGGGACATGGTTTAACGGTGGACTTGGCAGTGTTAGGTTTACAGTTGGACTCTATGATCTTAAGGGTCTTTTCCAACCTAAATGATTCTATAATTCTACAGGTTTTTCTTCTAAAGGACTCCTGAACTTGATTCTGAAGAGAAGCAAATACAGTCAGTTCTCATACCCTGCTTGTCACATGGAACAGCAGGATTAGGATGTTCAGAGAAATATTCATCAAGAGGTATCCCACATCACTATTTATTATTCCTTCTCTTAGTATGTAAACATAAGCAAACACAGCCCCTTGCCAAAATTTACACCCGCCACAGACAGAGACTAGTGAGCAAGGGCAGGCCTCCTGGCTGCACCACCATGGCCATGGGGAAGAGCTGCCCTACATTTGCACAGTAGCCATTGTCCTGCTGCTTCCCAGCCACCCACTTCACAGCCATTTGGATGATCTTGTCACCTATGAAGATGTACTGCCTGGCTCTCAAGAAGCATTTGGTCCCAGAAGCTGTAGACTAGGAGAGAGAGTCTGAGACAAGAGAACAGGCTACCCACAGAGTTCGCTCTACATAAGCAGTGACAGAGAGTTTAGTAAGACTTGTTCTTTACTGAGGAGAGAAGGGCATTTGTTTACCAGAAATTGCCTTTCACCTGACCCTCTCAAAATCCAGTGGAGGATCCATTGCTGTGTTTGAACAGAAGCCCCCTCTGGTAGCCTGGGTGGGAGAGAAGTAAGAGTGATTTTTTTTTTCCAGAAGCAACAACTACTTTCCCTCTGCTATAGTCACATTGTATTACTTTTGAAGAAGGAATCACTTGGTAATGGAACAAAGTCACTAACTACTCGGGATAAAGAAATGATCTAACAGATATGGTGAACCTGTCTGCAAGAATCCCACAGCTTTAATCTTTAGCTGTCAGCTGTTCTGTCTGCTCCAGGTACTGAAGCACACAGGTGATGAGGGCAAACAACACCATGTTCTGCACCACAGACACCAGGCATCTGTCTGGGATGCAAAACCAGGCAGTCCGGGTTCTCCAGTAACATCACCAGGGCATCAAAGATAAAGGACAAAAAGGCAAGGGCAAAGCTCCGATATTCAGGCAAACGGGGTTTGCTTCCGTAACATCACTACTTACCCCACATCTTTGCCTGCTTTCCACCACAAATCCTCTCAACATTTGTCCAACTACATAAGTTATCCCCTTTGCCACTTTCTGCAAGCCTCCACTTGGCTTCATCAATTTCTATGCATGGCATTCATCCCCTTCAGCATTTCCTCATAAGTGCAAAATGCAGGCATGTCAGTAACATCTTGGTTTAGTGACTCAAAAGAAAGAGTTGGTATAGGAGGAAATGATTGTTCAGCCCAGTCTTCACTACATAATTTCTACTTGTTCTGATTTCAGAACATGGATTTTAGTAAAAGTGACATTTTTTACTCAAAACGTACTGTCTCCATTTTGGGCACTTTCAAGTGAAGCAACACAGCTGAAAAGGAGGACTATGCTGGATATTTCTCATAAAAACAATTGAAATAATGGGCTGGTCACTATCTTCAACTGGCAGTTAACCTAACCCTGTAACACCACTAAAGTGTTCATTTAACCCTGACTTGCAAGTTGTTCCAGATTTACCAAACCTACTTGTTCAGAAAGTAAACAAAAATCACTTTTCAAATAATAAACACATAAAACAGACACAATACACACACATGTTACTAGCAAGTTTATGTAAATTATGCTCCCATTATGGAAAGACAACTCTACCTCATTTACTACGGGTTTTCCAGCACCAGCACCTGCTCACAGGAGATTTTCACTCCCCATGCACAAAATTCTGTCATGACTGAGGCCTTCCCTGCCTTTTTGGCTCACACCTGCCTTCTAGGCAGAAGGGGAATTGGTGAGACTTCCTCACCAATATGGCTACAACTTGTGGAAAATAAACAGGGAGACACATTAAGGGCAGTACAGCAACAAAAACTGTTCACATCTGCAATACTTTGGGACTTTGCTTGATCAAAGACTTTATATTGCAGACTAGGGACCAGCATTCCTCCTCCAGCCACTCTGGAGGAGCCAGGGGAAGTCTTGCATTGGGAATGTCTTGGCACCTCCATGTTGCCATTCCCTAAGGGTGGTCAGTGTATTATGTCTTTCTCTCATGCATCTACACACTACAAATGGGCTCAGCCTGATCACAGAAATCCTCGGGAAAACGAGGGACTAACTATGCAGAGTTCAGAGGACTGGTGACTTCTGTGGAGGACAAACTGGCAGCTTAAGGAAAATGTATGTTGGTGCTCTGAACTGATCCTTGTATTTTCCCGGCATATACAGTTTGACATCATTACCCAATACAGAAAAATGGAGTTAAAGGCTTGCCATGTTCTGGAACACTTAGTTATTGGAGTGCCAAACCTCAGGACTCGCACAGGGTTAGTGAGATCAATCATCTATCCAGCATGGCAGAAGCAACCTGGACAAGACAGACTCCTGGCCTAAGTCAAAGAACAAAGCAGAATCCTGGATTAGCTTGAGCCACGGCCTGAAGAGCACAGCAACTCCTAGATGACTTTCTCTATCTGTCTCCTCTGCTTTCTCGTTCAGGTTGATGGCTGTAGCGTCTCCGAAAAAAGTCTTGGTCTCCTCAGCACCTGGGCCGGCAGTGCAGTCACAGCTCATGCATGACTCCAACTGGTACTCCCTCGTCTTGGCCAGCATAAGCTGGATCTGTCCCAGATACACAGAAAGACAAGAGTTAGCAGCCACTGACAGGACAAGTGGAGGCTTAACAGCAGACATCACTACAGGACAAGGGAGAAAGTGGGTGACATTTTAATACACTATTTCTTTAATAGGGAATTTAGAAGATGCTGGAATAGCAGCAAGCTGTACATCCCATTCAGACCTGTTATGGATCTAGCTAGTGTCTTGATATATGGAAAGGGAAGTAAAGCTTGCGCTGGCTGTTGTGGACTTTTATCCCAGCTTATGTAAAACAGGGAGGGCTAAAGTACCATTGGATATCTTTTTTTAAACCAGTTCCAAATGTACTGTGTGTCTGGGGAGTGATTTATAAGAAGAAAGAGGAAAACCTGAGAGACCTTAAGAGAGACCTTACCCAAATGCACCTTTTCAAACACAGCAACTTTCAGCACAAATAACTCTCCCTATATCAGGGAACGTGGTAAGGCCAGACCCGCAAAAAAAGATTTGAAGGCCATCAGTCTTACTGTGGAAGAGATCCCAAAGCCACCACTGCTGAAGACACAAAACGTTGACTTTCCATTCTGTTACACTATTAGGGATGGTGACTTGAACTTGCTTCTCTCCTGAGCCCCTGAAAATAAGCCAGATCCCAGGATAAAGGAAAGAGGATACATATTTAAATAAATAAATAAATAAATCTCTGAGGATAAATACTAATATGAATATTTACCTGTAGCACTTCCATCTGTGCTTTTTCAAGTTTTGCAATGCTGAAGAGAAGACAGACCAGCTACATCACCCTCTAAGAAACTGAGTCATAGAAAGTGAAGGCACTTGCTCAGGGCTGCATGGTGACTCATAACCAGGGTCAAGGAGTCAACCCCAATCCTCAAGGCCTAGCAGATGTTTCCTCCAGAAATATTAACCTTTCACGGATGGGGGTGCTGGGTCCAAAGAAGCAGCCCCCAAACCACATCTAACAATTTAAGCTAGACTCAGCCAGTGGGGAACAGGTCTGAGATCCAGGTCTTGAGGGGAAAAGTGATGGGCATGTGCCTTGCTTCATCTGTGGATTCTCTGGGGAACAAGAAAGCCATGGGTACTCCTGGAAATGAACACACGGAATATCCAGAGACAGGATTCACAAAGGCAGCTTGGTACTTAGAACAAATGCATGGAGGTGGAAAGAAGCGGGCATGGCAGACCAGCCCCTTTGTCAGAGGCAGACATTAGGAGGACTGCAGCTGTTAAGACAGTCGAAAGAGATTTTATAGGAAGGAACAACCATTCCTCCCAAAGAAAATAAGGAGCTCCTCACGATTAAATATGCAGTGCACCGACTTCTTTATCTTGCCATTTGGCAGAATTTTCAGTCCCATGTACTCTTTGCATTAGAGATTTAAAAACCAAACCAAATATAACATATTAGAAAAGGAATTCTGTGTTTCCTTACAATCTCTTTTCTTGGTATGTCACTAAAGCCATTCCCTCAGTTTTCTTTGCCACCCTCCATCTCTTCTCCTCTTCTTCCTACAGTCTTTCCTGAGGTCTTTGCATACAACTCCAGGAAACAAGAGCTTAACAACAACTCCACAACGTGGCTGACTGACCCGTTTGTCATCAACAGTGCCAGCAGCAGAGGGCCCAAGAACCACTCTGACTGGTTCAGCAGCACCTCGTGTTAGTAGCATGGAGCAAGCCATAAGGCACAAGGCTATACAGTCCAAGTCTTATGTTAAAATGAGAGTGAAGCTTTCAAAGATCTAGTTGAATTTTTATTAGTGTTAGTTGTTTGTTTTTAACTTGGGGGGAAAAAAAAGAATTCCCAGATCTTTTTGCAACTGCAGGAATAAAAAATAATAATAATTAAAAAAAATTAGCAGCAAACTTACAGGCTCAAATTCAAACCTTAGGACCACTCCACTATATTCACTTGCATTACTCTCTACTCTGCTCTGGTGAGACCCCACCTGGAGTACTGCATCCAGCTCCAGGGTCGCCAGTACAGGAAAGACATAGACCTGTTGGAGCGGGTCCAGAGGAGGGCCACAAAGATGATCAGAGGGCTGGAGCCCCTCTGCTATGAGGAAAGGCTGAGAGTTGGGGTTGTTCAGCCTGGAGAAGAGAAGGCTCCGGGGAGACCTTATTGCAGCCTTTCAATATATAAAGGGGGCTAATAAGAAAGACAGACTTTTCACCCGGGCCTATAGTGACAGGACAATGGGAAACAGTTTTAAATTAGAAGACGGTAGTAGATTTAGATTAGATATAAGGAATAAATTCTTTACTATAAGGGTGGTGAGACACCAGAACAGTTTGCCCACAGAAGTTGTGGATGCCCCAACCCTGGAAGTGTTCAAGGTCAGGTTGGATGGGGCTTTGAGCAGCCTGATCTAGTGAAAGATAGTCCTGCCCATGGCAGGGGAGTTGGAACTAGATGATCTTTAAAGGTCTCTTCCAACCCAAACCATTCTGTGATTCTATGAAGAGCTTGTAGGAACCTACCTTTGGAAGGTGAAGAAGTCAGCTGGTTGATTAAACCACAAGGAAAGACATCTTCTATGTTCCAGGGGCAGAAGATCAGTGATAGGTATTGGAAATTACCTTACCTCTGATACAGAGCAGTCAACGTCCTCATTGATTTCACAGCGATAACCTCCATTTTGGGAGGAAAACATAGAATAGAATAGAATAGAATAGAATAGAATAGAATAGAATAGAATAGAATAGAATAGAATAGAATAGAATAGAATACCTGCATAATCACACAAAAAGGCCAAGAAAACTTAACAAAATGCTCACACTGCAGCCAAAACATGACAGATTGCTACCCAACCATCACCCCACAGATTTCTCTCTCCAATTCTTAACCTTTTTAAATACCAGCAACCCGCTGTGTATACTGCAACCCTCCAAAGTCCTAATGGGTCATCCTTTAATCAAGATCTTCCATTTTTAGAAGATAGAATTTTAATGTCATCTAATCACAGTTCAGCAGACTTGCTGAATTCTTCAAAGTCTGTGGAAAATTAGAGTGTTTGCATCTTTTCCCTGAAAATATTTTTTTAAACTCTAAATAAAGAAAAGAGAGACCAGATTTCATACCTCCCACCGAGGAGAGGTATGCTTTTTAAGATCAGTAGTGATCTGTGCTGTACAGCGGCTACATGGCCAGCCAGTCAACAGATAGGTACCGGTTAGTCAGAGAACAAATAGTTCTCAACCAGCCAGACAATGCGTTGCCTCTTGCCCTAGCCAGAAGGCCAGAAACACAGGAAAATGGGGTCATAAGGGTCAGGAAGTTGGGAATACATAAACAGGGAAGGTTACAATGAAGGAAAAAGGTGTAGACAAATAGGATACAAATCCCTAAGAAGTCAAGATTTCTTAAATTTTGTTGCTTATGTAAGAGTTGGTTTAAAAATAAGCCTTTTTAAAAGTCAGTTTAAAGTCGTAACACACATATGCTGAGTTCTGAGTATCCAAAAGAATATATAGAAATACTTAGAATACAGCCAAGCAGTTAAAGTAAAAAACTAATAAAGCGCTACGTGTTTCCTATAATGTTTTAAATATAGACTACTGGGCAAGTATAAGTCACTAGTGAATGCCCACAAAACAGTTTACAAAGGTGTTCAGCCAGTTTTTGACAAGAGCAGTCTGTTCACGTCTCCACAGACTATTTCTTTTTTTTTCTGTTTATTCACCTGGTTCAAAGTAATGACTAGCTTATTCAAACTGAAAGAGGCTTTGGGGACTGCAAAAGCATGGAAATTGCTTTTACCCTCCACATCTGCAAATAGGAACTAGTTATGAGGAGCTAAGCTCTATGATTTCTGAAACACTGAGGAACACAGTGACCAGAAGAGGGGAAAAAAGTCAATCAGTTAATTATTTTTTGAGAGATAAATCTTGCTTTGTTTAAATTGAATCCATGCAAGTGTCAAATATGTTTAAACAAGCTTACTTTTCATGAATCCAAAACATCTAAGTTAGCTTTATTTAATGACAAATTTTAAGTGTTGAGGGATTTGTGCTTTAATTGAATTCCAGCTTCCATAAAGCTATACTGGAATGAATTGAGAAACAAACCTGGTACTTATTTTATTCCCATCCTGAAAAACTGATAAAAGTGAAGACTGTGAAACATTCACCTGACAGGGTTGATTAAACATGCACAGCCATAGCACACATTTCTGGATAGCAAAAATAGCTTTAAAAGGCAATGTAGACAATATTTGCTTAGAGTATACTGGTTACCAGCTGTCATGGTTTAGGTCGACCTAGCCACCAGGCAAGTGACAGATGCTCCCCTCCACCTCTCTTCAAAGAGAGAGGCAGAGGAGGGGAAAAAGAGATTTGGGAGTTCAGAAGGAACTAAACTACTTTACTGAAATACTAATAATCAAATAAAAAGAAAATAATGAATTATATACAAAACCATATCAAGCTCCCAGGATGACAATCATGACACTGGCTGGCACTGGGGCAGTCCCAGACTGGACTCAGTGATGGACGGGAACTGGATTCCGGATATGCATTCAGGATCAGGACCAAAGGCAGACAAGCAGAGTCCTCCTCAGATGTCAGCCATTGAAGAAGAGACCGCTGACCCTTTGATCCCTCATCTTTTATACTGAGCATGAGGCAGATGGGATGGAATACCCTGTTGGTCAGTTTTGGGTCACCTGTCCTGTCTGCTCCTCCCCACAGGTGGGACCCCTCTACATTTTTCCCCTTCTGACCCTCCAACAGGGCACATAAAGTAAGCTGGCCCTGGGTGTTACAGCAATAAGAATAAGCAAGAGCCTCTCTGCATACCATTTCTTGGCATCAACTATAAACACAGGTCTTATTTCTCCGAAAGCAAGCAGTGTCTGCAAAACATGCTGTTAATTTCAGCAGTTAGAAGAGGCCCAGCTAAAAAGTAACGTTACTGAACAAATTGGTCCTGTTTTAACTAAAACCAGGACACCAGCCCAAAAGAAGATGAAATAGTTTAAATAATTAATAATTAAATTCTTTGTTCATTTAAATGTATTTAAGTAAATAATTTATAGCACTACAATTTGCATCAGTTGATCTCAGAAACGTTGCAGTTCTCACCCCAGCTCTTTTCCCAGAACAGGAACCTGCTGTCCATTCATCAGCTCAGCTCCTTCTACAACTCAATGCAGTTTTTCTGTTTTTCCTCCTTATTCCTCTGCCTCACTGCCTGTTGCAGCAAGCCACTCAGACTGCTGTCACAGAGCTCATCGTCCAGCCTTGGGAGCATCACGCCCTGGCCCACAGCCCTGCACACAGCCAGCTGGGAGCTGCCCTCAGCTGAAGTCTCACTGGCAGATCTTGCTGTTGTGAAACCCCAATGTGACCTACAGCAGCAGGCTCCAACAGGGAGGAAGTGGTCTGGGAGCAAACAGGGACAAAAAGTGAAGGCATTGGAAAAAGAAACCAGCCAGAGGACACAGGTAGTGGCCTGGCTGTAGTTCTTTCACTGCTTCAGCAGAGCACTCTGTGCAACGCAAGCCAGATAATGTCTTTCTTATTCTTTCCTCCCCTTCCTGCACCTCTCTTACTCCCCGAGTCTGCTTCAGAGTAAGTCTCACCTGATTACTGAAGCACAGGGAAAATCTGAATTCTGCTGTCAGCAATAAGGCCTCCACCAGGGACCACGGTGTGAGCCATAGAATCACAGAATTGTTATTGCTGGAAAAGACCTTTAAGATCATCAAGTCCAACCATTATCTAACTCTACTGGGCCCACTTCTAAACCATGTCCCTGAACACCAAACCTAGACCACTTTTAAATACTTCCCTGGGCAGTCTGTTCCAGTCTTTGATAACCCTTTCAGTGTAGAAGCTTTCCCTAATGTCTAACCTAAATCTCCCTTGGCGCAACTTGACGCCATTTCCTCTTGTCCTATTGGTTGTAACTTGTGAGAAGAGACCAATGCCCACCTCTTTACAGCCTCCTTTCAGGTAGTTGGAGAGAGCGATAAGGTCTCCCCTCAGCCTTCTTTTCTTCAGACTAAACAGCCCCTTCAGTCCCTCAGCTTCTCCTCATAAGACTTACTCTCAAGACCCTTCACCAGCTTCGTTGCCCTTCTCTGGACCCTCTCCAGCACCTCAATGTCCTTCTTATACTGTGGTGCCCAAAATTAAACACAGTACTCAAGGTGCGGCCTCACCAGTGCCGAGTACAGTGGGACAATCACTTCTGCAGGCCTGCTGGCTACACTATTCCTGATGCAGGCTAGGATGCCGTTGGCCTTCTTGGCCACTTGGGCACACTGCTGGCTCATGTTCAGCCGCTGTCAATCAACACTCCCAGGTCCTTGTCTGCTGGGCAGCTTTTCAGCCACTCCTCCCCAAGCCTGTAGCGTTGCATGGAGTTGTGGCCCAAGTGCAGGACTCGGCACTTGGCCTTGCTGAAGCTCATACTATTGGCCTCAGCCGATGGATCCAGCCTATCCAGGTCTCTCTGAAGAGCCCTCCTACCCTCAAGGAGATCAACACTCCCACTTAACTTGGTGTCACCTGCAAACTCACTGAGGGTCCTCTCAATCCCCTCGCCAAGATCATTAATAAAGATATTAAACAGGAGTGGCCCCAACACTGAGCCCTGTGGAACACCACTTGTGACCGGCCACCAACCGGATTTAGCTCCATTCAGCACCACTCTCTGGGCCCAGCCATCCAGCCAGTGTTTGATCCAGCAGAGTATACACCTATCCAAGCCTTGGGTAGCCAGTTTTTCCATGAGAATGCTGTGGGGAACAGTATCGAAGGCTTTCAGTAAGTCTAGGTAAATAACACCCCCAGCCTTTCCCTCATCTACCAAGCGGGTCACCTTGTCATAGACAGAGATCAGGTTCGTTAAGCAGGACCTGCTCTTCATAAACCCATGTTGACTGGGCCTGATCATCTGGTTGTCCTGTAAATAGTATGTAAAGGCACTCAAGATGATCTGCTCCATAAATGATGTTTACATTCCACCAGCCTGCAGAAGATACCAGACATCCATATCTGGAAGGTCAACTCAAACTGCTTTCTTTCATTTTTCTGACAGGGACTCCACGAATTTTTGTGCAGATCTCAAACTGTTTTCTAGGGACTCACTTGATTTCATGGAGTGGTTCTTCAGGTCAAAAGGAAGGAGCTGAGCTGGAGTGCAGTAGCATAAGACCAGGGGCTGGCAGTCCGTCAAAGTCATCCGGCTCCAGGTTAGAATGGAGTCTAAGCTGGGTTATCTCCAGGGGTAGGTCTAAAGAAAGGATCTGAGGCTTTACCTGGGTTTGATTATGAATTCCTGCTGCTGCTTAGGTATGCTGGATTTGTAGATCCTACAGAATAAAATGCTCAATGGCAAGATCAAAAGCAGAGAGCTGCACCCCTGTGTAAGGCCAATCTAAGCCTCCTGTTTACATTTCCTCAAACTATCCTCCCCACATTTTCTCCTTTACGTTCCTCACTTCATCATTCAAAGGGACAAAAAAGTTGTTCAGAGTGACAACTTGAGAGTGTACTGCAATGGAAAAAAGCAAACAAAATGGTTGTGAGCACAACCTTCAGGCACAGTCAGCCCACTCCACCCCTCCCCAGCCCATACTCCAAAACTGGAGGTGTCCTTTCGGGGCATTCCTGTAAGCATCATGCTTTCGTTCTCAGAAGATCTGAGGGCATAACAGGGTCCTGAGTATATAGACTGAGAAGAAATACACAAAAAGAACACGAGAATATGAGCCTAAGAGAAATGCTGAAGGAGGAAATGAGGTGCATATAGTCCCTAAGACATGAACTTATTAACAGCCTGGATGAGGCGAGAGACTGGATTTGTTTGCAGGAAGCAGCTGAAGTATCCTTTACTTCACATTATCTTTCAAAGCATAGTAATGATTCAACAAATAATTCAAACAGTTTTGTCTTACAAAATGTACAAAAGGCATAGGGCCTTGCAAAAAGATGTTAATCAAATATTTATTTGAATAATTATATTTTTCCACCCTCATGGCAAAGAACGTGGGTGTGTCATTTTCCAAACATTAAAATTAAGCCATGCCTTCAGTGTAGTTGGAGTGTTTGTTACTGGAGAAGCTATTCGGAATAGGCCTGCATTACTGAAGCACCAGCCAGTGTAAAAAATACATACAAACCAAAAAAACCCAACTCCCCCAAAATCTCCCCCAGTGATACGCCAACTACAAATAGAAAAGCAGAGTTTTCTGGGTTTGATGAAACAAGGAAGTTGTCTTTCAGGCAAAGATTATTTGAACAGCTTGGATACAATTAACAAGAATAACATGATGGTTTCTGATAGATGAGAGGCAGTTGCAAGGTGAGTTTCCATCCTTTCTAAAACAGGCAAGAGTGCACCACGGCATTTGGAATCCAGGGCAGCAAAGGTGGTGATTTCAGTAAAATGTTTTTGATCAGTCCTTGCTGGATTTCATGTGGAGATACCCAGGATGATGTTTTCTGGAGGCCACTTAAGAATCTCTTGTAGCAGAATTGTGCATAGAACTTGAGCGCACATGTAATCAGGCTAGTGGTTATCTTACGAAGGAAAGAAGGGGATTACTGCTCTACTTACTGCTAAACAAGTTGCTCCACAGTTGACACGGAAGAGACTAATGTTCTTACAACTGCATATACCTATAGGATTTATGCAAATTCATATTGGTATCCATAGTACAAGGACATGGGAAGCATTAAGAAGCAGTTAACAGTAGGGCCCAGACCTGAACCCCATGTTGTAATGGGTTGAATAGTATTTATTGACAAAATGAGAACCCCTGTTTGGACTTCAGCAAGTCAGAGCAACTAGAAGCAAGTGGAACTGTCCATTTTCTGGACGGAATGAAGAAAGACTTCCCAGTCCCCAGATGCTTCCTTTAACACCAAACGGATGAAACACTTGACTTCACAAATTCTTCCTGCTTGGTAATGCTGGGAACCAGGTGGTTCAAGGGGGAAGGGAAACAGACAAACATAAACATAGGGAATTCTTAAGCACTGGTAATGGACGCAATAAATAAGCTGCTGCTTTTCACCCTGTCAGCAAATGCCACAGTCCTTGACGCTTCAGGTTGTGTTACTGATCAGGCAGATCAAAGGATGAGTAAGTGTGAGATATGTGATCAGCCTCTTTCATCAGTGACTGGCGCAGCGCAGAGCTGGGTTCTGAACTTCTGCCATGCACTGCTGTTACTCAGCCTTGTTTTGACAGGTGCTTTGCAATTGCACTTAATTTCTTTTCATACATGTAAGATTAGGTACTTACTTTCCACTACTGTAATCCACTACTTATTGTTTAGAATTTGCATTAAGAAATTCTTTGGGGGACAGAAGGAAGGGTCCGTGGGCATATAATTAAGCCTACATGCAGAAGGGAACTTTGGCTGCCACATCAGAAAAAGGTCCTAAATGGCTGCCTCACTAACCCTAACATGAATTAAGATGAACAAGGCCATTAATAATAATATGTCAGCAATATAGCTGTTAATATAATTCTTAATAATGCATTAATCCTTAATAGGAACAACCATGTAACAGAATGATCATAAAATCACACATAGAATGCGTAAGCATGTACATATGTGCCGCCATTATCAAAACAAGCATCCCATAGCTCCAAGTCTTTTAGAATGCACATCAGATCCTGTAATTCTGCTCATTGTAATGCTGATTACAAGGCTTTACACAGGACTGCAAGCAGGCTTCTGAATCACTTGGGTTTTTTTGCTCTGCAAAACTGCTGCTCTTTCAAAAGGCAATACGTCGGCCTGCTAGCATGCACGTTTGTGAAGGGCCTCTTTCATATAGGAACTCAGAGTCAGCAATAAAGCATCTCTACACTCACCTGCAGGGAGCCTGGCATGAGGACTCTTCCACTGGCAGCCCGCTTGGCCAAGGAACACACGCTGCTCTGCAACAACTTCAAGAACCTCCCCATGGAGCAAAGCCCCAATCGTAACACTGAAATCGTAATACTGAAAGCGGGTGGTTGCCTTCACTGCTGAAGTAGCTCCAGCCTCAACCTTGAGATCCCCACCAGGAAGGTGAAACACTGGAACGGTCCTCTGACGGCCACTGAGCAGCATGCAGTCCTTGTCCTCGGTCTCCACCATGGCGGTATGCAGCAGGGCTCCTCCACAGTGGCAGAAAGCCCATGTGGACCTCCTCTGCAGCTTAGTCATGCTGGCAGTACCACCCCACAGGTCCTAGCAAGGTAAGTGAAAACTGTGACAGAGAGGTTTAACAGCATTAACGCTTTAAAAAGAGAAGCATCTGTGTTTAAAAAAGAAGGAAATTCAGATGTGAACCAAGTTCTTCACTAAGTGGTGGCCTGGCACCAACTGCAGCAGCCTGTCAGGGCCTAGAGAACACCCACAGCTCTGACTGTCCCTGCCCAGCCACTCTGGTACTCCCCCCACCTGCCCACAGCCCAGGAACCCATATCAGCCCCTGCCCCAGTGATGCTGCAGCAGTGCCAGTCTCCAGCTCCCACAGCCCTGCCCGGGCCCTGTTTCCCACCCGAACCTTGGCCAGGCCTCATCATTTCTCAGATGCCAAAGGGACTCAGCGAGGTTTTGTGGACTCCAGCATTAGCGCCCGGGAATACAGAGAAAGCGACCCAGGGAACTGCATAGACTGAGGCAACGAGTGCTTGGGGACCTGCCCTACAGAGGTAAGCCCAGCATACAGTAAGAGGAACAGGCACTAAAGAACCCCATCTCTCAAAGGGAAGGAGCCCTGCTGTTAGCTCTGAATTTCAATCAGAAGAGGCCCTTAGCTGCTCCCTGTGAAACTGGGGTTGTTTCTCTGTCATGCAGTAACAATGCTGCAGAAACCCAAGTCTCCATAGAGGTACCACACCTGTGTCATCTTTCTGCCTTCCTTCATCAACCACTGTGCCTCCGAGCCGTGAAGGCTGGAAAGAGACAGAGGCACTGGAGAGCCAGGTAAGAGGACAAGAAGCATTCCCAACGGGCATCTGTCTACATGCCCTATGGCCCTTGGCCTTCTGTGACACTATGAAAACGACTAGCTATCCCTTGAAGGGAAAAAACAGTGGCAAGTAGAATGAGAGGAGGAGACTTTCACTTTCTCTCTCCTCTATTTCTACCTTATAACAAACAGGAAAGAGAGGGTGAAATTGGAGGGGGAAAATTGTGTCTACCCATCTAGCTTCATCAAAAGGTTCTCAGCACAACACTGCTACTGGCTTTTCAAAACCTCTGTTACATCCCCTCCAAAAGCCACACTAAATCACAAAAGTGTCGATCCTTTCCCTCCCTTAGTCCCTTTGACTCCACTATCCATGGGAAAAACCTCGTAACTGGTCTTTCTGGTTCCCTTATCACATTATAACCACCTCCCTATATGCACCGGGCACCTATCCCATTTGCAATCTCCTCATTGAAGGACAATGCATGATCAGTGAAACCAAGCTGCTAGCTTCAGCTCTGCCTCTTTCATATAGTATTCCCTATACCTTTGCTACTTTTTTGTCGTCAGACCCTTCATCCAATGTTCATCCAAAGATGGATAGAAAAATTGCTGAATCTTACCATGTAGGTGTTCACAGCAGACCAAGTTCTGTCTAAAACTCACCAGCCAAAACTCTGTAAAACAGCTTCTGTGCTGTCACTGCTATTCCCAGTGAGCCTGCTGCAGCAGAGAATCACAGCGATCGGGTTTGCTAGTTCATTTATGCAAGACTTAACAGAAGAGCTCAAAGGTACTGCATGCCTCACCTAGGAAATACATGGTTACAAGGCACACACAGCACAACGTCCTGGGATCTTTCCCAGATACCTTGATTTGAGGGAAATCAGATTGTCACAGGGAAATCAATTCGATCTTAACTCACTTAGGGCTGCAACCTTGCAAGTATGTCAGTTTGATCCTGGTGAACTTTGCATTTTTCTTAGTAACTGATGTGTCCCTGCATAGTACACCCGAGACAGACTGAAATCTTTTCAGATGCTAATCACTTCAAAGACATCAAGATAACAGAGGAGGAAAAGAGTAAGCAGTATGTAGAGCAGCTGGATGAACAACTCTTTTAGCCAGAGGAAAGCAGTTACTGGAATGAGGCAGTTCAAAGGGGAGACTGCAAAACAATTTGCAGCGAGTTGAGACAGAACAATGGGAACAATTCTCCACTGCTCTGAGTGACCTTTTTCTGAAGATTATCTACAGATTTAAATTTTGAAGGACTTACTGCTTGCTGAGATGAAGAGAGTAAAAGTCAAATGCTGCTTTATTGATGCATGCAGGTTAATTCCCATTCATCTGCATGTCAGTAGGTGTTACAGTAGCCTGGAAGCTCCAGGATTCCAACTAAAGTTGTTTGTGCCCCTCACTCTGCATGCTGAATGCACCCTTATGTCTAGACCTATGATTCCCTTTGATTTTTTGGGTTTTTTTCCTAAGTCTTCTTGCATGTTTCCACAGCACTGTAACTGCCACTTCTGCAGTTTTCCAGTCACAAATGTTTGGAAACCGAGATGTTCGAATTAATAACCAGGAAGGTCCTCTTTCAACACACTTTATCCACAGCTAATGAACCAAGGAACATAATTTGCAGAAATAAGCTCTATTTCTGTGGTTTTATCAACCCACCCCAGCATGTTCTGCTTTTTCCTGCCCATAGGTATAGGGAAGGTGATTTCTGGGAAGTACCCCAAACACCATGGGCGGAGTTCAAGAAAGCTCTGAGCCCCACGGCAAGGCTGACAGACACCTGGAAGTCCCCACCAGCTGTTCTGTGGACACAGTCGCTTGAAGGAAGTACCACATGATCATGTGAATATCCTCATTTTGAAAGAATTATTTCTCCTCCCTGGGTGTTTGAAAACACGTGCTGACCTGCCATTATCTGTTTGTTCTTTTTCTTGTAGACAAGCTTGTATGGAAAAAGGCTTCAGCTCACTAATTCATGACATAACATGCTGTCCAGTCTGCAAATCTCATCCCAGATGAAGCAGCAAGAGTTGCCTGCCCGCAATTCACAAGCAACACCTGCTGCTGGAGAGCTCTATAGTACAACAGGTCAGCTGTGCCAGCCTTACTCCTCTGGGCAATAAATGACCATTTTCCTGCATGGGATGCCAAAACCACGGACAAAGTGGTTGCCCTGCTATGTTATGTCTCCACATTAGCTACAGATCTCGCTGCAAGTGCCAGAGCCATTGCAGACATAAGAGGGACTCAGTGCAGCCCCCTGGCTTCTGGCCTTGATACACACTCAGGAGTTAAGTAGGTGCAGTTCATAACCGTGCTCAATGCTGCTGCTCTTAGCACAGTTCTAAAGGACAGCAGTAACTCTTGTGACTGCCCAGCATTCAGCTTAGCGTGTTCCACACCCTCCTTCCTCCATAGCATGCCCCGAAGTTTCTCCCTCCTCTCCTCTTTGATCTAGAAATCCAAGGTTTCCCCTGTTTAGAGGATGTTTAGCCTTGCTACAGATAAAAGTTTAGCTAAAACCATAGTTCCATCAATATTAGTACCAGCTTGGGGCACTGCCAGATCACTTGTAATTATGCATGTGATCCAGATAAAGTGGAGGCACACAGCTGCAATTCTATTGAACGTACCTAGGCGTTTCCCTGACCTGTGGGACTGCAGACGATGCCGATTAGGCACGAAGCCTGCTAGGAAAGTTTCCGTTATCAAAAAGAAAAGAAAAACACCTTGAACCACTCTGTGCTGAATGGCCACAAAGTTTATAATCTAATTATCCAGTACATAGGATTTACTGTCATTTGAAATCAACCTGGTACCCAAGTGGAGCATCCCAAAATGCGAGAATCCCTTTTCCAAGCTCAAGACAAGTGAATTTCAGCCTCTCCCTGCTGGTCCTTAGAGGTCTGTGCATTCTGTGGGGATTACTACAGGTCACTAAAACACACGCCTGCTGTTAGCGCACACGTATTTTTGCAATATAAAATTCTGCATTCTTACTGGAAAACCTGCAGGAAGCTAAAACAGCTGTAAGTCCAACTGTTAACCCAGCACTGACAAGTTATCACTAACCCATGTCCCTCAGCGCCACATCTACACAGCTTTTAAATACCTCCAGGGATGGTGACTCTTACCACTTCCCTGGGCAGCCTGTCCCAGTGCTTGATAACCCAATGTGTGATCCTCTCAGCCAAACACAAACTGATGCTCTGAAAATGGTGGTGGTTCCTCTTCACTGCCAGACTGTTCCATACTGCTCCCTCAGTGTGTCTCCCGACATCCTTGGCCCTGCTGTAAAACACCTGGAATGTCTGTCCAGTTTAAATCATCTCCTTTGTTTCAGCTTGCACACATGGAAGTGGCATTCAAATTCCCAGGACGTTAGAGCTGCTGTGAAGCCACATTCTACACGGTAATCTATTTCAACAATGCAACCTGCTCTGGCAGGTCTGCCTCAGGATTTCCAGTCTGAAGTGGGGCAGGACAGTGAGGAACACAGATAAAAGGAAGTCAGAAAGGCCAGAGAGGGGAAGATAAAGATTATGCCTATTTACAATACACTTGGCTTTTATTTGCCTTGACATGATTTTACCTTCATAACAAGAGCATGAATTTCAAGAAAGGGAAGCACAATCACAGCCTAGAAACTATATGAAAGTTGTTAAGATTAAGGCAGTAGAAAAACGTTTAGAATGAAGCTGTACAGGCAGAGGAGGCAGAACTGAGGCATGATGGCAAATCCAGGCCAAATACCAGAAAATCCTATTTAACAATCAGACTTCTTAACAATTCTGGTGAGTGCAATAAGAAAACAAGACATTAAAAAACTGCCCCTTCATTCTTTGAGAAGTAGACCCTAGCCTGCAGATTTTTTAAAGACATTTGAGTCATTTTAATCTCTTACACCCTTACAGAGGTGAAAACAAATAAATTAATGGTGCTCAAAGAAATTAATGTGATTCGTGACAGACAGAGGTCCCCAAGCCCACATACCTAGAGCAATCAAATGGGATGCTTTGCTTACAGTGTAACCTATATACTCTGCCCTTTGCACGTTTTTCCCATTTTCCCATTTTCTCATTCTTTAATCTGTTTTACCCTTAGCCTCATTTTCTACCTTCTCCTCTGCCTCCACTTCAGATCTCCTTAGCAGAATGGTGCAAGGTCAATTTCAAACCCCTCAAAGTCCACACAGGTTCCTGGCCACACTGTTGCCAAAGATACATGCAAAACCATGTACAGACTAGAGCTATGCCACCAAAAAGCAATACAGAGGTTTCAAGCAGGTCATGATCAGAGCTGCCTTCACCACACAGCACATATTCTTGCCTCTCCCTAGAGCTGCACTGAGATGGACAAAGTTATCGAAACAGATGATGTTATGTCTAATTAGGTGAATGGATATTCCTAACAGGTAAGTCTGGCTTTCAATAGAGCATCACTCTGATTAAGCAGAATTTACTATCTCCAGAGGATGCCTGAGTTGTTCTTAGTCTTCCAGAGCAGCCAGAGGGAAGCATTTTCCCATATGTGGCCTAGAGGAATATTGCAATTAACTCTAGAGATATGCAAGGGAAGTTTAACAAATGCCCTCTCTAAAGTAGTAGCCCTCTTCCCCCCACATCCCTGCTTCATCCTCACAGTGCAGTACATTGCCAGACTGGTGCCAGACTAACATCACACTTTGTCCCTGCAACCTGCTTCCCGTATTAATGGCCCAGCCGGGGAAGTCAGTTACAGACTTCAAAAGCCAAGTCCTCCCAAACCAAAGGTGATGACTTTAAGATGATTATCTTACCATCAGCCTCTTCCCACCTTCTGGCTTATAGGAAGCTGTAAGGAAATACAAGACACAGCATGCTGTTTGGCATTGTTTGAATTTTGAGTATCAACACTCCCAAGCCAGTAGACAAGCCCTATAGGTGAAAGGTGGAACAAAGTTTCTGACAAACTGGGAATCCAAGAACCTCCCCAGACGACTTACCTCATTTTTAAAAGAAAGGGTTCCAGAATTACTGCAAATAAACTTCAGTAACTTGATGCTAATTTCCCAGGGCTTTCCCGGTATGTGCAGAGATATGCCCAGTGACAGACCTCTTGCCTTGCATGTTCAGTCCCCAGCATCTCCAGGTGGTCTTTGCTCTGCAACTCTGCTCGCGCCCACTGTAATGGCCATAGGAGAGAGTGTAAAATGTTTGACATCTAAAATTGGCTACTTGCGTTTAACACCTAGTCTCCACAAACTAAGACACCCAAAAAGGGGAGGGAAAAGGACACACAGACCCTTCTCAGAGAGCATTCGTATACACACACCTGCCATCAGCTACAGGTAAAAGACATAGAGTACCATTAATGTAATGGTATTTGTCACTGGCATCATTGTCATCCCTTGTGATGTCTAAAAGCTGAATATTCCTAAGGCTAGGTCATTTTTTTGAGCAGTTTTCATTAATTCAGAGAATCTAAGTTCATTGCTTTTCATTCAAGACTTGAAACTTAACTATTGATAATTTTACAGTTTCATTTTGTTTGGACTTAGGAACTACAAAGGCATACTTGGATATTGCAGGCAATAGATTTGGAAGACAGACAAATTTGAAGGCAAAGAACTTCTCTGCCTCAAAGCAAAACGAGATCAGCTGCAGACAAAAAAATGGGTTGAGACACTGAATCAATTAACAAGAACAAAAGATGTTTTTGAAGTCAGGGAACCACATCAGATAATAAAAAGGGAACACTTTACTACAGAATTCTTTACTGGGCTTTTATAATCCTCCTTCTCCTTGACTCCAACCTAAGCAAAACACCTAACAGTCAGTACCTCTCCCCAGAGCTGGCTCCACTCAAATTCTCAAATGTGGATAACCAGGGACCACTGGTCAGTTTGCTCCCTAAGAAACATCTGCTTTCTGGAGTGAAGGAATGTGACTAATATAGTTGTGCCCTACAGGCAAACATGCCCTCTTTACACGAGGGCTGAGCAGTTATTGTTGCAGAAGGGATTACTTAGTGAGATCCAATAATCATGGCTGCAATTTCTGCTTCTGAGCAAACTTGGGGTACAGTCCGCATCTGGAATAACCATAGGGTGTTTTGCACACACGCAGACCATGCAAAACACGTTCCTGGGATAAGACACTGCAGGCCAGAACTGACTTGCGAATCCAGATAACTCTAAGCATATCTGTAGTACGTCATCTTATTAAAGCTAGTTCTCTTCACTATAACAAGCTGTTTTTAGTTGCAGTTAGCAGTCCTGGGTGACATTTTCCAGGGCATGCGTCTTCCTCACACCAAATTTTTTGGAAGCTTCTGCCAAAAATGTGCACGCTTTCCCAAGGATGAAGATAGGCAACTCTATGTTGAACTTTAACATAAGTTTTCTGGTAGTCCTTCCTTATAACTCACTCATGTAGGAAACTGCAGCTTATAAACAAGCACAGGCTCAATCAGAATGCGTTAGAGCTTAACAGCTTGCTGAAGCCTCTCTGCTAGTGCTGACTAACCCACTACATGTACCATCTCCATACAGCAACTTAGCAAATTCCTTTTTAGTGCTCCAAAAGCGAGGGCAGATGTAGCTTCAACAGCAAGAGGCAAATGCTTGTGCTGAGCACGGTGTTGGCCTTGCCTGCTCTGAATGCTCACTCTCTTCTCTACATAACCATGCAGGTAGTATATGAAAGGCAAATGTCAGACTCAGCCTCAGAAGTGTGAAAAGCACCACCCTGAAGCACACAAAGGGGATTACTGGAGGACAGTCTGCAAGCAGGGATTGCAAATGGCCAGAGTAGGCCAGTGGGTAAGAACCTGAACCTGTGGGACTGAAATTAAAGGGAAAGCAGGGGAAGAAATTAATGGGAAGTTTAGATACGTCCAGAAGCCAAGAAAGGGAAAACCATTCAAAGGTGGTGAACGAGGTAGGGTAGGGGTGAGCTCTCAGCCTGGAAACCAGTGGCAATAGGAAAATGATCACTCTAAGAGGAATCGCCTGAATGTTCAGCTACCACTTTTTGAGCATCTGCAGATACACAAGAGTCCCACACACAGTAGCTTGGAAAGATTTCTGCAGCCGTCTGCATCAAGGGTAACATGTACCCAACACATTCTTGTGTTCCACTCCCAAGTGATAAGGAGTAGAATAACCCCTTCTGTCTTCATTTCTTATTTCTCTAGAATGTTAATGCTAAAATAACAGCCTGAGGAGAAGGAGAATGGGCCATGGGATTTTCACTTGCTGAAAAACAGTAAGAGAACAATGAGCCTTGGAAGAAGCCAACAACAACCTTTTTTTTTTTTTTTTTTGTAGATCCCATTTATGGCAATGAGCTAACAGCCCAGTCTTGCCAGTGGACTGAGTTGGGAGTTCATCTGAATATGACCCTCCCTACAACCAGTTGGTAAAAGTTTGCAGCAGCTCTTTAAACTGCTTTGGGGGCCATGCTGTGGAAGATTCAGCTTGTTTACAGCATGCGTGGTTCCAACTGGATGTGCAATCCACTTTGTTAGCCTCTGATCCAAATTTTCTGTGCTGTCAAAAGAAGGTATAATTAAGGAACCTGCTAAGGGACCTCATTCTGTTTGAAACTTTGGGCTTAGAATATCTATTTACATTGATGGGACAGTTTTGCTTCATTTCAAGATGAATAGGCTCATCAGAAAAAACAAACCAACCCACCTTAAAAGCAAAGGCATTCTGAAGTCTTGATCATCATGAAAGTCTAGCACCATTATTTTAGATTAATGTGGGATGATGTTTCATGGTTCTGAATGGAGGACTTTGGAAAGACTGATGTATAACTTGTCTTCGCAAGCTGAAATAATAGCCACTATAAAGTCACCTTCATTGATAAATAATAGACTGCAGAAGAAAATAGTGGTTCAAACAATGGTTTTGTCAAGTGTTGAAAGACCTGAAGTCCTACAGAAATGAAATCTTCCTGGCTAGACAATAAAGGTTTGGTCTGAGAAATTGAATTCATATTGTACTGGGAAGTGGCGGGCAGATATTGCTGTCGAATGCACCTCTCTCCTACTGTAAAATAGGTTCTAACAGTGACAAACACTTCAGAGTAACTGAAAGTGAAGATTCTCTAAGATGCTTTCTTTTCAGCTTTGAAAAATATTTGCACTTAAGGCCGCAAGCTCTGGCACAGAAAAGCTTTGCAGTAGCATTCTCTAGGTATCCGTAAAACAATCTGTTCTTGTAGATGTCGCTCAGATATGCTCCACACACCATGAGCTGAAGAATATCCATCTTGATGGAACAGTAGTTCTAAATTCTGCAACATACCATTGTTTGGGATAGCAGTACTGACATCTGGTGATTGTGTGGACAGAGAATATAAAAATCGGAGCCACCAGGGTTAAGCAGAAATTAATACCATTATCTGAGCACTGTCTTGCCTACTCTTTCCCTGAACTCCATGAATTCCGAGAGATGGTGTGTATCTGTGATTGTCTTTGGTCACAAGGAGGTCCACATCAGGGATAAACATCTACGGAATACTTGGAGTACTACAGGTAGCTTTAGATTTCACTTTGAAAAACATCTTAAATTAATCTCAGGCTGCACTATTGCTGAATTTAATGGAATCAACCTTTTCAACAAGGGGATACCTTATGCTGATGATCAAAATACCTGTAGAGATTATTTGTGGGAAACACGGGCTCACTTGCTTAGATGGTCTGCCAACTGTTTGCCCTCCCTGCAGAGATGCACAGCCAGTGAACTCACTCGATTTACTGATGTTTAGTTCTCAGGACACGTTAACTTCCTAATACAAATGGTTTCATTCCCCTTGCTTGCTTAAGGCTGTTAAGATAGTCCAGGCTCTGGCACAAAATGTTTCTTTTCCAAATCCAACGAAAGATTCACGCAACAGCCATAACAGCTTTCAGTCCTCAAACATCTACATGAAGCCTAAAATTTGTTTTTGATCATACTCCACGTATCAGAAAATGATGTGACTGGAGGATTAGTAGGCTCTAGTGCTCTTTGTAGGTAAACATTGTTCTGTTGTTTCCACTACAGAAAGGGTAAGAAAGATTTCCAGACTCTTATCAGCAGATTAGCACTGTTAATATTCTGACTTCACAGACAACTAAAACTGTCTGAAGTATGGCCAGCCAAACTGTCACAGGTATGCAAGCTGCTAGATATCCCAAAGGACTGCTGTTTTCATTTCTGACGAACCTGGATCAGCTTGCAAGTCCTATTATTTGAAATCTTTTGGATGGCTGAGAGAGAAGGAAGGGTCCTTATTATTCTGAAATCCAAGACCCCAAGGTCTTGAAGTGGCTGTCTCTACAGTCTCTTCTCCCTAGAGAGCAAGTGACAAGAAAAGTCATACAGAGATTGCTCATTCAAGGACCTAGTTCATCCAAGGAGTATGTACCATTTCTGATACCACCTCCTTGTTCTTCATTCAGAGTACCTTCTATGGCTGTTTTTGCCATTATCTCAACTAGCAATAGATGGCTCAGAGAACACCCTCTGATGGAAAAGGCAAAAGGAATCCCCCATGAGCAATCAACCCAAAGAGCTGATCTCCATGAACATAATTAGCAAGTGTGCAGCAACAAATACAAGATTTATTACAAAGAGAGCTTAACTCTCTAACCTATTAAGAAGAATATTCTAAGAGGACTTCAGAAAAATTAAGGCCCTCACCACTCACACCAAGAAATTTTCTTCATACTAGCATATGGAGTCAAAACTTCTCTTATTTCCTCCTTTTTTGGCTCCAAGTCTTACATTTCTTCTCTCTGTGCAGTTGTAGATTCAACAGAAAGACCTTCACAAGTCTTCACCTCCCCACTTGCTTATACCTTGCTGGCATAGGCACTGTAAGAGTAAGAAATAGAGATAAAGGTTCTCAGCACCTTGAAAGGGAGTAACACCATTTCCTCCTCCTGCACCATCAGGCAATTTTGAAATGAGAGGCCATGGCTACCACACTTGGTGCTGAGTTTAGTGCTTTTAGTGCTGGGCCACATGAGGGACACCAGTCTGCAAACCTTATGCTCTAGTCCTATTGAGACAGATACCAAGATGCTCAACGCAGCATGTTCGGTTCATAACAGAACTCTAGGTGACAAGCATCGGCTTTTGTCCCCTTAACTTCACCCCCTTGAACATCTCAGACATTAGGTATGACTCTCGACCTAGACTCTGTGGTTTTATCTACGTCATACACACACATTGAATACATCTTCTAGTACGGAAGCTGCAAGGGCTTAAACCGGGACTGTACTTAAAACTGCTGCAGTATTCCAAGAAGCTTTGAAAGAGCTTTGTACAGACTTTTGCACCTACAAATTTCTTCTTCTTAGTACAGTACAATCATGTGAACAGAAGCAACAGCTTTTAAATTTGCATATGCAAAACAGCTGTAAGAAACATTGCTCCTGTAGGAATGAAAATCTAAGTAATAACAACAAGGTAGGGGAAAATACAGTTTAAAACACGCTATGAGTAACTTGAAAAAAGATTTTATGTGGCCTATCCAGACTATATAATCTAACAATTTTATATGGGGGCATTATGATTAGTAAATATTGCTGCTTTCAAGAAAGATCTAAAGTACGGTTTTAGCTTCTACTCATGTAAACATACATACATGTGCATAAATTGTATTTGAGTTTCAGGAAATCAGTACTGTTACTCACTTGCGAATCTATACACCTTAGTTTCCAAATGACCCAAGGCCTTAGTTTCAATCTTTTTTTTTTTTTTTAAATATGTAGCAATTTTACAAATGGAAACTGATAAAATGGATTTTTAAACCAGTGCTACTTGTAATTATATAGACTTCTTTTTTAATCTAAACATGCAGAGCAACCAACATTCAGATTAAACTCGTAAATTTCCACATAACTTAATTAGCTACTAATGCCAGACAGCAGTATGAATTTTCAAAAATATTATTAGTTTCAGGGTTATGGAAGCATTACATATTACCCTAGATGTATAAAAACTGGAGACTAAAAATTGTCATTTTGCCTCTTCAGTCTAACTCCTTACCCCCAAAAAAGGTAGCATGCATATCACACTCAGAAAAATTGGCAAGTCATGCTAGTCCAATGTTCTGCTCAAAGCAGAGCCAACTTTACATCTAGACTGGGTCGCTCATTAGTACTGCTGCTGTTTCTTTCTTCATTTTATTTTGATTAATATGCCATCTTTGGTCACCGAAGGAGACAGCTGAAATGTTTCTTAGGATTACTCTGAAGCAGTAGCTTCGGAAGCCTGGCTTTGAGGGGGGACAAAAAAAAAAAAAAAAAAAAAAAAAAAAAAAGTCGGCAGTATTAACTACACGCCAGCAGAGGGAAACACAGCCTCAGGAAAACTCACCCTCTTGGAGATGTTTTTTACCCATCACATCCTTTGAAACTCACTGATTAACCCAGGGATAAATTAGACCCACTGAGATGTGATAGGATATGTTGTCTGGTATCCTGTATTTACTATGTATCCTAACAGAAATAAAAGTGATCTCCGCTTTGAGTTGTATCTGTTAATTTGTGACTCAGACATCCTGGGCTTGACTTTTTTCAAGGTTTTAAGTGTGTACTACTCCTCTCCATGAAGTTAATGGGTCCAAAGTGCACTTGGCAAAATATGATCGAAATCCAGCACAGTTAGAAGTGACTTCTAGATGTTGGAATTCACATCTTTCTCCTTGGAAGATATCATTCAAACACCAACCTCTGCAGCAGTAGGTGCTTGTGACAAAATCACCTCTGGAAAAAACAAACAGAACAAACAGTCATGATCGGCAAGCTCTAAGAACACTTCTCACACACTGGATCAATGCATCTCTGTCCCAAACACTGATTACCCACACCCTTTCTACACAAAAGAGAAGTGCAGTATTAGGCTAGGTTTTATTGGAAGTTTAGCGACAGGGGAGCATTGCTGCCTTCAGGAGGTGTGTTCAGATGGCATGTATCCAGAACACTGGGAGGGCTTCCAAAACTAATGGGGAAGGTAGGAAATGTAGAAAAAGCTTCCAAGAGTGGGACTGCATACGAGCATGAATTTCACCTCTCTGAAAGCCCTTCACCACTCCGGGCTCACAACATCTGCTTCCAAATCCCTCTAAACCAGCCTGCTTCTCATACTCACTGTTCTAGCTCCTAAGGGTTACATCTGTTAAAGGACACTTATGAAAACACGTAATTAAAAGATGCTGTACTCTCCAGGCAACCAAAGTAAGTACACACACTATGACCTGCTTGCCAACTCTATACAAACAAAACAATGCACTACAGTGTGCTCTGCTCCAAGGGACACCAAATGCAGTGATGTTAAACACCAGTCATTTGGGCTAAGGGAAAGAGATGGAAATTTAATTAAAAGTTGATGGCTATGACGGGTAATTTTGTAAGATTTGGCTGCCTTAAGAACGCATTCTTTTATTTCCCTCCTCCATGTTCAAAGCCAGCTACAGCCTCATCCTAGAAGTTTTGAGCACCTTCTTTTTTCTCTGAAGTCCGGAGGCACTGACGAAAGTAAGAATTTCGAATTATTTCCCACAGAGCACCACAAATACATTCCCCTGACACACACTGTACTCCTGCCCCCACCATGCCAAAGAGCTCAGTGCCGCTGTATGCAGAAACCCAGTGTGACTTTTTAAGTTTTGGTGATCAAAAGTGGGTCTGCACAGTGTCCTTAACGTTAGATCCCTGTGACTGCATCCTCACTTTTGTTGCTGGCATTTTCAGCTGCATGCAGCTCACTAGGGACTCACTATGTGACAAAGAAAACTGGCAATTCAGCCTGGGGAGGTGGGTGCCCACTACACTTGCTGTCAGCATGCAGGCTAGGAAATACACTAGCTGCTCAAGAACAGACATCCAGAGTGTCTACCCGCAAATGCGGTATGACTCTGGCAGTAATGCTACATATGAGGGTGAAAAACAGGATACGTGCAAAGTATAGTAGTCCGTCAACATACAGAATCCTGGTAGTTTTCCGTCTCTTTCAATCCAATGGATCCTAAAACAGAGTGGGCAGCTGTCACCGCATCACAGATGTGCTGCAACTACTGACAAGGTGGAAGGACACAGGGAAACAGCATGTCATCTGCTTTGACTGCAGGCCTTCCAGAGTAGGCTCAGCTTTTTGTACAGTCTAGAATAACATGCCTTCAATGCCACTTGCTTCTCAAGTAGTAACTAAACTTTCAAAGAAACACAGCTAACTCAGCTGGCGTAAAAACCAGCAGGAGCTCCATACCAGTGATGACGCAAAACAGTCTTGCACAAAGGGACATTAACCACAACCCCTTAAAACTGAGAAAAATAAAATTCAGTGTTCCCCCCACAACATTTTAGGCAAGGTGACACACAGATTTTTTTAAATTAATGACCAGCCTTGTAGTAAGTGCCACAGGACCTTAGTTCAATTGCAAAAGAGGAACCTGCAACAGTTAAGAACTGTTGACCTTTGAAATTAAAGCAAAAAAGCCACCTACCAAATCACTCTGCAAAACAATATCTCAGTACAATGGGAGGAAGACAGTTCAGAGGAGAAAGCATCTTTAGGAACCCCTCTTATCCCTCTACTATGTCATCACTATGCCTAGCACAGTCAGCTGCACCTAACCACAGCCATACTCCTTTAACATCTCCCATCCAAGCAAACTGACTTAACATGACAGCTGATAAAATCAGAACCAGGGGTGTTGTAACATAAAGTTACACACATGCCCCTAACAAAATCTGAAAACTTAAAACACTGAAAATACTTTCTTTCCTTCCCTCTACTGGGCCTCTTCAACCATTTCAGGGTTTGCTTGTTCCAGAGTGAAGTCTCATAACCAGGCTGCAATTTTTCATTTCCATTCCCTGCTCACAAACTCAGCTGTTTTCAAAATATGTGAGCTGTAACTAAGATTGGGCTAAGACAAAAGATCACCAACCCAAGCCATTAAATGATTCAGGCTGCAGAGAGTGCTTTGAATGATTTTGTGGAGTTCTTCCCTCAGGGTCTTACCTTGCAAATAGGGACCACAGAAAGCTGTGTGGTGTGTTGTTATGGGGGAGACTAAGGAGGTGTTCTTCCCTGTAACAATGGCCACAAGGCTGGAAAGAAAGGAGTCAAAAACTGTGGAGATTGCTCCTTTACTTCTGCAAAAGCCCAAACCTTTTCATATTCTTACAGAGACAAGCACCTTCACCACTAAGCAGATGAACATCCATGGGTATCATGGATGCTAGAAAGCAACATCCCATTACTTTCTCCTGGAAGCTCACGGCTATATTCTTTTGTATCTCTTCATCCTGGATCTTAAGGGCTGTAGGGAAGAAGCAGTAACAGTTAGGGACACCTCTGACAGCTGCTGTGTGCTCTCTCTAGGAAGGAAAAGATGAGCAGAACTAGGAGGAGGACTTTTCCCTTCATTAGAAATCTTCAGAAGCACTATCACAAAAAATATTAAAAAAAAAAATTAATGAAAAAGCTGAAGAAAAACATGGAGCAATTTTAACTCCATCTCTGACAGAAACTCTTCCTGGTGTGTTTCATGTGATTTTGGAGTCCAGTATTACTCATCTTCCTACCATAAACTGGGATAGTAGATACATAGCAGATCACGGCAAACATACTGGAGACCAAGGAACTTGCCTGAATCTCAGCACCAGGCATTTGCAAAGCAAAAAGAGCACAGCAGTACTGACGCAGTAATCACTGATCTCACCAACTGGCAGGAAGCAGTGCTGTTTATCCCAACCACTGAAGCATGCCAATGTCCAAGATAAAGTGCATAACCCAATAAACAGTGTAGGGCTTAGCTTATCAGCTTGTGCTTTGCTTACTAGCCTGTGCATCAACAGCTAAATTGGGAGGGTGGATGGGGGTAGCACAGAGCAGCAGCCTCTCTCCCATGGATTCCACCCTCGAGGCTTTTGAGGCAACTTGGTCATTGTGTTGCATGCTGTCCCTTCTCAACAACACTACCATCTCAGCAGAGGAAGCCCTCCAAAGTAGCACATCTGGAAAAACGCTGAAGTGATGACAGCATGGGATGACAACAGTCACAGAGAAGAAGTCTAGTTCCAAGCTGATACCTAGATTTTGCAGACCGCCTAGAGGTAAACATACAGTGACAAACCCATTTGTTCAGAAAGAGAAAGAGCAGGTTGGAGAAGCAACCAAAGTGATAAGGCACAAAATAAGGAAAGTGACCCAGAAAAGTTTTAAGACAATGGTCAAAACACAGCTGTCTGCTTATATCATGCACAACTGGGAATGCAGTCCAGCCAAGTTACAGAGGTTTTCCAGATCTTACACTAAACAAAATTACAAGCTCTGTCCCAGTTTGGCCTCAATACAAATATACTCCACCCCAAGATGTTGTCATACTAAGCAAACCAGAGTTTTACAAGTACTCCATTTCTGTAGCCAGCACAAAAGCACAAGTCTCATTAAGAGGAAATGCAGAAGTGCAAAAGGAATTGTTTATACCAGGTTTCCCTGACCATCACAGCACAGGTCAGTATTATCACTACAGATCTATTATTACTGTTGTCACTGTACTGTACAAATATTAGTATCAAAATATTGTACTATGAATATCCAATTACTATTTAATTATTGATATCCAGTACTCATATTCAAAGTGCAAAATCAAATGAACAAAAGAAAGACAAAGAGAAGTAAAACTTAACAAGTTACTAACATGTTCTTCACCGTAACTATTGGTAGTTTTTAAGTAAGGTACATGAAGAGATGGATTGCAAGGACACCAATCCCTCCAATCAAAGATAGCTAAATAAGTGCAACAGCCGGGGACCTATTGATCTTTTCAGTATTGCAATTTGCCCACTCTCACAAACTGAGACGTCACAGCGAAACTAGAGATGTCTATTTTCATTAACTTCATTTCACTTCTATTTAACTTCTTAACACATTTTGGGCTGTGAAGTACCAAAACAAAAGGCACAGTAACAAAAACTGTCTTTCTCCGCTTAAAAAAAGAAAACACTCTTTTAGGATAATTCACACAAACATCAAAGAACGGTTATCTATAATAGATGCTGAGTAAGAAATACTCTTAAGCTACTATGTCTGTGCCTGGGACAAGGACAAGAACAAGTGGTTAAGAGCAGGAACAACAGCAGGTCTTTTCCTACGAAAAGCAGGCAAAAGCATTTGGAAGAAAGGAGGGGAAAGAAAAAAAAAAAGACATTCTGGACTATGAAGGCAGGAGGAGCAAATCTGTGAGCTTTAGAGGCAGTAGAATAGGGAGAACACTGCTGAACATTCGCAAAGAAAATAAGAGAACAGAAATACAGATAGGAGTCTGGAATTAGCTTAACAAGATGTGATATACGAAACTACAAAGGAATTTAGAAGGTTCTCAGCTGTTCCACTTTTATAACATTAAGGAAAAGTATAGAAAAGCACTTGTGGAAGCATTAGCATATGCATCAGCATACCCCTAAGTACTGAACCACGAGAGATAAAATGGCCACGAGTCTGCAGAGGCAGCCATTTTACTTGCTTACAGAGGTATCCAAGTGCTACCAGAGGTATGATTTGACATACAGATTTGCAAAACAACCAGCCACAAACTGCAGCTATTGGAGGAAGGGCATAGCTGCAGAAAAGAGTACCAGTCACACTCCTAGCTTCCAGTAACTATAACAAGCATACAGAACACAGGAATGAAAATATCCACACCGCCACATGGAATCTTCTTCAGTAGCAGCCCTCACTCTTCGACAGGTTTCAGAGAACAAGTTCCTGAACTGTTTGTTGTAACATGGAGCAGAGAGCTTATTATCCTAGAAGACATGCCTCAGTGTGAGGAATTCCATCACAAACCTGAGCCATCAGAATTGTTTACAGCATTAGAGGTGATTTCTCAGCTTGACCTTGCACAATAGCACTGAGTATCTCTCCCCCTCTGACTGGAATACCTCTCTAGAAACAGCTGAACACTAAATTGTTTGCCTTTTTCATTGCTACAATACATTGGTGGTTCAGTTACCATGTAGATGACAGGCATGTTAAGTGCTTATAAAAATAAAACAATAGCCTCACTCTTGCTAAACTCTTGACCTAAAGAGCACCTTGAAACAAATTCCTTCATTCATCTTCTAATCTAAGGGCAACTTCTGCACAAAGTGGATTATACTAATTTTACCCAAACTGTTCTAGCTTTCAGCCTGGTGTGATGCAATCTAACTTAAAAATATGTTTGAACATGATTTAGAGTCCAAGGGGATACTACCCTTTAATTTCCTTATGCTCCCTCTTTCAATTACCAGTTAGCTAAAGGTTTTACATTTGGCTACATTTTCCACTTCAATTTCACCAATTCTTTGTTGGCCTTAAGGATTAGCTTTCTTCAGAAATATATAGTAAGAATTTACATGACCGTGTCTGTAACAAGCCCTGCCATTGTGGCCTCGAAATCCAAAGGCACATTATGAAATAAAGAATCTCTGACAGGTTAACAGGGTTGCAGTTCTATTTCTCTCTAGCAGCCACCAAAGCTACCAGTATAGCACGATCAGTATAGTATGATTTTCCTTTTAAAACTCAAGAGAGTTGTATTCTCAGTGACTTAGGTGAACTCATAACATGACTGACAATATCAAAGGCCTGATACGGAGGTTTCCAAGGCATTCAGGAAAATTATTCGTGTCAATATAAACCATTTTAGAACTCTCTGCAACTACAGGAGGAAAAAAAAAAAAGGCTAATATGATGAATATTATCCAACAGGTTTTACTCTTCTGGCATAGCTGTATCAAAGCTGCAAGATCAACAGATTTCTGAAGTTAACCAGCACTTCAAGAAAGGGGAGTTGGTGCACAAGATACCAAAAAGAACCTCACACTCTCAGAATTAGAATTCACAACTCTTTTATTCAGTTCTCCATGTTAGTAGGACAGTGTTCAATGTACAACACCCCATTCCACAGTGCTGCTGGTCCATCCTTTCTTCCCTTCATTGTGAAGGGGGCACTATCAAGAGATAAGTGTCCCCGTAAGAGGGAAGAGAAGACCTCCCGCTGGTGTAGAAAAACCTAGAGAAACAAACCATTGAAAAAGTTAGTCTTTTTCCCCAAAATATTAATATCAGAAATTCAAGCAGACATCATAAAAAAAAAAAATCTCTGCAACTGGCATCTATCTGGCTGGTTTCCTTGATAGCTGCATTGCAGATGCACCAAGGACTGAGATATGGGTACCAAACTCCTCTTTTGACCTTGGAAAAGGCCGTTCCAGGTAAAGGAGTGAAATGCAGTGAAGTCTGTGTTCTAAAGCTAAAATCTAATTCCTGTTACCTTTCCTGTGGGTAGAGGAGTTCAATCGCTGCAACTGTTGATCCAGCATCTTTCACAAGCATTACATTCCTGTGGAAATATTTCATGTGGAAAAATTGTGTAAAAGTTTAGCAAAGTCAAACTGCAGCCTCTTTCTGCCTAGTTCTCTCACTGATAAAGATTCATCCAGTAAACATTTCCATTCCGGCATGGACAAGCATTCCTACATCACATTACATTTGTGCTACTCCTCCCATACACTGTTGTAAAGATGGGTGGGGAGAGTAACCATAACATTTGTGTTGTTTCTGTTGGCCTTGTGTTTGTTAGATCGATGGGAAAATATACACACAAGCATACCAAGTTTCCTCCTGAAACTCGTAAAATACTATACAAGTTTCAGGCTTAATACACAATACCACTGGACAGACAGAATCCAGAGAATAATAAATACTAGCAGACAAGTGCTTTGCACAGTAGTAGTGAGCAAGCGAAACTGCACACACATCCTTGGGCAAACCACATTTCTTGTACAAAACGCCAGGTATGCAATATTTACAGTTGCACAAACAGTCAATGCCATGTTCCCATTCTTCATCATGGTATAACTAAAACAGTCATCTTAACTCTCAGCCTCCCGCTACATTGATAAAATAGAGTTGGAAGGATACCTGTGTACACAGCTACTGCTTAGTCTTCTCTCTCTGCTTCATGGCACCTTCCTGTTTAGTCCATGTAACTCTCCACAGTTTTCACCTCTCCAGGTCATTTCTCCCCACAATGTAAGTATTTTACGACACAGATAAACTAAGCATCAAGGAAGCTCAGTAGTATCACTGCTTCCACCATAAACAGGAAATCTGCACAGAAAAAATGCATAACTGGCGAAAGACGTAGCAACAACTGGGTTACTGGCTAGTTTCTCCTCCTACGGATTTTTCCTCCCTAACAACAAATGCTATTTTGCACAAGAGGGATTGTCCCAATAAATTCTGGAAATTCACACACACCCCTGAAAATTTATGAATGTGATAAATTAGTTTTTTTTCTGATTACAATACTTTATTGAAAAAAATGCCAATAATCTCTAATAAAACTTCATTTATTTTCCATTCCTGTATTAAAGTAGTTCAATTATATGGCAATCTGTGTAAGACAAAAATTCAGTCCTGATTTGGAAAACTGTATATATCGTATGACATTAAACCACAGATTAACATAATACAGTGCCTGTACTTGGGAAAATGCAAAGCATTACATGATGAGGGAAACTTAACAATTCATTGTCGACCAAAGGCAACTGCACTTTCCAGTGACAGCTATACAGGATACTATTGACAAAGACTTCTGCTACTACTGCGTATATTGCAATAAAAATATACAGCCTAGTAAAAACTATGCTAGACTTCAACTCTCTGTCCTCATCTGGTTAAGTCCAAGATTAGCACAGATGACCATTCTCTGTTAGAGAGCATTCCCACTGTTCGACTGATCTCAGCCCTATGCACCAGAGACATTTCAGCAGCCAGTACTTTCTTAATAAGATACATGTGCAGAAGCACATCAAAGAGTTCTGAAAGCAAAAAGAAATGGCAACAAAAGATGCAATTCAATATACACACTTTCAAAGTCCTTTTTCAGATGTTTCTTTGTCTCCTCTTATTAAAAGATAGAAAAAAAAAGCCTTCTCCCCAGAAACATCAATGAGTACTCAACTGACACCAGACTTTGGATATAACTAGTTATGTAGTTCCTATACATTTGACATTCCCTTAACCATTCTGCTTCCTATAGAAATGGACAACTGAATGACATATTACACTAAGACAGAGTACTATATGCAGTTGCATATAGCAAATTGCCTCCAAATAAAAAAGTAGACTTAGCAGACAGACAGAAAAATCACATAAATCTTTTAGGAGCTCTTCCCACACACACACTTGGCAGAGCTTAATATGCTGACATATTACTATGCAGACTCTGTATATTCTAGTAACACTTGTACTCATTCTAAATGGAACAAAAGGGGGATACAGAAATACTCTGAAAATGCCTTGCCTAAGTACAATGTAAATGTTAACTTTTCTATCAGCCTAATCCATAATCTGCTTTTCAGTCAGCATGGGGAACCTATCTATTCCTCCTTTCACATACATAACACCCCTTGCCTGCCCCTGGAAATCTATGAAAAGAATGGAAAATATTTTGCCTTCTTCAAATCTCTACCACATCAAAGTTGCAGAGAACAGGATGCTTTGCTACGTCACATCTAGTAGAAAAAAGAATTACCCTTTTGTATTGACAGCCACATGTGAAAATGTGGAGGATCGGTGAGAGTACTCTAAATCCTTGCTTATTTTACACCCCCCCCACAAAAAAATCTTTCCTGAACAGTTGACTCTAAGTGATCAAGAATGGTCCCCTTAAGCATTAAAAAGGCTTACATACATTTCTATGCCTCTATCCCTTACTACGTTGAGAAGCAAAAGGTTACCAGTGTAGCTGGTCAAATAAGCCCATGTTCAGGACCAAATGATGACCCTTTTTCCCAAGCATCACTGCCATCTAAATTCAGTGCAGTTTCCGTATCAACAGCTCTGTAACAACTTTCAGCTCTCCTCCTCGACACCCAGTCCGCAAAGACTAGCATGACTAGCATATATTATGTGCAGAAAGACTGGTGAGATTACTTCTTACAACAAAAAGCTTGGAATGCTCAAGAGTAGCAAAAGCTGTTTTACTGCCTCATCTCCATCTTTGCTGACAGACTGTCATATGCTTCAGACTCCTTTGCCTCTACTACCAGATTTCACTTTCTCTCTTTCACATCTCCAGTTTGACTGGATTTTAAAAAGTTTCTCTATGAGCTTCATCTCATACACAGACTTTGCTCATCGTTCTATTTAACAAGACTCTCTTCAAATCTCCACCCAAAATATTTTTCACTTTGCACATTTGATCTCCTTTCATTTTGCAGTAACTCAGTTCTGGGATCTCCAGGCTGTCATCTACATAACATTTGTAAAGGCTGTATGAAAAGTGAGAAGCGACCGAAAAAAGCACACCAGTTGTCCATAGTCCTAAGTGGTACCTGAAGTGCACTGGAGATTATTTAGGAGCCTGAATATCAAAAACTCAGATCCAGCTTAGTTTCCACATGTAAGGGTTCTTCCCGATTTTAGTGCGACTACCCCAGATAATGACAGGAAGAAGAACATGGACTTTATCAACTATTACTTAGCTGTAAGTGAACTAGAAAAATTTACCAAAGTACAAAAGCTACTGCTGCGTTCTGTGTATTGGTATACATTCTGACCACAGTTTCCCCTCCTGCCCTCCAATTCACTTGCATGCGTTTCTCCACATTTTTAACTGACCCAGACTCAAACTTCCCCTGTGCCAGACCCTTCATCAGTCTTCTGTATCCTGCTCTTCTCTCCTTTTTTTACTTTCTTTTCAGAAGCAGAAGTCATCCTACTAGAGGTCAGCATTTTAATCTCTGGTAGGAGACTTACTTAGAATGGAAGTATTGTTATGATGGAACATACTAATGATGTGTGCAATAATAATTCTTTGATGATGCCTAGATCAGTGGTCTCCAAAGTGGAGTGCACATTCCCCAGGGGGGCATGCAAGACAATCCATAAGGCTGCAGGAAGAAAATATATTTTGCACCATTAATAAATACAATGAAATCAGTGTTTAAAATAGTGTTGATTTCATCTTTATCTCATCCTTTAAAAATTTCTGGTTTTGTGCATGTTTTATAATGGACATAGTAGCGTATGTAAATAAACATATCATAGAATCATAGAAAGGCTTAGGTTGGAAGGGACCTTGAAGATCATCGAGTTCCAACCCCCCTGCCACAGGCAGGGACACCTCCCACCAGACCAGGTTGCCCAAGGCCACGTCCAGCCTGGCCTTGAACACCTCCAGGGATGGGGCTTCAACAACCTCTCTGGGCAACCTGTTCCAGTGCCTTACCACCCTCACAGTGAAAAATTTCTTCCTAATGTTTAATCTAAACCTGCCCTCTTCCATCTTAAAGCCATTCCCCCTCATCCTATCACTACATGCCCTTGTAAAAAGTCCTTCCCCAGCTCTCCTGTAGGCCCCCTTTAGGTACTGGAAGGCCGCAATAAGATCTCCCCAGAGCCTTCTCTTCTCCAGGCTGAACAGCCCCAACTCTCTCAGCCTCTCCTCATAGGAGAGGTGCTCCAGCCCTCGGATCATCCTCGTGGCTCTCCTCTGGACCCGCTCCAGCAGGTCCATGTCCTTCTTATGCTGGGGACTCCAGAGCTGGATGCAGTACTCCAGGTGGGGTCTCACGAGAGCGGAGTAGAGGGGCAGAATCACCTCCCTTGACCTGCTGGCCACACTGCTTTTGATGCAGCCCAGGATACGGTTGGCCTTCTGGGCTGCGATCGCAGATATTGAGGTGCATGCTCAAAATGTTTTTTACTGATAAGGACATGCAATCAAAGTTTTAGACCACTGGTCTAGATAACTGAAGAGGTAGCTGAAACTACTAGCTGTTAGCCATTAAGTCAGAAACATTATATACTTCGCATTTCCCACTTTCTCCCACTTTCAAAAAAGAATTTCAACTGTTGGTGCTTTGAACGTTATTTTCTATCTTGAGATATATGAATTCTCCATAAAGAACACGGTCCTCTACTATGATGGTGTTCCTAAGGCATCTACCATTCAATCTACATATTGCTCTATGAATACCATTAAACAGTAATTAATACCTATGTAAGATTCACAGAAGAGAATAATGGATCTGGGTTTTGGCTTTTCCTGGTTTAGAGCTTTTACTTAATATTTCCAAGTTTGGGACTGATAGCATTTGGGTGCCTGAGAACATTTTGCACCTTTACTTTGTTCCTGTATCAATATATTATCTCCCCCTTACATTAAAATCATTTGAACACCTCAATTAATAAGAAGTCCTTAAATTCTTTTCATTATACTGTAATAGACTAATAACTGATATGAACCTAAAAAGCAATTTATCTTTGGTACTTACCAGTTTGGATTTAGTCATATGACTAGTTAAATAACCAAAAAAAGGCCAGGATTCAGAAGCAGAGGAGAAAGTCTCAAAGAGGTCTTTTATATATAGGAAACTTCATATCAGAATTTTAAAAAATTCATCTGGATTCATTTGAATAAGCATGCACCATTGCACCCTACTGGACAAAATCAGAATGGTTCAAGGATACAATTCAGGCTTGATGCCAAACCTATTCATTTGTTATGGGTGAATCCCTGCTGTTGTCCCCAAGTCTCAAGTTACCGTCATGTACCACGTGAAAATTCTTATTTCTTAAAGTGTCATTACAGCATGAAGCTGGTTGCACATTATACACATTTGTAAACTATGCTCATTGCATAAAATAATGCGTGTTGACAACAGTAGGATAGTTCTTCACACTCAAAGAGGGACCAGGCTTTAGATTTAAAGGAAGCAACATTTGATGTGAAATACTAAATATATGTATACACACAAGTAATTTCAGTTATCACCCAGTAGCAGTGTGATAAACTACTCAAGAACATTTCAAAAAGAGACCTACATGTACGAGAGGTACGTAAGAGAATCACCCCAAAAGTAGCATTAGATAGCAGATGGACAAAAAAAGAAGTAGCAAAAAAAGCAGATGGGCTTTCAGACCATGAAGTTGACCCCTGGCTGACAGTAAGGATGCTTTTTACCTTCATAAAATAAAATTCCATAGGTAAAGACTGCAGAATCTTCCTCATTTATCCCTTGGTTTTGTAAAACAGGTTAAAACAAACATGTCACCAATGGCATAACTATGACTGATCTTCCTGTGAGGCAGACTAGATAAATTCCTTCATGCCTTGTCTTCCAGTATGCCAAGATGTGGCAACTTGGTGAAGTTTAATTTTTTAAGGCATATACTGTGCTTTATAGAGGCAGTGGGGAATCCGGAATGTTGAATCAAAGATGAGAATTAGGACATCAGGTAACCAAATACCAAATCAGATTGATAAATGCATCTACTGTACTACAGCTAGTCTTTTGATGGTTAGAATTCTGTAAATTAGACTCACCATTCAAAGGGACAGTTCAGGGACTCTGCCTCTCTCCTCCGTCCCCCTTACTTCAGTTAATATTTTGCAATCCATTTCTCCCAGTACTGTAGGTTTCCCAGGTCACAGTCACATGAGTTTCTTCTGCTACTGCTGCCACCTACCAGTTTTATTACTCTGTTGCAGCAGAAGGGCATATAGAAGAAGGTCTTGTTCAGCATGCACATAATCATCCTCCTTTGTCTAAGATGTCATGGTTTATTTGAGTTCTACAACATTTCCCTATACACTAGGCAAAGCACTGGGCACAACCAAGATCAATACAAGGCTTTGAAAGCCGTTCCATGGAGGAAGGAGCATGATCCGTAAAATCATCTTTCAAGCAACATTAAATATTAAGACATGAACTTCTGCAGAATGCAGTAAATTTTGATCGACTCACCCCACAAAAGACCATTTGCAGGCATTGCAAAGAACTAGTACTGTCTTTCTTTCAAGAAAATCTTCATGTAATATATATAAAATCAGGGTAGAGATGCAAAACTGCCAGCCAACATGAATTTGTTCAACAAATTTGAGGAAAATAAATTATTTTTTTTTTTTAGACATTACAAACCCACAAATCTCTCCCCCAAAAAACGCCCAACCACATGCCTGAAAGTGTTACACCCGTGTCCTATAGCAGCTGATGCACAAAAATATACACAAATAAAGGAATAGGCCTGCCCAGTGCTGAGACGCAAGAAGTGGGTGTGTCTGAAAGGAAAAAGCATTGGAAATGTAAGTATAACAGGTCTGTAAAATTATCTTGCAAGTAAAATTAAAGACACAAATTATCCACTCAATTATACCAGTGAAATTGGATATCACTCCACTGACTTTCACAGAGCGATTCCAGGTTTATCTCAGTGTAATTGAGAGCAAAATTTGGCTCTAGAATTATTACCTCCCACCTTAATTTGAAGCTGCAATTTATGGTATTGCTGATAAATTTGCTGTGTTCAGGAAAATATAAATTGAGAATATGAAGAGTAGACTATTTTATGAAATAGGAGAGTTATTAATGTACAGAGAAAAAAAAAAGTGCTAATTCTTTACAGATGTCATGGGAAATAAAACACTGCATCGGGAAACTTGGAAGCCTGTCTGAAGGCTCATACTCTTCTGCTTAAAATGGTATTCCAATTGTCTTATATTTACCTCTGTGAGTAAAATACAGATTCTCCTCTTTGGACAAAGTTAAAAAAACATTTAAGTTCCCAGCACTTTTAAGTGGTTTGAGATTAAGGGAGGGTGTTACCAGAGAAGGATGAAGTGTACAAGTATTTAGATACAGCAGGAAGGGCAACATAAAATGTGTCACCCCATCCTCAACAAAAAGAAATAATCAGCCCCACAGTCTTTTTCTTTAGCACACATATTCCCTCATCCGTCTTCTTTACAGGATCCTGTTCTATTGAATTTTAAAAATTTAACGTTCTTAGTACTAGTTTTTCATACTTATCAACTCCTAATTGATGCAGTTACATTTTATGTTCACTTAGCAAATGGAAAGCATCTTATCTTTCAGAAACCTAAGTTAAAATAGTACACTTGAAAGGCAAACTACCTTGAAGTGATAAAGAGGAGGTGGAATTAACGCATTATAAAACTATCCCTCATATACTTACATGAGGGGACTCACTTTTGTCTCACCTGAGTAAAGCAAAGGACAATGGCAGTTTTCTTAAAGGTCAACATGTATAGGGAGGGGAAATGAAGAAAAGTAAGATTTTCTCTAAATATCACTGTTAAAGAAATCATTCAAGAAGTTTCACCAAAATGAACTGATGGGAAGAAAAGGAAGGCAGACAAGTTAGCAAACTTATGAAGGTTACAGTAAGAGCAGAAGAGAGTCAATTTACCTGACAACAGGTCGGTTTTGGATGTCACCAAACTGCTGCGTTTACCATTTTACCCGCTTGCATTACTGGGGGGAAAAGTTTAGGAAGGAACATTCTCAAGGACTTTTCATAAGTTCTCACTCTCGCCATCAGAAAGGGGAGAAGGGAAGGTTTTCTCTGGACTGTTTGACTTTTTTGGCTCCTGAAAAGTTTTGCAAAGAACAGTAACAAAGTGTGAACTGTTAGAACGCATTTCTGTAAAAAAAGGGAGATTAAGTCACACAAAATAGAGCAACAACAAATCCCACCCAAAATCCGCGCATCTAAATTGTGTCATCGGTTTAAACAAATAAACAAAACAAAAACTTTTCAACTCAAATTGGAATGATGAGAGGCTTGGAGACTTCCAACAGCAGGCCAGGATAAACTATCAGAATGCTCCAAAAGTCACCCTCAAAGGTTAAGAAAGACTTAAAGAAATAAAACAAAGGAAAAGGCAGCAAACATCTGGTTATAAATCCTGCAGTGTTCAGTTTAAAACAATTCCTAGAACAGTGAAAAAAATAAAAATTAAAAAAGACAGTAGCAACAGAAGTTACCTGTCCGAGCACCTACTATTCCATAGAGAGAACAGGAGTGGGTCGTGTGTCTCACACCAGCCATAAAGCCCATAAACCTTCTCAAAAAGAGTGAGCCATGAGAAAGATACTGTACGTGTGATTTGTTTTCAAAGTCTCTCTAAGCCCTTAAGGTCCCTGATGTATTTAACTGACAGATTTTTGCAGTAAGGGGGAGAAAAGATTTTGCAAACGTCACTGGTTTCTTTTGTTGGATTTTGAAGTCCATTATAACATCTGTAGAACTATCTCCTTTGCGTTGGACATACACAGATGTTCCAGAGGTTATTTCCTGAGTAAGCATCACACATGAAAGACAGCACACGAAGCAGGAGAAAACATTCCAAGAGTGACCATCAGCTCAGAACAAAAATGTTAACATTCCACATATGCAATCATCAACACTGTGTTACAGATAGAGTGTAACATTCCAAGAAAAGATTTTATAAAACACATTAAAGCATTAAATACAAGGCTTAAGATACAATCTGTACATTGGCATAGCAAGACATCAATTATAAACACAGTAATTTGAACAGAAGAGAATCTCCAGTGTTACAAAGAACAAAATTTCATCAGATGTAGTTTAAGAAACTTATTCTTGCCAACAAGAGTTTCTAGCTGGGACTTTCAAACATTAGAATATACAAAAACAGTTGTACCACCATCAGCTGTATTAGCACTATTGTAATCCAGCACTACATTGACCATTTTTTTCAGCACATGCTTTCAAACCCACGTACAGAGGTAGTGTTAGTGCAACTGTACTAGCTGCATGTGTTTTTCAGCATGTGGAACTGAAGGAAATACAGTGTATAAAGCTGATGTCTGTAAAGTTCACCTTCAATAGGAGACACTGTCTTGCCACCACAGGCTAGGTTTGTTGATTTTTTTTTCCTTAAGTAAAAAAAAGCCACCCCCTCGCACCCCCAGCCCATTCTACACATTTCACTATTTCAGGAGCAATGGATAAGTAGGGAGTAAATACAAATGGGCACACTTGTCTCATGTATCAGTGAACTCTCAAGCAAGGTTTTCATATGCAGTATCAATACCCAATGTCCAAACAAATGTACGTGATGTTTCAAATCGTGTCTCCCTCCCTGACCACTATGCATAGACTTATCTCCAAGCTAGCAATGGAAGCACCAACCACAGAGGAGCAACTTATCCCAAGGGAGCCAAACTGTAAAACTCTCAATCCACTGTTTGTCTTTCAAAAAAATCTCACGTTTAATTCACAGGTTTTACTACGGTAAGGTGTAACCTGGACATTCTGAAAGGGTGACAGAAATGTAAAGCTCCTGTGAGCCATAGCCTTTCTCTGCAAAACACTAAGGAGACTCAAAAAACATTCCAGAATGTTCAGTTACCAGCTCTTTCCGCTAAAAGATGTTTCCTGTGATAGAAATACAGAGGTCCTGCTGTATCAACTAGCACACATTTACTCCCTGATGTTATTCCACATGTGTTCAATGTGTGCCACAGCTGAAAAGGGTAAGGATTGACCCTATCAGCCTCTCAAGAAGTGCAGTCACCTAAGAAAAAAGGAAAAGGAAAAGAAAAAAAAAACCAAACACAAACACACACCACCCAAATTCCCCTTAGATAAACAAGCAGAGGGACACGAGCTTCTGGAAGAGACTAGAAAATGAGGTTTCTTTCATGTTCTGTGTTTCTGCAACTCTTCATGGAAGTTAAAGAATTTTATATTCTTCAGGTATAACCTGTGCACTTGAAGGCTCAGGAAGAGAGGATTTGAAAATACGTTTACTGCTGAAGCTCCTTTAGTTGCAGGACCAGGTGGTCCATTCTCCTGCTTAACACCAACAGTCAACCTTTCACTTGATTTTAATAGTAATATTTAATACTACAAAAAAAAGCCATTTTATTACATTCCTTTTAAAATTAAAAAAAAAAAAACTGTACAAAGAAGCATGATCAAACCTCCATAAAGCAGGTTAATACTGTTCTGTTTATTGCCTCTTGAAGACTCTCTGCATAGTGTCCGTGAGTTGTGTTTAAGGTCCAAGTGAAGATAAAACAGCAGAGCAACAGAGAGGTGAGGAGGGGCCACAGAGGTGGGCAGTGCAGAGCCTCAGAGGGTACATGGGACATGCTCCATTAAAGTTTCCAGAAAACAGCAGCATTGCACACACACAACCCCCCTTCCAAACAAACCCTATTTTCACAAGATTATTCTACAATTGTAAACGTTTTACTTTGTTTTTTAAAAAAAGAGGCTTATCTTTATCTCTTTCACTCTCTCTCTAGTTCCAGGGCTTTATGAACCCAGAGAACGAGAAAGGAATGAAAAGGGAGGGAGGAGAAAGATGAGGAAAAGGAGGGGGAAGATACGGACAGAAAAATGAACTCAGTATCTGTTTTGATTATCTGTTTTCCAAAACAGCTCACGGCTAATGAGAAAATGCACAGCTGGAAGGACTAAGAAAAATCAGACAGCCTGGAAAAAAACTAAGAGCTAAACAGCCAAAACCCAAAAAGAAATAAAGCAAAGCAAATGCACACACACAAACACACACAAGTGTGTGTGCTCACACCACACACACATAGGGGTCCAGGATCAATTTGTTAATTGTTTGTGGACCTAGGTTTTTTTGTTTTTTGTTTTTTTTTTTTAATTCTGGCCGAGGTCTCTTCTTTTTTCTCCCCCCCACCCGCCCCCTTTTTTTTTTTAATTTTTCTTTTTTAAATCTGCTGCATGTTTCCCAAAGCTAAGCATTGAGTATTTCTCCCCTCTTTGGATTTCTGCCAACATCAGCTTTTATGTTCAGTGGGGAAAAAGTAAGCCTGGTAAGTATTATATGAGCTGCAGTTTTATTCTAAAGTACCTATAGATGTCTAATCACTTTTAACCAACTTTTCCCTCCTCCGCACCTTACCACATTTCCCCCCACAAAAAAAGAGCAAAAAATAAAAACAAACAAAAAACCCTCCACACCAGTGTACAGGCTTTAACTCAGTGTTTTCTTAACAAATAGTCGGCAGTGTTTTCACTTTGGCCACTGTTAAAGATGCAGGCATAGAGAAGGGAGTGTTGGACTAGCATGTATTAAAAAAAAAAAAAAAAGGAACATTAACATTGCAGATCTCTCTCAAAAAGACTAAAACACTAACAAATACAAGTCGATGCACGTTTGCTTTAAACTAGTGTAATTCTTTTTCACATTGGGTTAAACATTATTTTGTACACCAAACATTACAGTGCTGTTTATCTCCTCCGATCATGCAAAAAAGTTAAAACGTGCCATTTCTGCCACAAATAGAATATGACCAATTCCCCTACATACCTTCCAAAATCAGGATTTGCAATGAGAAAAGCACAAGTACTAAAATCCTCCTTCAAAAGTTTCATAAAGAAATACAGACACAAAGCTGTCAATTAATACCAAGATGGCACAAATTACAGATTTGTACAGAAAGCTCACGTTAAGTCAACTGACACTTCTCTCAGCCTCATCATTTGAAAGGCCATATCCTGCAAGGTCAGAAAGTGATGACTTTAAAAGGATCCTGAACTTACTCCCATCTACAAGAGTAGTAACAGTAGGTGTGCAGAAACTTTGAAATACCTGGTATTTAACACCTTCAACCCACATTGAGAATTTGAGGCACTCAGCAATTTACAGGATCAAGCCTTACAGAGGTAGAAGAGACTTAACTTGTGCAGTAATTCACACAAGTTTCTAGAGAGCTGCCAGACAGCTTTCTGAAAATCTTCAAGCGTGAATCATGCTCCAATGCTTTCCTGTGAACACACATGAACTGCAATGCGTCTGGGAACCACAGCAGCATCCAAATAAAATTCCCACTTAGGATATGAACTGAGCATCTTCATTAGATAACTGATGCTGAAGAATGAACACACTTTTATGTTCTGCAAAAAAGTAGGGGCAGCAATCACAGCACGCATGCCTTTTACTCTTGCTCTCTTGATTGACACCTCCACCCATTTCCTCACTCCTCTGAGTTTCTCTGATAAACAGCATTGCAAGTTGGTTTAAAAAAAAATTTACAAGAGAGTTCTGTTGGTCATCTATTTACATGTGGCATCACTCCACAAGAAGTTTGATCTCATTGGCTAACAGCTGGTTCATGTTGAATAGAGCCCCCGGGAGCTTGGTGAGCAACTCTCTCTCCGTGGTCTCAGGGTCGCTGTCGACAGAGCTGGAGCTAGCACTCATATTGTCGACAGCGGCACTAGCTGGAGGGCCCAGCTCTGGCTCGCTAGTCTCGCTTGCCGTGGACACCACAGAGAGCAAGGACATGCGCCGCGTCAAGCGACCGGGGGTAAGGAGAGAAGCGGCATAGTCCGCTATGATACCAGCTACATCTAGATTACAAGCCTTGTCAAAGGCAATGAAACCTACATTTGCATTGGCCTCGCAGACGTAGAATGAACCGTCGTCCTTCATCAGCAGGTCAATGCCGCACACGTCCATCCCCAGGATGTTTGACACTTGGACTGCCAACTGCTTGCCTTGTTCACTCAGCGAGCACATCATCCCTACACCACCTGGAAAAAGTGAAAAAAGCTTGCTGTCTGTAGTCTAGTCTGACATCCTTCTCAACTGGTTGGTGCTTTTCGGCTGGGAAGCTCCAAAGTGAGCCTGCCAACATACTGCTGACGACTCACAAAGCAACCTTCTTTCCACGATGACTACTAATCTTGAAGTAACTTGAAGCCACAGTAGGATTTCAAATGATTCTGACCTGCCAAAGGCAGGTCAAGATTATGACTTCTTTAAAAAACAGTAACTGCTGACTTTTCAGTCAAGAAAGGTATCACGGATTTTTATGACCTTGGGATACTAAATATCATCTGCTCATGTCCCTCTCATCTTGCTATCATAGGTTACTGTCTCTAAAGCAAGAATTAGTGAACATTTGTGTCTGAACCTCAGCCGGTCCAGTTCACAGTCCATCATCTAAGTATTAACCAACTCAGACTTCATCTATCACAACACAACTTTAAAAAAAACCCAAACAGTAACAAACCAAAAAACATTTAGCAGAAAAATCTTTCACGTTTTATTTCCTCAGCATCAAGTAGTAACTAAAACCTCTCAGGCATTTGGGGCATTCTGACTAACCAAAACTGTACTACACATGAAAACATTTTATCCCATCCCTGCTCAGGTTCAGTACAGTTTCAGCCAGGCAACATCGACCCTTCTTTCTTCTTCTACCCTCAGAAACATCCCCATCCTACACCCAAATCTAGACAGAAACTCAGTTCTGTGCTACAATCTATGCAGTAACTTTCCTCTTCCTCCAAGACATGGTCTTTGGGAGAAATGTTTGCAAGGAGAAGCTTGACAGGCTTAAGGCAGTACAGCAGCTGCACAATGCAATCCAACTGTTCATTGCCTTCAACAGTTTCCTCTTTTAACACTCTCTTCTACCCTCTTGCCAACTGGCTGTCTCCTCCACCTCCCTCAGTCCTGTCTTTGGTCTTCCTTCTTTTCCTGTTCCTCTCAACAGGATGAAATGAATGATAACATGGCATTACCATGACACTGACACTGCCACGTCAGTTGCTCTGTGTTCCTAGACCTTTCCCCTCCTTTTCATCCATCCTATCCATCTAATACTTTGGGCAGAGATTATCTCTCCTTCCGTGTTTGCTCAACACGCATCTCACTTAATCCTTGCTCCCGTGTGTCCTCTGTAAACCCCCAATGGAAAGCACAATTAGTACAAAATAAAATCTGCAGCTTATTTCAGTTGGGTTTGTGATTTTTCAACTGGATTAAAGAATTCTGTTCAAAACTATGAACAATGCTTTTCCTACCAAGTGAGCAGTTACTCTGCATCCTCCCATCTGTTGAGCAGCGGAGCATGGTGCCTACCACACGGCCTCCTACTACGATGACACGTACATCCTTGCCATGGGACTCCTTAACGTATTTTTGAAATAAGTAAGGGGCATCGTGACGGATCAAATGACTTAGGTCTGCCAAATGGTGCTTGTCTCGTGCCAGGAACACAGCTTTACCTGTATGAAGAAAAGAACATCGGAAGATTGGAAGAAGCTACTGATTTGAGCTGCATCAATGATTCAGCACATAAAAGTGAAACCTGTGACAAGCATGCTGCCCATTCTCACAAGCCCCATCTGTAGTTTATACCCATTTACAAATTCTTCTGTGGACATCAGTGTTCCACTGCTTCCATGCTTGTAAGTGTTCAAGTATTGACACAGTTGAGGAGCCGTATGAGGAGTTAAAAAAAAAGGAAAGTAAAAGAAAGAAAGAAAAGAAAAAACCCGCTTCAGATAAAGAAGGTGGCTTTGTAATTTCAACCCCTTTTGGTACAAGCCCTTAATGAGAGAAGAAAGAAAGAAACACTTAAAAGAGCAGCAAACATTTAATTACTAGCACAGTTTTGTCTATCCAAGATGACTGCACCCATAGCCTCCAGCTTTGACACACAGGAACCAATGACATGAAACTGTTAAACACCAGGCAGCTAGGAATACTGAAGTCACTAATGTGCCACTACAGAACCACTTCACTATTGGGAAGTTGCTGACAGCTGCTCTTTCCAATGCTTACAGGAGCTCACAACTCCAGAATGAGGCCTTGCAGTGGAACAACTACAGTCAGAGGAAAACACCAGACTCCCCAGTATCCAAGATAAACTTAACAGAAGATTCCACAAAACATAAAATGAATGGAATGTACTGCAATTTGGGAAAAAAAAAAAGCCAAACCTCTTTAGAAACCACTGACTTTTCTGCAAGCAAACATCTCAAGGACTTCTTTTGTTTAACCTGAAACATGTCATTTACTTTCCCTTCATTTCTAGAGCACACTAAAGACGACTTTGTTCTTTTCCAATTTTAAAATACTGATGAAAGTCACTCCTGAAACAGACTCTACCACTTTCCATCTCACTTCTAGTCTCACAAGAATGCATCCCTTTCCATCTATAGATACATTTCCCAACTCCTATCCCTCTTTCTTAAGCGCTTTTATGTGTTGTACTAGATTTTTGATTTGCAGTAAGGCTGCACAAATTTTTTCTGGCAGAATTGTCATTCAATCAAGCTACAGTGTTAACAGAGTACAAAAATCAATTGATTAATTGTCTATCTTAACTACAGGAACAGAAATGCAGCAGTAGCAGAACTAGGAGAAATAACATGTGAAGAATGTCATCAAGGTCTCCAAAACCGAATTGGAGCAGCATCCGCTTCCTCAGGATTTAAGGTCTCCATAACACAGAACACTGCTTCAGAAACATGGAACCTCCTGTGCAAATAACCTCTGAAACTGATTTTAAACCTAGTTTCCTTCAGTACATCACCATCTAACATTAAACTAAATTGATGTATTGTTTCATATTCGACATTTAAAACAAAAGACCGATAGCAGAACAATTTAATCAGAACCTGTTATTATCTCCGGCACTGTCAGAGATATTTTTCTGAAAAACAGAGATTCAGTTTGACAAACAATATACGATATTTTATTTAAATCAGAATCCTAGTTATAGAGAAAGTCAAGGAGAAAAAAAGTCAAATTAAGACTGAATGAACTAAGATTTTTTTCTTATGCCTATTTAGAAACACCCCTAAAATCCATATAGGCTTCTCTACTTCCCTAAGACCAGACCTTCTATTATTCCAGTTCAAAGCTTTCCTCACAGAAGTCACCAATGCACCATAATTTTGAACCTCTATTCCCACTGCTATTGCAAGATTAGGTTCTACTAAAACTACTTCCCAGTGTTGCAGCCTACTCAACATTCAGAAGTCAGAGAGTGGTAGAATTTAGACGTACCGCAAAGAAGTCCAAGACCTATTAGAAGACCCTCTTAACTATTATCCCTTGATGAGACAAAAATCTTCGAGAGTGCTGCTCAGAATACTCCTTGCCCTCACCCCTGACCTCACACCCACCTCGGTGACCCCGTGTGTTCTTCACCACCATAGGGAACTCCAGCACTTCCGCCTCATCAATCATTTTGGCAAAATTCTCATGACCACCTGGCAAAAAGAAAACCAACAACATTATGTGCCACCAATCTGGTGTGGCCAAATTGGGGATATAATTGCCACACATTCCTCCCACCCTTACAGCTTAGATAATGCAGAAAAAACTATCAGTTAAGAGGAACTTGGTCATGGAGCGTGATCAGATTTCAAAGGTGTTTGTAATCTGTGGGATGCTAACTCCTACTTCCTTTGAAATGGAAGACACAATTTGACAAAGGCCTCTTGATCACAACCTCAAAAGGCTCAATCCAATCTTCCAAATCTGAATGCCCCGATTCTACCATCTTGTTCCAGTTTATCCCTTTTATTTCATCAACTCCCACCTTTTCATATGTCTAGCAGGAAAATAGCACAGACATAAGACCAGTAACAGTTCCATCCAAACTAACCAGGAAAGCATCATGGAATACAAAGACAAGGCATAATCCAGAGAGCAGCAACAACCCAAATCTTGTCACTCCACCTCCCCCTTTCCAAGGCTTAAGTCTCCTGCAACTCATTCTTCCTATATTCTGAAGTAGTACTTCAACCTTTTCATCTCATTGCATCTCTAAGGATCTTAGAGAGTAGCTTTTAATGACCATTCACATGATTATGGTTGATACTTCAAGGTTATTTGAGTTCAGTTCAATTCACAGAAGGCTGACCACAGTACAAGAAATACAGGAGAAAGTCAGCAGACAAAGGGATGAGACTCTAACAGCATGTGCGGTAAAGCACAGAAGTCAAGCCAAGACACTGGTCACAGAGCCAGCAACAGCCATCACTACCCTGCCATGGATTTTAATGCATATCATGGAATAACACATCATTCAGCACATCCTGTTTTTCTTGGCAAAGCCAGCTTTCACTGATAACTTGCTGCTTGTGTTAAAAAAAAAAAAAAAAAATGTCATGCTTCTGTCAAATTCCAGAGGCAGGCATTAAAACAAGTGGTGGGGAGTAGGAACAGAGATCTTCTCCAGTTACCCCATCATTCCTGGTCTCCCCTTCCCCCGAGAAAATTAAAAACTCATCCACTCATTCCTTTCTCAGAGCTAGAGCAACCACACTGCTAAAGAAAGGATATGTTTCTTCTCAGATGTATTTTCACAGTAATTGATGGAAATATTTGAGTCATGTTTTTGCCAAGCTTGCTTGTGTTTTTGTCAAGTTCCCATTACAAAAGCGTATCAGTGCAACCACACAAAGGGGAGGAAAGCACTGATATTTCCCAAGAAGGAAAGGAAGGCTGAGAGGTATCTTCGATTCTTTAATATATTGTAATTACAAGCAGAGACAGCATCAGGATAGCTCAGACAAATGGTTCCTCTAATCTAGCACACTGTCAGGAACCACAGTGTCCAGAGGCAAGCACAAGAAACATCGTCAAGTAACTATTCTGGTGGGAAACAAACCCCAAACAATTGTTAAAAGTTGAACATGAGGGCCTGTACAATAATGAATATATTTGCAGCTATTTTTATTCATATAGAATTTTAATCTACTTTCCGATCTTACCAAAGCCTAGATCTTTATAATGTCCTGTGACGTTTAGTTCCCCAAGTTCTTGTCTGTTGTTTCGGGCAATTGGAAAAGAGTTTAAAGTGTCTTAGTAGTAACAGCCAAAGTTAGTTGCTTGGGAGGCTGATGTACAGTTAAAGTATTCTTTCCAAAGCAACACCACTAATCAACAAAGCCAAAACCAGAATCTGAGTGTTATGACTTTAATTTCCTTTTCTGGTTACTGAACACTTGTCTGTGGAACTATTCTCATGCTACTTAATTCTATGGATTTCCAAAACTTGACTCATATCTTTTGCACTGCAAAAGCACAAACTATTGTAGGCTACCCTGCTATCCTTCTGATCCAAAAGCCTTACCATATGAAAAAGTGTCTGGAAGAGGCACACCATGACCAGCAAGCTCTTGAAACGTCCAGAACTTGTTGACACAGTTGAGGATGGCTTGGGGACGATTCATCAATCTACAGCCCATCTTCTCTAGGTGGCGAAGGACTGTGATATCGCTGTCACTCTGGACCCAAGGTGTTGGTACACGCACAACCACCACTTGTGGGTAAGCAGTAATGAGCTCCCCATTCACCCGGAGACCTAAAGAAGGAAGAAAAAAACCATTCCAATCAACTAGAAGGTCTTCAGAAGAAGGTAAACAGGCAAAGAAACACTGCACCATATATTATCACAACAGATACCAGACTTCAACAGCAAGCGTTAAAACAACCCAACTCTCCCTAAAATGCATCGTCAGTTGTGCTGCTTCATGTATGTCACTCTTAACCCACTTAAAGTTAGGACTAGGCGAAGAACAGACTGTATTGGGGCACACAATCTTGGGCTACCTTCCAGGGTGAAGGACTTTTTTTATAGGCTGACACACCATCCTTTCTATGGGTGTTAGCTGCACACTACATTCACATCAGCAGTATCAACAGCTAAGGTTCCTGCCTCCCACTGCTGGTTCTTACCTACATGATCCAGTTCATACCTTTCCCAGTCCCAGCTGTATTGATCCCCCTGTTTGTGCTATCACCTTACACAACATACTGCCAAAGTATCAGAGATTAGATACGACCCTTAAAAAAAACAACACACAGCAGTATTTTTAACAGATAATTTCAACGATCTGATTTATACTAAATAAGTACTCAGAAATAACTTTATCAGCTAACAGGGCAGCACCCCATAACATTAAGGCAGGAACTAGAAGGAAAGCTAGCTTTGCCACCAAGACCAATGTATTAGTTAATCATGACCTACAGTTTTACAGACTCTGTCTCTGAAAAAGAAACACTGAAAGACAGGCTGCAGGAATGGGAATATGATAGGACTGGACAGGAAGGCATCAAGCTTGATGAAGACAGTCTGACATCTGGGGATGGGAAAAGACAAATAGGATTTGATGTTCACTTTATTTGCCTTACGTTCAAAGTAACACTTTCTGACTTCAGTGTAAAATACACAGCTCACACTGCTGTCAGCACCTTAAGGGTTAAAAAAGAGAAAGAAGGGGAACTGAGAAATCACAGTGCATCTGCATTTCTGTGCCTATGAAAGGCCAGCTGTAACTATTCAGACCTAGTGCAAATTAATTACCTGATTAGCTCTATTCCAAAGACATTACCTTTCAAATATAGACTTATGTCTACTCAACCTCAAGAGACATTGCCAGGCAATATATTTCCTTTCAAGGTGCTTTTGAATTAATTGGAGGGGGGAGAAAAGAGGGTGTCCCCCTCTCTGTACTTCCTGTTTTCTTTTACTCTCCCAACAAGGATGTATTTTAGAGCTTGCCTTAAATATAGTGAAGCAACCACCTAACTCCCAAAATGGAAGTAGAAATACACTGCCCAGTCCTCAGGAGGTGACAGAACCACACTCTGGAAAGGCCAAAACAGAGCCATATCCAATACAAATTCCTTTTTCCAATCCCCATTGCCATAATTGTACAGAGATGAGAAAACATAAGCAGACGGGTGCTCTGACTGCTCACCTCATTAGCACCAAGCACTGCCGCATTGCAGCTGACATGACTTGCGTGTTTAAGCAAGCAGGCTTCAGACACACTCACACACCATTTTATAGAGGCATCTCAAGCAAGATTAAAAACAAGACACTGCTAAAAACCTAAGCAGAATGTAAACATCAGGAAATGGACTACCACCTCCTTTAGCCAGAAAAGGAGTACAGATTCAGAAAGCAAAAGATTGTTAACTCATTAGTCAGATTCCACCTTACACATGTATTTTCTCATTTAGGTACATGCCCAATTACACCCACTTTTTGCCACTGTAATTGCATGCATGTCCTGATCCACATGCAAGCTGCATAACAATCATTTAAAAAAGGACTGCATTTTCTACAGAGCCCTGAATTGCTGAACTGTATCTTTGCTGTGAACCAAAACTACATGGTTTTCTAACTCATATTCATTTCTAATTCTCAGTCTATTTTGTTGTTTTACTTTAAAGTCACACCACATATTGAAGCTTTCGACCACTGAGTCTGAAAAACAGTAGTCTGAGGAGATGCATATGCCTCACCTGGCATTTTCCTGAACACCTGCATTAGACTTGACTATCAGAGCTGTAAATTCAGCACAGGCCACCATTTCCCCTGGCATGACTTTGGAAGTACAATTATGTTATCAACAGAACAATCTGAGCTTTTTGTCATTTTCTCTGGTCTGGATACTGTTCTCCCCAGAACAAAAAAAAAAAAAAAAATTCTCTCCCCTCACAGAATACTGTTTACAAACAAAGAGAAGAGCTACTCAATGAAATGTATAATTTGAATCACTACTACTGACATGCGCCATAAAAATTAGCTGCAGTCTCCCAGCAACACAGTGCTGCAAACAGAAGCAGCTTTATTACAGTAAAAAGGAAAGCCAGATTCTGCCATTTTGGAACAAGCTTGTATTCAGCATTCCATCTGAGACCCTGCAGTTAACAATCAGATTAATGGTCATTATTACCGAGTGGGCTGATAAAATAATATTTATTCACTATGGTGCGCTGAAAGCAGTAACACAGAATATATTAATTCATAAAATTAATATTTTTTCCAAAGAACCAATTCACAAATGCAAAGAGGGTGAGAAGAAAAAAAAGAGATGTTACAGAGATGTTACTTAAAGAATGGTTAAGAGGTAATCAAACTTTTTGTTGAAAATGGAGATGAACTCACTTTTCTTTGCAGAAATAGTACGATCCTGGTCCCAGAACAGTAGGAGTGAGTTACATTCACAGTTGCCTATGGACAATGAACCGACCTCACAAACACACAGAAGGCAGGTGTTCAGATCATCCAGAAATACCTTGACAAATAACAAATTGGTCCATTTGTTGGGTTTCTCAATGCCCATGATGTCATGCACACGGCAAACAGACAGCTATACAGTCCTCATAAGTGCCAATACTGAGAGCCAGGAAAGGGAGATTTCATGCTTCTCTAATACTATGAACTTTACCAACACATGTAAATCCTGCACTTGAACAAAACTTGTTCTTTCACCTAGTACCAGCTTTCTTTGTCCTTCCTCTGCAAGATAAAAGTATCCAAAGTGGAACACAGTAGACCTTTAACATTATACAGCAAACATCACAGTATTCAGATGAAAGTGCAAAAGGAGTTTTTGCAATGAGAACTGTAATCACCTGGGAATGAACTTGATCAGTTACATCACATCCCTCAAAGCTGAAAAGCCTCAGGTTTCTCTCAAAGGCAGCTCAAAGCAGCGTATGATAGAACTAGGTGGATAAATGCATGATTCCTCATTGGTTTGCCCAACTGCTTGTCATTCCCGGTGGGTCAGCTTGAAGTACACCGTCTGGTCTCTGCTAAAAAGGCTCATTTTGACCCAAACAGATTAGAAGCCATCACACGAACCCATGAAGTCCACAGAAAATGGATGCACCGTCAAACTCTAGTGAAGACAGAAGAAAGAGGGAGAAACTTCTACCGCTATTACCAGTGAGATCAGAAGACGTATCTACACCCTAAGAAAGTTCTTGAGACAGCAACATCTAACATGGTAGAGCCTATTGCACATCACGATACTCAGGATGACAGTTGCCTCTCGATAACCTGATTTAGTACAATTTGGAGGTTGACAGACATACTTTGGGAACAACAGAAAATTCTGGAATTTCCCAGCCCTCATTCATACATGTGGGGTTTTTTAATACCTTCTGTCTTCTTCCCCATAACAAATTTACCTCATTATCACAATTTCTCAATTAAAAAGCCTAACTCTGAAGAGAGTTATCATTTAGGTGGCACACATTCCAAATGAAATGCCTTAGAACACAGACATACAAACAAAACTGAGTTATTGTGACTTAAAAAGTTGCTGCCCATCAGGTAAGACTCCCAAGCTGACTATCGGCTTGCTCCCACCCTACAGTAAAACATAAGGCAAAATGCTTGACCTTAAGCCTCTGTGAAAGGATTCTACAACAATGAATCTCACTACGCAACTGGGACCAGCTAAGTGCCCAAATACAGGCATTGTAACAATATCCCATAAAGCCTGCAAGCCAAACACACTTCAAGTCAATCACATCCACAGCCTGAGTACGTAAATTGTTCAACTGCAGCCTCACACCTATGACAACCCATAAGCAGTGATGTTTCATCTACCCAGTTATCCTATTTTCCTGTGCTTTAGAAACTCTAAGAAGCACTTCTGCATTGATGCCATTCTGCGGCTTCTGAATATCTTAAAATCACATCCAAGTAGCATTTTAAATTGCTAGACATTTTTGAAACTTAATCTGTTGAGTTGTACTTTACACAAATCCCTTCCAATCTCTACAAGAATCAGTTAATCAGCACATTAATAGCTACTGCAAAGCAATATCTAATGTTCAGTTTGGATGTTATGAACAATTGTCCTTCCAGCTGAAACAATGCAAATGTTTTCACAGAAGGAACACGGTTTCAGGAGAGAGGTCTAAAACCTCAAAGATTTACAAGGACATCAAAAATAATCACAGAGCTTTTCTAGCTCTCATTATAGCAAACATCAGGCTAAAAAACCATTGTTTTTATTAACAAAAAAATAAATCTCAGTAAAATCAAATAAATTGATAGAAGAATTTTCACTCCAAACTATAATTTTGGAAAACAGTCAAAAAAAGCAAACTGAGTCACCAAGACCATGAAGTACTTAGGACTAAAATTCAGGTCTTCAAGTACAGCATGTGACTGCAAGAACCATAGCCAACTTCTTCAATAAAACAGTATGATACAAAGCTAAATGCTTAAAGAATTTAACACACAAGCAGGAGGAGACCTGGGCATGCTTACATGTAAATCAAATTACTGGTATCAAGCTTCTATTTTTATGCAATTTGAATCATCAGTATTCTTTGATAGTTTATGATAGATGAAAAGTGGTTGGAAATGCCAGAAGCCATGGCCTGGGGAAGAAACCCATGGGACTAACAGAGTAACGAAGAACACACTTTCTCAGGGAGAAATACTACATTTATTTTTACAGGTACATTAGAAAAACCTAAATCAGTAAATGAGTTTTCATGATGAAAAACACCAAGCCCTTCATTCTGTGCCTGAAGACAACTGATGAACTTCCATGGGTAGCAAGGCAGTTATGACCTATCGTATCGTGTTTCTGACCAAATGGATCAGAACAGCAGGAATGATGCACAAAAGGTGGGTCTGCAGAAGTTCCCTATTCAACGCTGCCATGAATCCAGCAACATAAAAACATTCTAGTCATTAAGTTTTCCTCTTTCAAACTGACTTCCAAATGTTTACATTTTACAGAACTTACCTAAGAACTGTGTGACTATGAGAAGTGCCCAAACGTGACAACAAAGTTAAATTGTTTCCTGTAGAGCATGGATCACCGTGAAAGGAATCCTCACCTCTGCAGCCACAGCTGCCACAAGCAGCCACTTCTCAGAAGAAGGATTTAAGTTCAGTGACTGCCTGTGTCTTTAGCAAAACCTCTAATAAATGCCAACTGCTCTGAAATATGTAAGTGAAACGAAGCAGGACAAAAGTGTTTCAGTATTCAGACAGTTCCACTATGTGGAACACATTTCTAACAGGCACAGCATATGACTGGAATAATGCATGGTCATCGTGCATGCAGCATTCCAAAAGAATAAAATTTGAATCAACTTTTCAAAAGCCCTAAACATACACCAGCTCCCATCACACTCCCAACAGGAGCTAACAGGGACTAGGAACTTCCAAAAATATTACCCAGATTTTTCGTCAGAGATGTGTATGCTATCCTGAAAGTCTCCACCTCTCTCAATTTCGTTATACCAATTTATTCATCTATCCATCCATGGAGCTGCTAACGTTTCCCAAATGAACAGTCACTCAGCAAACAGGCTATAATGAATTCAGCTGGGAGAAACAGGCTAGCCTTCCAGCACACAAACCTTTCCTCGTATTTTGAGGACATCGGATTCTGCTACCTGCTTTTCCCAATTAACCAGTTGTTCTAACAGAGATCACTGATTTTTTTTCTAAAAACTCAGACTTACCCCTGTTCTCAAAAAAGTGCATTACTATTTCTGGTTCATTCATCCTCCCAGCATCTGTCAGCCACAAGACACTGCATAATATTTGTGTAAAGTTCTAAAGTGTTTAATAATTACTTACAGTTTACTTGCAGAGAATTAAATGTGTCTCATCCTAATTGCCATGTAAAATCAACCTTAAAGCTCAAAAGGGAAATGCCCCAAATGTTAACAGCAGACCACTGGCAATAACAAGACATGCATTCCCTCACCAAACTCAACCAACAGAACTAGATCTCTAAAATTTTTAAAACCCTGCACACTTCAAATGTACATTCTGCCAAGAGAGGGGAAAAATCTAGGAATAATTAACAAAAGTAGAATTAATATTAATAAAATACTACTCTGTACCTCAAAAGCCTGCTGCAAAATGTTGATTTAACTTTACATACCTATCTATCTTATAAAATGAATGTAAGTAACATAAATGCCCACAAATTGGGAGGTACACAGTAAAGCATAGCACTTTAAATGCAATTTTATTTAAACTAAAACTTAACTTTTGAAGAGCAGCTAAGTGCTGAATTTTTAGAAATTCACCAATTTATTAACACTAAACTAAACTTCCCCCTTGGAAGTTGCACAGGCATTTCTCTCCTCTGCATCACTTACCACCTGACAGTCACAGTTTATTAGTTTGAACACTAAGTTGTCAGTGTCTCTAATATTTCACTGCCATGCAAAAGCCCCTTTAATATCTAGTATTACCAAGCTATTTTTCACTCTAGTGTACACAGAAATAGATTTCTACAATAATTCTGTGCTGGGCGTTTTAAGTTCATATTCTCTCCCTTTCTATCCTACTTACTAGTTTTTCAAACCAAATTAACAATTTAACCCTATGGGTTTAATACGACCTCAATTTCCTTCACACAAACTTAACCAAAAACGCTGTCTCGCAAAGATACACTTCCATAGCTCAGCAGTTCAAATGAAATCACACGTAGCAAAGACAAAACTGATCTCTCTACAATAGTACTATACCATTCCCTTCTGAAACTGAGAACACAGAAATAAAGAGGAGCAGCTTCAGTTCATAAAACCCTAACACAAGCATTGTGAAAACTTTCACAAAAGGCCACTGCTGCAGCTCCAAACAGAAAGCAAGCAGGTACTGGAGTTAAACCAGCTCTATTTCATGTCCCCTCCTTGACTCAGAGGACCTGGTGGCCAAGAAGGCCAATGGCATCCTGGGGTGCATCAAGAAGAGTGTGGCCAGCAGGTCGAGGGGGGTCATCCTCCCCCTCTACTCTGCCCTGGTGAGGCCGCAGCTGGAGTACTGTGTCTAGTTCTGGGCTCCCCGGTTCAAGAAGGACAGGGAACTGCTGGAGAGGGTCCAGCAAAGGGCTATAAAGATGATTAGGGGATTGGAACATCTTTCTTATGAGGAAAGGCTCAGGGACTTGGGTCTTTTTAGTCTAGAAAAAAGACGACTCAGGGGGGATCTTATCAATACTTACAAATACTTAAGGGGAGGGTGCCAGGTAGATGAGAATAGTCTTTTTTCAGTGGTGCCCAGTGATAGGACAAGAGGTAATGGGCACAAACTGGAACATAGGAAGCTCTATCTTAACATGAGGAGGAACTTCTTTCCTTTGAGGGTGGCAGAGCACTGGAACAGGCTGCCCAGAGGGGTGGTGGAGTCTCCCACTCTGGAGACATTCAAAACCCACCTGGATGCCGTCCTGTGCAACCTGCTGCAGGTGACCCTGCTGTGACAGGGGGGTTGGACTAGATGATCTCCAGAGGTCCCTTCCAACCCTGACCATTCTGTGATTCTGTGACCTCTTCCCTCCCCAGGAGGAGAACAGAATAATTTTTAGAAATGCACAGGCTATTGAAAACAGTGGAAAACTTGGGAAGAACAACAATGCTCAAAGCGATTATGGCCATTCTGGATTAAAGGTTCTTTTGGGGCACAAGTGAAAAAGACATGCCTCTGTGTGTGCCTCACTAAAGCAATACTAAGCAGACTGACTATGGCTAGATCTGTGTTTCTGAGCTACATTTCTAGTCATAATACATTGTTTGCCTATAATTCCAAGCCACAAGGCCTTCTTCAGAATTATGCACAAATGTGAAGTGCACGAAGCCAAATATAAAGCAAAAGGTATATTACAAACAAATTCATTCTAGACCAGTATCTTGCTCCAAAAATTGATTTTATGGTAGGTATATAAACATGGAAACTATACTGAAATAATCTTAAAGCCTTATCTAAAATTACTATATATATATATATATATAAACACTCACACAATTAGGAAACTTCGTACCTCTAACAAAAGAATACATTTACAGAAACTACTTAAAAGACAAGTATAGAAAGAAATATACAGTATTTTAGCCCTACTCCCAAACGTGGATGCTTTTGTGATGTAACTGTTAGGATGCATTTTAAATGGAGTGTTGTAAAAAAAATGTAAAGAAAAATGCTACAAAAGGGGAATCAAAAGATTCATTAAACACAACAAAACAGTGTTGGAAAAGATGTGATTGAAATATCAATTTCTGCTTTTTCCACTGAGCTTTTTTTAAAGCTCTCATCACACATCTGCTTTTATAATTTGCTCCCGGGCAAAGTTAGAAGAATTTTAAATATTTTCCATAGCACAAACTCAAAGAAAAAATATTCAGGATGAGATACATTTAAATTTATTGAAATTAAAAATTAAGAGTAGCTGTTGATCAAAGTTTTAAATTATTTGAATTATAACAAAACAAAGCCTCTCAAGTTAATGACTCTGACTGCAAGGGAGATGATTTTGACTTGAATGTCGCAAAAAGGTCCCCCAATTCTTATACAAGTACATGCATGCACACATGCTATATAGCTACTGCATAAGCAGTCACTAGATTGTCTTTCCTCTGTTATATTTCACATTAAAGCTCTCAATTAATATAACGATTCTTCCTATTAACAGAAAGCCCAGGATCACAAACAGGATTTATGTATCCTGCTCCCACTCACTATGTGCCTTTAAGATGTATTTCTAGCAATTGTACTACAAATACTTTGTTTTCACATGTAAAAAACAAAAAACCTTGGGTTTTATGATCAGTTTAAGCTGATCTGATCTAAGCCAGAGCTGACATACACGGGGACAATCTTCTTTTACCCCACTACCAGCAATGTGCTCCAATCATCTGTCCAGGTGTTAGTGACCAAGAGGAAGCCAATTTTAAGGGGAGGGGAAAGTATGAAGTTTTCAGATTATGTAGCTTCGCAGTTGTTAGTATGAACACTGTGAAAAAACAAATAAGGCATGATGAAAGGGAGAACAACACTTCTACATTGAGTAATAGAAAGGTATTAAATCAGCATAAGCAAAAAAAAAAAAAAAGTGAAATTAACTTTGGTGTGAGGTTTCACAAGATAGCTGAGAGAACAAACTTAATGCTGAAACCAAAGGAGGCAGTCTCACTGCCCTGTTCTGACCATACAGTTCCACTCTCCTTTGCTTCATTTCTGGCACTTGTCTCATCCTCTCAATGAGTTACATCACATAGCTGTGTTTGCAGAGCACCACTGAAGGTTTTTTGCGCCCAGTTACTTACCTGAGGCATTCGTAAGGCAAGACCTCAGTTAATCAATCTCACAGTGCAAGAGAAAGCGGTGGGTATGCAGAGACAAGGAGAGGAGTAAGACAGACTGCCCTTTGGGCAGTGAAAATCCAACCAGTTCTAACATCTGACACACCACCACACTTGGACACAAACACTATAAACCAGCACAAGTCAGCACTGCCACCAAAGGAAACAGTCCTGCTCTTTTGCTACTGCAGCTGCTGCTTCCAAATCCCATGATGCCTCTCCACTTTACCTGCAAAAGTATTTGCACACCTATATGATACCCAAATCCACATGAAAGAGAAGGCAGCACAGAAGCAAAAACATGTGGGTAAGAATAATAGGGAAGGGTTTTCAATGTAATCTTAAAAATTTCTGCCTCTTAAAATCTTTCAGTTGACTTCTGAAGTAGACCAGGATTTTAGAGATTATTATTTGGATTAGCAACAACAAATTCATCAGCCACTGCTACTACCAAGTTTGTTGCATCATGCTTAAAGTAACTTTAGCTTTCTTGAAGGATTCTCAGTCAAAACCAGACAAAAATAAAGACAGTTCCCTTAGTAGGAAGTTTAATAAAAAAAAAAAAAAAAAAAAAACAACCAACCAACCAAAAGCATTTAATATCCATTAGCTTCTTTTCTAAAAGGAATGAAAAAAATTCTTGGCCAGAAGAATCGAGAACTACAAATGCAAAATACAAAAAGGGAACAGGGGAAACGCAACATTTAAGAAACTCTACATGAAAGGAAGCTCTCAAAAGTAATTTAAAAGAAGTTCTAACACATCACGTTTCCTATTTGCTTTATCTGTTTCTTGTGTTCTTCTCTTCAATGACCAATGGTGTTAAAGGCTGCAAAGTAATTCCAAATGTTAAGCTCAATTTTGCTGGGAGAAAGGGTTTGGATTATTCCTTTAATATATTAACACTATACATTTATTAAAACAGGTAATGCCTTTTTGATGCACGATTACAATTCCCAAGGTGGACAGTAACACAGATTGTGAACAGTAGTAGCCACAATCACGGAAAGCTTGCACGTAAGTAGTAATGAGACTGTTTCAGTGCTGACATACTGATCCAAAGTCTGACTGCGTAGACCATGGGAGTGGAAATGCTGTGCCATAGCTTCAATAAGCTCATCTGCTCAAAAACAGTGCAAAGGAACACTGGTGAATTTGGGGGGGTTAATGCAGTTTCTCCAGAAATGTCTGGAACATGCCATAAGATGTTGGTCTTCCCTAAACATACCACAGAAAGCTTTTTATGTAGGCAGACCTCGTAAGACATGGATAAGACTCCAGAAAAGAGAACTGTTCAATTAAAATATGTAGTTTCAAGCTATATTTAACCTGGGTCAACTGCGTGCCGCAGTAAAAAGAAGTCATCTCCTCCTGTACCCCCACACTTCGAATTCTCACCTTGCACCAGACCCAATGATCACACAACCATATAGGAAATCAGATCAGCTTTGTTGCTCTGAGACAAGGGACAGAAAAGAAGAAGAGAGAGAAAAGGAGAAAAAAAGAAAAAGGAAAACCAGTGATTATTTTTGCATTCGATAACTAGCAAACGCAGCTCACCAAGTAGTCACTAAATCATTAGAATTCAAGGGCAGCAACAGGAACACTTCATTTGTGAGGGGACAGCGGGACCATTTCTTTCAGCAATGGTCTGCATTTACATTAGGAAGCATTTTATTGTTAGGAAGCAGTCAGGAAGCATTTTATCCTAGTTTTCGCTTAATACTGTAGTAAGGCCTGAGTTTGCACTGACATTCAAAAGAAGTGGTACTATTCTGCTCCTAGTACTCACACTCTATTGTCTCAAACTGCTCCTTCTTTTGTGCTAGCAGCAAAATTCACTTGGCTGTAAAGTGAATCAGAAAAGGCAATTACTCTGAATACCAAAACAACAACACTTTTTTTTTTTTTAACCCCAGAGCAATTTAAGTTTGGTTTGTTATGTAGCCATAAAAGGAAGTTTGAGCCAAGTGTGGAACCAGTGTCACAACTGAGCAGACACCTACTGAGAACACAACTTGTGAGGAGCAGGATATCGCTGAACAAGACTTGTCAGAAACAGTAAGATAAAGCAGTGAGAATGGCCAGGAATACAGCCCTATCTTTAAGGATTTTCTTCATTGATTTCTTTACAGAGGATTGTGTACTACTTCCTTTAGATTATGTTTTGTCTTTCGCATTGTGGTTTTTAGATAAGATAATCAATTTAGAAAGATATTCAGACAATCTGCAGTGAATGTGAATGTCAAATTAATATGATATCCCGACAACTGAACATTGTGTGAACCAAAACTGTGTTGATTTGTCTCATGCCTAGTACTGACAAGTAGGAAAAACCCTAAATGCACACTGAAAATCAAACCATTTCAAAATGGTACCAAAACTATTTCAAAGTTAATATTTATGATAAATACTTTGTGCACAATTGTAATTGTCTTACAAACTCAATGTTTTAACAATCTATGAATACTCTGAAAACACAGATTAGCACTCCCAAATGAAAAGCCAATATCATAATTAATATGTCAACGGCAGCATGAACCAAGTAGGGACAAGAAAGAAAGGGGAAGTTATCTGTCTAGAAAACAGATATGTCACTGGAATAGACCATACAATGCTTAGTAAGCAGTGAAGAAGTGAAACTTAGCCAATCCGAATTAAAAGTCGCCCTCTTTCCCCTGTTTACCTCCTGTTTGTCTGACCTGCTTTAGTTGACAAAAGCAGTAGGTTCCTAACCCAACCAAACCCCACATTGAGTCACCACACACAGTGACTCAGCAGTTGCCAGAGCTGTGATGAGAAAAGTGAACACACAGGAAACAAAACAAGAACATGCTCTGTCATCAAAACAAGATATTCCTATACCCATCTCCCTACTGCTTGCACTTAGAGCCAGCTTTGGTACACACCTGGCTGCACCACAGGCCACCTCAACAAACCTGAATGTCAGAAAATTGACAGGTGGCAACAGGTGTTTGGGGTGTTGTTTTTTTTAGTGAACTTAATTAGCTTGTGGTTAGAAGATGAGTGGAAGTGCCTGCACAAGGGAGAAATGATAGCATAACTGGGAATAGGGGTATCTCGTTAGAATTTCTGTACAATGAGATCTCAGAACACTCCTGGGTCAAATAATCATGCTTTACAGTTTTTCTAAGAGTCTAAATCATCCACAACTGACAGAAAACTCACTTGTGGCAGATATCAGTCCTTTTATATCATCTATCTAGAGCACACAAACACTGAGAGCCTTAGAAATAACAAGTTCTGGAATCCCCCCACCCCCAAATGCAGGAAGTGATAAGCATTAAACAATCCCATCCTAAAATGAAAGTCTTAAATGTTACAGAAGAAGAATAGAGGCTAAATACATGTAACTAACCTTTCTGCAAACTGACTCCACTCTTAACACTCAGTCAGTCTCTCCCATGTTTTAAGTGATCAATTTCTGTGCATTTTAAATAGCAGGTGAAGGAAAAAAAATTAAGGACACACTTGGAAAAAAAAATGGATCATTGCAAAGGTCTTTCCAAAAGCAGAAAGGAATCCAGAGGAAGAATTCAAGCAACCCAGAATGGCAGAGGGTTCTCCTCCCATCTGAGACAAATTTAAATTTTCCGTTCAATGATAAAAATCTACTAAATACCTTTAAAATTTGTAACTTATGCACCTCATCTCTCTCTGCTACCAAACAATACCTTCTTTAATCTCAGTAATTCACCCTTTTGTTACTTAAGCTGAATGGAGAAGCATCCCATGTGAGTTTTCAATTTGTAACGGAGACATGTACCCTTCCTATCTGTCCCCCATATCAGAAAAGGCATCCAGAAGCACTTCTACATTGTCAGAAACTTACAATAAATAATATCCCACTACCTGTCCTTTCCAAGTGTTCCTAAACACGTTTAACTGAGCCTGAATTCTGGGGAAAGATGCCTTCAGCTTACTGTTTTGACCCACTTCAGTCTAAAGACCTTCTAGTCAAAAATGCATTAAATTTATGAATTGGAGGCACTTATTTTGGAGACAAATGTGTCCTTGGTAAAGGAAAGAATTTGACCATGATATTTCAGGAAAATCTTGGATTAAAACTGACTCTAAAGCTTGCAGAGATAACATCAACTCCCATCTCCACGGAGATTATGTATCTCTTTGGTTTTGGGTTTTCTTGGTGTGTCAGAGAAAAACTTGATTTACTCAGATAAACACTATGTAACAGCTTCGGGTCTCTTCATGAGTACAGTATTTTCCTGTATCAGAAAAAAAAATGTTCTAGTCCAAAATATATAACCCAAAATGTCTTAGTTTTGACACACATTAACGTAAAACTATACACAAAGCAAAGCTAGAGAAGGAAGGATTCCATTTTTCTCACACCTCTGTGAGGTCGCTCACTGGGCTTGTTTCCTCTTCCCACCTTTAGAGGGTTAAAAATACACTGCAGTAGCTGTACATGTGCTCCATGCCCATACTGTAATGAAAATACAAGTATAACACCACAGTACTATTTCTCACCTGTTCTGGAGACAGAAGCTTCCACCTAGTGCCAAAAAGATGTTAACTAATTAAGATATTTGCTTAGTATGTTCCCTAATTAAGACACTCCACACAATCTGTAACTATCTTCTTAAAAGAAAATGTGCCTCAGAATTACACAGGTATACAGTCCTTCCAACCAGACCAGTCAAAATAAAAAAGTGGTAGTATTGTACTCACAGACAGCAGATAAAGCAAGCAGAAGGGACATCCCCCACTGTCAGCTTTTTTCGAACTTTGGATGCAACACATTTAAGAGATTAGTTATTTTATCATTAAACTCTAGATTGTAAATGTAGTCCCAAGTTTACCAATCCCTACAAACTGATTAATGTATTTATATGCATTTACTCTGCATTACAAGCTGTAAAGCTCTCTCTTTGCCTTGTCTTTTCTGAAATACGCATCTGCCCAATTTACAAAGAAACAAAAAGCACTGAGGGGCTACTGATGTCATCACAAACAAATTAACGGCAGAGATGGGAAACAGAAGCTCTTTTTACAAGTATCAGGTATGACAACTCTCCTTAGTTCATTTATCTCACTCCTCCATAGATTCCTCTAAGAATCTCCTTTAAATATTTGCAGATTACATTTTTCTCCACATTCTTCCACTTTACAGCAACACAATCATAGAAATCGCATTACCAAATGCCTCTCTTGAGCCATTCTCAGTGACAGAATTGTAATTTACATTCACTCTTAGACTCTGCCTCTAACAACTTAAAAACATTAAAAATTCTTAGAGGAAAAGGTTTAACTGCATGCTATGCACCTTGGAAGACCCAAGCAATAAAGGGGAAGAAATGAGCACCTCTTTAGAAAACCCTGTGTTGGACAAAACACTGACATTAAGGTTGTGGTTCTAAGACAATTTAAGTCACCCTGCTGCAACAGTTTTACTCTCCAGCCCCATGCAATCCTACAGTGGCATGTAATACCAACCACTCCCTAGCACTCCTACTAGTGCTCATCAGACCCACTGGTGAGCAGGTAAGCTTCCTACACCAGCAGGAAACTAATCTGTTCTTCTGTGGAACTTGATTTCAGCAGGTATCGCAAGCTGAACCAGCTCACTGTAGGATCTGATCAATCCAGGTGTCCACTGCAACAAAGGAGGCTGGATCATAGCAATGACAGCAATGATCTGAACAGCTTAAAGTGCCATTTTGAGACTGTAGAATTGTCTATAGTGAGATTTATTTTTTTTCCTTCCTACATTTACACCTGTATGGTCACTATGCTAGCCCAGCTTTCAATTTTGTAAAAACAAGCCTGTCAGACCGATTTCTCTTTCTCCAACTCTCACTCTCCTGCCTGATACAGATAATACATTCTCCAGTGGCTCCCACTCTGCCAGGTAAGAAAAATTTGCAGCAAAATTGCTATAAAGGCCCAGCTGCCAGCCTCGTTCGAGCATGACAAACAATTACAAGCATTAAGACATGCAGTGTACTGGTACAGCACCCCTTTCGCCTGCAGCCACAGACCTTATTCACCTCAAAGCATCCACAAAGGGCATGCACTTTCAGAATCCTGCCTCACCTTTAGTCCCAAGCATGTAAGGAGGGAGTGCACAAAGAACCATTTCAGTCTTAAGCCAGAATGATCCTGGGAAGATTGACAGAAAAACAAAAGGAAGCAGGATATGAACATGCACATCTCAAAAACTTCCAGTCATTATTAAGTAACTTCTCTTTACCTTTCTACTACACTTACACCATGACTCCAACCCATAATCTCTCCTTGCTGGCAGCTGGATAGTTCGCATGCCTGGAGTGCTGTGGTGAATGGATAAAGGCTCTTTCAGAAGGACAGGCTGTGAAAGCGAGGAGGAAAGTTTATGCTCCACACAAAGGAGCGCATCACGTATGTGCAGCTTTGCTTTGGAGTGCGCAGAGCTAGTCAAGAGACTAGCAACAGACACAGCCTGCAAACACAGTTATAACCATGTATTTGGATTTTTTTCCCCCCTCTCTGTGAGGGTGGTCAAACTTGACAAATTGCCCTGAGAGGTTGTGAAGGCTTTGTCCTTGGAGATATTCAAAACCCAACTGGGTATGCCCCAAGCAATCTCATCTGACTTCAGAGCTTACTTTGGCTTTCAAGTTGGCCACTTTGAGCAGAAGGTTGGTCCAGATGACATTTAAAGGTCCCTTCCAATCTCATTCTATGATTCTCTGTGGCATTCTCCTGCAGTATGCCTGGCCTCTTATGTGGCTGCAACAGTAGGATGCATGCTCCACAATGTACTATGTCACAGCTCAAACAAGCTTTGTGGGTCCTTTGGGAAACATCCTTTCCTTCGTTTGCACAATCAAGATCATCTGAAAAGTTTTCACAGTCATTAAAAAAATAAAGTTCTTCATGCTGGAAGTGGAAAGTGCCTCTATAGGTTTGACAGCTGGGGGTCAGGGAACCACAGCCTGATTCCCTGACCACAATGAAACTCGGAAAGAGATTTAAGAAGAAATTCAGTATATGGTAAAAGCAAACCCAGCCTGGAAAACAAAGTAACTAAGGTGGAGGGGGAAACATTGTAAAGCTTCTATTGTTAAGCTATAAATAAACAACTGAAAACACGTCTTGCTCACCACCATTCCGTCCTGCTGGCGGAAGCAGTCATCCAACAATACAGGTCTTCACAGAAAGATGCAGAAAGTTGTCCCTTTAGGTCCTGAGTTGAGTTTGCACCTAGTTTTGTGCAACAAGGAAGAGCTACTCTAAACCTTTAAAGAACTTTTAAGGTGCAACTACCAAAACTGTCTCACTGGGAATAAGCAGAGATGGATTGCAATCCAGGCAGAGGAGAGCTAAAACTTTAATCTTAGTCTATAGGATATTCACAAATATCATAGAATCACAGAATGGTTTAGGTTGGAAGGGACCTTGGAGATCATCTAGTTCCAACCCCCCTGCCATGGGCAGGGACACCTCCCACTAGACCAGGTTGCTCAAAGCACCATCCAGCCTGGCCTTAAACACCTCCAGGGATGGAGCTTCCACAACTCCTCTGGGCAACCTGCTCCAGCGCGTTACTACCCTCAAAGTGAAAAATTTCTTCCTAATATTTAATCTAAATCTACTGTCTTCCAGTTTGACGCCATTACCTCTCATCCTATCACTACATGCCCTTGTAAAAATTCCCTCTGCAGCTTTCTTGTCGGCTCCCTTTAGGCACTGGAAGACCACTATAAGGTCTCCCCAGAGCCTTCTCTTCTTCAGGCTCAACAACCCCAACTCTCTCAGCCTGTCTTCATAGCAGAGGTGCTCCAGCCCTCCAATCATCTTTGTGGCCCTCCTCTGGAACCGCTTCAACAGGTCCATGTGTTTCCTTTGTTGGGGGCTCCAGAGCTGGACGCAATATTCCAGGTGTGGTCCCACAAGAGTGGAGTAGAGGGGCAGAATCACGTCCTTCGATGTGCTGCCCATGTTTCTTTTGATGCAGCCCAGGATGCGATTGGCTTTCTGGGCTATGAGTGCACATTGCTGGGTCATGTTGAGCTTCTCATCCACCAACACCCCCAGGTCCTTCTCCTCAGGGCTTCTCTCGATCCATTCTCCACCCAGCCTGTATTTGTGCTTGGGATTGCCCCGACCCAGATGTAGGACCTTGCACTTGGCCTGGTTGAACTTCATTAGGTTGGCATGGGCCCACCTCTCCAGCCTGTATCTGAGTTATCATCTGAGTTAGCGAAACAGGGACACATAGTAACACTAGCAGGAGAACTTGATATGGTCTCTTTTGTTGTTAGTAAAAACCTTCTTCATTAAGGAGGAAAAGGTATGATATAGGAATGAAAGCCACCCCTTAAAAACATGAAGAGGTAAGATTCAGATGGCTCTGCTTTCTAGAACAGTGAGCTAAAAGATACATGTGGTTGGTGCAGGAAATCCTAGAACTCCTAAAAAGTAATTTCAAGATCATAACAACTGACTGCCTCTACCATGGCAGGCTGTCAGGTTCACTGGTGCTCCGTTCCTGCTTCATATTAAGAAAAAACCCAAATCGAAGCACAACATCCTGCCTGGCCACAGAATTAAGAACATAGCTCACCCTGTGGCTCTGTTGCTTGTCCAGAAACAGAAGGTCCAATACTTCATGTTGATATTCAAAAATAATATATTACTTTTTTTTATATATAAGATGTTCTTAACCACAAAAAACAGCCTACAAAGCACCTCATAAAATATGAAATATAAACACTGAAAGTACTGCTGTCAACCCAAACAAAAAGAATTCCAGGAATGGAATAAGCTGTTTTCCAAAGCAGTGGAGAACTACAATAACAATGGGGACATGCCAATTTACATGTTCATTGAACAAGTATGAGGGAAAACAAGGCACAAGCACAACCTCTCCAGGTATTTAGATGGGTAAAATAATTTCTTATTCTCAGTGACAGGATACATACGTATCTTGAATGTAAATATATCCACGGACTACTATTCAAAGACAGAGTATTGGGTTACCCAAGTAATAGGTTATCATTGCATCACTCTTGTTTTTCCCCAGATCTACATTTTCCAAAGCCTGGCTAGTAAACAGTGTTGAGGCATCCAGCACAGTCCCTATGTGACTGCACATACATTATTTACAAAGAATGTGTGTATACAATACTACGTTAAAAAGCTACATTAAGAGAAAACTATTGAATCCACGAAGTCCAGCACATAAAGGTTAGGAAAAACCCCAAGAACATGTCTGTAGCATTGATCTGCAACCTCACCCACATACTGCCTTCAATTACATGAACAAATATTATTTTTCTAATGTGCACAGGACGTACAGCACTCACTTAAACAGCTACCCAGCACCGTATTTTCTTTCATGTTATTCAGTGTAGTCCATGGACTGGTGTGCTGAAATCCTTACTTGAAACACACCATTATTAATTTCTTCGTGAGTTTTCTCTATTGTGCTTATCACAGTAACATCCAAGTGCTTCACAATCTTAATTTATTTTGTAGACACCGTAGGAAACCACAGAGTATTCTAGTGATTTCCCATATGGGGAAGAGAAACCCAAAGATAAGACTTAAGGAAGGAATTCTAGATGCCATATCTGAGAGACCGTGATTTCTTACTTGCCAGTGCTGCTCCGATTTATTTTTCTTTTTGTGCATGCAAGTATTCAGCACTTTCATAAAGCTGTTCCTAATATCCAAAGTTTGGGCACTCAGAAAATGGCAAAACATGCAATTAAAGGCAATTTATGAACAGTCCAATTTAAATCACCAGACGAACACTTTGTCTTCCAGCAGTGATCTGCTTCAATTGTCACCAATTCCTGTAATCACAAAGAAGGTGTCCTACAAACTGTCCTCTCCTTCACTATGCTACAAGCTACGTTCCCAGAGCAGAACACTCTGTACGCTAAATAGGCTGGAGGAAAAAGTAGCATGTGACCAACATAATTTAAAACGTACTATCTGAAAACACAATGCACAAAGGAGCCAAAAATGCATATTAGTTTTTTGCCAATTTGTAATTTTATAGGGGATTTGATGTTGCTACTCTTGTATTTTGTCATTACATTTGGAGATAACCAAAAGCCAACTTCATCATTTGACATCTAAGTAACACGTGCACGACACTGATGGAACATGGCACGAGGGTTAGAACCGTTTCATCAGCATACAGACCTTGGACACTTAAACTTGACAGCTAAGTGTCAGCTGCACCGGGGTCAGCCGCCTCTACGTGGACCAGTCCTTAAGGGTGAATGGGCTCCACTGTCAGCAAATACTTGTGTAAACAAACTTGCAGAGCAATTTCATCTGCAGGAGAAAAAAAGCTCTGGAATGTTTGATTCCACTCCAGGCAAGTCAGGAAACCCACTGCACGCAGTAGCTTGCTTGTCCCAGGTTTCTCACTCCCCCACTCACCCACACACACACAGAGCTCATCCCCCTAGATGCCACGCCTGTGCTTCCAACATCCTTTCTTTCCCACCTTCATTCTAGTCTACCTTTAATTTCCAGTTAATTTCGCAAACTCCAGATTTGTCCTACGGTCGAGTAGCTTCTTTGGCCTGTAATCCTGAATACCGCCCTAACCACACAGTTTCCTGCCATGCCTCCAAACTTGTTTTCGGATTTGAGGCTCCTTGTTCAGTTGCATCTCTTCCCAGGAAGTTTCCAAACCATGTTCCCACTGGTTTCCAGCTCCACCGTAGTGTTAAGATGGGTGATATGAGACCCATCTGTTATGTCAAAAAACACCTCATACAATGTATTCATCAGATGAGAATACGTTGCTTAAGAAAAGAATCAGTACTAAAAACCAAGACCCTGGCCCAAACTAAGTAAAGTATCATTTTTGTATTAGTGTCACCTGTCTGGCCAACAGATGAAACCACGTTTTGTTTTGTTTCAGACATAAGAGAGAAAAGAAAGCAAGTAATGTGCTCTTCTTACTGGAAAGCAGGGAAGAAGGCATTACAGATTAGGACATCTCATCTGTTTACCATCTCGAGTGTCTGCACTTTTCAAACAAATTGTCTGACTTTCACAGGAACTAAACATAATGTCAGCAATTTCAACAGTTAGGTCACCCATTCAGATGTCAAAGCATAGAACAAGCAAAGTTAGAAAAACTGATCTTAGTACACAGATGCAAGCAGCTAGCAATCTAGTCATAGGCATAAATCAAGTCTTCTACTTACTGTGGTGCCTTAGACATATCTCTTAACTTTCCTATATATTATTTCTGCATTGGCAAACACGGCAAACCATTACACTCACACTACAAGAATATTACTGATCTGTGTTTTCAAAAAGCCCTAAAATTTTCAGATTATTTGGGGACTACTGAGTAAAACAGTTACACAGCTGAAAAAAAAAAATCTGTGATCTCAATCTCCAGAAACTACCTACTACTGACAAGTCAGGCTCTTCTGTACTGAAACAATATATACATTTATGTTCCAGCATGATATATAGTACTGTTACCTCGTAAAATAATGTTTAAACAAATGGTCCCAATACAGCAAAAAAACACCTAACAAACATTAAAGGCCGTAATTCCCTTGAGTGCCAGATTTAATTCGTTCTAACCTACGTAATCTTTCTACCAAAAATTAAATCCTCAGAGGATTCTCAATTGGGTGGTCTAAGCAGCTTCAAGAGCCAACTGAAAAATGAAGTCAGTAATTTTTATTGGGCTTAGGGGAAAGCAAAAGAATCAATTTGTTAATTCTAGAACTTCACAGTACTATTTGGAGCGTAAAAAGAAACCTGGAAGCAGGAGCTTGACATTTCACACTAGGTTCACAAAAGGATTTTGGCACTTTTCACAATAAGGATTTGGTGGTGGTGGAGATACTCTTTTACCTCATCATTCGAGGACAGTTACTTGGATATGGAATCCAAATATTGACACAGTCATTACGCTACACAGTCTTCCCAAGCTGGTTTCTCTCTGTTCCTATCACTGTTTTATGTTACACAAAGCAAGTGTCTACCAAGTCAAAGATGAAACTATTACCTCTCTAAGGACAGGGCATGAACCTGGGAAAAAATACACTTATATTCCATTACTTCCTCCACCTAAGACAGAAGTTGTAAGAGAAATCTCTTACACTCAGGCAAATGCCCAAAACTCCAGATTCTGTACACTGCTGGCAATTCTCTCCATGTGATGGATGAATAAACTCCTGAGAAGGCTTGGTGAGGACGGGCACGGGTGATGTGCTTGTGAAGCTCTGGGAAGAATATGGGAAGTGACTGACCACACTTGTGGCAAAGAAAGCTGACCTCATACTATGACAAAGAGGACCTGAAGGTGGCTTTTAAGATAAGGGCTATAACAGCTAGGGGTATTGGCTGTCTCTCATTTGGGCACATCAACTGGCTGTGTAAATGTTTGTCCAGGAAAGCAGCAAGAGTGTTAATGTCTTCCTGAGATAACTAGACTAGCATGCGGGAGCGCATACAGTGCTCAGCCCAATCTAGAGTATAAAAACTGAACGACTACCCAAAAGAGCTTTGAAGAGAGCCAAGGACTTGATGGCTTAAACCTCCTTATGCCCTCCCAGTGAACAGGGATGCCTGGAGTAGTGATGGTGAGGCTATCACAAAGACCTGTAATGAGAATCACATTTGTATTGTGATCCAACAGCACTGAAAGGAGAAAAGAAAAAAAACCAAAACAACGCCAAACCACAACAACAAAAAAGCCCCAAAAGAATGCCCTCTCAGGAAAAAAAAAAAGAAAAAAGATATGAGTAACCAAGCACAGCTAGACAGTCCCCAATTCAACACTTGCACTATATGGAAAGTACGGAGCAAGAAAACCTTTCTGTATCATAGGAAAAGCCTTCTATTAGTTAAAGGAGTTAAGTGTTAATTAGTGTAATTCTAGAAGGGTTTCTCTGACAACACGAGCAGAATATCTTAGAACAAAATTGTTCTGCTCGTGTTGTCAGAGTACATATAACCCACTCATGCTTACCAAAGCCTGCTTCAACTTCTGAAAAATTACAAAGCGTTTTTAAAACTTCTGTATCACACTTTTAATCCTAAAGTGGTCTGGACCTTTAAACAGATATACTAATAATTCAAGCTCTTCCATTCAAAGAACAATCACTAAAAGGACACCATCACAGATTTTTGTGATATTGTAAATGTTAATTATTTACAATGCAAGGTAGTTTCATTAATGACTCATCTTTTTTCTTTTTTTTGGTTCTCCTTTTCATTCCAGTCTTTTCATGCAGCAAAGGGCAGATATATAAGGAAAGTGCAATTCTTGAAAACTGGTATTTCACCACATTTTATAGACAGAGTTTATATGAATAAGAAAATAAAGGGACTTGTCCACAGCCACTGGCAGTCCTAGAAGTCCGTATTAGTTAAAACACAAGTCTGCACACTGAGAATACCCATCTCAACACCGAACAAAGTTCAGCAGTACCAGTCTCATACTCACAGTCACTGAGATCAATCAACTGCTCATCATTCACAAATGGAAAACAAACTAGACTTGGAGAAAAGGTGGAGAAAACTGAAGATACTGTCATTGCTTAAAGAACAGGTAACAGAGTACCTCTCTCATCACAACTCTAGCAAAGCAAGCATGGTTGCCAGTTTCATGAGGTAACTTTCTCACATCAGTACTTGTGGTATTGACACTTGTAGGATCTTCTAATCTCTCACGCCCCAACACACACACACTTTGCCCTCCTGATTTAAGTGCCTGCAGCAACACTACTGTTTTGTGCAGTCATGTTAGAACCTGCCTTGAAGGACTGATGCAGTATTCAAAAACACCTTCCGCCAACGGACAGGCTGATTTGGTTTTAAAACATACACCAAGTGTGCAGAACCTGGTTCAGCAACGCAACCGCCTCAATTTTGCCAGCACAATTTGCTTAGTGTGACACAGCACTGGACAAGAATCGATGGAAAAAATGACCCCGAACCCCCCCAGCCAGTTAACAACTGTCTCGTGAAATGTTAGGCTAACTTTAATTTTCTTGACTGTGATGTAAGGAAACACCTCTTTCATCTCGCTTTTGTGTCTTTTTTACATTGGTTTTCCTCAGACAGCCATTCCTGAGAATTCTTACAACAATTAAAAGTCTGGCAATGCTTTCTGGCATTTTCAGATATGATGACATGCACGTATGTTCAAGATGATGTGCCCCTACCAGTCTGATTTTCCTGGCTGACTGTTCTGGAACATGTGCAGATTAAAAACTTCAGTCCTTAACGTAACACTCCGAGATGACCATAATACAATATTTCCATACAGAAACATTCCCATCTCTCCACCTTGCAATGGTAGCCTTTGGACTGAGCCCATATCTACCACTGATCGACATACTGACATTTATACTGAAGAAACAGAACAATTTTGAGAAGATCAAATTCATTGAAGCCTTCATAATTTAGCATCAGCTTGAGAATAACAGGCAATCATTCATGTAAGCATAGAAATCCCTGATAGCAAGGAAGAAAACCGCAAAGGACACCCAGGGTCACAGAGTAGAAAATCCTCTTCTTTGCATATGCATCATAAGAAAGTTGTGTTGGTGCCACCATTCTAAAAGAAAAAACAATTCCTTCCTAAAATATGTGGCAGCCTGTTTAAATACACTGTTATTAATGTATGTTTCCTATGATAATAAAGCAAATTATGAATTGCTGCTCTTTATCTACTAGAGACTGTATTGTCTGAGGTATCTAATGTTGGGGTGGTCACCATAGTCACCTACCTCTAAAACACAGCCACCATAATTCCAGAATCCCCTCCATATAGTCCATTATTGCCTACTGGTAACGCTTTATGGGCTCAATAAGGCTTTAACATTAATCAGCACTACCAAGTGATCCATGTTTACCACAATGAAGAACATCAGAAACCAGTTTCAAAGTGGTCCATGAGACCCAGCACTTTCAACAACCCAATCGTCTAACTGACTTCTGCTCCTATCGTAACACAATGCAGGTTCTGTCTCCAGCTCACAATTGAGATACACAAACCCACTCTTCCAGAACATACTGCAGAGGAAGTAATGTGTCGCTCTGTCTGTTGTTAGTAGCAGGAAACTAGGGCCAACTCTGCACGTGCTCAACAAGGCACTTTGGCCAAGGCCACTTGCCCTCTGCTCCATCAACTCCCAGAGCCTCAATTTGCCTGCTACCCACCCACAGGAAAAGCTATCTACAGTAAGGTGCACTGCTGGACTAACAAGTGTCAGGGGACTGCTGAAGCAGTCAGCAGGAAGAAGAGATGATTATGTCCCCCTATTGTGTATAGAAGACAGTCTTTAGGTGACTTAAGATGATTCAAAAATATTAAAAGTTTTGACATTTTTGATATAGCAACTGCTTCACAGATGTAAAAGCCCTCTCTTATCATGCATCTAGCTGACAGAATGCTTTTCTTACCGTTTACACCCAAAAACACAAGAATTTGATATCCAACCCTTACCCTTTTTCCCCCCAGCTCCCTATACTTCACAGAAATCCTTTCAAATAGCCTGATTCCTCCATGCTTATCTTCCAATGCTATCTAACCCAGTGTGAAGAAAAAAAAAAAAAAAAAAATCATAGATCACAAACTATTTGTTACTAGGTTCAGACCAAACTACAAATGAAAGAACGGATCATATGAAACAAAAGCAGATTTTTGCAAGATTCAAGACTTAAATGAAACAGTGACTAACATTACCAATTTCAGGCCCACACAGGAAAACCAGATGCCTAAAGCAGCACACCAGCAACCTTCACCAAGTTAAAAGAATCTATCATCTTCTGAATACTTCCTCTGCAAAAAAAAACGAACTGAAGACAAAAGGTAAGTTCCCAGATGTCATGCATCTGACTCAAGAAAAGCCAGCTGACCATGCACAAATCTATACTGTTTAAGAACAGGTAACTATTACGTCTTTTTATTCCTCACCTCGGCTGATCACTTGCTTTATATTCCCAAAAGAAACGCCAAGAAGGTCTAGGAAAAGTTCACACTTTGTTTTATGCTTTAGGGACACTCCCCACTCACTCCGGCATCTTTAATAGTTGAAAGTTCATGAAAGCAAATTACCTCAAAACCATTTACACTTCACAGGACACAGTATCAGAATATATGGAGATTCCAAAAAGCTACAATAAAAAGAATTGGTAAGTTGCTGGCTCAGTGATCTCAAACTTCTGCCATTCTGATAGCAAAGAAATTTTCATTAAGACATTCCTGTATATAATTTTAATGAAAGAAGGATCCATATTTCCCAAGCGCGTTACTTACACTAACAGCTCTTGAACTGTGTTTCCCTAAGGTAAGGTGTGTAGACTGTAAGGAAGGTTACTGCTAAGTCCTAGACCCAGGTGAGAAGAAAAAGAGTGCTCTATCAGAAAGAGGAGACAACCAATGAGTTATCTTTTGTCTCTTGTCCACTAAGTCTTACTCCCTACAGACTTATTCCCTACAGGCTTCCTCCAACTCTACGCCCATCCCACCCCCACACACTCTGGCTCACAAGCTTTTATCTGTCTAGTTTCAAATTCCCCAAAGCCTGTTACATCACCGCGTTAGCAAAAGTAGACAAATAGTTTAAAATTACACATTTTTAACAGGACTCCCTGTTCAGGCTTCCAATGCGTGTCTGAAAACGTCACGCAGAGCTTTGTTAAATTACCTGCTATTTATTTCACATGAATATAGGAATTGCTAGATTAGGCAACTAGCCATTTAAGCTAGTTATCCAGTGCTTTCCTTACAGCAGTAAATACCAGATGCTTCAAATAAACACACACAAAAAATCTTAAACCTGACACTATCAAACATCCCAACTGTAAGAAAATTCCTGTTTTAAAGTATGCACTTAAAGCTATAACTAAATCAACACAAATACGAGCCCATTCCCAAAAAGAGCAAGCCCATTCTCCCCCTGCCCTCACGTACTAGAGCTAGCAATTGTGTGACCACAAAATAGCTCGATGCAGCAAGCATTATACAACAGAAATTTGTTAATTACTTTGGGAAGCGTTAGTATTCCACTCGATTAGACAACCTCAACTCATACAAATGCCAGATCCTGCAAACAAGCAGAGAATTTGGACAACCCTTTTCTTGAATTAGATTAGCTTAGCTACAACATGAAAGCAAGCCAAGAGAGACCCTGAAGTCCTTATACAAGGCAAGCAGCAATAGCAAGGCTGGAAAGGGACAAGAGAAAAACAGCTGCTCCCATTCTGCAGTAGATCATAACTAGACTGGTTTAGCTTCAAGAATTTAGACCTTAAGAAACTTAGGCTACAGCCGCGCCATAGTTTGAGCCAAGTTTAAATCAGAACAGCAATATTACCCTCCTCTTTTTTCCATACATGCATTCTTGTCCATTACTGTGCACCAATGTTGTGCATGTCTGATTCAGTAACCATTTCAGCAGGTTCAGCCCACCAAAGAATCAGAAAAACATTCACTGTTTTATGTAGCTTGTCTTTTCCACTGATTTTAACTCAGCTTTTGCCTCCAGAGATCTACAGAGAGTACTACTGCCAGTGTGCAAAGGAAACAGGAATGCATGGCTCGGGTAAAACAGGCATGCAGTAGCACTTACTTAAATAAGGCATAGTTATTTTCAGAAGTATTTGTTGAACTTAAACTATATCCAAAGCAGTTTAAGCATAAAATCAGTTTAAGAGTATCCTTCTAAACTTAAAGGAAAAACTTTAATTCTACACCCTCTTACATCTCATCTACAATCATTTTTGGACTCTTGCTGTGTTGAGGCACCTAATGTGGATCCTGAACTGCATGCCAGGTTCATCATGTGGCCACTAATACTGGGGCTGGGTGTGTGCTTGGGATGCTGGGTCATCCCAAATTTCAGCTGCAGAAGAAAAGAAACCAGCAGGGACTGCTGGGGCTGCACTCTTTGACTTGCCTGGGAATTCAGCCACACTTCCCATCCAAACCCTGCAGTACAGCAAGAGTAATGCCCCCGAGGAGTCGCTACTGCTGTGTCCTCACTGAAATACCCCTAACTCTCCCTCTCCCTTTGGTACACGGAAGATCTTATCATTCTCTGATATATGCAGACTTTATAAGGGTCTCAGCATCGCAGAAGTATTCCACATCTGTCCTTTCGCTGTGGGCTTCAGTGATATTTACATCAATGTGCTCTACTGTCAAAGCAGATACAAAATTTTACTCAACCTGGACCCCTCACACAACAGTAGAAAACTGAAAGGGTACAGAACACATTACCTCCTGGATTTTGTTCCAGGACACCTTTTCCGAGGCCCAACTGAGGACTTTACAAGAAAAATGAAACACAAAACTTTTGCTTGTGTCCTCCATCAGAAATCTGTATCAAAACACGTGGGCAAGCACCAGGAAAAAGAAAACTAGATAGATAATTAGAAGGGAAGATTTTTCACCCCCTCTAAGAGACAGAATTCCTTAATATAAGGCAACTCCCCCACCACTCCCCCCCCCCAAAAAAAATCACAATTAACAGTCCAGATTATTTATAAGGAAATTTGTATCCACAATATTTCAGCATTTTTGTCTCACTCCTTTTCAAAAGGTCAGTTATTTACACAGTTTTGAATGAACACTTTGTATGAAAATAATTTCCCCTTTTTTTGCATTCTCTTTCTAGTCATTTCCTTAATTTTTCTCATTCTTGTTACTACACATTCCTAAGTATTAGTTTTTTCAACTTGCATACTTCATCTTTTCTTCCTGGAATAGATGCAGCATTAACAGACATTAAACAGAAGAAAGCAGAAAGGCCCACAACTCATGCTTGCCGTATTTAATTCCCGAAAACCAGGGAGAAGACACGAAAGAAGAAAACATCACCAAGAAATAAAAACAATACTGAAATGCTGAAGGACCAATTATGCATCTCATAGGCTGCAGCTACAGTCCAGGATGGCTGCCTCTGCAGAACATGGTGTCCAAAGGGACAGCACGCTCAAAGCAGTAAGAGGTTCACACTTTCTGACAAGAAGTTGCATTGATCTGAAGACATCCTATAGAATTTCAAGTCTCTAATAAAGATCATAGACACCTCAGAATAAAAGAAAAAATAAGTAAACAAAAGTTCAGTAATACCAGGATCAAAAATCCTGTTTTCCCATGCATTTCTTCTATGCTTGACTGATTCATGCTACAATAAGACACAAATTCTGACCCAAAGTTCTTCCCCAGAGTCAGTTTTAAGATTTCCCTCCTATATAGATTCCCCCAATGGGGAACAAGGTATAAGCTCATATGGCGGCAGCCTTTTCTTCAGGCTCAAGAGTACTTTTGTATTTTCTTCCCACACTGAATTATTCTAATGCAGCTTTCAGAAATGTAGTTCTTCCCTGGATCTCCAGGGGTATTTTTTTTTGACTGATATATGAGGAAAAGAAATGGAAGAGGTAAAGTACAAAACAACACTGCAGTCTCCTTCCTAGGAAATCCAAATTAAAAAGTTGAAAAAAAAGTTATAAGAGTAAGTGTTACACAGCTTGACATTGGTGGTATTAATATTCTTCCTATAACATAAACTGACAATCTACGGAATCATTTACTTGAACACCTTAACATCCCACTTTTCCTTTTTAATCACCACAGAAAAAGCAGCTAATAGGAAAACAGAACAGAAATATTACAATTTAGTTTAAAACACTGTAAGTTATAGTAATAGTTCAAATTATTCTGATGCACGTACTTTGTTTTTCAGCCCCATTCTTTTTTGGCATATATGTAACTACACATCCAAGTCACATTACCTCTAGCACCATGACAACTTGTACCGTCCGTTGAAAATTCCTCTTAGATTATATCAAATGTGTTTGCTGTCTTCGAGTCAGAACACAAGCAGAAGAAACAAGTCCCCCTGAAATTCTTAAATGTAACCCATAAACTTCAAAGTACCTATGCAAAAATGAAACTCCATGATTTCTTCTTAATTCAGGGGGTCCTATAGTCCCTTATCCTGGAATGAACATACATAAAGCAACCCTTCTCTCTGTTCTACAAAGGGAAGGCAAAAATAGTTCTAATGCAAATTAGCAAAGTTAACAATTCTATTTGATTATCACCAATAAATGCTAAAGAACATGATATCATGTACATCTACAAGACTTAGATGATGTATGGCAGTCTGGCCACATGGAATTCACTATCAAAGAGTACAGATGCTCCATTTTACAATCTTTTTCCAAGTACCCTTTCAGCACATTCCCAGCCTTAGCTCATTCTCACCAAGATTTCCATCCTCAATGGTCAGCACCACTTCATCCATCACCAAGGCCCGGAAATCTAGCTCCTCTTCACAGCACTTGGCCTTCAGTGCTCTCAGGATCTCCTGCTGAGGGTAATCTTCTCTGATGCGACGGTCTGTTAAGAACCACAGCCTGGGAGCAACTGAACTGCACATCTTGGACTTGTCTTGCAACCTTCAAGGTTTCCTTTCAACAGGACTTCTAGATGGTGGAGAAGACGAGATTCTGTTAGAGTACACAGGCTCCTATCTTCATGTTCCCCACAGTACCAAATCCTACTCCCTCTGCACAAGTCAGTCCTTTTCAGTGGAGTGCAACTTCCAACCTCCAAGTGGGAAAATAATGTCTGTGACTAATCTGCAACAGAACTAAAACAACCAGAAACAAATCCATTTACATTCAATGCAATGTAAATGCTAAAAATTGGGTCTTGGTCCTCATCCTAGTTTCATCCACAAGAAGTACACACTTGACATAACTACTGGTACTGGTAGCAGGATCCCCTTTTCTCGACAGTACTAAGAGGCATGCCAAGGATTGAAAACATTTTGAATGGCCATCTCTGAAGGTCAGAATGTCAACTTCGCAATTGGGATAATTCCTTTCAATGGGAAATAACTCAGCCCCTCTCCTAGGTACTGCTAAAACACCCGTGACAGACTTGATAGATCCCTTTCCACCATATACGGAAGACAACAGTGTGCCAAATTCTTTACGTTAAAAAAGCAGTCCGGAAGAAAGGAAGAAATCCATTGAAACAGAGTTTTCCACATAAGTATTTCGAGACTGATTTGCTCTTACAAATACTTCACATCTACTGTGAAATATATTTAGTATTATCCAGAATATGGAAAGACAGCAGAACAAGGAGCATCAACAAAATGTTAAGAATGCCAAACATTAATAAATGTAACTTAAAACAAAATCAAGGTTTGAATCTCAGTGCTAGCCCTTTCTTCCTCCAAGATTTAAAAAAAAACAAAAAACAAACACCTTTAGACATAAACAGCATTAATGAATTCAGCACCAAATACAGAAAAAACAGTTAAAACTGAAGAATGTCAATGGTGTTAAGACATGATAACAGCAAGGTACTGCTCCTTTTGCTTTGAATACAGAGGACTTGGACTATTTTTTACTATATACTAAAATATCCTGAAAGCTGTAAAACAATTACAGGTACGTTAATGGACTACTCATCTACACTCAAGAAAAACAACCAGCAGCATGGTGTAAGGGAAAAGAATTCTGGAGAACAACAGAGGTGTTTTTCTGTGACACATTTTAAACTTTCACATTAAAATAAAGAGGTAGAAATCATTGTTTTCACCAATGTAGCTTACATGAGTTTCAAACGGAATGGAACTCTGGGATAAAAACAGGAGTTTTGCATGGTAGCCCTAATGACAGGACCTAGTGTCAGCAAAAATTATAAATGCAGAAAGACCATAGGTATACAACTGCTTTCATTTAATATTACAAAGAATTTTAGTTTCTGCAGCAGGTCTTGAGAAAAAAAGGATTGTTTTGTTACAACCATAAGAACAAACTGTTTGGTTTTGGGGTTTTTTTAACTAAGAAGGTTTTTTCTACTAGTACAGCTTTTTCTTAACAAGAATATAAAATTTTAAGTGGTCATTTTTATTCCTGGTACTGAGAACCATAATGACAACAAGCAAAGGCTGTCACTTTTTTCCATTGCTTTGGTAAATGTGGAGCAACAATAAAGCCAAGGACTGAAGTTCTTCATAATAACAGACCGAAAGTAAGCAGAAGCAAGGAAAAGGCAACCACAGATGCAGACCCAGCCCTTGACAGCAGTCAAGATGCTCAAGGTAAAGCAGGATAAGGAATGTTTGTTCCCTGCAGGGAAAATAAGTATGGGAGGTTGTAAAGAATATCTTTTGATATTTCAAAGAATCCTTTTTTTCTTCAAAGCAGTTGAAAGTGAAAAGGGCAAGGTGAGGCCTGGGATTGCACCGGCTGACAACTGTCAGATCCTGCCCCACTTCTGGCTTTCTCAACAACGGATTTCTCTACATGGTAGTTTACTAAAAACTTCCTAGGACAACATCCTCAGCTGCTACGGCACAGTTCAGAAGGCTTCTTGTCAACTTACCTTTATCTGCTATTTGCTTGCACGACTGGGGAAACCAAACAGCCCCACCTACCGCCTTTCTTTTGAAAAGCAGCTCGACCTAACAGGCTAGCCTACCTCATTTTAAAAAATGAGCTATATACAACATTGAGTACATAAAAAAAAATATACTAGATGGACTCTGTCACAATTTAAACAAACAAACAAAAGAAATCAGAAGCCATTACAAATTGTCAGTCTGATCGGGCTTTAGGGGTGTTGGTTGTTTTTTTCCCCTCATAACTGGTGCAAAGACACAAGTATTTTCTCTTTGGCAGCCTTCTCCCCATTTTGCTTACTACCAACCCTTGTTTTCTTTGCCAACAGGGATCTGCTCCCATTTTTCTCAAATCTCATTTATACATGGCCCCACCTCCACCCCCCTTAAATCTGCAGAGACTGTGCCATCATCTCTCCTAATTGCCATTTCAGCACTTTCTTTCTTAAAAATCAGCAAAGGGTTGAAGAAGAAAGAAAAAAGGTATATCATTTTATTTCCTCCATCTTTCTTCTATTTTTGAAAGGAGCTACAGCATCATCAAGAAGAGCCATCCAGGTATCTCAATTAGCACATCAAACCAGCGTGCATATAAAAAATGTCTTGGGTATGGGTATTTATCTCCCTCCTAATACTATGTCTCATTTCCTCTAAATCATAGAAGTTTTATAAGTGTATATACGAAGGCTTGCATTTCATCATGAGGCAGGCTGGTAACAACCTCGAGTCTGGAGGTAACGATTAAGAAACTCACTTTAGATCAAGCTACAAGCCAGCAGCAGAGGCAGAAACTAGTAACCCTAACTATAGGTTCCTTGACCTTCAACACAATACCACCTTTTTTCCAGCTGGAGACATATCCTTTTCACACTAACATTCTGCTCCTAAAAACAGAATCTATTTATCAGTTTCAGTCTCTTCTTATAATCTCTATTTTGATTGTGTAAGAAGTCTCGCAGAACACAAAACCTGCAATTTACCCTATTAACCCAAACATCTTAACAATCCCTCCCACATTGTCAAGAAAATGGTCTGTAGGAGGAAAGCTTGCCTTGCAGTCAGATGTACAACAGCATTAAGCTCTCAAGTTGGATATGATTTCCAGAATTTTTCCCTGAAAACCAACTCCACCCATTTCAATCTAAAAGACACAGCCTCAGACAATGCTGGGTGTGCATGGAATACTTCCTAATCCATGACAGCATCTATTGCAAAATAAGTATAACATATATAAGGGGAAGAGCAGATGTTTAAATGTCTTCAAGATGCCCAGTTGAAACGCAGTTTGCATTCAAAGCTACTACAGTCAATATAAGTACAATCTTTTCAATAACTAATAGATATATGAAACGAAAAAGAAAAAAACATCATAAACTGAACTGCACAAACCAGACTGGCAAAGTAAAAGCCCTATGATAAAAATCAAACTAACCGTGTGTCATGCCAGCCAAGCAGTAACTACCGCATCTGCTTCAGAAAGACGCTCTGTGGAAGAGATTCTTAGCAATTTACAGAGGGAACGGAACGCTCACCTCACCTTTGAGCTGTGGCATCCCTGTATTGCTTAAGCCTAGGCTTTATTCTGGCATTCACACAGCAGCTTCCTCCCCTCCCCATCACATGCAAACGTATTTCCTCCTGCATTCCTTGAATCTGTAATACACCTTTAGCAGCTGTTCTAACAAAAGCATTCACTATGCTCCTTTTCTACTTTACATCATATGCGAGTATGTTTTATTGACATAACAAGGAATTCAGCTGTCTAGAGAGATCTGGAAATCTTCTCCGAAGACCACCCTTTTTTCCCTTGATGGGGTCTTCTCTTCACAGAGACAGCCTTATGAGACCTGCCTCCAGGAATGGGACATTGGTCTCCACTGTCGATTTACTCCTTGTCCTGTCTTCAACACCCAAAAGCAGAGGAAACTGGACTAGTCTCTTTTTCATCATGATGTATTTTCCCCTAAGCTGAAACAAGAAACCAATTATTAAGGGATACTAATTAATTTATGTACTATTTATCAATAATATGTGTGACATGAGATAATCTAGTATGCAAAAAGATTGTTCTGTATCCTTTCTATTAAGAACGTAACTACACAATACCCTTGTAAATTAAAAATACTAGGTTGTTTTTTCCCTATGGAATGACGAATGGAATCCCAGATGTTTTGTAGCATTAGGAATCTATGTGCTCTAGCTATCCCCCAACCGCTCGACTTGTGATCTGATGTTGTAGCACGCTCCCATTGACTACAGTGCAATTTGGGAAACAAGTTAGTGGAACAATTATTACCACCAACCCCTCCCAGAATCACCTCTTTTTTAAACCTTGGCTCAGGCTCTTGCACTCAGTTACAGCACTATGCAGCTAACACAACTCCATGAATTTCAGCAGTTAATAGAGAGGTAAAACCAAATCTTAGTTTTAGCATACCTCTCGCTCTACCCACAGCTCAGATAATAATAATAATCTCACGGAAGTGAAAAGGAAAGAGCAGAGAGACTGACAGCCACAACTGCCATAAGAAATGGAGCACTAGGGAAAATACAGCACCAAGCACTCACCTCACTACAAGTAACACTGCATCTTTGCATTTATCATTAATGCATATCCCTTAATACTTATTTGCAAAACAGCATTATTCAAGTTGGAAGAGGTAGTTTGCTTTCCTTTTTATCATAGATTAGCTAAGGCTTGAAACTGAGTACACACTTCCAATAAACCAATTGTCTCTACCATTACAGCAGTTTCTAGAATGCTGTTTTGGAGGCCACACCTCAAGACACTGAAGACCTAAGAACAGTTGGCAGACGCTCGTAAGTTATCTCCTTTAGGATATACCTCAAGGCAGACCTAAATTATAAAGTCAATCTTAGGTAGCAGCCGGTTAAACAGTTAACGAAGGGTCATCCAGCATATAAGACCCATCATATGCTGCCATGGAAGTGTCTGCCTCATCTCAATGAGAAGAGAGCAGTATTTGAAACATCCCAGAACTATGACTTTCTCTGTCATAGGGACATCAGGTCTGAAAACAGTTCAGATCCATTTCAAGTATAAAGCACAATTAATGTTTTTTCACACAAAGATACCAGAATGATAACCATCTAAAGAAAACCTGAGGAAATACATATAGAAGATGAATATAACCCATGGTGATACATACAGAGATAAACACTGACATCTTGAACCACTTGTTAAAAATGCTTTAGAAAAATAAATCCAAAATAAATCAACTCATTCCTGACACTGCTGTTTCACGGTGATGATTAAGGACAACCTCAACAAAAATTCCTCTCTTACCTACCAAAGACTAGTTTGCCTAAGACTGTCACATAACTAAGAATCTTTGGAAAGAACATATTTTTTAAAAATGAAGAATCTGAAAAATTAAAATATTTATTTAAATGCAGTTTGTATAATATATTGAGCAGCTGCAGTGCAATCTGTCCAGTGCTGCTGCATTATCATCCACCCTCTACACATGCACCATAGAATGTAAAGTCACTGCAGGCAGGTGAACCCCAAGCACACCTCTTTGAAAGCATATCACAGTATTCAGCTCCTTTACCCTGTGAGATTTGTAGACTGCACCAGTGAAAGGATATGGGAATATATTAATCGTTCCCATTCACTCCCAGTACAAACCCCCAATCCCCGCAGACTGGCAACTGCACCCCCTGCCATGGCTTTGATCTGCTTGTCCCCACCTTTGCACCGAGTAACGTTTAAGATGCCAGCAGCAATCCTTCCAGGCACAATTGCCTCTAAAAGGCAGACATCCACACCGCCTGTCTTTCCTCCACTACGTTCATGCTGGCAAGTAGGTGATAACATTCCTTATTCACACACCCCAGTTCCTGATCTCCAGTGAATAATCTATTCTCTTCCCTCTCTGCAACACTAGCCCGATACTGGTCAGCATCAGCCATCCTTCTACTTCGGTATCACTATTATTTTTTTCCTACAACAGGCTCTCAGCTTTTTCACCCCTCTCTACTCTGCCCGCGTGTGCGCGCACGCCCGTGCAAATAAAACATCCATTTCCTCCCACATCAGCCGCTTTTCTGAAGAGAGGTTCTCCCTCCTCTGCCCAAGTTGCCCTGCAATGTGGTACAATACACCCTTCTCCCCCACCCCGATCCGTGTGTACACGGCCAGTTTTCCCTCCTCCCTTCCCCCACCCCACTCTGTCTCTGTGCATGCTTCTCCCAGCGCCTGGAGTGGGGGAAGGGAAACATGCACTGTATGAATGAATGGCCTGAAGACACTTACCAGAAATTTGGTGAGGAAGGAGTGGAAGACGAAAAAAAATATAAAAATATCAAAGATGGGTGCTTCCTTCAGCGTGCCAAGTGCTGCTTCAGTTCTGGCTCCTTTAATGAGATCACGTGTCTCGCTAGGTACCCCTTCTCCTGGATCCCCTACTAACCAAAAAGGGTGGCAAGGAAGTCTTCTGGATGCCTCTCTGCACTGCACTCCAAAGGAGGGGAAGGTACTACTGAAGCTCCCAAAACAAGCGAGGGATGATGATAATGTTCTCCTGGTACTAATATGGGCAATGTCCACTGGATGCCTCAGGGACCAAGACAGATTTCTGAGAGGGGAAAGGGGAAGTAAATGACTCTCAAGATAATTCCCAAATTGTCCTCCCCTACGGGGGAGGAGGCATGGGAAGGAGGAAACAGAGCACTAGTGAAGAGCTGTAGCTTTCTATGTAAAATAGACTCAATCCTCGTGCCTCTACTTCCTCAGAACTAAATCCCTAAATGACTCTGAAGTCACCAACACCTAAGGAGAAAAAAAAAGGAGAAACATCCCTATTAGACATAGGCAAACATATATAGGTATCTCAACTAAATCTCAACAGAAGGTACTGCACAAGAAGGTAAGCAAAGCCAAAAGATGGGATGAACACAATTAAGGGAAACGTGCAACTTCAAATAATTTACATAAATACACTATCACAGAAACCCATTTTAAGGGAAAAAATAAACCAGAAGGTTAAGCAGTTTGTTCCTTTACTGAAGGATGTGCGTTCAAAGGAAAGATAAATCTGTATCTATACATGAACGTACTAAGAAATTAAGTTCTAAAATCTATGAAAACTATTATTTTTTATTTGTATGAGTCTTTAAATCCCTCCCCCAGAATAACATTTATAATTCAGATGAGGAGACTGGAGAAAAGTATGCTTCAGGTCAGAAGCATATATTCCTATGCATTAGACCCCACTTTGCCACAGAAAATAAAATAGTCGTTTATAAACGGTGACCAAAAAAAACCCCAAAAACTAAAACAACACGTCTAGAGGATGCTTGCTCAAACGACAGAGTTAATTAAAAATTAACAGTCGCACACTTTGAAAACGGAGCCTCGGTAGATCCCAGGCAGTTAAGTCGCCCCTCTGTGCAATTAGCTCTTTAAACATCAGAAAACAAAAGAGAAGAAACCCAGTTTTAGGGATTTCGTGGCAAGACTCGACGACAAGCGCGCGCGCGCGCGCACACACCCCTACGTCACGTGAAAAACTGCCCCCCAACACGCGCAAGATTTTCACGTTTTCACGCGCACGGCAGCGGTTTCCCCCCCCCCCACACACACACACACCCCGCCCGGTTCCAGCGGCTCCTTGCCCCCACGAAGGCGCAAGCGGCGCGCAGGCCCGGCGCCGCAAGGCGGGAGGCAAAGCGCCGATGTCCCCCGCCGCGCACGCCCCGCGCTAACACCCCAGCGCCACCCGCCCGCCCAAGGCGCTGGGTGAGGCGGCAGCAACGGCGACCCGCCGCCCGCCAGCGCCGAACCCCAGCTCCACCCCTCCACACACATCCCCCCCACACACACCACCACCGAGCGGCGACCGCCGCTCCCCGTTCCCCGGAGCGGCCGCGGTCGCCGCCGCCGCCACCACCCACCTGGGCGCCCCGGCTGGCCGGCCCGCGCGGGCGCGGCGGGAAGGCGCCGGCAGCTGGGACCGCTGCTGCCCGGCTCCGCGCCCGGGGATGCACAATCACCATGGGCGCTGCGCGGCGGCGACGGGGCGGGACGGCTGAGGGGACGGTCCCAACTCCCCCCCCCCCCCCCCCCCCCGCGCGCCTCCCACCACCCCCTCACCTCCGCTTCCCACCCCTCTCACCCCCCACCCCGCGGGCACGGCGGACCCCACCCCCGGGCTCGCACCCGCTCAGCCCGACATCTCACCCGCCCCGGGCACCGCCGAGCCTGAGGGGACCCGCGGGGGTCCGCGCGCCCCGCCGGCGCCCCCCCCCCCCCCCTCCGGCACCGGGCCCAGGAAGGGAAGCCGCGGGGCGAAGAGGGCTCCGGGGAGGCTCGCCCCTTCCTCCCTGCCGGCGGCGGCGGCAACGGTCGCTCGGCAGCGCGGTCCTAAAGGGGGAGCGGGCGACGCGACGCGACACGACGCTCCGCTCACACACACACCACCCCCCCCCCCCCCTTTCCCCTCCTCGGTGTCCCTCCTCCCCGCGGCTGGGGCGAGGAGGCCGGCTGTTCCCTGCACCGAGACCCCCGCCCCCCGCCGCCGCCACCGCCTCCCGCGCTCGCTCCCGCCGCCTCACTGAGGCGGCGACGGCGCGAACGGCCGAGCGGGGCTGGCACCCGCTGGGGGAGGGGGCGCGAGGCGGGGAGCCCGGCGCCGGGGTCGGGGCCGGGCAGGCGCGCGAGGGTGGCGGCAGCGCGCTCCCGCCTGAGGCCCCGCGTACCACCCCGGGGGCGCGAAGGCGAAGGAGGGCCGGGCCGGGCCGAACCGATCCGGTGCCCCGGCGGGCCGCAGGGGCAGGCTGAGGCCGCCCCCCTCTAACGGGCGAGGCCTCCTGCACGCTCCTGCCCTCCTCCACCTGCCCCCGCCGGAGGGCTGGTCGCGCCCGCCCCGCCGTGGCAGGCCCCGGCCGGGGCCCGAGGCAAGAGACGGCTCCCGCCGCAGCAGCGTGGCCCGGGATGGGGGCGCAGCCGCCCGCCCCCCCGCTTCTCCCGCAGCACAGACGGGCACCGCGCCGCCGAGCCGGGCCGTACGCCCCCCACCTCCCGCCCCTGGCCGCCCGCTCGTGGGTGCGGAGACGTGTCCTTTGTGTGACAGGTAAGCGTGTGACATGTCCCACACGCCGCCACGTGCCTGACGTAGCCAGCATGCGGCCAGGGCTGCGTCGCCTACGCCACTGTCATTTCTCTAAAACAATTAAACTGTTGGCAACAAACGACCATGAGGTACGCAGCGTATTAACACACTCACCTTGTTTATCAGCGTCTGGGGCACAGCTACGCGGTTCCCGCCGCACCACACCCTTTTTATTCGCTGTACCCTATGAACTGTGTATGCCCCCTTGACAGCACGTTGCCCCCAAAACACGTGCTGGGCACACTTTTGGACACAAAACGCCCAACGCACCAGCGGTCCTTCCTCTTTCCCATCTCCCGTACATCCATGAATGGCTGAACCGGCACTTACAACTACTTGCTAAGCAGTGCACCTTGAAAATGCCCCAACTTCCACCTTTCCCCTGCTAATTGCCTTATTTCCTTCCCCTGAGCGGTATAAACAAAATGCCGCCTGCACGGAACTGTCACGTATCTGACAGTCCTGGTACGACTGACTGCCTGATCCAACGTGACGGTGGTTAGCAGGATATCCCCAAGAATTCCCAGCTATGCACTGGTATTGATTGGTTTGACATCTGCCGTGTGTAGAGCACACCCACGCTATGGCCCTGCAGGCACCGAGGGGTGCATATACGAACTGCACGTATATGAATCATCACTCATGTACGTGGCACACTGAGCTCCGTTCCATCCATCGCCACTGCCACCTCCGGAGACTGTCGAGTCCAGCCCCACTGCTCAAAGCAGGGTCAGACAGAGCAGGTTACCCACACTGTGGTGTCCAGTCAGGTTTCCAGTATCTCCACAATCTCTCTGGGCAATCTCTTACAGTGTTTCACCACCCTCACAGAGAAAGAGAAAAAGATTTTCTCACGTTTAAATTGAATTTCTTTGTATTTCAGTTTGCGCCCATTGAACAGACAAGACTCTCCACTGGGCATAACTGGGCAAAGCCTGCCTCCACCTCCTTCACTCCCCCTGACACGTAGTCATACACGTCGACGAGATCTCCCTGAGCCTTCTCTTCTCCACACTGAACAAAACCAGCTCCCTCAGCCTTTCCTCATATGAGAAGATGCTCCAAGTCCTTAATCATCTTCACGGCCCTTTGCTGGACTCATCCAGTATGTCCGTGCCTCTCTCGTACTGGGGAGCCCAGAACTGGACACAGTACTCCAGGTGTGACCTCACCGGGCTTCACCACACACCCCAAACATATTCAACTTACTGCCTCGATTCTGTCCAGGGTGAATTTCTCCTTCACCAACCTCCATAACCTGTAGATAGAGCACACGCAGGCTGTGCCCCAGGGCAGCAATGTCCGTGTTGCTCAACAGTCTGTTATGCTCCCCACTTTGCAAAGACAGTGCACACCCACTCGGTCATGTCTGGTACTCCCAAACACCCATCCTGGCACAAATGTAACCACTTCAGCCCGCTTTCTTCTGCCTCTTAGGTATGTGTGGTTCCCTCCAAACCACCTTAACTATCCCACCTGAATGACAGACACTTCACACACCCGTCACCTCCCCAGGGTATTTCATCTACGTGCAACACATCCACAACCAGTTCAGACAGGCTGTAAAGCCTGCGGTTGCGGGATGAAGATGTGCGATCCCAACGCTTCGTGCAGTACCCCCGGTGTTTAAGCAGACGCAACAGGACTGATTTCCACAGTAGTAACCTATATATAACATGACAGAATGCCCTAAAATCTGCTGCAATGTTTATTCATTCATGCTGCAGAACGAGGTACCACGGTACCCCATGCTGCCACTTTGGTATACCTTCTGCAAAATTATAGCCGAGAGTTAAAACGCTCACAATGCAAACACCGTTGAGCATTTCTAAGACCGACTTTACTGAAGGGTACGTACGTTTGCTCTGCAAACACCTGGGTCCTACTCCCCAAACCTCGGGTGTGATTCAAGACAGCTCTTCTGAAAACTATTTGCCTCATGCGTACGCGATAGAAAAGGCTACATCACAGATGGTGTCAGCGGCCAAAATCCCTGTTCACCCACCCAGACATCATCTGATGCTCCCCTGTCTGCTTCAGTTGCTCGCCAAGACTTCTGGCTTCTCATTAGCCCATGGCTGCAAGCCAGAGACAACTTCTAGGTTCCAGGCTCCCATCCACCCCGCTCTGTACAACAGAATTGGGAAAAATACACTACCGCGCACTTAAATGCCAACTGGAAGTACAACTTGAGAGCAGGAGGCAAGTCCCGACAGGGTAAATAAATAAATAAATAAATAACAACAAAATGCTGGACAGTATTTTTGCCACTTTGACAGTCACAAAAGAATACCTTCTTTGACAGAATTACTACGTTCTACACCTTCTGGAATACAGTTCCCCTGTGCATCAAGTCCACCCTTCCGAAAGTTGGAATTTCAGGTTGTGAGGTGCAGGGGTTTGTTTGCACAGGGAATTTACTAACAGAAAACTTCTGTGGTAACACCGCTCTGCTGAAGATGTGCGCAGCCACTGCACATCATCCAGCACACACACCTCTCTCAGACTGAGAATTCTTCTGGATTCATGTATGCCGCTTTTAAGATAGCATAAAGCAAAGAGGAAAGAAAATACCCACGTTAGGATTTATATAGCTATAACTACAGTGATATAATAATAGCAGATTTCTTTTTCTCCTGTATCTCCTTAAGCAGGTAAGCTGTAAGGCAGGTGCCTCTACATCCCAAACGTGATTAGCAGTTTGCGGAAAGAAGAGAACCACACAGCTGGGAAATTCTGTAATGCAGATTTTTGGCCACGCAAATACACGTTTGGTTATAAGTCATCTGAGAGAAAGTTGTTCTATAAGTACAGGGAAGACACTCAGTGTGGTGACGGTAAGACATTCCATCCGTATCTCAAACCGTTTGGGATATTTCAGCTGGATCTTATGATTACCAGTAACAATTTATTCCACCAACTACCATTTGCCCTCCTCGCTCTCTCGCACGCGAACCGTAGCCTGGTATCCCTTTTATTGCTGTTTGTTGACCCGATGGAGTTGTGGCATGTTGAACCCGGGCACAAACAAACGTTGAGGACTGTAGTGAGAGCAGTGATGGGAGTCAGCTGAAAGGGCAGGTTGGATAATCCGTGTCTCTAGAACGGTTTCCCGTCATGTAGAAACTTCAGTCGGTCTGGAGAGAGTCCCGAAAGTCTTTTGCTATTTCTTAGAAAGGTGGGGCAGGAGAAAGTGTCTATTTATTGCTCAGGAGGTGACCACTGCTGCAGAAGCTTTCAACTTCTTTTTAAAGAGCAGCCACTGCAGCCAAGTTGGATGTAGACGTTATACTTCCCTAGGATTAGGCAGGCCTTCTTTTTTTTTTCTTTTTTCTACTCTTCTTTTTGCCAGTGAAGGTGAGGTTTTTCCTGACACCTATAAATCTATTCTCAGGACAAAATTCTCACTGTTTGATGGTGCAAGGAGAATACTGGCCTGTGCCCTCGGTGTCAACGGTCCACAGTGCCAAGTTTCACCCTTTAGGAAAGAAACGTAATTGTAGCATCAGCAAAGAATGGATGCCTCTGAACGCTAAACATTCCCGGCACCTTTCTTTTGAGATTTTTCCCATGCACTCTGATATGCATAATGTAAGGGTTGGTACGAAGCCTTAATGTATGCAAAATCTGATTTCACGGTTGATTCCATAAAACATCTTTTGTCACTGAGTTCACTAAAAATGCAAACCAGCCGCTGAGTCCCGAAGCCAAAGTCTGAAGGACGTTATTCTGTCATTCGCATGAGAAAGTTTCATACGCTGTCTCTGGTTGGGTGCATGAGCTTGTGACAGAAAAAATGGTGGAAAGCCCAGTCTGCAAATGTTGCTAAGCTTAATTATTTATATCAATTTGCTTAAGCCTGCACGCTCTCTGTGCCCGCAGTAGCTACTTGTTTGGTCAGCTAAGTCTCATAGCGATGTTTCTGCTTCCTACTTGGATGACTGGATAATAAATAAAAAATATAAGGCAAGGTAAATGCCCTTGTTCACACATGAACGCTTGGGTTCACATGTGAACACAGATGGTCCCACCGAGGGAAACCATTTCTGGACTGTGTTTCAATGAAAAAATGGCCGTATCATTCTTGTTTCACACTATGTAAAATGAGGACTATGCAAAATGGTGCAACATCATCTTTGATTTCATGCAGCCTCACTTTCTCATTGGTTCTGACTGCCACACTAATTCCTCTCCTGCATAAACTCCCGTTACGGCAGCAGCAAATGGAGAAATCGCCCCCAACACAAAGGACACCCCCACCCGGCCCCCCAGCTAAGGGGGGGGTCTGCAGGAAGTTCCAGCTTCCACTGACTCAACCCAAAAGTACTCCGGCCCCGCACCGTCCCCGTCCCCACTCCCGCCAGACCGCCGCTCCCGGACGCTCGCAGACTCCCCGTCACCGCGCGTCCCCTCTCCAGCGCACGGCGCCCGGGCTGCCACACGGGTCGCTCACGCGCGTGTACCCCGCCCCTCACACCCACCCCACCCCCGCCTTCCCATAAGCGCCGTACACCGCCCCTCCACGCGCGGGGCCGCCCTGCTCCCCGCGCCCTGCCGCGCGTGGCACCCGCTGGCGAGCCGCTCCTCTGCCCCCGGCGCTCCCACCCGCCTTTAGGCGCACCCGCCGGGGCGGCGGAGGGGTGAGGGCGGGGAGGCTGATGGGCAGGGCGCGCCCCCGGCCTCCCCCCCACCGCCCCCCGCAGCCCACCCGCCCCCACGCGAGACGCGGGCACGGCCAAGCCCCGCACCGGGGTGGGCGCGCGCGCATGCGCATCCTCGCCTGAGCGCCAGCGCGCGGCTGCAGGCAGGCAGGCGGGCGGGGCGGCAGTGGGCGCGCGCCGCGCGCGGCCGGGCCGGGCCGGGCCGGGCCGGGGGGCGGCGGCGGCGGCGCCGTAGCGCGGCGGTGGCGCCGCTGCTGCGGGCCGCGCCTGGCGGCAGCCGGCTGGAACCGGCAGCGGCAGCGGGGTGTCTGCAGTCAGGCCAGCTGCGCGCTATCCCGCCCGCGGCAGCACCCCCCGGGCTCGGGCAGTGCCCCGGGGCGGAGGGCGGGGGGACGGGGGCGGGGTGCTGCTGGGTGTGAGGGGGTTTGCACCCCGCCGTGGGACGCAGAGCCCCCCCGGCTGCTGAGGGGTGGTCGGTGCCCAACGCGCTGGCAGGGGGAGGGCACGGCCGCTCGTTTCCTATGGCAGGCGGTGGGAAGGGAGCGGGCAGGCTGCTGGGGCGGAAAATAGTTATTTTGGTGTAAATACAGGGACATAATAAAAGAAGAGAGTCTGCGCAGGCGGTGGGGTCGAGGCGGTGGGAAGCCCCTTGTTCCCAACATCGGAAACGAGGACCGCGAAGGCTCAGGGCACAGTCCTGCCCGAAGGAAGGGCCTCGCAGGGGCATTGCGGGACTTCTCCGGCCCGACCGCAGCCGTTCGGGCACGTAGGGGAGGAGAGCGGGCATCTCATCGAGTAGGTAACTTTGGAGAAGGTCAGAGGCTTCTGCTATCCTTATTCTGGGCACAGTTTGAGGACTGAGAGACACAAAGAAGCTCAGGCAGGCAGAGTTACAAACAGAAACAAAGGGAGGGATGAATAGCAGCTGGTGGGCTTCAAAGGCTGGGTTATAACCAGCAGCTCCCCGTTCCAGGAGACGGGAGTGCATTTCTCCCAGCTCAGTTGCAGTTATGCTGCAGGGAAACGGGGAACAATACTGAGGATCTGGACAAAATGAAAAATGTGCCTTTGAGGGAAACGATAATTTGGAAGGAAAATGCTGCCTTCGCTCTGTATCTCCCTTCTGCCTCTCCTTTTCATCCACCTTGGCCCCTTCTCTTCCCCAGCTGTTCTTCTCACTCTATGCTTTTTCCTTTACCATCTCGAGAAAGTTCCTTTCTCTTTTCTGTCTGCCTGCTTTTGTTTCCTGCTCCTTTCCCTCTTTTCGACTCCTGTTCTGCCCTTCTCTGTCTCTTTCCCCATTGTCTTTTGATGAATGCTGTTGCAGTGATGACTTAGGATTTCAGTGCCGGGTTGGGAAGGATTTGATGCAACCGCAAGGGTGGCTATACCTTGCAGGCACTTTGCTGCATTAAGGTTGATAAACATCTACCCTGCGACCTAAAGAGCTTCAGACAGGAGGTTAAATGTCCCTGAGCTTCTCCCAGTCGTGTTGGTGCGTCTGGCAATTCTGTGCCCAGAGCTGATGAGATGGTGGTGTTGCAGGGAATCCATTTTTAAGGCTTCTCTCCTTCGCGGGAAGCGGTTTCTTCAGCTAACTCTGATGCCCCCTCTTGCCACCAGCGAGTGCGGTTATACGCCCAGCGCCCGCTTGCCTGCCTTAAGCCGATAGAGGAGATTAAGGGGCCTGCGTCTCAAATTCGGGTCTCCCCTGGCAGCGTCCGGCGCCATTATGGGAACGGTGCTCGGGGGGCGTCCTGCGGTGCTCGGGGACCCTTCCCCTTCCCTCCTCCTGCGGCCAGGTGCTTGAGGGAGGACGGGGATGGAGGTGCCATTGCAGGGAGGGCAGAACTAGGTCAGTGTAGCTGGAAACGGCAGCTGGTGCAGTGCGATGGCGGGCGGGGGGGGAGGAGGGGGGCGGAGAGCCGGTGATAGCCAGAGGGGGGCGAGTGAGAGGAGGAGGAGGGGGAGAGTCTCTCCGAGAAGTTGCAAGGGCGGGACAGCCTCCTGCAGGCTGATTGCATGGCTGCCAGCACCGCCACCATCACCACCCCCCGCACACATACTCCCCATCCTCCCCCAGCCCCTCACCTCCTGCACCCGCTACCGGGCGCCCGCCGGAGCCCCCTTCCCCGCTGCCCGCCGAGCCCCTTCCCCGCTGCCCTGCCTGCTCTGCCTGCCCTGGCCCCGGGCGTGCGGAGCCCTGAGCTGGCATCGCGTTTCGCCATCGGGGGAGCAAGCCTGGGGGTGGGCAGGAGGGGGTCCGCAAAAGCGGAGAGGGAGAGGAAGGGAGGGAGGGTGGAAGGTAATGCTGGAAGGTGGATTGAGAGAAAGATGTTAATAATGGGGAAAGGAGGGTGGATGGAAACGGAGAAATGGAGAAAGATATGAACAATGAATAAGGAACAGATGGAGACATATATATATTTTAAAAAAGGAAAAAGGAAGGCGAAGCATGAAAGGCAACAAACAATGACAAGTGATGTTTCAGCACTCGTAATTGGTGCAGTGGGGAGGTCATCTGCATTCCCCACAGTGCCCCAGCGAAAGGACATGTCCCCCTTGCCAAAATCCACGAGGCAATAAAGCTGCTGCAGCCAGACGCTGCCATCACCAGTAGCTTCAGCGGTACAGATGTACCTTGCTACTGTCCAAAGGTCATACTGTTACCACCCTTCGGAAAGCAATGAAAGCACATTTCAAAACGGTTTGCAGTATGCTTTGTTTGATATTTTGAGCGTTTCTACATCTCCTACATTGCCTCTTCTGTTACAGCTCCAGAGACATTCCGATTGCAAGAGTTGTGTTCTTTTGTCGTTGCTGTACAACCTAAGCCTTACTTTCTCCCTCCGTCTGACTTTCTCTCCCTCCTCCCTTTCCCTATTGCTTTTCCATTTTCCCTGTCTGTCTCTCCCCCTGCCCAGGGGCAGCCTTGCCCACGCTGCCGTGTGCCTCCCCCAGACCTGGGCTCCCCAACCTGCTCGGAACGGTGCAGCCGGCAGAACCGCACGCCCTCCCGGCCATGCCCTCCCCTTCCCCATTTTCCACTTCCCCCCCCCCCTCTCTTCTCATCAGCCCCACTACATCCTTCCAGTCCTGACGCTGGCAGCCCGTCTCCTCCCTCCCTCCCTTCCCCATCCCTGCCCCTCCTCTCTCTGCAGTGCTCCCAGCCCTCACTGCAGTGCAATCCATCACTCCCAGCCAAGGTCCTCACGCCAGGGGAGGGGGAAGCCTGGCTCCCTGGTGAGGCTGGGGGTGGGCAGGGAGGGCAACTGTCTCCTCCTTTGCTAAGAACTGAGAAAAGCTCGCAGAATACAGACCCTTCTGGAATTGAAACCTCCCGTCTGCTTCCAGCTATTTTATTTATTCATTTACTTATTTAGTCTCTTTGTTTTCAAAGAAAAAAAAGCTTCTGCCAACATTCCAGTGAAGGTGACTGAAAGGAAACCAGGGAGACAGACGAGAAAGCCAGAGTCAGAAAAGAGAAACCAGGAGAAAGAGCGGGGGGGTTGGGGAGACCTACACAGAAGGGGAGAGAAACAGAGGAAGAAATACAGAAATAAAGAGGGGGAGAAAAAGAAATTGTAGGACAAACCCCAAGAATTAAATTGGAGAGAAACCCGAGATGGCAGGCATAGCAACAGAACTCAGGGAGGATACAGTAAACAGCCAAAGAAAGCTTGCTAAAGAGGCTAGGTTGATACAATGAAATAACATTTAGATATTTTAACAAGGAAACCCAGCGTGCTTTGATTTGAATGCAAATATTTCATACAGCTGCATGCAAACGAAATTCCAGTGTATTTTTATTCTGAGAACAACTACAAATTAGGAATTAGTGGGTGAATAGTTGAAATCTTTTTTCATAGAAAGGTACATATCAGGGCAGTTGCGTTGATGGACAGAGGCAAGAAATTATTGGAATAATATCAAATTAGTTTTTTCAGCTACCAGTGTTGTTGCCTTTTAACAGGTATCTTGTAAAGGTGTTGTTTATGTTGATACAGAATGGTGTACATTTGGTGCTGTTTTAATCTCTTTAAGAGGTGAGCTAAATCAGTGCAGGCACTTTACATGTGTGCGTATCACATTAGGACAGATTTTCATTTGCATTGCTTGCCTTGGTTTCCGTCTGCCATCAGAATAGTGACTATACATGCGGAAAGTCAGAAGAAAATTCAAATGATCTGCTTGAAGTCAGCTGTACCTAGAGGAGAGACAGTGATTTATATCAATGCAGTTGCAGTAATGCCCAAAATCTTTGTTCAAATTCCTCTAATGTCAACTGCAGGATAAAACATAAATGAGTATTTAAAAGATGTCAGCCTTTACAGTCCCTGTGAAGGTGTAGGAAATGGAGGGATAAAAACCTGAAAGGTGGTGCTTCCTAATTTTCCCCACAATATAAACTCTTTATCAATTTGTCTGCTAACACGTATATAATCTGTATTTCTTTGACTCAGTGCAATTGCTGTTCTCTTTTCATATGTCCTTTCAGAAGCAGCATAAGTGCTGTCAATGCTGACACTGAGAAGGCCTTCAACAGTATGTGTGTTTTGGATGTGGCCAGTTTAAAAAAAGGCCTTGACAATTGATCTTTTTCTAAATGTTACAGAATTTAAAGCAAATCTCTTTTAAAGTTGCCACTTTTGCCCCCTTCCCTGATTATGATTAAAAGCTTATAGGGTATACTATTTTATAACGTGATGTAACGTCACATAATATAAATTTTATTTTATTTTTTATTGCTATTCCTGCCCCCAGTCTCTCTATGTGAACATGAAACATCCTCTCTGTGCATACAGCTGTACACCTGCCTCCCTCTGATGCCATTTTAAACTGAAAGGGCATGACTGATTCAGGCACTGCGGAGCTGTCCTGATTTCATCGCATCTTGTAATATCCAGTACTCTCCGTAACCCTGCCACTGGACTCACAAGGTTGTGTGAGGATCTCAGTGCGACATACACTTCAGCACTGCAACATCTGAATGCCAGAGTAGCCCTTTCAGGGTCTGATTTTTGAAGCTGATCTGCTTGGAAGGAGGGCTGTGGGGCACCGTTTGTGGTCTTGGACTGTTAAAAACTACCAAAATCTCTTCCACCTTGGAGGACTACTAAAAGTCAATGAAATGGTACAAAAGACTGGACCTCAAGTGAGATAGATACCATAGTGATGGGAAAGCTTAACTGTGACTTGATGTCCACTGAACCAGCTCTGGTGAACCTGTCTGCGTAGGTGTAAGACACCCCTCTGCTTCCTAGCAGTGACTTCTTTAGCCAGCTCTGGTTACTGCTCCGGTGCTGTGACAGGAGGATTAAGCCTGCTGACTTTGTTCCAGGGTTTGGCATGTCCAGAAAAGATGGGAGAAGGGGGGGAGGAATCAATCATGTCTTTACTGGCATTTAACTCATGACCACAGCCTCATCCATATGGGAAACTTGCACCAGTTTAATTAAAGGTGGTGTTTGTATATGCTCCAAAGTCTATCTATATGGACACACATAACTGGGCTTACAGGAGGAATTTATACATTTGTTAAGCCTGAAGTATCACCTGTCTCGCTGAGAGAGCGGTCTTGGAAAAAGTGCCCTGAGAGAAGCCATGTTTGATCTCAGCTGCTTGGAGTAACAAAGGACACGTGAAACAGCCAGGAAGAATTAGCCCTGAGACAGTATAAGGGACCAGAAAGGAAGGATGTTTGTGATAGTAAGAACTACAGAAAGAGCAGAGAAGGAAAGCCCAAACCACAGTGAGGCAAGAAAGCAGGTCCTGACAGCTTCTCACTGTAGGCTTCTTGTCCATGAGAAGCCTGAAGCACATGGCCAAATGAGCAACCAAACAGCAAAGAGCTCAACGACTGCCTCTTCTCATGCTCAGTTCTTCATGAATGTTGAACTGATTAGAAGGAGCTGAGCATGTGTTAATCAGAGTTTCATGGATTCCCTTAGGATATTTTGTGACTGCAAGACTGCCTGCCCTCTAAGCACTGACTTGTTGATTTGGAAATAAAGGGGTGAAGAATTCCTTATTCTTGTAGATGGGACAACAGAAAGCATCACCATCAGTCAAAAAGAGGTGGATTGTGTCCAGGCTCCTGTACTTTGCAGTGTTCCCAGTTCTGCAATGGGTTGGATACAAAGTCAGATGTGAACTTCCCAAAACTGGGGACAGGTGGATCAGGCCTTGGTCTCATGTCACTTCCCAGTGTCAACATCAGTAACACCAGTAGAACAACTGCAGAATAGTGTTAGACTTCAGGTATTAATGGAGTCCATCAGCAGTGTGGGTCCCAAGAAAATTAATTTCAGCCCCAATTCACATGACCAGTAGTGCTGCATTATTGACCTGATACATTCAAACATCTTACAGCAGTTCATTAATTTCTCATCACTCAGATGTAACTTAATGCCCAGTTACTGTGAGGATCTGTGAAGGCCAGGGAGACAAAGAGAGAGAGAGAGAAAGAAATCGGCTGGCATTTAAATGCCTCTCCAAGACCTTTACAAATTGTATGCCCCAGGATCACTTACCTGTCTGCTGAGATGAAGTAATCTCTGGAATGAAATGCACCAGGAGATTTTAATTTCCAGGAAGGCTGATTTTGTGTCTCATCCAAAATACCACGCTACCATCGCTATAGCATCCCTGGTAACGTAATGTGATCAGTACCAACTTGGAAGGAAGAGAACTTTTTGCTGAATCACTGTCACTGCTTCTGATCTTAGGTAAACACCTACAGGCACTGGGGTCAGCGCAGCTTAAGGGAATAGATGTATGGAAGTGTTCCCTTTATGAGTCACTCAGGCTATTTACTGCGGCACCCTTCCCCTTCACACCATACTGTGGCACCAATACCTGACTTTTTAGAGGGAAGAGTGCTTCACCTTGCGTCATCTGCAGTAGCTGTCCCTAAGTTACCCTCTGCTGGACAAGGACGGCTGCACGCAGAGCAGAAGACAGCAACGTGAATGAGAAGCGAAGGTGCAGAAGGGTGTTAATTATTCATACCTCCCAGCAGGGAGGGCTGTCCGACTATCTTTGTCAATGTCATGGGGCAAAGATGGGGGAAAAAATAACACGATTATTTTCCGTCCCAAAAAGCAAAGCGGTTAAAGAGTTGTGGATCCAGTACACGAACAGACAGGAGAGCTGAGGAGAGCCCTTGTACCGGATCGGGGCTTGCAGACGCAGAGCCACATCTCTTGAAGAATGTGCTTGCGCTGCAGGAGGAAAAATGGGGCTTCGCATGCCGGTGTACTCCAGCTCCCTCCGGTGTCCACAGCGAGCAAGAACAGCAGGATACCTCCTCCAGTTATTTCACCGCGGTTTGCCTGGTGTATAAAATAGCGAACTGCTTTCCAGCCGGCGATTCCGTCACCAGGATCATCCCTGGTGATGCTGCGGATGGGGGATCCGCACCAACCTCTCCAAATGGCGGGGTGCTGCTGGCATAGGTGGTCTACCCGCACTGAGCAGCTAGTCCCCTAGGCCTAGTCTTCCAGGTTGAAAAAGGAATTTAAAGCTCAAAAGCAATCAGAGGAAACCTTGCCCAGGACTAGAGGTGAATCCTGCACTCTGTGGGAGATGGTGGTACATCAACATATTGCTAGACCAAAACATATGGCATCAATGAAGGTTTCCAAATAAATGTGTTCAGAACTCACAAGGCCTTCAAGATATTTCAGTTATACAATTAAGTAGTAACGGAGGCTTGAATGACAGCACAGCGGCACAGAGCAAAACAAAACCCAAACCAAGCTGTGTGGAAAGGTGTAGCCCAAACATACTGCTATGTGGACTTCCAGAAAAAAACAAGGGTCTGAGAGGATTCCTCAGACTGGAGTGCAGTTATAACTTCCATCACTTTCTTTTGGTTATTTAATCACCTTTTCAGCATCTCTGGTGGACTGAGTTTTAGCCAGTCCCTGAAAGTGGAAGTGGTGATGTCTTGCTCCAGTGAAACAGAGTGATGGCACTTCGGCCCAGAAGGCTGCCCTGGTGAGCAGGGAAGTGCCTAGCTTTCCCCATCCCCTCTACCCATCATCAGGTACTGCCCACCACTAGTGCTTCCCTCATGAGTGTTGGGAGGACCAGAAATGAGAAGGAGCAGTAGTGCTGTCTTAAGCACTGCCACAACCAATTCTCAGCCACTATTAAGTAAGAAGTGGTGGTTTCAGTTATGCCACATTCAGGTGGCACTCTTCTGAATCTCTTGAGGCAGCTAGGACATAGTAAAGGTTTCCTTAGTAACTGTGTACAAGGCATTAATAGGGTTTTATTCCTAGTCTGCAATTTGTTGAGAGCAAACAAGGGTTACATAGCTACCAGGATAAGCCTTAGGGGCCACAGCTTTCCCCTACAAGCTTTCTGTCTTTCATTGCTGTATGAGGGAGAGAGCTGGGGTTATTTCCTGGTTTTCTCTTCACCACCCTTGGCTTCAAGACTGAGATTGTGCCTTGAAGCTCATACAAGGGGCACCATCCAGCCAGTGCCTCCTCAGACCCAGAGGAGTAATTCCAGGAGCAGCAAAGGGAAAAGAAGTCTCTGAAAAAGCAACAGGAGATGGGGGATCCCAGGGCTGTTGGAGGAAGGGTTAGGGGAGAGCGGCTATTCCAGTGTGGCTGATCCATAAAACACAGCATGCTTCGAGGCAAAGCAATGCAGCAAGGGAGTTTGAAGGATGGCACAGTGAGGGGCAGATCTCATTCTTCCTCTTCCTTTCTCTGTATACATCTCTCTCATTTTCCTCCTTTTTTACTCCCCCACCCCCTTTTTTTTTGCACACATTTTCCCTTACACACCTTCCTCAGGCTGCCCAGAGTGGCAACGGCTGTTCCCTGTCCCCCCCGTCACACACAAGCTTGCTCCTGGTGTGAGCCCCATGCCATTCCCATCCCATCTCCATGCCATGCCATGCCATCCCCATCCCCATGCCATCCCCATCCCCATGCCATCCCCATCCCTGTCCCACCTCATCCCATCCCCATCCTACCTCATCCCATCCCCATTCCTGTCCCCATCCTGTCCCATCCCATCCTATGCCATGCCCATCCCCATCCCCATCTCATCCCACCCCACCCCATCCCATCTCATCCTCATCCCACCCCATCCCATCCCACCCCACCTCATCCCATCCCCATCCCACCTCATCCCATCCCATGCCCATACCCATCCCACCTCATCCCATCCCACCCCACCCCATTCCCATCCCATCCCCACCCCACCCCATCCAACCTCATCCCATCCTCATCCCCATCCCATACCCACCCCACCTCATCCCATCCCACCCCCCTCCATCCCCATTCCCATTCCCATTCCCATCCCTCCCGTCCCATCCCCATCCCACCCCACCCTATCCCATCCCTCCCATCACATCCCATCCCATCCCCATCCCATCGCCATCCCGCCGGGAGGCGCCCCCCCTCCCCCCCTCGGCGCGGGCAGCGGGGTGATGTCATCACTGTTGCTGCCAGCCGATTGGCTGCCTGCCAGCGCGCCATTTGCCCGCGGCCGGCGGGCCGCCGGTGCCCCGTCCCCCCCGGCTCCCCGCCCCGTTCCCCCCCGCCGCCGCTGGCCGCCATCGGCTCCGTCAGCCGGCCGGGCCGCCCGGGGCCGGAGCTCGGGCTCGCCCCGCAGCCCCCGCCCGGCCGGGGCGGAGAGGCCCCCGCGGGGGTGGCGGCCGGAGGAGCGCAGTTCCCCCCGCGGGTGTCCGCGGCGTGACAGCCCGGGGGAGCCCGGGGGGAGGCGGGAGTCCGGCCCGGCAGCGTGGCAAGCCGAGCGCGTCGTGTGGGCAACACAGGGCAGCGGGCCCTGCGGGGTGTCCGTGTGCGGGGGGTGGGCGGGGAAACGGAGACGGGGCCCGGAGGGCTGGGGGGGAAAGGGGAGGCAGCTCAGCGGGGAAACGGGGGTGGGTGCAGCGGCGTGACACGGAGAAGAGGGACTGCGTGGGAGGGCGAAATGAAACGGGACACGAGCGTGTAACGGAGACACAAGAATCCGTCCCTGGTGCTGGGCCATCCTGGGGGAATGGGAGGAGCGGGCTCCCTTCGGAGGATAATAAACTCTGGAATGAGGGTGTGGGCTGCTGCTCCTCGCTCCCCCCCTCATTCCAGATGCATGATGACACCACGTCCCACCATCTCGCTGCCTTCGCGGTTTTCTTTCTTTCCTCTTTTTTTTTTTTTTTCCCAAAATCATATTTTGAAGACAACCAAAAGTGGAACGTGTTCTGGGTGTGGCTGCATGTGATTTACCCAATAGCCAAAGTGGGGGGGACCGCTGCAGGGTACAGACAGAGCGTCTGCTGCTGAAGGGAGCGGAGACCGAGGGCTGCAGTAAGTGATGGGGACCCTGTCGATTCTCTCACTGCTCCTCAAGATGATCTAAAAGTAGAAGAGAGTAGGGGGAGTTAACACGGAGAAACTTTCCTTTGCATGCATGCTGGGTGTGTGTGTGGAGGGGGTCTTAGCCACCTGGATGAGAAAAGAGGTGGAGACTGGAGTAAGGTGGTAGAAGGAGAAAGCAAGCAGATGGAGTTACACGTTCAGTCCAAAATGTTTCAGAAACAGCTGTAAAACTGGCCAGATTAGGAGGGAAACAGGTGGGAAGGAGGCTGGGAAGACCAAATGATCTTGAGAGGGAAATGGAGGCAGCAATCAGAGAGTTTCTGTGCTACAGGGAAGGGTATCCCCATTCCTGCCTTAGCTTTCCTCTGACTCCTCTCTCCTCCACTCCACAGGGATGAAGACCTCTGGAGCCTGTATACTGTTGTGTTTCTTAGCACTCTCCTTGTCCCCAGCTGGTGAGTCCTTATGCCAGGGGGAGGATTTCTTCTCCACCCCGGCCCTGCAGAGTTTCCTACGCAGGCTAATATGCAATGACCTAAGGAGAAAGACAGAGACATGTAGATGGACAGTGAAGGGGGAAGGACTGAACACAAAAGGCAAGATGAATATAGGATTATAGGGAAAAATTTAGGAACTGGGGACAGGTTCGCACACGTGTCCCCTCTCCAATAAGTACTGGGAGTCGCAAGAGACAGGGGTCCACAGCCTCCACTGCAGGGATGTTTGGGTAAGCAAAACGCTGGGTTGAGTTGAGAAAGAGGGTTAGCTGTGCTTTGTGCTTACTGTAGACTGCTGTACCACCTGTGTTTGCATGATCTGCAGAGCATTTCCCAGTGCTCCACAAAACTTGTTCTGTCATAGCTGTGAAACATTTGCTGTCACTAGCGGTTCCTGCTGGAATGGCCCCATTTCAGGCCACTCGGTTGCCAGGAGGTTTTGTAGTTTTTTGTATTGCTGTTTTGAGAAACCTAACCTCCGTAGCTCAAACCGCTCTCCGCTTTTCTTGTTGTTGTTGTTCTGTTTTGTTGCTCCACTTCTTTGTTTGCTTGGAGTTACTTTGGCAAAAATTCAGTTGGGATCAAATTCGTTAAAAAAAAAAACAAAACCAACAAAACAAGAGGGCAGCATCAGACATGATAGTCGGAAGACTCAGGACAGACAGCAAAAGAAAATTAATTCCAGTGAATGGAAAAAGCTTCGCCGAGGAATGACTGTATGCAGGAGACAGATGACTGCACCGAGCACATGCAAATCAGGATGTTCCAATCTACCGTTCTCGGTCCTCTGCTCATGCTGAAGCCTGATTCTGCTCCCAGTAGAACTTTTTTCCTGTAAAGGTGCACAGTAGAGGATGTCATGTTTTTGAATGTGAAGCAGGAAAGTGAGGCATCCAAGAGATGAGCTTGTAGGTGGCCTACAAATTTAGACGCAGAAAAAAAGGTGGTGTTTTTTAAGATGTGTGAAGGAGGCCTGAAAAGAAGATTTCTTTTGTGTATTTTGTTCTAGGATTTCTGGAGTTTTTTTGTTTGTTTTAACTTGGAAAATTAGAGAAATCACCAGCTGGTCTGTCATTGTCTTTTGGTTTTGGGTGAGCTACAGGTTCGGTGCATTAGGGTTGCAGTTTTCTCAGACCTCAAAGATGAATTTATCGCAACTTGGACAATAAAGTCCAAGCATTTATAAAGCATATGAACTGGATACCTGAGCAAATATAAATTGAAGTGATTGAAAATCTGGTAAGAAAGTCACCTCTTTTGTCTCCTCTCCTCATATGCAGCAGTTTCACTTCACTTGTGTCCTGTTGTTTTAGAATTGGACCAGTTTTCTAGTTATCCCCTAAAGAGGAAAAAAAAAAAGCTGGTAAGAGCTGACTTTTCAATGTTACAAAAAAAGTGGGGGAGCCTCCCCCCTTTTCCTGTATGACTCCTGTTTCAAATCCAGCCCCACTGGCCTCTGCAGTGGTTTCAGAATATGTGTCCTTCCTTTTGTATCAGAAACAAATGAGAAAGTGTTCGATATAATTTTTTTCCTCTACTTGTTACCATTAAGAGATTAGCCAGAACAGGGAAAGTTTTGGGCTGCACTGCATTGTGCACTTAAGTTATTATACATGTCTGGTTATCCCTGAGTCAATCGCCAGCAGCTGAGCCCTTGCTGGCAGCTGGGAGGGGAAGGGAATAGCAGGGTCCAGCAACTCCTGTAATGCTGCAGAGCAGGATTATATAGGGTTCCCAAGAGTCCCTCTGCAGCCTGCAAGTAACTGCTTTTGGAATGAGGAAGAGCGAAGACAAAAGCTCCAGACCTGATAGTTTTTACCCATGCAGTGCTCTCATTAAGAAGAGAAAGCTAAAGGCTGAGTTCATAAGGTGTAGCAGGGTCTACTGTTTTTTGGGCTGGTCCTGCACACATCCCTGCAGTGCCCCAGATGACTGGGTTTTTCCTGCCAACTCCTTCCTGCATCCCACCCCAGTTATGCAGACATTTCCCTCCTCTGTGGCTAGCAGGAAATATTTTCCTATTCCTGGCTGCCGTAGGAAGCAGCTCTCTCACCCTTTTTGTTTGGACAAATGAACAGTCTAGCTCAGTTTCAATTTCTCCTCTTCCACACAGCATGCACAGCCAAGCTTTCATCGTTCTCCCTCTCCAGAGCATCCAGGGGCTGAGAGGGGAAAGATCTTCTGCTTTGGGCTCCATACCCAGGCAGGATGATGGACCAGATAATTATTTGCCTAAGGAGCTACAAGACCTGCAATCTGTTTCTTACTGTGCCAATGACTCAGTCTGTGACCCCAAGCAAATAATTTTCCAACCTCTAGACCAGGGAGGCAACATGCTATTTGTTTTCAAAATGCATCAGATGGGGTTTCAAGAAATGCAAAGTCCAACAGCAGATCTGGAGGTATTTACTGTCTTGTCCCTGTGCCTAGCCTTTGACCCTGGTGGGAGCAGCAGGGATAGGACCAGGACCCGCTGTATCCACAGGTCTTTGAAGAACAAACCCAGCCAGAGTGGAAGCTGAGGAAGAGGGGAGATAATTTCTCCCTTCAGCAGAGGGCAGTGGTGTCTCCTGGACTTCATCTCAAAAAAAATGTCACGAAGCCTGCAGACTATAGAAATCCCTCTCCCTGTCCTTTCTTCACTCTCCTCTCTTCTTTTGCAGACTGGTTGCCATGGATGGTCAATGGGCAAGAACTGCAAAGTGCAACTGGTAAGTATTACAGGCATGTTATGTGCTAAAGATTGCTCATGTGACCCAGTTGTCCTACATACTTAGAGCCTGATTAACTGCAACTGTCATTCTTCATTTCCTTGCCTCTCACATTATGAGCTTGCCTTGCAGTGAAGATTAAACAAGCCCTCCAAGACAACCTGCTAAGTGTTGTGTGTTCTTTACAAATAATTCACTAGTGTTCAGTTCCTGAACACTTAGCTGAAGCGCATGAGGTTATGTTCACAGTCAAGGGTTGTGGGAGACCCAGGAGAGCTGATAACTCTTCAGCCATGAAATGCTCAGGGAACTCTACCACTGCTCAGGAAAATCCCAAGAAAAAGGGTGCACAAGTGGCATGGTGCTTTAGCAGTGAGGCCACTGTGAAAGGACTGGTCTTTATACTGGCTGTGTTGTTGGGGTGAATTGCTTTATCCCTCTGGACCTTTTTCCATTTCTGTGACATAATAAGATAAAATGAACATACGTTCGCATCATGCGTCAGCACCCAGCAGGACCACAAGGGCCTGCCTTTTTTTCAGTCTGAAGCCCCTGGCTAAGCCATCAGACATCTCCCAGCTATGATGCTGTCCTGTGCAATACCTGGGGCTTCCTGAAAAACTATTCAGAAGCCAGTCCAAAATGTGTCCACCGAGCTTCCCTTTCCTTCACACTTTATTCCTCCATCACACCTACCCCAGCTTTGCCATCAGTTGCCTTTTGAAGAAACTCATCCGCTGATGAATTTCCACGTTCAAGGATAGGTTCTGGAGTTGCCTCCCTCCTTCTCTGCAGTCGGTGCCTCAGCTGTCTGTCCTACTGCTGCGGGAACTATCAGCGCCTTCGTTTCAGACATCTGTCTTTCCCATCGAGATGCCCACAGTGGCCATATCTGAGAAGTCAGAATACGAATCCAGAGTTCAGTAAGGGTTGATGCGACATATGCACTGAGAAATCCAGTCCCAGGCCAGACACTGAAAAGGGGGATGGATACAGCTGGGATGGGGGTACTGTGTTTGTTTGTGTATTTGCTGGATTGGACTCCACTGTCTCATGAGCCTACCATGATGGCCAAAGTGATTCAAGCTAGCTATTGCTAGCTATGTAGGGGACCACAAAGCAAAGACAAGCTCTCTCAAAGACATTCTCTCTTTTCCAGGTGAGGTTAGCACCGACTCTCTTATCAGCACCTCCGGTAAGCTCCTATCTCTTGGGAACTTCAGGCTTCTTTTCCCTTTTTCACCTTTACTCCTACCTACATAGCCCCAGAATTTACCCATTATGTTCAGAAACTCCTCTTCCCCACTTTTGACATGTTCCAGCACGTATGGCTATCTGGGAGTCCTTTCTGTGCCCCGTGCCAGGAGATGAGTTTGGGGTGGCTTAATGGGCTGTTCTCCAAGGAAGTGCCAATCTCACCTGGTGTACCAGGGCTCTCTGAAGCTGTTTGCACTGCAGGAAGCCATGAAATCCACAGCTCACACAGCCTGGGCTTGTGGGAAGGAAAAGACTAAATGGCAAGTGAGAAAAATTGGTCAGGTTCACCAGTTAACTAGGCAGCACTGAGCCACAGATTGTGTGGGTGTCTGCTGGCAGCTAGTAGCCATGCTTGAGTGCTCGGGAGACAGAGGTGGCAAAAGACCCGAAAGCAAACTCTGAGCAGTGGGGAGCTGGAAATACTGTTCTTTTAGTACTGTATTGCCTGCTGTGCCTGTGGCTATGTCACTGGGGGGCAGCAAAATGTATGCAAAAGATGATAGAGTAGATGGAGGACACTTGAAGATGAGCACTTGTAGCATGCAGTGTGCCTCCTCAGAGAGCCAAGCCTTGCTGTGGAGGTAGCCCCAGGGGTAGGACACACACCTGGTGGGAGTGTAGGCATTTCCACGATAGGCTAATCCTGCCAGACTCACAATGGGAAACAGAGGAGAGGGCCAGAGGCTCAAGAAGGAGACTCCCTGCTTTTTCCATATGAGTCCTGTTTCGAATCTGGCACCGCTGGCCTCAACGATGGTTTCTTTCTTTGCTGGGACAGTCTCTCAAACACATCCCTCTGAGGTTGGGGGGATCAAGCAGGGCAGGGAGAAGGAGAACACATCTGGTTGATGGTATGGTTCAACAGACAAAGGAGAAGTAGCAGTGCTTGGTTGTTGCTGGGAAGTGTGCTGCGTGTGTAGGAGAGCTCATCTGAGACTGGTGTCCCCATGGACTGGTGTCCGTGGAACTAGACAGCAGTTCCACAGTCTCTCCTCTGCCCTGTGACTCTGCTCACCAGCTGGCTCGAGTACTGTGGGTCAAGCTGACCAGCTGTCATGGGACGACACTGGAGGAGAAAAGTGGAAGCACAATATTGTATACACACGGTGCATGATCTTCCTGGTGGGGATGGGAGGTGAAAGCAACCTGTGTCAGTCTCGTGTTCAGTGTGTGAGACCTGACAGTCTGTTGGAGGGTAGATAAGACTTGGTGTCTAGACCAAACTGGCAGTGGCTAACCTACATCTAAACCTGGAAAGACTAAATGTGAGAAGCCTTTACAGCAGACTTTGGCTTCAGAATGCTTATTATTGAGGGATCAAGAAACTCTTGACAAAGAACGTGCCATGGGACCCTCTACAGCATCCCATCAGCTCTGGGACACTCAGCATATTTGCAGGGAAAACCTGCTGTTACTCTGACAAGTCAGATGATAACATCATGATCAGCTTTGTCTATGAACCATATGTGGGATGGCTGCTGGTCAGGGGTGATGAGCCATCGGCATAACTGTGGGAGGGAGAAAGAGGCTAAAAACTCTAATTAAGATCTTTCAGAACATATTCTCTTTTTCCAGCTGCAGCTGTCACACCACCTGTGCTTCTTAGTCCTGGTGAGTTTATTCTCAATTCACAGCCAAATGTTGTGGACCCCTCTTCTGTCTCCTTGCCCAGTCCCTTGCACACCCAGAATCCTGCCTTCCCTGCCTGCCCCTAACCATGGCTCCGATGCCCGAAAGACTCCTCTCTACGCCCATGTGTTTTGTCTGTGCTTCTGGTTGACACTATGGCACGTGATCAGAAGTATAAGAAGTCCTCTGTAACTGTTGATGAAAACTTGTGCCTGGCAGTCAGTCTTCTGAGTTCCTTTCCAGTTGGTCACTGGGTAAATAATAAAATGTACTGGTTTGCTGTGGTACAGATGGGTTGCTTTGTCAGAGGGAATAACAAACCAACCTCCTTTTGTCATAGACATTAAAGAACCAGTGGTCTGGGGATGCTGTTTCTTAAAGTAGTCACTGTTGCTTAGGAAGAGGCAGTCACAGGCTCCTTCACTTCTTGTCTAGATGGATGACAATTACAGCAACTACATACATTTACCTGACGTTTTGAATTATAAGTCACAATGCCCTTCCTTACAGTGTAATTTTGAGCAGTAGTGGTAATGATTTATGGTAAAGCTTGGACAGATTTTTAGCATTGTTGGCTGGGTAGATTCACATTGGATTTGTACCTTCTCTTACAGTTTCAGGTCAGTAACAGTGAAATCTTTCCACATCAGAAGTTACAATGGAGGGCTCTTGCAAGAGCTTTCCAGTTATTTGAGTAAGGTGATGTTTAGGAAGGAATCATGGTAAATCATACTAACTTTGCTACCCTCTGTGTTCCAGTTCAGTCTGACAGCGAAACTTCGACGGCTTCATCAGGTACATTTAAGTTTGCTGCCTGCCTGCACCCCTTCCCAGGCCCACTTTCAACCTCACTGTTACCTCTCCAGGCAGGTGCTGGCCAAGCACTGAGCTTTGTCTCCTGGAAAATTCCCTTCACCCTGTTTCTTGAGTTAGAAGTACTGGAGAATGACTGTAGTGGAAGCTGAAGTCTTCTCCTGGGTGGGAAACCCAGGAGGGGAGGAACTGGCAGATCACCAGACCAAACAGGCTGGATCAATATTCTGTTATTTTCAGTGGCCAAGACCTAGCATTTTGGAACAAAATGCAAGAAAACCCACCATAGTTAGCTATGGGGTTCATTGGCCAGAAAAGAAAGGAACCTGAAGTGTGAGATTGCTGATCTATTAGAAATACATGTTTTAAACATGCAGCTACAATTTACATTTTGTTTACTTCTGTCTGTCCCCTTTACAGTATGTGTCTTCTGTATTGAGGATTCCCAGTGGGCTTGTTTTGCACTTCACTCAACTCTCCCTTACTTTTGTCTTCAGAAGCAAGGGGATCAGAAATGTCTGCCTTATCTTCCTCTTCTGTAAACCATCCCCATCTCTCACAAGGGAGTGGAAAACAGAGGCTAGGGTCCTTCCCTAGGGTGGACAGTAACTAGTCATGAAGTTATACGTGTGCCAGAATGAGTGCACCTGCCAATGATGCTGGATTGCACCTCTGTGTGTGTGTGTGTGTTCCCAGATTGTCGTGAAGAAAAGTTTCCTTGCACACGCCTGTACTCTGTTCACAAACCAGTAAAGCAGTGTATCAGCTACCTCTGTGTTACAAGGTAAGAAACCAGCAGTCCCTAAGAAAAGCCCTAAAAACTCTCCAGAAATGGCATGTCCAGTTCAGCAGTTGTTTCCTTTGAAGACTAGAGGTTCCCTCAGGGAACCAGTTGGTGACATGAATCCCATCCTCAGAGTGTCCCTTTAGGGTGATTAATTAAAACAGCACAATAATTATTATCTGTGCAGCACTAAGGAGCTGTAATATGCCCCATATTGTAATCCATATTTAAGATATTTGGCCATTTAATGAAGTCTTGATAAAGATTACTTTCTTATTGACAACAGCCTTATTCTGGACTAACTAATCCTAAAAATTTAGGATTTGCCTCCTCATCAGTGAATATACATGTTTATTGCTTGTATCCCTTTTTTGTTTCTTTGGGTCCCTGTGCCTTTCTCTACTGTCCTTGATGTGCTCTTGGTGATCCCTCAGTGTGCGTCGCATGTACATAATAAACAAGGAGGTGTGCTCTCGCATTGTCTGCAAGGAGAACGAGGTCATGCAAGGTGAGTGATAGCACAAGCTAGCCTAGAAGAATAGCTACAGCCATCTAATAGAGCCTCCAAGCTAACTAATTACCCAACCCCAATCCATATGTAGTAGTTTCCCTGGACTTGGCTTGGGGGAGCTCTAATGCAATGCAGCCTTGCATTCAGTATGAGTGCTGTGAAAAACACTGGGAAGTAGATACCGTACTAGCAAGAAGTATGAGAGCTCTGCCTTCCTCGATCTTAATCATGCTCTACTAGCCCCAAACACACCCTTACTCAAAGTAGCATTCCTTTGAGGTTAAAGAGTAACTCTCAGTATTTCTATTTGTGAATAGAAACAGGATCTAGTCTAGATTTCTTATGCAGTCTTTGTTGCAGCAAAATATGAGTGATTTTAATATGTATTGTACATGAATAAAGCCAGAAGGAAATGAATAAAAGCCTAAGGACTTGTTCACTTGCCTCAGGTATATGAGGATTCAGCAGTTCCAACAGTTTCTGTAAATGCAGTGAAGGATGTACCTCTAACTGTTTTGGTGGTGAAGAACTTGAAGGAAGCGTTGATTATCTGTCAACATGTGTGTGTCTGCTATGTCTTCAGATGAGATCTGTCGCCAGCTGGCTGGCCTTCCTTCTCGACGTCTCCGCCGATCTGGGCAACCCCTGCATCTCCCTTGCAGAGAGCTCCTGGAGCAGCAGCGCAGAAGGCCTGATGCTCTGTGAGATACCGACAGTAGGAGACAAAAAGGAAGGGAGAGAAGAGAAATCGTCATCCACTACCTACAATCCAAGACAAGTCCTTCTCACTTGTGATTTCCCCACCATTTCCTTGCTTCTCTGCCTTCCCCCACATCCTCTTCTTCAGGTGCTGCAGTACACTGAGTCCCCTCTCTGCTAGACTGTCATGGTGGCTGTTGTCATTCTCTAAATCTGTTGCTGAGGATGTGGGATGCTCCCCTCTTTTCTCTCAAACTCTGTTTGGCAGGCCATGAACTGCTAATTTCCCAGAGGTCCTTATAAATGTACTGTGTCTTCTCTTGCTTTGTCCCTGCAGAGAGACATGCATGGGGACAGGATGTAGTCCTCTCCAACGGTACGGATTGCCTAACCTGCATCTTGTGGAGGAGTGCAAACCTTTGTGCCCTAGAACTCCTGGCCTAGGTTTCTTGCATGGCATCAGTATGAGTTTGGATGTGGTTAGTCAGCCTGAGCCTCTCCAGTCCTCCTGAGCCAGAGTTTGCTGTGGGATAGCACAGCCTCCTCGTGTGTCTGCTGGCCTCAGAGAAGTGACAGAACTGGGAGATGAGCTGTCCTCAACCCAAGGCAAACCTCATTGTTCCTGTATGGCAGCAGATCATTTATAACTACCTCTGGGAAGTTCTTTGTCTCAAGCCCATTGCCTCCCTCACACACAACTGCTACTGAAAGGAAGAATTCTGGATTTAATGTGGCATTATATTTTTCTCAAGAAGATGATGTTAAAACATAGTGGTGCCTCTTCTTCTCCCTCCCCTCCTCTCCCCCGTTCTGTCCCTCCCTTCCTGTTGAAGAAATCTCTTGATGCCCATTCCAGGCAAGTTCCAGGGAGCAGGAAGTATGGCTGCCTCTGATCCTGAGCCCAAGAGAGACCATGAAGAACCTGTGTATCCTCACAGAACTGGGAACTTGCAATGAATTAGCTTGTCCTGGTGACTTGTCTTGGTCTGGCTACCTCCAAACTCTCCAGTTGCTGAGCCTGCTTTCCATATCTCCACTTGAGTTCCTACCTCCTGACCTGGGAGCTCCTGCACAAAGCAGAACGGAGTCACAAATTGGAATGGGGTGTGGGAGAAGAATCATTATCTGGGATCCCTGGGTGTTCCTGCAGATTTTCTGGCTGTGCTGACCTGCACAGAGCCAGGTGCTGGGGGGAGGTAGACACATCTGCAGGTATAAGCATAGAGGCAGGCCAACCTGGGGAAAAGAATTCACCCTGGTAGCACTGGATGTCTGTGGTCTGCTCGAGAACTTTGTTTTCCAGATATATGGAAAACATTTCCAGGTATATGGGCAGTTGTGAGACTGGGTAGGGTAAGTGGGGAAGAGCTGCCTGAAGTGTATTAATCACCCTGTGTGACTCTTAGTGGCATGATTCTGTGGGGCACATGAGCTAAGCAGCTTAGTTCACTGCACCAGATCAGCAAGACCCTGTCTCCAGGATGTCTAAGTGTTGTTCTCAACTAACAGAAAGCCGGTTTCCTAGAGTAGGCATTCACCCCCCTCACATAATGTACTTTGCTGCTGAACTGAGTACCATTTAGCCTTGCAGGAGCACTGGACTACTGCACAGAGCCAGGGTCACACAATATAGGGGACAGTTTGTTGCACAGAGGCAGACGTCTCAGAAAAAAAGAGCAAAACAATTAATATAAGAGCCTCTCCCTGGGACTCGGATTTCTGTTGTATGCAGCAAGAAGCTGGTTACATCCTCTGGGTAGGGGAAGACACCCCTGTACAGACACAGATTTGTTCTATATAAGGTCAAAATTGGCCATAGATGGGCTAAATCTCTCTGTATTAATCCAGTATACAAGAGAAAGGATTCCAAGCTATGTGGTGACTAGAATTTCATCCTATACATAGGGGCATAGCACCCCTACACAGAGGATGATTCTCCTCTTGAGTACTCAAGGCATATGAGACAGGATGGAGGAGGAATTTCTCTGTACTGAGAGTATGCATGTTTCTGTAGAGAGGGGCGCACTGGGAGCTTGATCTCAAAGACATTCAAGCCACTGGCAGCCACTGACTTCTATGGTGGGACACCTGTGGAATTTGCCTGTGTGGAGGAAGGTAGGATGGAGACGAGATGTTAGAGGGAGCTCTTGGAAATTGGACTAGGCCAAGTCACCACCCTGTATTTAGAACTGAATGTAAGCTGGTATAGATATAGATATATAACTGTATAACATAGCTACTGTACAGTATATAGAAATTTAACATTCATACAATTTGGGCAATGGTTAGAAATCTTTCTGTTGCTTGCTTTCAGCAGGGACAGGAAAAGGTGCTCCTCTCTAGGAGAACACTTTTAATGCTAGAGTCCTTATAATGCACACAAAAATATTAAAAGAAAATTTATTTCCTGTTATTCTTGGCAACTCATGTGTTTGGGTTTATTTGTCTCTAGCTGTATTTGATTGGTGGGCAGACTTTATCCCAGCCTAAATCTGATTTTTGGACCTCTTTACTCCCTGCTAGCCCAGTCCTCCGCTGCCACCCTCCCTTCCTTTATATTTTCATTCATATTCATATTGTCATTATATTTTCTAGAGATACAGAAAATTATCTTCAGCAATTTTTTTCCATGGATAGTTTTGCTAGATTTTCCTGACAGTTGGTAGGTGCTGAGCACAGGGTTAATTTCTCCCAGCCCATGAGATTTGTGCTGAGAACACATCTTTTTACTGCTCATGTGCCATGACTTGCTGGTGGAGAATTACCATCTCCAAGTAAAGTGGTAAGGTGGCTGAAGTAGGAGAAGAGCTGTGATGTATCATCTCATAAGCAAAGAATAATTTATTTGCTCGAGTCATTTAACTAAGTAATGGGAATAACTGGAAGACTACATTAAAAATTACACTTATAGGTTAAAAGGATTAGGAAAATTCTTCTGTCATTGAATTTCTGACTTGTACGTAGATTCATCAGGCACTAACTGAACATCATATTCTGGTTGAAAAGATGGAGCAGTCCGAGCATGGGGGACTCTGGGCAGTATCTTCATGTGCAAGCAGTCAAGTTTGCATTTGGATGGTATTTCTAGAACAAAAGTGGCTGTAGCCCAAATTCCCATTAAACTGCTTCTAACAGTGTCCCATAGTTCTTCAGGACTGAACCACACAGTGCAGGTTATTGCACAATACTATCCCCTAGAATAATGCTCTTTCCTGGCTAACGCTGTGGTGTCCCTGTCTCAGACTGTTATGATTAAAAACAGCTTCAGCCCGAGTGACTGTAGGTGTTGCTCTGATCTACACAGACCTGCACTGACTCATGAATTCTTGGAGTTTGTTGTGTCCTATTGACACATTCCACCAGCAGTAGGGACAGAGTACCACATATGCTGTTGACTTTTTGTAACTCAGTTTCTTCCCTTTCCTTACACTATTGACGTCCACAGATGGGCTTCCCTGTCTTCACTAGCACTTATCCCATACACAGATTTATCTCCCCTGCCATTCCAACCTGAATTGTCATGGTGCTGCATCACAAGTCGTCAGACGTTGCCTGTTCTCAGCACCTTGCTTATGTTGCCTTCTCTTGTAAGCTGGGGAGATGGTTTTAAATATAGCTCCAACTAAGTCTAGTTTCTCGGGAAGTTGGACTAGCCACAAAGAAAGCTGCCAGAGTCCCATTTTAGAAGTCTGATCTAGAGTTTGTGGCTGATTTTCATAAACTCTTCTGACCTGGAATGGGAGTTAGATGGCCTGCAGTCACTTCCCACACAATGGTTGTTCTTGCTCATTTTGCTGTCACAGCTCCTGAGTACCAGTCAGTACAGCAGTTTGAAAGCTGCTGTTTTGATGCCAGTGCTCTGGTGCCTGGTCCGCAGTCTGAAGTGGTGCCTCACTTTGCTGGGTTTAGGGAGCTGGAGCCCCCCTCAAGGGAAACTGGCCACACCATGGTCTTTCTGCTGCACCTGGAAAGCAAGGGTTGCTCCACCTTCCCATCTGTCCTTCTCCTCTTTGTTCTCTGCCTCTGTTTTCCTCATCTCTTCTCTTTCATATGTTCATCTCAGAGCAAGAAATACGGTGAAGAGGACAGTGGGATGGCAGGAAGGGTGCTCAATGAGGTGACTCACAGCACTGCCAAGTGGGGCTGGGGGCAGTGCTTGGCCCATGCCAGCTCTCCTTTTTTCTCTTGCCCTCCAGTTCTCATGTGCTGTGGCTCCCTCAGCTGCCAAGGTCAGGATTTTCTGAAGGGAAGGACATGCTGGTCAGAGCAGAGAGGGGAGAATGGCATCTCAGGTCAACTTGTGCACTGCGGGAACAACAACCGCATGCCTTGAGGTGGTGGCCCCTGCTTGCAGAAGCAAGGTGGGGAGGAAGGGGAGTGCTGCGGAAAATCATGGGGAGACAGTTGGGAGCAGCTGCCACGTCACCTGGAAGCTCCATGGTGCCTGGATCTTGTCCACAAGAGCCCACAGTATGAACAAAACCTGTTGTTTATTCCTGGCACCACATGGTCTGACATTGTTTGACAATATACATTTGTCCAGTTGTGAACAGCCCCTCTACTGGGATCTGAATTCCTTTTCTGGACCTCCTCTTCACCTCCTGCCCTCTGATCTTCAGTATATTGCTTTGTTTCTCTCTGTTCCCTGCCATCCTTAGCCCTTTTAATGGAGCAAGCAGGAATAAACTCCCACAAAAGAGAGAGCTGGATTTTAGTCCAATAAAAAAGCATGTATGAAACATCATGAATTAATTTGATTGTCTACTTTTCCTATTAATGTAAATGTTTTTTTGAATAAAAATATTTTCAATAATATAAATTATATCAGTTAAAATACAAGCTGCATGTACTTGTTGCTACTATGTTGACATCTCCAAAAAACCTCAATTGGTGAAAGTCACAGAATCACAGAATCACAGAATGGTCAGGGTTGGAGGGGACCTCTGGAGATCATCTAGTCCAACCCCCCTGCCAGAGCAGGGTCACAGCAAAGCTTCGTTTAATGAAAAAATTATCTTTCAGAATGCTGTTTTGGGCATTTTACTAAGATTGCAATTTCCATACAAATACAGCTTGTCACAAATTAGACATTAGCAAAAAGATGTAATAAATAAATATATGTAATTCCATGTGTCTAAGTAATAAGAAATGTGAGAAGTCGCCTGCTTAAATATAAGAATAAATGTACAGGAGGTTGTGCATTTTTTGAAGGAAATGTCCTTATTGAGATAGTATGCCTTCCCAGTTAAGATCATAGATAAATTCATGTTGAAAGTGAGCAAGCAGAGCTAACTTCAGAGCTAATGAGATTGCTCAGAGCAATCAAATCATTGCAGATGAGTTCTGAAAAAGTCAGCAGGGATGGCGAATCCACAATCTCTCTGGTCACCTGTTCCAGTGCTGCACCAGGCTTAAGATGAAGAATATTTTCCTGATGTCAGGTCAGAAATTCCTTTGTTGCAGCTTTCATCTGTTGCCGCTATTCTTTTTGCTGTGCACCTCTGAGCAGACGCTGGCTCCGTGTCCCTTACAATACTGCTGCAAACAATTGAAGAAAATAGTGGGAATAAACATTATCATTCATACAAAGCCTTAGTTTTATTGCAAAACAAAGAATTTTAATTATTACAATTAGTTATCTTCCTTTAGGAAAACTGTGTTAAAAAATGCAAAACATGATGAACAACAATGGTTCAGTTAAAGGATTTACACTCTGTGTCCCTAAAGCAGGACACTTTGTCTGTGCATCTACTTCTTGTGCACTACCTTCTTAGCCTGAGGCCACTTTTCATTTTCTCTGCCTTGGGTTTGGTAGCCTTGGGTTTCACTGTTTTGCCCTTAGCTGGATCTTTGCCTTTTTTGGTCTGTCAGCTTTCATATTCTCTAAGCTCTTGATTGCTTTCTTGGCTGTGGTGGCTGCCAGTTTCTTGGCTTTCCTTGGGATTTCCTTCATAGCCACAGCTATTCTGGGCTTCTTGGCAGTGCCAGTCAAGGGTCGGGTGGTTCTTGGCCTTTACTGCCTTCTTGGCAGCTTCCTCTTAGCTTGTTGTTGAGTTTAGAGGAGTTAGAAGCACCAAGCCCTCTCGTGCTGCCCTTTTCCAGGCTCCTGAGCCCCAGCTCAGTGCAGCTGTTTTTCTTCTGTAGTGCATAGACTTCAGTTCCCTTTCAGAGTGGTGAGAGAAGGTTCTTCTGTGCTTCTTGGGAGACAGTCATCGCCCTCATACTCAGTCCCTCTTGGAGACTGGGAGCTTGCAGGTTTTGGTTCCTCCTGCCATCTTCCCTGATGTCTTAGTCAATGCCTTAGAGGCTGGAGCAGCAGTGGCATATGCAGCAGCAGCAGTTGCTTCAAATGTGATAACCAGCACAGCCTACCAATGTGATGACTTGACCAAGGTTTTGGTTTCACACTGATGCATGCCACCTCTTGTATTGGGTACCTTGTGCCTACCAAGCCTTTATGTGCTGAAAGCATTCCTGCAGGACTTACTGCTCTGGACTGTTCCCTTATAGCACCAGAGTCAGATGGTATTAGAAAACACACCCACCAGCAGATGCTTACACCTCACTGCGTCTCTTGTCTGGTACCCAAATAGCACAGATCAGATGGACCAAGCTGCATTGGCCATTATTATGGAATAAAAAATAAAGCATGTTTTCTTCCACAGCCTAGACTTAACCTTCAGCCTGGTATTTCTGTGGAGAAAAGGTTCAAAAGAGTTTCTTTTCTGCCGGGTGTAGTGTGAATGTAGTTGTTCCTGAGACTTTCTACACTGTGGTCACAAGTAATTTTCTCATCAGTTCTGCTTGAGCCCAGCACCATCATTACATCATTTCTCTTGGCTCCATTGTCCATCAGCTGGTATTTTTGTAGTTTCCCTTTGGTTAATTTAGGAAAGGCATCTGAACTCTTCATAGCCTCTGCAAGCCCCTTTTCCATCTCTGTTCCCTGAGAGTCCCCAGGGGCACTGCTTCAGGGTAGATTTTTGGCTCTCCAATCTATGAGCTTTTTTGGTCTTGTCACCAGTTTTCCAAATCGGGATGGGACCAAGGTAGCCACTTTAAAGTAAATGTGCCTGTGCCCTACCTACTTGTACCTGCACAGAATTTATAGGAGAGATGAGTGGACACAGTGTCCCCTCATTGAGTACAGACTGGGCAAGGGGAAATGAACTGGTTGTGTACATGAATGCAAGAGCTGTATATTCTAGTGAGATATAGTCATTTTGGGGCCACATATGAAGCAGAAGCAATGCTGCAAGCATTGTCTAAAACCAATGGGCACCAGTGAATTAAAATTTCTGATAATAATGATTCATAATCAGTAGTTTCTCAGGGTCTTTTTTTCCACTTCATATTCTTCTTCTTCTTTCCTCTGCTTTCTAGGAGCTTCTACCACCCTTTTCATGAATAATTTTGGCTGGAACAGAAAGGGGTATTTTTAAACTCTATGAAATCAGCTGGGAAGTTCTCAGACTCCTGGATACCCTCCCCTCCCTGGGCAGCTATCTCAAGTGTGTCACAACTCTGACCTGTCTGCTTACACCAGAAACTTGGAAGTCTCCCGTGTGGTCATGGTTCAAGAAATACTGATGCTAACAGTCAGCACAGCCAGGCATGGCAGTGCATTTGCAAGGAAGGAAGACAGCAGAGATATCACAGCAAACGAGGAGATCCTCATCATGCAATGAGAATCACTTTTCACCCCCATCTCCCTTTCTTCATTGGCCTCAGGATGGGTCTCCCATTCCATCCCCTTTGTTGAGAGCACGGGGCCCCCTGGAAAAGTATCAGGGTGTCAGGGGCAGGCCCTAATTCTACTGCCTGACACTTTGGCATTAGGAAGTAGAGGTTAGTGGTGGCATCCCATAAACCTTCTGGATGTTGCCAGAGATAAGAGCATTGGGGCAGCTCTGAACTCTTGGGGGAGGAAGACAAGAACTAGCAAGGCTATCTTGAATCTTCTGAAAATGCTTGCTTTGTTGATAAGAAAACTTTGTAAGATGCAAGAGTACTGCTCATGAGGACCTCCAGCCAAGGAAAGCTTGTACAACTGCAGGAAGCTCTCAACACATGTCTGCAAGCCAAGGAATGTGCAACGTACTGGTCTTTAGTAAGTTCCCAAGCACTTCTGTCCCAGCCTCCCCAGAAAAGTACTTCTCCAAAGACAACAGGGAAATTAAAATCAGGATTTACCACCCAGGCCCCAGGTGCAAGCTCTATTTGCACTGAGTCTCACGAGTTGCAGCAACTGCACAAACAGGAGCTAATAACAGGCAACTTTGGTCTGTGAAACCATAACCACAGCTAGAAGGTGAGTCTCATTGTGAAAAACTGCGGTGCAAAACTGAGTTTCTCCCCATGACTAGCAGATGATTGCAGAGATACGGAGCCAGTGACTTCCATTAAGGAGGGATTGGGAGCAGGGTCTGGGTTGCCCAGACCAAGGGGCTGAGCTGTAGAAGAATGGAGTAACACCGGAACACAGCCTGCAGCTCCCTGTGCAAAAAGAGTGTGTTCTCCCAGCCTGTGCAGCACGGAGCCAGAAGTCAAGTCAGATGGGCAGGGCATGCTGGAGGCTGGAGCTGCATGCACTGCGATGGGAAGCAGCAAGGTGCAAGCAGCTCTGGTGGGTACTTCCCCACCTCCAGCTCTCAGCATGGGGAAGGCGCATTACACTTTGATCACAGACTGTGTTTTTCTTAGCGTAGATGAGATAAGCTGCCAACCATGTCATGGCCTCAAGCTAGAGAAGACACTTGAAAACCTTTAGTGCAAGCACTTAGACCCTGGTCACATTTCTTACCTGCATTCACAGTGGGGAAGACATTCACTAGGTCTTAAACTCCTAAGCCCAACCCAGCCCCTTTCCTCCCTTCCTGATGGTGATCCCAGCAGGTGTCAGTGACTGGTAGCAAGGGATGGAACTGCTGCTGCTTAGAGACATGGCGGGGGGGGGGCAGGAATTAATGTAAACAGGGAGAGAAAAAATTGTGGGGTAACAGAGGCAGGATTAAGGACATTAGTTCCTATAAGAAGCCCCAGGCCGGGCTAGCAGGGAGCTGCAGGACAGGAATGAGAGGCACTCACAGGACTGTGGTTGAAAAATGTGTACTCAATTCAATAGTTTCACCCTAATTTGCCTCATCCCTCAGCATCATAACAAGCTCAACAGTGGAACAAAAATAAACCGCGAGTCAAGTCTCCAGGTAAAGGTTTTGCAGTGCAAGCCTGGAAAGCCAAATTACTAGTAAAATGCATCATAACGTATAATCTTAGTGCACACCCAGCAACCAGATGCCTTCAATTCTGCATCAGTGGCATCATCTACACTCCTGCAGGATGCAGCAGTGCACAGCACGAGGGTCCAGGTTTTGTAAACCCACCCCCCAGTGGAACCCCCACACATCCTGAACTCCTGCCTTCTCTCATTCCCACTTCTCTCTGATGACCTTGCATCCCTGGTCTCGTCTAATATAGGTGCAGCCTCAGTGACACTCACACCACAGTGCTTTAGATTTGCGTTTGCATCACCACCATGGTGATGTCCAACCCAGGCAGACCTCCTGCATGTCCTCACAGCTTTCATATATCTCTGTGGTGCTGCATATTCTACACCACGAAAGGCAGTGCTTTGCTGTGTCACTGCTGAAACCTTCTCCCCAGGCATGGCATCCACAGCTGTGTATCAAAATGAGTTGGCAGCTCTAGGGACAAGGCCCTTTGCCCCATGTCCTAGACAGCAAGCTGCCTCTACATTTAGTGTGGATATTTTTGGAACCCAGGACTGGAGTAATACGAGTGGTCTGCCTGACAGAGGTGCCTGAGCAAGTGTGTTACTGATGTGTTGGGTCTGTCATTCAAAACAGGGTGATGAATCTTTGTGGAATGAACATAGAATATAATGTAGCATACTTATAATAAAGAAATGCTTTAATATATGCTTATGTTTAATATATGCTTATATTAAATAAGCATATTACACTATATGTGCTTATAATAAATAAGCACATCAGCTTATCTATTTGCCTGTGTCTAACTGCAAGGAACTCCACTGTTCCGCTGCTCGAGGTCTCTGTGCAAGTCAGTGTTCGTGGTGCATCAGCACTTGTTGAGCAGAGAAAGTTTTTCTGCTTGAGGTTTTCGCTTGAGGCGAGGGGAAGCAGGTGTCTGCGTTTCTTGTGTTCAGCGTAAGAACCAACCAACTGGTGATGTCGGCGCTTGTTTCAAAATGCGATTTCTGAGCAAAGGGTGAATGGAAAAAATAAATATGTATTTATATCAGTACACACCAACACACGACTTCCTGTTGACTAAACAAGCAACCTCTCCTCTGCTTTGGGGCTAGGTAATTACTTTTAATTATTCACCGCATTTTTGCTCTCTGATTTTTTAACAGTTTGCTTTCTGAATCTTTAGTAACAGTAATGGCGATATTCCTCCTCCCCCCTTACACATGACCACTGCTTTTCAGCCTGCTGTTATTTCTCTGTCATTGCTCTCACTTCAAGAAAGGGAATAGAGCCCCGAGCACAAAAAACCCGAAGGGATGGAAGGACATCCTTCTGTGATCCTGATAAGCTGGAATAGTGTCTCTCGCCAGATAACACTCCAAACACACCTGCACAGGGACCCTTTCTAGCCTTCCTCACTAACCTCTAACTGACCCAGGCTTTGATTAGAAACAGAGATGGAGTCATCTTCAGTAAAATTGTTTTTCTCTCCCACCCCCATTCCCTTCTCCAAGTAAGTTTGCATTGAGCTGAAAGGAAGGAAAACCAGAGTGGTCAGCATCTATCCTCGTGTAATAGCTCCCAGCCAAAATGGTCCTACCATACGTTAAAGTTTTGGCAATTTACAGCCAGGGAGGAAGCTGGACTAGCAGCTAGATCAGGGATCAGCAAACTTTTCATGGTTTTCCAAACTATTTTTTTTAAATCAGAGCAGAGATGGCATCTGCTAATGAGCGAGATCTTGCCTTGGCAGAGACTGCAGCTCCTGCTTTAGGCAGAACTGCATAGGAGCTGAGGGTCCCTCTCAAAATATCGCCCTAGACTTGCTATGAGACACGGAAAACACATCCACACCAACAGGTTTCTGCTCTGGGCATTAGAGCTAGAGGCAGAGAATCGCTGCCACTGACTTTGTGCACTTGCACCTCCAGTATGAGGGAAGTTACCAGTCTAAAAGAGGGGCATTAGAAAGCCTACATCAGTATTTAGACTTGAGAGCCCTGCCAAAGAGTGACATAAATACAGTTCATTTGTTCATTTGTTCATTCTTTCTTCTTTATCTCTGCAGAGAGCAAAGAGGCTCTCAACATTTAAGGAAAAAAGCTGATGTTTTAAACATGGGAGAATGAATTCCGCTTATAGGCAGGACCAGAAAAGGATTTAGTTAAACATTTTATGAGATTTGATGTGTTAAACCTTTGAGAAAAGCATTATGCACAGATTTAATTTATGGGGAAGACCAGGCTGACCATGAAGGTATTTATTGACTCCTTTCAGAGCAGAAAATGTTATGTAAAATTTTCTGCAAGCATTTGGCTATGGAAATTAAGAGCCAGAACAAGAATAAAGCTGAAGCTACCTTAATTTATCTGATGAAACAGAAACAGTTGTGATCTCTATGAAGCAGATTTCCCAGGGTGTGTTGCTTTTCTTTTCTTTGCTTTTTTTTTAATGTCCTGTGTAATAAACATCCTCCTTGCATTATTAAAAGGAAACACTGGTATGAAAGGGGGACAAAATGACTCTTGGTCTGACCTATGAGATTTGTCACAAGATGCTGCTAAGGCAAAGGCTGAAAGGGGACAGCTGTTTCATTAGCAGGAGTGTCCTCTTTGACTGTGTTGAGTAGGACAGGGAAGGAGAGCAGGTTCTTCTAGCTTTGGTCAAACACTAGGATCTACAACCTCAAAGAAGATGATTGCCACAAATCTTGAGACCAATGCAGCTGCCAAAATGTGGACTCGTTGAGCGTGTGCCCTACCCAGACATTTTCCCGAGGCATGGGACAGCCCAGCCCAGGACCTTCCAGGAGTGCTTCTCCTTTTCCTGAAGTGTGCCATGCCAGCCAATCTCAAAGGCAAGTACTGTCAAAGCGCCGGGCTAGAGAGTCATCTGCTCTGTTCTGGCAACTCATCTCTCCTTTTCATGTTTTTGCATATACTGGTTTCACACAGGCCTAGCATGCTGAAAGCCAGTAAAATTAATAAGGAAAGTAAATGAAGCAGAGAAAAAACGAAGAACTACCCTAGCGTGAGGTAAACAAAAGCCCTGTTTCTCAGCCATAGCGATGACCGTACCCATCTTGAGGCAGAAACGGAGCAGCATGTCCCCCAGCTGCCTCCTCAGCACCCTGCCCAGCCGAACCCGCTGCCCGGTCCCTCGTCTGTCCTTCAGCCCTGCAGAGGGGATGGGTGCCCAGGCAGGTGCTGCAGAGCCATGGTGGAGCCGGGCCCGGGCAGCAGATAGCGGTGTTGGCGGAGCGAGGAGTGTGCATCCTGCGCGTGAGCCCAGCTGTGATGGCATGCAGCCACACGCCTGCTGCGTGCAGCCATCAGACCCAGGGTCCCCGTAGCCACCCTGCCGCTGGCAGGTCACAGTGCCGGTGCCGCCTGGAACACCAGGATCAGGCCCCAAGTCATCCCCCACCCGTTCTTTGCATTCAGCTTTGCAACACAGGCACGCCACCACTCCTGGCATGTTGACACAGCTCCGGCGCCTGTGGCCATGTTCAGGTGCCAAAGTGGGGACCTCTCACACCCTGGGCTCTCTCTGGAGCTGGATCCCTCTCGCTCTTCTCTTTGGCTTTGGTGTTGCCCCATGTTGGCAAGCGGCTGCCGGGCCTTTCCGGGGGACACAGCGGAGCAGGGAGAAGCCTGCCAACAGTTTGGTGTTGCCTGTGCTCCTTCCAGCTGGGCAGCTGCGGGGCGCTGGGCAGAGCTCCCTCTGTGGTGGAGCAGGGCAGGGTCACCATCTTTCTTCACTGCACAGCTGCGTGGCCCGAGGCCCGGAGGGATAGTGTGGTTTTGCCCACATTCACGTTAGTGGTACACAAGCTCCCAGGCCCCCCTCTAACCACTAGACAATGCTTCCTGCCTCGTTATGTTATTGACATTAATTCAGAATAATTTTGCAGGCAGGGAGGGCCCAATGGGGATTGCAGCGGGGGGAGGCGACCAATGGGTGCCAAGCATCTTTCAGAACTGATACCCCTTTACATCTCAACCCTTTGCTCTTCAGCTCCTACAGCTCCAGAGACCTTTCTAACTCCTCCCTCAACCACACCCCGGTGAAACTCGGCAGGGGGTAGATAGGGGTGAATGGGGAGGGGACACACAGGGCAGCCCACATTTCTGTACACCAAGTCAGAGGGCTGCACAGACAGAGCCTGCAAGACAACCTCCCTGCAACCCCATCACCTAAGAGAGACCCTGGCAGTCATGGACAGGTAAAATGAGTTCCTCCAGTTTCTTGCTCATATAAGAAATGAGGGTCTTTCTTTTAGAATTAACCTGCTCTCCATTTGGTACTCACCATCCCTTTCCCCATCTGACTCAGTGATCTAACTCCCCGCCCCGTCCTGCTCTTGCACCTTGCATCTCTGTGTCTCTGTCATCCTTTCTCTTTGACTACCACTCTGTACTATTTTCCCTTTCTGTCATTTCTCTTTCTCGTGACTATTCTCTGTTCCTTTTCATTCTTCTTTTCTAGAAACAAAAAAGGATGACAGAAAGATGAACATTCAGAAGCTATCTGCTGCTTAAGCATCTCAGTCCCTGCCCACTCTTCTCTCCTTATGCACCTATTCTTTGTCTTGCACCAGATTTCTCTCTTATTCTGTTTGTGCTGCTGGCACCCTTGTGCTTGTAAGCACAGACCGTTCCAGCATTGGATTCCTCTATTGCACTGCAATTACTCTGCAAGATAATTATCACTAATCACTCTCTACAACTGAACATCATTCACACATTCAGGGGCCTTCACTCTGATTTGAGGATTGGCTTCACAAATCTTTATTTGAGGAGAAGGTCTCTGTTCAGTCTACTTCTTCAGTGCCTGAGTATAATCACAGCTCCTGTGTCCTTGCTGCTTTCCCTTGAGCTATCCTGTAGCTATGGAAGTTGCACACGTATCCAGCACTTTGTACCTAACTGCAAATTTGCTCAGTTTCTTCCTGCAATATCTGGTCATTCATTATTCTTCTTGTACCAATCATGTTCTGAAATCCTCCCTAGCAAAAAAACCCTGGGATGGTGAACTCCAGAGAGAAGGGAAAACAGGAACTAATTTTAATGAACATTTCTAGTTGAAAAAATGTCTTCTGTGATTCAAAATTGTCTTCACTTTGTTCTGACACTGAAAAATAGCCCAAGTGATCATCGTTTTATTTTTCTGGGGTTTGGGGTCGTTTCTTGTTCATCGCCCTTATTTGCATCTTCATGCTGCTCCACAGGGGCAAAACCATTAAGCAGAGAAAAATGGGTAGAAACAAGAAAAGGGAAAATTAGAAGAAGAATAAGAAACATTTTGGAAGCAAATGTTTTCACCCAAAACTTCACAAAAAAGAGAAAAGGGAATGCCTGTTTTCCCTAAACTTTTTGATGTGTTGTAAAAGCATTTTTCCTTGTGGGCTTTGATGAAACGTCAACATAATTGTTATAGTTTTTCACCTGGCTAATATGGTTCTTCAATAAGTGATTGCATTTTTTACAATTCCTCTGCTCTGTTTTCTGCTGTTGTGGCACACTCCAGGTAAGAGCTTTGCAATCCTCTGGTCTACCATACCTGCTTATTTCCCATGGGATTGTCTGGGCAATCCTCTCTGGACAACTCAAGGTGTCCCTTCTTCAGCACCTCTGTTATTGGGGAGAGTCTTCCCCATATCCCTGCAATTACACACGTCTAAGAGGGACAAGCCTGAGGTGAACCACTGGTTGACGGTTTTGTGAGGGGACCAACACGTGTGTGTTAGCAAATATACAGACATGTTCATACGTGTTTGTGCAAAGGCAGGGAAAGAGTGAATCTAAGGTGGTAGAAAGTGGTGTGGCTCTAAGCGTGAGAAATAAATCAGAACTGATAATGAAGAATATACAGTGCAAGAGAGAAAGGTAGGTAGCAGAAACACAGACCCAATGTGAACTGCCAGAGAAAGGGGTGATGAAATGCAGTGGGATCAATTTGTGCTCTGCTTCTGACACAACCTGCAAGCCCAGCAGAGCAGGACTAGGGCAGTGCTTACAGGACAAACCTCCAAGAACTGCCTGAGGATGTTGTTGGGCTGAATAAAATGCTTAGAAGGGATGCTTTGCCCTCTGAGTGTGTGCAGGACTCTGCAGAGCCTTGTATTCTCTATGGACTTTCTCCTAGCGGGAGACATGCCACAACTCCCATGAGGTCTTCTCTAGGAACATGTGTGTATAAAGAGTGGCATAAATGAGTATGTGTGTGCTTGCTTTTTCTGTGTGAGCAGGACAGGTATTTTTGCACTGCAGGCTGAGGGCGACACGGCAGGAAAGAGGATGTGTGTAAGTGGCTTGCCTATCTGTGGGACAATCAGGGTAGCAAGGGTGCTTGAGGGAAGAATGTGCCTCTCTGGTGATGTGGTGTGAGATGCAATAGGGAGTGCCACGGGAGAGCAAAGCATGTGCACTAGGTAATAAAAGGCAAGAGGATGTGCGTGACTATATGAATGAGCACCTGTGGTGCAATGGCCATGTGTGAGGGTGCACAACGGAGAAAAGCTCCTGGAGGTGCAGAGAGGATGCTACTGTCAGCTACAGATTAAGTGCTCTGCAGTGCTCGGACTTTATGGTGGCATTGGCAAACAGATCAAGGGTGTCTGTACAAGGACCTTTCCTTGCTTAGACCCTCTGGTTTAAATCAGATTTAGATTCCTAACAAACACAAATTCCGCTTTCCTACACCTCACTGGAGACCCCCCAAGAAAACCCAGCTTGGTATCACTTAAACTGACCCCATCTCCCTGCTGAATATCAGCCTGTCAGAGGGAAAAGATGATAAAAGACATTATTATTTTTAACCCATTCACTTCTGTTTTGCATTGCTGTGGGGGAGGTGAGTATTTCACCTCAATGAACACAGCTGTTCTCAGCTGCCTATGTACCTCCACTTGGCAGTGAGGCTGTTAGATGGCTCACAATTACCTTACCCTCCCTGTGCTCCTGCTGCCTCTCCCCAGCAGGATCCCTGAGCATGGGAGCAGGCCCCCACCAACCTGTTTGTCTAATGTGGGAATGGTACTCATGTCTGGAGAGGTGTCAGCATGCCTATGCCATTACGGATTCTGTCAGTTAGTGTAGGGCACCGTACCTGAGCACCTAGCCCTGCGCACGTTCAACCATGCTCTTCTTTCGGGCAATGCTGGGAAGAAACTGTCTAGTGTACTCTAAAGAGGCTCTAATTTGATCCATCCCTTGCCCCAGTGGCTTTTCAGGGTTTCATACAGCAGAAATAATATTTCTTGATGACTGAACTCCAGAGTCTCTCATCTTCCCAGGTCTTCTCAGAGCCCTTAATTTTTCTCCCTCATTGGTGTCCATCTTTTGGATATTTACAGATATTTTCACACTCTACCCAGCCATAGTTGCTGTTTGACTAATCACTACTAATTCACTTACTGTTTCCACTCACAAGGTCACCTGCTTCATCCCCACAGTCACGTCTGCAACCTTTCCCGAACACATTGCATGCAAATTACTGATGCTCTTCTCGTACTGAAGAGCCTGGACATGACAAGGATATTTTTGGTGCTGAGCCCTCAACAAAGACATGGCCAACTGCTTGCTCCAGGGTGGAGCTAATGTAAATTCTCCCTTGTCCATTCCTGCAGCCTCCTGATGAAAAGGAAACTCTTCCTCTATAACTTCAAGAACCTGCGCTGGGCCAAGGGCCGACGTGAAACCTACCTCTGCTATGTCGTGAAGCGCCGTGACAGTGCCACATCGTGCTCCCTGGATTTTGGATACCTGCGCAATAAGGTACCGGGAAAACCTTGGCATCCTGTTCTTATATCCATGCTGAGGTGCATGCAGCTCCAGTTTGCCTGGGGCAGCAGGGAAAGGAGGGCTGTGACAACAGCACAGGCACTGGCACGTGTCCACAAGCATGGACACTGCACTGTTACGCACTATTTGGGGGATGCAGCCTCCAGGTAAACCTGTACTTTATGCTACCCCCAAGTGTGTTCCCAGCAAGGCATCCATACTCCCTGCTGCTTTACCAGTCTACCTAATTTTCTACTCAGCTCCCACCCATTCCTCTTGTTGTACATCCCTACATATCAGTGTGTCCCTGTGCTTTTCCATTTATGTACCACCGTGCCTTCTCGTTCTGTGTGCTGACCCTAGGACCTACCCCCCACCCTGTTGCTGCTCCCCTCACACCCCATCCAGCTCACACCTCCCTCCTCACCCCTCTTACACCCTGCTCCCCCCTCCCCACCTCATGCCTTGCCCCTCTCCCTCTTTCGTGAAGATGGGCTGTCATGTGGAGGTGCTCTTCCTGCGCTACATCTCAGCCTGGGACCTGGACCCAGGCCGCTGCTACCGTATCACCTGGTTCACCTCCTGGAGCCCCTGCTATGACTGCGCCCGACACGTGGCCGACTTCCTGCGCGCCTACCCCAACCTGACACTCCGCATCTTCACGGCACGCCTCTACTTCTGTGAGGACCGCAAGGCAGAGCCTGAGGGGTTGAGGCGCCTGCACAGGGCAGGGGCCCAAATTGCCATCATGACCTTCAAAGGTGAGATGTGCGGGTGAGAAAGAGATGACAGAAAGCTATGGGGGTTAGGGAGACCCAGGAGGGTGGGAGAAGTTAGGACAAGAAGATGATGGCAGGATGGGATGATTTAGTGATCTTAGGAGAGGCCAGTGTCCTCTCTGGGGCAGTCTTGAGTACTCTGTAACTCCCCTGTGCCTTGCACAGATTACTTCTACTGCTGGAACACGTTTGTGGAGAACAGAGAAAAGACATTCAAAGCCTGGGAAGGGCTGCATGAAAACTCTGTCCATTTGTCCAGGAAACTTCGACGGATCCTCCTGGTGAGAGCCAATTCTCCTTCTCCTTCCGGTGCAGCTTCTTCCTTCCCCTCAGCTTCCTCCTCTCTTCCTTGCTGTAGTTCCTCTCTGCTCTTGCTGCCCATTTCTGCCATCTGCCTTTTCATTCATTCTTGTGTCTTCACCTTCCATGTCCCTCATACCTGTCTCCTCCAACTTCCTTCATATCTCCTCTCCTCATTCTCTTCCCCTCCTTCCACTTCTCACCCCATCTCCTGCCATTCCTTCCTCCTTCCCCATCTTCGTAGGTTCCTGCTTACTTGATAACTGACCTACCTCTTTTATCTTGTCCTGCAGCCACTGTATGAAGTAGATGATTTACGAGATGCCTTTAAAACTCTGGGACTTTGACATGAAAGTCATCAGCAATCAGAGGACTTCACAAACACTTGTTCTTTGATTTTCAACTCTCTTCCTTACAACAGATCTTTCTCTTCTTCCCTCTTTACATATCTCTTCCTTCCAGCCCTGTGTCTAGAGATAAGACTATCCTTACTTTTTCATTTCCAAGGAGAATTAGGCTGATCTTCTGACGACACATTCCCCAGACTCACACCTCATCCATTGCTAGCTGGGAATGGCCAGGACAGCAGTGACATTGCCAAAGAGTCATTTGCCCTCCCTCCGTCCCTGCAGAGCTAATTCAGATGGTCCACTAAATGGAGTTCTGGGTTTAGCCTTGCCCAGATGGGAGCAGACAGCCTGCAAAGCTTTTTGTGCAACTATGTTCTCACTGGCACCACATTGATCTGCACATTTCATGAGGGCTTCGGGAAGCACATCTCTTGGCTCTTAGAGCTGCACTACACTGAGCTGCTCTGTGTCCTCCCCTGTGAAATGGTGTATTTGTCCTTCTGGATGTTGGTAGGAAGTTGAAAACCATCACCATTTAAGTGGTATAACCTATGTCCTAACAACAAAATTCACCAGTTATTGGAAAGCTTGACTGAGACTATTGAAGTGAGTACTGGAGGTAGCTTAGCTTGAAAACCTCACTTGAAGCCAGGAGGTCTTCTGAGTGGATTGTGTGCAGACGCAGACCCTGCAGTGCTTCTGCCCAGGAAGGAAGGAGCTTCGGTAGCTGTCAGTCCAGGTTTTGTGCCCTAGGAGAGGTTGAAACTAGACAATAGAAGCCTAAAATGAAAGCAGAATACTCACTGGCCAACTTTTTCAAGTGCAAACTGCAGTTCTGGGCATCCAGCAAGACATTTCCCAGGCAGAAATAGGAAGTCCACTCAACTCCTGTTAACTATGTTGAGACCCATGGCAGCTCAAGGGCAGCACTGATTGGTGTGTGGACCTCCCACCCAGCCAGGAAAGGCACCACCAAGGCACTTCACCACTGCAATGTTTTTCCAGCATACATCTACTGGAAAACACACTTCATTTCCACATTTTACTGTCCCTCAGACTTAATTTCTCATTTATGTAGGTTGAGGTTTTGTCTTTATAGATGTTGTATTGGCATCCACACCAGTCACCATCTGTTTCTTGACATACCTGGGGAGGAACGTGATGCTCTCATTACTGGAGTACTTTTCATCCACTAAGCATTTCCTCCTAGATCAGTCCTGCAATAATGCTCCCTCCCTAGCCAACTGTCCTCTGCTGGAAGCACCTTAACAATCCCACAGTCTTCTATTTTCTCAGGCCTTTTTCTGCCCATAATATGGCTAGATATGGCTAGTTGGTGATTGTACTGAGAGCTGACCAGAAAAAACACCTGGCATGAGCAAAGCCATACAGACTGTAGATAGATATCTTTTGTAGGGAGCAAAATCAAAGCATTCTCCTGCCTGGCAATCACTGTGTTTCCACTAGGGGACCCCACCAGCACCTGGTCTTGTAGACACAGTCTTTACCAAGTTGAACACATGGGTTCATAGTACACACCTATTCACCACCACCTTCCTACTACCTAAATTACAGATGAGTTGTCCCCTGCAGTCTAACCTCTTGAGGGTTTGCCAAGGCCAAGTGTGTCCCACATTCTGGGGATGCTCTGTCATTTCCTTCATGACGGGTTTGAGTTCTCTGCTCCATCCCATTCCTCTTTCTGGATAAGGCTGGAGGCTCCTGTGTTGCTTCTCAGAACACCTCCTCTTGGTGATAGGCCAGCCGCAGGAGGAGGACAGCAGAGAGCCCTCCTTCCACAGTGCCTCCCCTGCTAGGAGAGGTCACAACTGAGTGCATCACAAGCTTCCTACAACTTCCAGCTCCTGAGACACTCTCAGCTCAAGGAATTTCAACCAGGAATAACAATGAGTTCTTTGCAAAGCATTAATTTGCAAGCATGGTGTTGTATATTTTTTGATACAGTGCATATTATTTATATAAATAAAGGTCTTGTAAATGAGCATCTGGTTTTGTCATTATTTTGGTACCACGTGGGTGAGGGATGTGATTCTGCCCCTTTACTCCACTCTGGTGAGACCCCACCTGGAGTACTGCATCCAGCTCTGAAGACCCAAACATAGGAAAGACATGGACCTGTTGGAGCGGGTCCAGAGGAGGGCCACAAAGATGATCAGAGGGCTGGAGCACCTCTGCTATGAGGACAGGCTGAGAGAGTTGGGGTTGTTCAGCCTGGAGAAGAGAATGCTCCAGGGAGACCTTGTAGTGGCCTTCCAGTACCTAAAGGGAGCCTACAGGAGAGCTGGGGAAGGACTTTTTACAAGGGCACGTAGTGATAGGACGAGAGGTAATGGCTTCAAACTGGAAGAAGGTAGATTTAGATTAGATATTAGGAAGAAATTTTTCACTTTGAGGGTGGTAAGGCACTGGAGCAGGTTGCCCAGAGAAGTTGCAGAAGCTCTGTCCCTGGAGGTGTTTAAGGCCAGGCTGGATGGTGCTTTGAGCAACCTGGTCTAGTGGGAGATGTTCCTGCCTATGGCAGGGGGTTTGGAACTTGTGGATCTTCAAGGTCCCTTCCAACCTAAACCATTCTACGATTCTATGAGGGAAACAAAAGTTGACACAAAGGATTGATGAGTCATCTATCCTTTCTGATTTCTGGCGAGAAAACCTGGCACTATCCTATTAGACTGTCTTTATCCTTTTCCCTTATAACTTTGAAGTTGTTGACAGTGTCACCCAGCAGATCATGGCAAATAAAGTGTTCAGGCAATAGATACTTTGCAAATGCTATTAAAAATCTGGGATGTAAATGCTGAAGTTGTTCAAGATGCCTCGTTCACAGATTGCAAGCCTATCGTCCCCGTTCATGACTTGTAATTGACCAAAGTGAACACAGAAGAAGTGCTGATTCAACACACTTCACAAAACAGGAAGAGAAGCAGAGATGGAAAAAGGATCTCTGTCTTCCAGCTTTTGGTATTGGCCCATACAACCATTGTCCTTCTGAGTGAAATTATGGAAAGCTACTAGAAGAAGTAGCATTTTCTAAAAAAGCAGTTGAGACACTGGGTTTTGCTTAAATGCTGTCAAACATTGAGTTGAAGATACTTGCTGAAACATGACTATTGGTGACATTATACCATAGGAGAATAAATGCAATGAGTAAATACAAAGAAACATACACTGGATTCAGAATACTTCCTAGGTTGCTTCTTCTGAATCTACAGCAGACTCGACTCAGAGTGGACAGTTTAGTTAATCCATGTGACTTAGCTATGGGAATTTATCTCTCCTGCTATAGAGGTCCTTTCAAACTGTATTTTTTCTCTTCTCAAATATCAATTCGTATTATTTGTTACAAGGTATTCTTTGAATTGGCATTAATTAATTCAACTTCAACTGCGTTAGGTGTCTCTGCCAAGAATAACTCCCTGGAGGGTGACTGTTATGTAGTAACATTACTTTTTCCACCTAAGATTTTTTTACTTGCTTTGTAGACTATGTATATAGTGAACATTTCACTACTGCTTATATACTCTTGAGTACCACTTATGTTTACAGCCTATCCTTTACGGAGATGGGCCTCTGGTGCTAGCTGAAAACCCCAGTCTCACTTGGTCCAACATCCCACGGCTTGCAGCAATGAACAAGGCACAGGCACATCTGAATTGTCTACCTGGACTTTTGCAAGGCTTTTGACACCGTTTCCCATAGCATTCTACTGGAGAAACTGGCTGCTCGTGGCCTGGACAGGTGTACCCTTCGCTGGGTAAAAAACTGGTTGGATGGCCGTACCCAGAGAGTGGTGATAAATGGAGTTAAATCCAGTTGGTGTCCAGTGACAAGTGGTGTCCCCCAGGGATCGGTGCTGGGACCGGTTCTCTTTAGTATCTTTATTAATGATCTGGATGAGGGGATTGAGTGCACCCTCAGTAAGTTCGCAGACGACACTAAACTGGGGGGGCGTGTTGATCTGCTTGAGGGTAGATTGGCTCTGCAGAGAGATCTGGACAGGCTGGACAGATGGGCTGAGGCCAATGGTATGAGGTTCAACAAGGCCAAGTGTCGGGTCCTGCACTTGGGTCAAAACAACCCCATGCAGTGCTACAGACTGGGGGCGGAGTGGCTCGAAAGCTGCCTGGCAGAGAAGGATCTGGGGGTGTTGGTGGACAGCCGGCTGAGTATGAGCCAGCAGTGTGCCCAGGCAGCCAAGAGGGCCAACAACATCCTGGCCTGCATCAGGAATAGTGTAGTGAGCCGGAGTAGGGAAGTAATCATCCCCCTGTACTCGACACTGGTGAGGCCTCACCTCGAGTACTGTGTTCAGTTTTGGGCCCCTCACTACAAGAAGGACATTGAGGTGCTGGAGCGTGTCCAGAGAAGGGCTACCAGGCTGGTGAGGGGTCTGGAGGACAAGCCTTATGAGGAACGACTGAGGGAACTGGGGTTGTTTAGCCTGGAGAAGAGGAGGCTGAGGGGTGACCTTATCACCCTCTACAACTACCTGAAGGGAGGTTTTAGAGAGATGGGGGCTGACCTCTTCTCCCACGTGGCAAGTGATAGGACAAGAGGAAACGGGTTCAAGTTATGTCAGGGCAGGTTTAGATTGGATATTAGGAAGCATTTTTTCACTCAAAGGGTTATTAAACATTGGAATGGGCTGCCCAGATAGGTGGTGGATTCACCATCCCTGGAGGTGTTTAAGAAAAGGATAGATGAGGTGCTTAGGGACATGGTTTAGAAGTGGGTGTTTTTAAATCAGGGTAGGTTAACGGTTGGACTTGATGATCTTAATGGTCCCTTCCAACCTCACTTATTCTATGATTCTATGATTCTATGAATAGCTGTACAGCTGCTGCCCAAGCCATACTTTTCATGAATGTGCCTGCCTCCCTGTTCTCTCATGACTCACACACTAAGGACTACAGCCACAATTAGAGACAGGATAGAAAGGATTCTCAGCAAATCTGGCACAAATGTGAGCTCTCGCCAGGCCTGCCCCCATGACTGGGTGTGTGACATTTTGGGTGCCTTTTGCATGCTCAAGCTTTATACAACTTTACTGTAAGCACACCTTCACGAGGCCCAGAGGGCTGCTGAAAACCATTCTTCCCGGGGGCTGCAGGTTATCTCCTTCATCCTCACTGAACGTCATCCTGCAGGTCTCTGCATGCAGCCACCTGCATGACCTTTTGGCAATCGGACCCTCAGGATGCATCCAGTCTTATGACAACTGACATGCACTTTATCGCCTCGGAGGGCTGGGGTACAGAGACCACCCGCTCTGTGAAAGGTCCAGCTCTGCAGCAGAGAGAGGGACAGGATTGGTCTTTGGTAACGGGGGAAACAGGATTAACATGGAATAGGGGTGGTTATCGGTACAGTGTGGAAAACCGGGAATGACTGCCATCTCCTGGCGCACGGGGGTGCTTGGCACCCTTTATGAGGGTGATGGCTGGAGGGATATTGTTCCTCGCTGCAAACAGCTCCCGGAGTCCGGCTCTGACAATCCCTAGAACATGCCCATTGAAGAGCAGGACACTGACATCATTCCCACAGCTGCACACAGCATTACTCCAGGTCAGTACACAGTGTCCTTGGACATCACATTGCAATAATAAGAAACAGATTACCATTAAACAATGCAAAGACATGCTCCAGGCCCTTACAAATACAAGGGAGATTTTCAAAGCATGTCTCCCCCCTGCTTGCTCTCTCTCCCTCTCCCACATGCCAGTACTTCGAAACCAGGACTGGAAAGGGCTTCAGGCTCATGAAGTCCAATCCTCTGCTACTTGCCCCGTCAGGGTTTTTTAGCCTATATGTATTTGTGTCCAACATTGTCCTCTAGCTTGAGTAGTTTTTTTCTTCCCTCCCTGGTGCTGACCCTTTGGTGCTTCTATGAGCAGAAATTTCATTATTTAATCACGTATATATTAAATACTCACGGCGATGGAAATTCGATTTGGTTCACAGAAGAAACGTGGAGGGGTTTGGCACAGAAGATAACATTTGTTCTGACAACACCAGCAGGGATAAGCAGAGCCTCTGAAGGGGAAGGAGAAAACGGGTTGCTGCCAGAGCAGAGGTCAGAGCAGAAGGGTAGATGCCAAAGTGTGGCAAGGATTTTGAAGTCTGCCTTTGGCTTTTAAATCTCTCATACATTTTTATGATAGACAGATTTCCCTTCAGGCTTCCAAACCCGCACAAGATACAGCTAAAAACACCATTGTTGCTGCTGTTGTTGTCATTATTATTAAGCATACCAGTTAAAGGACTGATGTCACTTTCGAAGGTGTGGGGCTAATATTGAGACAGGTAATCTTCCTGCCTACGAGGCCTGTCTCCTCATATGGGTGAGTGCACCCAAGTTCAAGGGCAGGGAAAATTTTGATGTCTCCATGTTATAATCTTGTTATTCATCATAGTTAAGAACTAGCCTACTCTACAAACTGGAATAAAGTTTTTACCAGTCTGGAGGGACAGAAGAAAATGAGAGTAGACTAGCTGTCTTCTGTGGTTGCCTTTATAGGCTAGCAGTGCGGTAGACCCACCTCTAGGCCCTTACGCACCAGTAGGAGCACAGCAGGGATACAGCAGGTTGCAAGTCCATGCTGGCAGCTAAAACTGGTGTAAAAACCACCACTGGGCTGACTTTGAACTGGCAAGCTTCCAAATGGACCAGAGAAAGTTTGCCCTCCTGTCTTCAGTGGGAAAGGGCTAAGCCTTCCATGAAGAATCATGCACTCTGGCTACTTCATTAAAATGAGTCTGTGCACTTCAGTTAATCCAGGCACTTCTGTGCAACTGAATGACTTGGTAATGCTCAGAGCTGACAGTAGCAGCAGCAGAACTGACCCATGACAGGGATGGGGGTGCCAGAGATCTCTGCCTCATTAAGCCCCAGTGCTCAGCTGCAGCATGAAACTATCCCCAGCCAGATATGACCGGGGGGGCAGGGGCACCACCCTGTGACAGTGTTCAGTTCAGACTCCAAGCTTCACTGGGAGTATGGCACCATTGCTCATGCTGCCCTTTTCATAATTTCTGCTTTATCATTTGTCCTCTTGCTCCCTCAGTGATAATCCTACACATTACAGGACCATCACCATTGCAAAGTTCTTGCCTAATGGACTAGGATGGCTGCTGAACAAATGGGCACATCTCTGGTTCACCCCTCTGACCCAGACTCACTTGTACTGGGGCAGGGCCACAGGACCCTGATCACACTCCAGCTGGAGTTGTTAAAGCCTCCATAAAATGCTGCCTCTGCTTTCAGCTGTCTCCAAGATCCTGCTTCATTTCCTCTCCCAGATCAGCAGTATAGCTGTTTATGCTTCAGAAAGGGCTATTGAATACTCAGAAACCAGATTTGGCCTAGGAAGAGCTGAAGAGAGCTGGGGCCTGGGAGTGTGTCAGGTGAGAAGCATTACATCTTCTCACTTTGTTCTTCTTTTCCTACTATTTTACTTTCAGGAACCCATTGTTGCTGTGTTTCTCTTTTGGGACTTCTAGTAAGACTGATTTGCCCTTCTGAGAAGGAGGAACGAACAAACAAGAAGTTGGACAGAAAACCAGATAATTACAGGGGACGACAAATGAAAACATTTGTTTGGGGAGTAAAAGTCAGAGTCAAAACTGTAACTATAGAGAGCTGAAAAGAGACATAAAACAGCACATCCCTGTGCAGGCACCCACTGCTCCCTGAGGAGCCAGTGGACACTTGCCAATATTGTTTTGAGACAGGATGATGAAACAGGAGTAGGCCCAACAGCTTCTAGAATGTGTGTCCAAAACTCATCAGGTTGCATATCCATCTCATACTCTTGCTGGCACTGACCTACTGTTATTAATCCCCAAGGCATTCCTCACAACCTGAAGAGAGTCACACCTACTGCACCATCCATCTGAGAGAAGCTGCACAGGGTAATGCTGCAAAGACTCATGTTAAATGAAACTGAGGAGCCTGGTGAGATCTCATTTTCTTCCTCCTTCATTGATCGTTTTGTCCTCTGTTGTTCTGCTGTATATCCTGACTTCTCCCTTGCTTTTCTCCCTTGGCCACCACCCTACCCTCATTCAGTGCTCTCTGGCCTGGGGCTAAACAGATGAGTATTAGCTGAAGTTCAAAACAAGAATAGAGTACCTCTTGGTGTTCCAGGAATAACCTCTGTGTCACGCAGTAAAGGCACTGTCCTCCACCTTGCCTGCAGGAAAACTATTTCATTGTTATAGTTCACTGAGATGGGCCTTGGACTGCCAGGAACAAAGTTGGAGGATTCACAGCAGGTTCTGTACTCACCCTCAGATGATACTGCAGGAAAAAGCAATTAATTTGGAGCAGGTCACCATATTGCTGTTATAGGATTAAGATCGACTTTGGGCTGGCATATTCCTTACTGGACTACTGATCCTTTCTCATGTAGAACAATGTGGCTGACATGGCCCTAGCTTCTGGACCATCTAACCCCCTTCACCTAGTGCTGCTTGCAGAAGGCTCCTGTTCTCATTATTGGGTCTTCTCAAAATAAGTCTCTCCCATCAACCCACCTTCCCCTCCTCAAATTCACATCTCGTTTCATCTCCAGGCAATGTCATTATCGTACTCCAAAGACCTGGGCCATCCAGCCTAACATCTTCCTCCAGAGTTGGAGTTTTAGGTACACTGAGCTCCAACTTTTCCAAGGTCAAAGTCTGACTGCATATTTATTCTAAGGTACAGAAACATAGCAACACCTGCCAGCATTTTTAGATTATTTCATGTGAACTAGCAATGTGTCAGTAATTTCCACACTGCCACAATGCCTTCTCTGTGTGATGCTAAGGTGTGAGCAAGATTCTATGATGCTTAAGTATTTATGGCAAGAGACATGGATGGGTCCAGGTCTTGCAGATTTTCTTAACACTTAGGGTTTCCATTTTGTGCTAGCCATGGACGCTACACATTGTTGTATAGTTTTGTGCTGTTGTACTTTCTAGATTCTCAGATGGGACTCGATTAACTTCTGTAGCATAATGAAGTTTCAGAGCAAGACACAAATGAAGATGTTTGAAGATATGTACATTGATCCGGCTCAAATACAGTTGCCACGTTCCACAGCAGACCAATAACTTATGAGTTATGTTGCTGAATGGTTATAGACCCCAGTGTTCTCAACTACATGTTAATCAAGTGGTTTGATTTCTCCCTAAGGAAACAAAAAATTAACACTAGAATGGCCAGAAAGAAGACGTGACATCCATCCTGAGGACCAGGACAGGGGGCAGGAAACTTTAGCCACTACATTGCTCGGAGTAGTTTTATTTGGTTAATGTAAGAGACACTCCCCAGCCAGCTGCGCTCAGCTTTAGATACTCTCTCAGACAGCAGGGGCTGGAGCTGCCTGCTCAGCCTGAAACTTTTCTGCCTGTCTTGATTTTCTGCTAAACATCTGGAGATTTTGGCATGGCCAAAAGATGACATAAGCATTAATCAACTAGAAGAGATAGGCATGGTTCCCACCAGCCCCTTCTGTATTCTTCAAATAATCATTTTTGCCTGCATGTTGCAGATCCCAGCAGCAACACATTCCCCAGTGGGATCACACAATGGGCCTCCTGCTTGGAGGGGTTGGGAATCATAAAACATCGAGTTCCCAACATGATTCATTCAGATGTTTTGCATTATTTGCAGTGCAAACTGAAAACCGCTGCAAGGCCCAACACACCTGTATCTTCTTTTTGCCTTCTGCCTGTAGAGATATCTCAGAGCTTTCAATATCTCCTACCCGACCATTCCACTCAGTGCTTCCAGATGGAAAAGTAGAGGTATTTTACTTTGTTCCCTCAGTTTGCAATGAACAGCTGGGACTCAAGAGTGTGGAATTACAAGGGAAGGATATGTGCCCAGGAACTGACCAAGAAAAGCAAGGTTTCCACAGAGCTGACTTTTTCCCTTTTATTGTTGTTTCTACAGTCATAAAAACAGGGATAATAAAACCTTAAAATGAAGCAATATAATCCTTAGTAATTTAATTGTATTATACTGTAATAAAAGCAATATAATAATATTACATAAATACTAATAGCATGAAGTATTTTCTGAAACATACACACATAGCCATAAAAGTGATCTTCATAAGATATTCTCAAAACCATAATGCATTGCTCTGATTACTTCTTTGGAACAAATCAGAGCAGGAAAAATGTTACTTGCTGGCCTCTCAAGAGGGTGCTCACAGAATCTGATTGCAGAATCAGCAGACATGAAAGGCCTGATTGTGGGGCATCGTTCCGATCCCCATTGGACTCTCAGGAAGCCTTGTAATGACCCAGAGCACTGTGTCCTGGCTGCCTGGCTGCATCATCCAAACCTCCTGGTGGTTTCTCATGTGCTCCTTCTGCTGTGTCCAACACTTAGCAATGCCCAGACAGTGAAAAGAGTCTCTTCTGGTGACAGTGTGAAGCTCATAGTTCAAGGCTGTAGAGGGGAAGACTTCCAGGGACTGGCTTTTCCAGTCTTGTAAATAATGCTATCATGCACAAAGTGAGCTTGAAAGCATGCTGCTGATGCTTGTTAATATTCAAAGCAATGGAGGAAGCCCCTAGCAGGAAGAAAGAAACATGAACATTAAAAATTAGATGCCAAAAGCTTAAGTTGTCCCTTCAACATGATCCAGAGTTTGAAAATACAGCATCTAGTCAAAGAGATAGCTTTGATCAACCTTCAGCGTGTCAGATAATCTCCCTTGGGACACAGCTTTCCAGACAATAGTGTAGCACCTTGGAATTTACTGTGTTGTGTAAACCCCTCCTAGAAAGACAGACCACTCAGAAACAGAAGCATTTAAAAGGTGGCAGATTGCACAGCTGAATCCACGGGAAGTGGAACTAGGTCCTGTAGAAAGGCAGAATTTTGAGGGTTAGAAAGGCCCTCTAGAGGTCTCTAGTCCCAAAACGTGTTTGCAGCATGGCTAACTCCAAAGCTAGATCAGGCAGCTCAGAGGAAAGTTCTCAGTGTCTCCAGGGGTGGAGGTCTGACAGCCTCTCTGGACACCTGTTCCAGTACAGCACCACTGTCAGGGGAGACTTTTTCCTTCTGTCCAGTTGGAATTTTCCTTGTTGCAGCTTGTGCCTGTTGCCTCATTTTCCCTCGTTGCAGCTTTGAGGAGAGTCTGGCTCTGTCTTCTCTGCCTTTATGTAGTGGAAAACTGCAGTTAGATCCCACTTAGCCTTCCCTCCTTTAGGTCTAACAAAGCCAGTTCCCTCAGCCTCTCCTTGCAAGGCAAGTGCTCCAGCACCCTGACCATTGCAGTGGTGCTCCACCAAACACTTTCCAGTTCCTCTGTGTCATTCTTGTGCCAGGGAAACCAGGACTTGACACAACAGTCTGTATTTCTCTGGAGCAAATGCCTGAAACAAAGTCTCCTCATTACACGTCTGCACTCAGGGGGTCTTGCTCTGCCCAAAGAATTGTGGCAGTTGGCAAGGGTCAATCAGACTTATCTGAACTTTCACAATTCGTACAGTAGGGCTGGATGTTCACAAGGGCTGGGCACATAGACCTTCACGTTCCTTCTGTGGAGGGTTTGTGTTTAGTCAGAACTACTGATAATAGGCCATATTCGCCTTCATTTTAGGGGTGGCTTGAGTTTGGTTGAGACAGCAAAGCAGTTGAGCAAGTGCCTGACTTTCAGCATGAGTGTCCAAGTGCAAGCTTCCCGGCCACCAGGACTCTGAGTAATCAACAAGGTTGCCAGGGGCACAGGGAGGGATAAGTCACTTGTTAGCTGGCTCTTTAAAACCAAGACCTGAAGGCCATATTCCCTTGTACTGCTGCCCAGGGAACTGTGCTGAGTCAGCTGTAGTTTGTTGGTACTCAAAAGCATTTAGCAGACAGCTCTCTTCAGCTCCCTGGTAAGCATCACAATATGCATTTTATTGTGTGTAAATTGCTAAATTGTTTAATCTCAGACATTAGGAGACTTGGGAAGGCTGAAAGCCAAGGGAAAACTATCTCCTCAACAGTTACATTGTATTAACTATTTTGTTAGATCAGCTGACTCACTGGATAACACCACCAGTTGCGTATCCTGTCATTTGAATATCTTATTCAGACAGAATTAGAAAGGTCAGGTCCTGAGGTATTAAAAGACCTATGTAAAGTTTGTCATGGATGGAACTGAAATGAAGTTTACTGTCTACCTTTTCCTCAGTCAGAAAAAAACAAGGTGTTTATAGCACCCTACAAACAGGTTAGTTTTTCTCTTTCTAGACTTTAAGTTCCTGTCTGTATTATGTAGTATGTAGTTCTGTTCATTCCTTCCTCTACCTCCTGCTGTACATTCTGCTAGCCCACATTCTACATACAGGCATACCCCACAAATGGTAACTGAGCCAGGAAGTTAACTCCAATCTTGGTCTTCTCTCCTGTTCAGTAGACCACCTTCGCTTTCTTGTATAGTAGGATATCAGGCCATACAAATAACTTCTGCAGTCGTTGCAAGAAATGGGGAATGCAGATCTCAGTCTGATACTGATAAGAGTATCAGTGTGATACTCTTACGTGTAAACTCTAATCTTGAAAGTGAATCCACCCATCTGGGGTTTTGAACTCTCTCAGAACTTCAACTAAAATCAGCGGCTTTTTACACAGCTGAATGAGCTTTTGGGATCAAATATCTCCAGCAATCTGCAAGCTAATGAAGCTGTAGCTGATCCGTGTAAAGGGTTAAAATAATTTACCCTTTCCTTTGTAAAATACCTGAGATTATTGCTAAATCTCTTCTCTACTCTTGGCCACAAAAGCACAATATAGCAGCATAGTCCTTGGCAATCTCTGGCCCACTTGGCTCTCTGTTCATGCAGCATCAAGCCCATGCTTATTTTTCCTTCTACTGTTTCTGCTAACACCATTATCAGGATCCTCCCAACGTCCTTTTCCTAGGATTTTGTATTACTTTTCACTGTCAACATTTTCTTCCAGTGCCTACTAACCGAAAGGATATGATGGAGCTCTATCCAATTCAGAAAAACATATGAAGCGAATCTCTGGGGCCAACAAACATCTTCTCCACTTTGTCGTGCAACAAATGTTTTCCAGCAGTAACTGTAATCTGAGAAAAGAGATATCCAGTTACTCTTGATGAAAGGCATGCCCAATTCTTTCTTCATTAATACGTCAGTGAGTCAATTCTTTCTCAGTAAGACAAGGGTAAAGGTCAGGAGAAGATATTCATCTGAGGGTATTCATGCATGGGATCAACAATGACTTGCAACTATACAAATAAGTTAGTGGAAAGGGGAACCAAAACTCTACAAATAGCAATATGTCTAAAAAAGGGAATTGCCAGAAAGAGAGATCACTGCAGTGGCTTGGGCAACTCCTGTCACAGATAGCACGTCAGGGCATAAAGCCAGAACACCTTGGCCAAGGGAGAAAGAATCAGTGAGTGGCAGGCTGATTCTTTGGGAGGGACTGAAAAGGGAAGTGGCATATGCAATCAGGGCTGTTCAGGCATAACTTTTGGCAGCCCTGTGCTTGATCACAGCAGCTTTGGGTAAGACAATAAACTTGTTGCTTTAGTCATTAATCTGTCTGACTTATCTCAGGGAAAACCTGGAGTTAGCACCCTAACATTTAGAATTTTCATATTGATCCTAGTGTTGACAGGATGGCCAGAACTGCTGTCAGTGCTCTGGTGGTATAATTCCAGAGACAGGTTCCCCAAGATAAGCAAATGTAACTTAAAGTTTACATTTGACCTAGTAGGTTTGTAGCTGCAAACTCCAGTAGTAAGTATCCAAACACATATACAAAATTCTTCTCTTCAAATGTATGTTCCTTTCTGTGAGCTACTTGTCTGGACTATTTTTACAGCCAAACATCGACAGGCAAGCAAAATATACATACAAAAAGACACACATGCAAGACACAATTGTCCTCTGTGATGCATCATCTGAAAGTCTCCTTTAGATATGTCTCCTTCTCATCTCCAGCTATCAAGGGAAACCAATTACTTGATGCAGCTGGCAAGCTGATCTGCATAAATATGATAGGAGGGACAGGTTCTATCTTACTGTCAGGATTTGTCACTGTATATAAAGGAGGCATAGATGGCTAGAGAAAGACAAAATTTTCCTTGTTCAGGTTTGGCAAGAGGAAATGACTACACTGGTTCTCCGGCTGTATGGGATTGGGGAAGAAATAAGGCAGAAGAAAGTGGCATTTTTGTGCTCACTAGTCCTCCCAAATTCCAGTCATCACCACTATTACGAAGCACAACTGCTGAGAGTCCACATGTTACGGTTTGAAGAACCCACAATGATTTATCATCATTTAGACCATTATTCTGTCACCCGGTAACCCCTCCCCACACTGGAAGGGGAATCAGGAAAAAACAAGAAAACCCGAGGCCTGAAATATAAGCAGATTTGATAGAATAATACTAAATAATTAACATTAATAATACTAAAGAACCAATATTGACCCCGATACCAATATAAAATATACAAGGATTATAGCCAATTATATCAGTAGGAAGCTGTGCACTCCCAGTGGTGGACAGCAAATGTCAGACACTGCAAGCGCTATGACTTTGGGAGGAAGGTCAGGCCTTAGGGGTCTAGTAACAGGGCAAGAAGTTCTTAGGATCACAGCGATCATAGAAGAGAGGAAACTCCTTGGCAAACTTTCTAATTTATATTGAATATGACTTTCTTGGTATGAAATAATCTTGTTGGAAAGCTTGGGTAAAGTGCCTGGATCTCGCTCCTCCTCATCCCTGCACCTGGCTAGCTCAAAAACACTGAGACCTTGAAGCCCACATACCACAGCTGGCTATAAAGTAAACATTTTCACAAATTCAGACACTAGAGTCTTCTAAAAATGCAGTTTTCTGTAGCATTAGAAGAGACCTTACTGAAAAGTAAAATTACTGAAAGAGAAATTAATCCTGTGTCACTCAAACCAGGACACCACATAATCCCAGAACTTTCAATCCACACTTAGACAAAGCCAAAAAGTAGTCAGGCTACCTGCAAGATTCATGATACGTATAATGACTCCATGCATTGCCAGGTTCCTGAGACCTTGCCGGTTACGCATATCCAGGTGTTTGAACAGCTTGGCTGCACGTATTTCCAAGGTCACATTGGGATGTGCTCTCAGGAACTCCAGAATTCTTCTGGAGCACCTCCCACAGGGGGTAGTAGATAGGAACCAGGTGATGGAGCAAGAAGCTCGTGGCAGGGCCTTGAAACAATTTTCCAAGAAGTTGACTTCAGCATGTTGGGTAGAATTGTTTGAGCACCAGTTCCTCCAGATAGTACCTCTGCTCCACCTGATTTCATACAGCAGGTACACCACATTTGGATGTTGGTCAGGCAAATAATTTCTTATGAAGTCATTCGGCTGTATCTCCCACCTGCAACAAAAGTACCAGCACTACTATGATCCCAGCACTTCAATAATGTTTGGTCCCATTGCGCATTGCCTTCTCTTAATATCAGCCAAGCCTCCCACTCTCAGCCTTTCCCATCACAAATGAGCAGCTTGAAGAATGTTGCAATCTAATGACCTAAATCTGGAATTTCATGAAGTCTGCAGAATTACTCCCCTAGAGTGGCCCTGGTGAAACACCCACAGCACTTCCTTGAGAGGTGGTGGGAGGGTAAGCAACCCCATCACTGCTCTGAGATCAGCACTTCTCTAAGCGGTGAGACAGCTGGAAAGCAAGACTGGGGAAAGGGATGGTAAGAGGAAAACAAGGCACAAGGCTTCTTAACTTTGCCTGTCTCTGGAAATTGCCATGGGGTCCAGGCGGTACACAGTGATAGAACTATCTCTTACCCTTGGTTGTTCTGTCTGGGTGCAGGACCTATATAGAAAAGATTTGCAAGTCATTGGGAATAGTAGATCAGAAAACAAAATTTCCTCTACACGTCCTGTCCTGCCCCCTTTTCAGTCTATACACTCTCTGTCCAATCTCTTTTATCTAAAAGAGATACCCTGCACAGCAGCATAGCCACTCTGAGGTGCAGAAGTGGTGGCTTTCTACGTGGGAGCTAAACTTGATGGTTGTTGAAACTATGATGTACATGAATCCTTGATCACTTTAACAGATTAGGGTTGAACTTAATCTCACTCAAGTTTAACTTCACTGATTTCAGCAGTACTGCATCTGCTTTTCCCTGACTAATCAAAGAGCATAATCAAATCTCTTCTCCCTTTGTATCTACTAAACAACTTCTACTAGGCAGAACTGGAATTATTTCCCTGTTGGTACTCATAATGTCAATCTAGACAAAAACATTTTCACAGCCAATGCTTCTTTCTTTTCTTAGTCTGAAACTGATTCAAAGCTGAAAAAATATCAGTGCAGAAAGGAGGGTGATTTCTGACTAACAAATACTTACAGGGTGGCACCACAGGCCTCCCTGATTATATACATTTTGTCTCTCGTGGTCGCAAAGAATTTTGACCCTGTGACTCATTCATCCCTTCCCAGGTGAGGGTCTAGATGAAAACAATTGTAGGTGATCAAGGCTAGTTATTTTTTTGGTAGAGGTCCATCCATAGCAAACTTAAGGATCTAAGAATCCTCATTTCATCGAAGAAAACAATTAATTTACTTAGAATTAAGATACTAAAGGCACTTTTCCATAGCTCTTAGCTCTTTAAGATGAGGAATTATGAAGTATACAGAATGAAACTACATTTCCGCAGGAATAAAATAGTCCTCCACATCAACAGAGACCTGATCAGCTCTTTGCACAACTTTATTGCACTGATTCTTTAAGATGAATTTTCTAGTTGTTTATTGAATTGGAAACAAGTGAAAAAATAAGCCAACTAATTTGCTCCATTCTTAATTGCCTTTGAGATCTCTTTCCACATTAAGAGGTCTTTTGGGATTTGAATTCTTCCTGCCTACTGCCATATCAGGATTAACTAACTGAGGCATTAATATTTTGAAGCTGGACCTAAAACTCGAGATACAGTAACGTATTCGAAGAGATGACATACACAGACCTACAAGTGTTTCCCATATATCTTCATGTACTAACACACACATTTATCTGTACTCACCAGTTCCTTACATACAACTACAGTAAACATTTACACTGAATATGGAGAAACAGACCTGCTTTTCACACACATGTACTTACCTCTATCAGTGACAGCAGCCATGGATATTTCTGGATTTGTCTGTCACATCTTGGGTGATGGATGTCCTTTTATTAGTCTTACATTTGTTTCGGTTTCTATTCCTGAAGACTGAACTTTGGACGTTTGTAACGTTACTCAGCTGAATATTTCCTCACGGTGACTTGCTCTTATGCAAATAAACTACCCCACTGGGTGAAACCGAAGGCCACCTCCTGGCAACGAAAGACTACAAAAGAGGGTGAGTCCCGTTCAGAGTGGATCTGGGTGTGTAGACAGTTTTCTGCCAGAGGCTGGAACTAAGAGGTGAGCTATTTTTCACAGTGCAGAACAGAAATTATGTCTCTTTATTACAACTAGCCCCAGAACAGAAAAGCAACTCCTCTCTAGTCACCCCAATGCACCAAGAAAGAAAGAGCACCTACACAAATGGCATCGAGTCACATAGTAGTGGCATAGCAGATAACTTTTCTGACACCCAGATATCATCAGAAAGTTGAGCAGAACCCGGTGGAGAGAGGGAAAAAAAGCTTGTGATTTTATGGAGCTCCAGCAGGTGGTGATGGTTACTGCCATTTCCCCTCATGAGACCATTCTGTGGAGTTCCAAGGATCACTTATACCATACACCCTTGACCCTGAGTCCTCACGTAAGCAAGGAAGACACTCAGTGTGTGTGAGGACACATCTACAGCTGTAGTCAGCAACTAGGAAGACATTCTCAGGCTAACTCTAAGCAAGCTGCCCAGCATCCAGGGCAGCTATGGCAGTGGACAACTTGTCACGTGGGAATACCCAGATATTTATGGAACTTCACAACAGAGAAGAGCGCTGTACTCACATGAGCACCCTGAGAGCAAGACCTGAGCAAGCTGGTGAGCATCTGCAGAAGCTATTGATCATGACAGGTCAGTGATATAAAAAGAACAGGCTTTTTCCAGTGCCCTGAGAAATCTGCTCAGCATTACGAACTGGGCATAGCCTTCCTGTGATCGGTTCTGTAACTCACATGAGATGCAGCAAAAAGTATTTCCCATTTAATCTGAAAAATGAGTGAAATGATGCTAGCTGCTAGTGAGAAGATTTCCGCTGACTGACACACCCAAAACTGGCTTGCAGACCAAAGCAAATACAAAAGAATTCTTCATATGAGTTAGCTAGAGATGACTGAGCTGAGTCAGTCTCTGCTACTTACAGTTGCCTCTGTTTTTGTGACACAATTATTTTGTGGCCTGATGCAAGCTGCAGAAATGGATCCCTGGTGACCTGTTGTCCAGGAATGTGTACTACTTGAGGACAAAGCCATTGCCTTCCTCAATGCCAAGTCTGACTTGGGATTGTAAAGCTAGGGGAGTAATTTATTTGTATTCTGTTGTCAAAAAATATTCAGTTTCCTGCAAGGGCAAACCAAACAGAAGTGAACATGAATGGTGGAGTACAGAGAGAGGAGGGATTCCGGCACTGGCAGGACCTTCTGTGAAAGAGAAGGTTGGTCGTGGCAGGTTATCAGGCAGCGCAATGCCAACATAGCATCTCCCTTCAGGGCCTCTTCTGCTGCAAGGTCACTACTCACTTCACAGCACAGAATTGTTCCCTATTTGTTGCATTAATTCATACCTTAGGAAGAGTGAATGGAATCAACTCAGACACTCAGAGACTTCTTGAAACAAATAAAAAAGCGTTTGACTAACGTGTTTTTGAGTTCATGGACATGGTATTCAATAATGCATTGATACTATAGCATTCTCTTTATTTCCTTCTCTCTGCAGTAGATATTTACAATTATGCAGTAGTAAATTAGGCTTTGAGATGCTCAGTCTGATCTGCAAGAAATGGCTTGATTAGCAGCAGTGCTTAGTAGCAGTAGTCCCTGATATAAAACCAGCAATGTGCCACAGAAAGCAGAGAGAGAAAAAATGAATCTAAGCAGAAGCAGGGAATTTGTAATGCAGCTTTTCCAGGTGTCTCCATGAAACTGAATGTGCTCTTTGAGACGGTAGAAAATCAAAAGAAAAAAAAAAGGGAAATGTCATTCTGTTGTTCCTGCCAGCCTAATGTGAGGAGAAGAATCCCTTCCAAATCCAGCAGTTGCTTTAACCCTAATAAAATCATAAAGACAAGGTTACCAAACAAGTGGATTTTCATGTTTCTGGAAGAACTTGCACATCCTGTGTACAGGGATCAAACTTCAGTACTTCGAGGATGATGACAAACCCCAGTGGGGTCATCTATCTGGGTGGGAAAACTCTATCCTGGCCTTTATGAGCAAATAGCAGTAATCCAGTATGCCTTTAAGATGCTACATGTCTGTAGCAACCGTCATGTATCTGGGTCAGACCTCATATCACTCAAACAGCTAATATTACCATAATATTTTTTGTATTTCTCATGCTGTCAATTATCTCCCATTACAGAAGTTGCTTAAGATAATGCTAGAGATAAATGTGAAGGTGGTTTGTAATGCTGAATTATTGGTAACATCTGAATATATCTCACCTACTCCAGCAAACAGATTTTTTTAAAAATAACCACCACCCTCATATGCGTACCTCCTGAACATAAATGCATTTTGGAGGAACGTACGCTGCGAAGGTCACACAGAATGGTGGACATGCACTCACTCATGACTCCTTTACCTACCAGGTTCCTTACACCTTCACAATAATATTCCCTTTGGTGGTAGTAGAGCCATGCTATATTTATATGACCAGATTTACTGGGGGTAATCATCTAGAAACTTCACAGTTTCTTCAGAACTCTTTGCAGAGGGACTCCAGGATATACACTAGGTGATAGAGAGGTGAACAGAGCAACAGGGAGCTAGCTCCCTGCAGATGTCTCCCAGGAAAAAGATTTCAGCATAACAATGCTGCAGTATGACAGTATTACAGTAGTGGTGTCTACTGGATGGACTCTCCTAATTTATCTCACTGAGCCAGGAGTGTCTGAGAGAACAGGCACATAGTTCGCAATTTTTCTCAAATGTCTTTTGGCTTATCTGACACTTGCAACCCAAGATGTATGTCTGGTAACACCAACTCCAGTATTCCACTCAACAATTTTATTCAACATTAAAACACACATTTGGACTGTGGTAGGAGTCGTAGAAATGGAAACATATGAAAGAAATTAGGAAAGACAGGCAGGCTAGAGAGATGGAAGGGGAGCACAGAAAAAAGAAAGTTAGATCATAGAAGACAAAAAGGGACAAGGTTTGAATCAGCCAAGATCCCAGCTTGCAAATCTCTGAGGATTTTACAGGTACTGAGCTTTCTATTCTCTGGCTAAATGATCTATTGGAAAGAGGTGAGAACCAGCCGGTGGAAGGCTGGAAGCAAGGGGGAAGGCAAAACTTAAACGTGACTAAAAGCTTGGGGCTCATGCCACAGAGGCTTAGGTCTCAATCTCCACTTAAAAGCATCTCCTGGACTTAATTTGTAAAGGTAAATTTTGTGTTAGTTCAATTGTCCTGCTGCTGGCACATTTGATAGTAAAAGGAAAATCCACTCTATCTTTGTTTGGATTTAATGGAGTTTTTTCAATAGATATCTACATTTTTATGGACAGAAAAAAACACACAGAGCCTTTTGAGATTTACTCTGTGAACTTCAAGTTTAAAAAAGGGCTAAAACATGTCTCTGTCTGTATCCATATATATGTATGGGTACATGCTCACACAAAAATTTACATACATATGTATGCATAATAATGCATATAAAAACAAGCCTGTAGATACACAAATACACATCATTAGTAACATACGAGTTTACAACTCTGACTGATAAGCATACCCACCCATGGCCTTTTTATCTCTCCCAGCACCTTTGTTTTCATTTCCTCTGCAGGTTCCGCAGCATCGTCTACTAAAACTCTTGTTCGGTTTCCATACGTGGAAACTGAAACGTAAGAGATTAAGATATCTGATGATGCTCTGCTACTGTTGGGTGAGCTTTATTAGTCTGACTCCGAACAAGGAAGTGAAATGGCAGCCAGCCACGAGGGTGTGTCAGCAGAACCCTGACCCAAGCAAGGTGGAGAACAGGTAGTCAGTGGGAAGGACTTACCTGTGTACTTACTTCAGTATTAATTTTTCTTAACTAGACAAAACATTCCAATATCCTTGTAATATAATTCTTTCACATTAATTGGTGAGGCTACAGAAATCAGAGAAGTGGATCAAATATATTTCATGAGGAGTCAGTGTGAAAAAAGAAAAGCTGCAAGTGAACATATCTGTATTTTGGACTATGATTTCCTATTCTAAACAGTCCTTCTGCAGTCATCTCACACTACTTTGCATCTCAGACATTCTATATATTTATCTTTCTGATTTTGCCTCATTTCTGCATCTCTGTTTCAATGCACATTCTGTGTCAAAGCACTTGGCAGAACAATAAGTACCCCAAACCAGAAGCAGGAGCCCAGTGGACATCAGAGTGTCCATACACCTCCTTTGAGAGGCTGCGTCTGGCATACAGTCATCACACAAATGGCAGGATTTTAAATAGTGAGAGGAGAGGGATGACAAAACCAGGTGGACTTCACTTGAGAGAAAGCAATGATTCGTCTGTTCCTTTCCTATCAGATATACCAGAGAGAGTGTTCAGAGCAGCTCTAGCAACCTTCAAGCACTGAGCTTTTCTTTTCCAAGCACTCAGGGGTTTTTCAATGATGACCATATGGTTAAACTCTCCCCAAAATTCACCGGTAAGCTGCAGCTCCCATGGGTGGTAAAACCTCCATCAGGAGCAGAAAACCTCCATCAGGACCAGACATTACAACCATCGAGCACCATCATGGATGGAGTTAGTTTTCTTCATAGAAGCCTGTATGGTGCTGAGGCTCAGACCAGTGACCAAAACAGTGTTGATAACACCCCAACATTTTATCTGTTGCTGAACAGCACTTGCACAGCATCAAGGCCTTCTCTGTTTCTGACCCTGCCCCCAAGTGAGTAGGCTGGGGGTGGGCAAGAGGCTGGGAGGGAACACAGCTGGGACAACTGACCCAGACTGACCACAGAGGTTTTTCATGTCATCTGATGGCATGCTCAACAATAAAATTTGTGGGGATTTTTTCTGAAGTTGCTGTTGCTTGGAAACTGGCTGATCATCAGTCTGCTGGTGGTGAGTGATTGCCTCTGCATCATTTGGGGTTTCTTTTCTTTTTTTCCCCTTCACCTATTAAACTGTTTCATCTTGATGCATGGCTTTTGTCACTTCTGCCCTTCTGATTATCTCCCCCGTCCCATTGGGTGGGGAGAGGGGAGAGCAAGCAGCTGTGTGGTACTTAGCTGCCTGTCAGGGTTAACCCATCTCACCATCTTATGTCACAGGTAGGGTAGAAATCCACCCTACTTGGTTATCCACAGGTAAAATGCTAAAGAGGTCTTGTAACAAATCTTCAGAAGACTCTAGAGATATGGGGTTGCTCTGCCAGGATGTTCATGATTCGGGCCCTATGTTATTACGTAAATAGTCTCTCTGTCACAGCTAACACTCCTTCTCCTGTCACTGGTATGGACCAGGACTGTGAGATAAGAACCTGTGTGTTTAAGCAGCAGTAAGTGCTTTATGATATTTCTCATAACAGATGCAGGACAATCTTCAGGGGACTATCTATCTATCAGTAGCATTGATAGCTTTGAACTTGAACGGTCATAGCATGTGGTGCAGGTCCAGGGGACAGCTGGAACAGCTGTTAGATAACCCTTCAAGGAAAGACATTTGCAAAATGCAGCTGAAGAGGTGGGTCCCAACTGCCTTTTCCCAGGTTGAAGCTGTGTTGCTTAAACCAGTCAGTAGTACAAGAAGGAGCCAAACCCTCTGCAGTGATGGTTATGTTTGTTGCATCTGAGTAGATCTTAAGAGAGGCGAGGGATTAAAAGGTGGGTATAGGGCTAAGCAGTGTTTGTGAGCAGTAGATGGCAGAAGTGGAAAACAAACGAGAGGGAAATCAAGATGTAGCAGGGAACTGTGAGGGTGGAGGGCCAGACTTTATATCCAAAAATCCAGCTGAGCTGTCATGATTCACTCAGATGACTGCACCCAATGGGGTCAACTGTAAATGCTCATCATATCCAAGTATGAAAGTGGCCTGAAAATCATCTCCAACTATCCAAATAGTCTTGGCCCAAGTGCTGTGGATTAGACATTTGCTGATCAGGATGCTGCTATGGAAAGACCTCACTATGGGGTAGACCAATAATCCAGATGGTAACTGGGAGCAGAGGGAATTTGATACCATGGCTCAGCAGTCTGCCCTGTCACCATTTTCCAGTCTTATCTCAGAGAAGTCATGCGTGATGATGACAGGGAGCCCTGCCAGATGTCACTACTACAGTTAACACAGAGTGCAGATTTGGAGGCTGAGAGTTACTTCTTGTCTTGACAGGGTCAGTTACCTCATAAATAGGGATTTAGACAAAGTAGAGACATTTAATACTCTCTTTGCCTCTGTCTTTAACACCAATGATGGGCCCTGGGACCCCTGGAGCCCTGTGTTGGAAGACCATGACTGGGAGGATGATAAACTCCCAGCCCACCCTGAACTTGGTCGAGACTTGCTGCTCCAGCTGGATGCACATAAATCTATGAGGCCCAATGGGATTCATTCCAGGGTGCTGAAAGAGCTGGCTGATGTTACTGCAGGACTTCTTTCCATTATTTTTCAATGGTCTTGGGAGTCTGGAGAGGTCCCAGTCGACTGGAAGCTGGCAAATGTTGTCGCAGTTCTCAAGAAGGGTAAGAAGGAAGACCCTGGTAATTACAGGCCTGTTAGGCTCACTTCACTTCAGTGCCCGGTAAAATTATGGAGAAGGTTATTCTGGGAGTTATTGAAAAACACTTGAGAGACAATGCAGTCATTGGTCATAGCCTGTATGGGTTCACGAGGGGAAAGTCCTGCTTAACCAACTTAATTTCCTTTTATGACAAGGTCACCCATCTAGTTGACCAAGGGAAGCCAGTAGATGTGGTGGTTTGGGATTTTAGCACAGCTTTTGATACTATCTCCTACAGTATCCTTCTGGATAAAATGTCCAGCACACAGCTAGACAAGTTCATAATACATTGGGTAAGCAACTGGCTGACATGTTGAGCTCAAAGGGTTATAGTAAATGGCGTTACATCAGGCTGGCAGCCAGTCACCAGTGAGGTTCCCCAGGGCTGAATATAAGTTATCTGGACACAGGAATTGCATGTACATTACGTAAGTTTGCCAACGATACTAAACTGGGAGGAGCTATGGACTCCCTCCAGGGTAGAGAGACCTTACAGAGAGATCTGGATAGACTCAAGAGCTGGGCGATCACCAACCGTATGAAATTTAACAAGAGCAAGTGCCAAATTCTTGACCTAGGATAGTATAATCCTGGTGCTGATCTCCTCTCTCTGGTGATCAGTGACTGGACACGAGGAAATGGAATGAAGCTGCATCAGGGAAAGTTCAGATTGGACATTAGGAAAAGGTTCTTTACTGAGACAGTGGTCAGTCACTGGAACAGGCTCCCCAGGGAAGTGGTCACAGCACCAAGCCTGTCAGAGTTCGAGGAGCATCTGGATGACACGTTTAGTCATATGGTTTAGTTTTAGGTAGGTCTGTGAGGAGCACGGAGTTGGACTCAATGATCCTTATGGGTCCCTTCCAACTTGAGATACTCCATAATTCTATGATTCTATGAATGGAAGATCCTGAAATGAAAATAAAAATATGACATTTAGATCCTTTAACAATTGCACTTTGGACTTGCTGTGGTTTGAAATGGACATAGCAGAAGAAGCCTATTACTTGTAGTAGCCTAGAATATTTCTTTTCCGTAGATGCCATATAAAATGGATTTCCCAGATGTTCAATGACCTACTTAGCCATACATTTCTTTCACTCTGTTTCACTGAAAACAGCATTTGTCAGAAAACTCTAGTACATTGAAATCAAAATGCTGCAGAACTTATATTAGTTTTGCTAGATTCTTTTTTTCTTCTACACAGTCCTTCCAGGCCAAGGATGTGGACCTGTTCATTCAAGCAGGGTCTCTAGTCTCCAGGGGCACAAACTTTCAGCACTGTTGGTGAACACACTCACTCTTCTCTCTCCTACCTTTCAGGAGGTCTGGCACAACACAGAAACAAATTTTTGGTTTTCCCAGGGGACAGACATTCTCTTTTGAACAGCTTTTCTCATCTTGCAGAAACTGTACCCTTTGGACCAGTCAGGGAAGTTGCTGAATCAAATCTGGAAGGGACTTTAATGAAGTATGTAGGGGTGACTCTCAGGGGGTGTTGGACCACTGCAGATAGTGACAGAAAGTGGCTGAGTAGTATCATTTGCTGAACAGAAACCCATGCTCAGATCCAGATTAGAAAAGAATCTGGTGGACAGTTTTGGGATGAGACTGGAATTTCAGATGATAATCAAGGAATTTCCCACACTGGAGCCTGAAGGAGAAAAGCTATGCTCTTAGCCTTTGCTTTTTAATATGATGGAAGAAAATCCACAATGCTTCTCTCCCAACTGGACAGGATAGTTCCTGTGATTACTTTTTCCAAAAGCATGCTGCAGCACTCTTTAAACTCCAACTAGACATGAACAGCTTCTTTCCTGCTTTTTACAGCTCAGTGACCCCAGACTGCAAAACATATCATACGGTTCTGCATATCCCTCAGAGTCTACTAACCTCTAAGATGTCCTTGAGCTTCAAACGATTCTTAGTTATCTTTGATTGAAAGCCCTCAGTCCAGGAATCATCGGCAGCAACTCCTTGGGTAAAGGTTTTCCAACAGTAAGTATAGTCTGGAGAAATGGAAGCAAGATGACTAACCTGAGTTTATTCAGATACTAGACAAGCTCAGGGAACAAGACCTTTTAACCTCTTCCTGGTGCTCATGACACAGAGACAGCTTGGCCATGGACAGGCCGTATTTGAAACCAATGCCATTCTCTCTGGGCTTTTTTACCAGTGGAGGGCCCCTTCAGCCAGCCTTATCCTGGCAGCTGCATTCAGTCCTCTAGGACAAGGGAGAAGCACCCTATCTTCAGTTCTCTCAGGAGTGGTAGAAAGATGGTGTCTTTAAACAAGGGAGACTTTTCATACAGGTCTGGTTGCTAAGAGTCCTGGCCCCCTTCTCCTGCAATATTTGAACATCTTTTTTTGGATGTGACACTCAGTCACTGGATAGTGATGGATGTGCCCCCAAAGAAGCTGGGCAGGACACTGGGCACAGAAGCAAGCCTATACCAAATTCACCCATGCACAAAGTTCACCAATTCACCCCTTCCCAGTCCCACAAAGCAGGGGAAACCTTGCCTTCAATTTCCATGACAGCAATGGTTACTTCCTCCGAGCTCACAAGCTTCCTCAGACCTTGGCGGTTTTTTTCATCTTGTATGCGATAAAGACGTGCTACATATATATCTATGGTCACATTTGAGTTCTTCTTTAAGAAATTCAGTATTTTAAGGCAGCATTCTGCACAAGGGCTCCAGGACAAGTACCAGGTGATGGAACAGTTGACATAATTATTGGATCTTCTTGTCTTAAAGATCTTCTCCAAGAAGTAGACTTCAGCATGGTAACGGTCCTTTTTCACCCAGTGTATCCAAGGCTTGCCGGTCTCACCCCACTGCAGTTTGCATAGTAGGTATGTGTCCTGTGGAGCCTTCCAGGGGTCAAAATTATGTTTTAACGCCTTCTTAGATACATGCATGCTGAAACAGAAGAGAAACTTCAAGGAATCAGTGGTTGCAACTTTGTTTTCAGTAGTTCTCCAGTATGGAGAAGGTGGAGGGTGGAGGAAACCAGAGGATAACTGAGAAAGGCAAAACATGAGAAAGCAATGCAAGGAAAATCGTAGGCACCACAGCAGGGTAAAGGAACCAAGCTCTGAACCACCTGATCCTCTCTTTGTCTGCAAGTGCATGAAGAACTTTCATCTCCTTACCCCTCCCTATGGCTGCCCTCTTCCTCATCAGTGTGAGTATTTCTAAAAGCTTTCTATATCTTTTCATGTGCCAGACATTTTTACAGGGTTCCTATGTAGCCCTCTTCAATGTAGGGAGCCAATCCAAATTTTGTAAAAAGTAAAAAAATAAAAGAAAGAAAATAAAACCATTGGTAAATTATGAAGCTGAGTATTTCTCTTTATTGGATTCTCTCGCTGGCTGTTTGTATTTTCATAAGGATTAGCACAGTCAGCACAATCTTGCACGAGAGAAGGAAAAAGAAGTACGCTATACAAGAAAGATGCAGCTCCCAAGAATGACATTTTCTGATAGATAGTCCATAGATCCAGATCTGTTCAGTTCAGAACAAACCTCTAAATATTGTCAATTAACTATACAAAGATTGCCAGTGTTGGTCATGGATATAACCTTTATATCAATATTTATCCATGATACATACATAATAGATGAAGTCACCATGAGCACTTTAGCCTTTTTACAATTGCTTTATATAGAGATTTATATGAGAATGCACTTCAGATATATATTTTTCCACATTAGAGTAATTCAGAATAAATCTAGGACAGACTCTTAACAGAGAAGCAATAAGCCTGTAGATTGTTTTCTTGATTGGCAGCCACCAATAACAGAAAAAAAAACCACTATCTGAACTAAGGACAAATGAAATCTTGCAGATCAAGCAACTGTCACATACTGTCTAGCTGCAGGACTCATCACCTATGTAAAAAAGCATCTCATTTATCTGAGTCAGTCAGAAGGCTTTGCCTTCTTACCCCCTCTCCTTCCTCATCCCAGACTCCTGCACATTAAAATACATATGTATGTAAACCAGTTTATAAACCACAGAGTGTATCTCTGTTTATTTTCTCCATGTAAACTCTGTGTATATAAACCACAGAAACTATACATGCAGATTTCTTTAGAACTATGTTGCAATACATTAATCTTCAAGATATAGCCACCTTAAAGTTCTGTTAAGCCAAGTGAAATTTATTGTGTAATCAACTTGATGCAATATAAGCAGAAGTCTGCATTTTTATAAATATCTGCTACAGATATAACTTGCTATTTTTCAAATGATGCATTAATGTAAATTCAAACAAGTCTAACAGCAGGACAGCCAAGAAATTTGAAAATATCATAAAACATTCCCACACTACAGAATATATACAGAATCCCAGCACCTATTCCTTTTTCTCCACAAACCAGACAAGAAAATACTTGAAATAAGTTGTGAGTTTACAGATAAATTCCCCAAAGCCATGCAATCACTTTGATTTTTTTTATTTTTATAACTATCACAGTTGTCGTTGTTCAGCATTGTTATGTATGGTACACATATACACATGGAGCCTAACTCAAAAAAATCAAGCACTTAATAGCTCATTCCTTGATACAAATATGAGAAAAAATTACAAGTTAGTAAATAAGGGGAAAAAATGTCCGAAAACTTTTTTAGTTTTTGTACTAAATTTGGTTCATCAGTCTCATGAAGGTGAACTTGTAACCTGTTCAGAATTTAAGAGCTGGAGAGATATACCAACTGTAAAGACTGACTGAGTATTTGAAAGGTGAATTGCACCCAGAAAAGTTTGGAGGAGTTAGAGGAGAAAATGGCAGAGGGATGACAGCCGACATAACTGTCTCCTAGGCTTTATTTTATTTTCCATTAGTATGCTGCTGCTGTGTAAAGGTGCATTAAACCTTAAAAATGTTTTGACTGATTACAAATATCTTTTAAAGTGCATTATTTTTGTTCATTTTTTATTGTCCCGTCATCCATAACTTGAACAGGAATGCAATGAGTTTATTTTAAAATTGACTAATTTTACAAAAAAAGCTCCTAAAACTAATATCTCTCTTATTAAAATTTGTGTCATAAACTGCACCATTATAGATATTTAATAATTTTCCTTCCTTCCTCTACCATTTTTTATTAGAAACTATTTAAAATTCTGCACATTGCAAGGTAATAATACTAATAATGATAACATCTAAAAATGTACGAGCATAGATGGGTCAAAACATCTTTAATCTGTGTTTTTCCTCTATTGCTAATGCTTTGCACAGCCAAGGTACTTCTTTACTAAACTTTGCATTAAAACTACTTTTTTTCCCCTCTATTGGGCAGAAAATATCTAGTCTGACACTTCCTGTTTATTTTGTGGCACAACAGCCGTTTCGAGACCTCGAAACAGTTGAGCAGGGAAGAGGCACTTTCGGATTCTCTTGCTGCCCAGCGGTGGGGTAAGCCAGCTCCTGCCTTAGCCCATCCCCAACCCACCCTCTTCTTTCACTCATTTTTATCAGTGCCTTTTGTTCCCCACCATTTTATGGCTCCCGTGACAGTTTTATGCCAGCGGGAACTTCCCCAACAGGCTCAGACGTCGGTGTAGCCCCTCACCCACTGCAGTTGACCCGAGACCAGGGCTCCCAGTCAGGTACATTGGCCCCAGTATCGCCCTCACCCTTCCCCAAGCAAGGCAGGGACTTTGCCCAGACAGAAAGCACGCCCCAGGGCGACAAAGCATGGGGTCCCCTTGGGTTGGAGCAGCGACAACACAGAGCTGAAGCTGGGGTGTTTTTCTTTTGGTCAGCAACTTAATTTTTTTTTTTTTTTTACCCTTTCAGCTTCTTCTTGTACATGGCTTCTCCTCTCCCTGTGAACCCGCCGGCAATGGTCTTTTCCTGTGGTGCTGTCGTCCTTCCCGTTTCTGTTCCTGCAGATGGAGTCCCTGTGGGCGGCTGATGGCGGAGCACACCCCCAGGCTCCGCAGGCTCCGGGTGATCTAGGAAGAAAGGGGGGAAAAAAATGGTTTGACCGAGGTTGCTACCACGTAATGACACGTCTTGACCAGCCTGCCCTCAGCAGAACTCCCTTAGCTGGGGAGTGAGAGGGCTAATACACGTTTCCGGTTGAAAACGTAATAATTGCACAACCTCTCTGAAGCCTGCTTGTAAGTTTGAAAGGGGTGATAATGCTTCGTTGGCAGAAAAGTAAGATTCATTCTTCTGTGCAGGAAACCCCTCCCAGCAGTGCAGCTGTTCTGTGTGGGACGCAGGCCCTTCCTCCGAAGTACCCGAAGCTCAGCCCGGTAGTGGTTCAGCCTCTCGCCTGGCAAGGTCCTTCCATGCCACCAGAACTGTGTCAAGGACAAAGTTCTCACAAACACCTCTGATGAGAGACTTTCCTCACAACGTGTAAGCAAAGCTTACTCACCTGCCCCGCCAAACCCAGAAGGTTGAGAGTTCCCCCTGTGGAAGAAGAGAGGGGGACCGTGTATTGGGAGCCTTGCAGAAGACACAGCACTTGAGGAGCTGGTGATCTCGAACAGGTCATGTCTGCTCTCTTGGGGCTTGTGCTTAGGGACTGAGAAGCCCGTACGTTACCAATGTAATCAGTAATTTATATACACAGGCCTGTGCTGTGCTGTGCTGCACATGCAGCATGGCCTTCAGGCCATGCCATGCTGCACAAACCCCTTGGCTGCAGGATAAACTTAGCTGGGGGATCGTAACAGAGGAGCCTGCAGGCAGCTCCTGCTTGGTTCCAGCCATTACACCGCCTTCATGGCCCTGCCGTTATCTACGTGTGCAGCAGGAAGTTCAAACATCCTTTAGGAACAGAATTGTGTTCCTGTATGAAAATATGTAATAGTTCAGATGACCAAAAAGGGAGAGCTTCCCTTCACGGTTAGGACCTGCACGTTGTGCTGTGGGGAAATCCGTCTGGGGTCTGTCCGACGCTGTGTGAACAGGGGGTGCTCAGCATCTGAAGGGATGTTGGAATTAGTCGCTGTCTATATTCCTCTTCTTATTCTGTCTTATTAAAACAGCTGTTTTGTTTAGCCATTTGTTGTCAGGCCTTTCTTATTGAGATCCACTAAGTCCCCTGCACCGTCTCTCTTGCACATAAGAGATCCTGGCCGGGGCACTGAGATACATGCATCTTAGTGCTGAGACATAATTTTTTTGAGATTTGTGAAATAAAATCACATTCCCCTTCCTTAAGGTCTTTTTTGAGTTTTGTTATACTGATTTCCTATGGAGACATTTAGGAAAGATAGTAGCTCCCAAGTCCCACAGAGTTACTGCTGTTCACCTAATCACTATGCTAGAAGAACACAGTGTAGATCAGCAACTTTGCCAGCCCCCTTCTGAAAACACGGCCAAGGCAAAACTAGCAATATTCACAATCCTAGGGTGACACCAAGGAGCAGCTACAATTACCAATCATTAGGGAGCTCATATTCTGCTTGCAGATTAACTGCACTGTGGGTGCAGAGAGCTTAGCTGGCTCCATGGAAAGTCTGGCTGGGTTCTTTAGCTGAGGCACAGCACTGCCTGCTCAGGTCTGGAAACATTACAGATACTTTCACAGGATTTCACCAAGCCTAAGCTAACAAGGACCAGATGTGTCTAGAGAGAGTGCCACAGAGACTCTGCAGGCATGTTCCTGAGACTAGGAGCCCAGGGGAGCAGGGGGCAATGACACCCGATTGACTCCTCATAGACCCGTGAAGGTACCAGATCTGCCTCAAGGTGAGCTATGCCACACTCTGCATGGTGGCAGCACTCTGTGGTCCAGAAGGCTAGGTTACCCCAGGCTCAACACTGCTCGGATGCACAGAGCCAGCTTTGGCCTAGTACAGTGACAGAGCTATTTGTCGCTGGAGAAACTGGCCTTGGGTTTTTTTCCATTACCTGGGATATCCCAAAACTGCGTGAGTTGATAGTATGAGGATTTTGGTTTCCATTTTTCTTTTCATGGAGTACCTGAAGAAAATTGCTGAGCCCTGTCTCTTCTGAGGGACAAGGAGCTTCAGTGATTTCAGGGCTGGTGCTGGAGCTAGAGCCAGGTGTTGACATGAGCTTGTCGAAACTCTCTTGGCTTGAGTGCTGCCTGCCTCAGAAACCGCCTCGCTCCATGAGGGACAAAGTGAGCACTGTGGGCTGTTGTCTAACCAATGCATGCCACCCTAACCTGATGGGCAAACTTTGTGTGCATCTTGGAAGGGGATGTAAAGACATGCGTCACCAGTGCGTTCGTTTTGACATGATTGTTTGTGCATGCATTGTAATTATCTGTAGCAATGGTGCAACTTTCTGAAAGCTGAAAAGGATCACAGATACTGCTGGAAAAGGTCTGCTAGGAGTGCATACATGTGAGGTATTAAATATGCTACTTCTGTCATAAAAAAACCCCACAAATGGAAGTTCATGGTGGAAATCCATGAAGCTCAAGGTTATGATAAGCACACCTACCTTTGACTGAAAAACTTACATTACTAAGGAATAGGCCTTTTTGGAGATTTCAGATTGAGATGCAGAAAAATTTTAGGATAAGAAGGTGACACTCAGCCTGTAATGGACCAAGTAGACATTTGATGAGAGTTTCCTGCAGGATAACGTGCAGTATGCATTTGTTTACATGATCCATTCCTGCGACCATGCTGTGACAGCAATAAACATCACCTAAAATGAAGTCAAGAGATGGGATGGTACTTTCCTAAACTGCAGCAGCTCTGATTGCTATAATGTGCCTGTCAACAACTTTCTCCGAAGACATAAGCAGTATGTGATGGGCTGACACGAAGCAATGCCTATATGTCTTCTCCGGAAGTCTTTTGCCATCCTACATATTACTTCACCTCTAGCTCCACAAACCATATTGTTTGTATCTGGGACTCCTGAAAGCCCTTAGTGGACAGACTCATTGCAACAGCTATAATTTCTCAGGATTAGTAAATTTACCCGTGATTCTCACTCACATACTCTCCATCATGCAACCAACATTAGTTAGTTTTATACAAAGGGGTGTAAAACTAACACAGCTTGAGATACAAGAATATAGCATTTCCTAGGTCAGGTTCTCTTTCAGTCTTCCAGAGATTGCTTTTCTTGTCCAGGCTTCATAATCTCCTGTGTACTGCCACAGCAACATGGCATGCTGATCTGGATTTCCCACAGCTTGGGGAAAGAGATGCTTTTGCTGTGCTGTGATGGCTTCACATTATGTTGTCAAGCCACAGGTTAACCTTCCCTGAGTGAGCTGACAACAAAAGACTGGATGTTGAGAGCTTCCAGTTTCCAAACACCCAGGGCCTGAACTGCCTTCTCCTGCTGCTGCAGTCTCCTAGGACTGGATGGAAATGACATGCTGCACTGCTGAGCTAACGTGTTAGCCCTCCCAGCACAGAGTGGGATGTCTTAAGGTCATGTCATGGGATGGTGGCTGCCCTCAGAAACAGCCAGTCCCTTCCTGGGAAGCTGCCCAAACATCTGCTCTGTGCAACAGGTGTGCATCTTTGCAATGCACAGCACAAGCCATGCTCAATACCACCTGGAGCACCAGCTTCACACACACAGGCCATATGCTGGCACAAAATCAGAGCTGGAGGGAGTTGGCAGAGCCCTGTCAGAATGTGGCTGTGGGCCTGCACCTGAGCTAGAACAAATCTGCAGCACCTACTGATAACCAACAGCACTGCCTGGGTCTGGCATCAATGGTCAGGGTCTGCCAGGTAATTAATAACTATTATTAATTACAGAGTTCTGACGTGGTTATAGAGGAAGCAGGTTGTGTAACTAGATTGGTAGACACCCAATGGAGAAAAGAAGAAAACTGATGACTTTGATTGATGTGTCCACAGTCATTTTGCTTTTTGAGCTCTCTTGCCATATTTGTTATTTCAGTGAAAGATTAGATACCATGATGAAAAACATGACGTGACATCATCAGCAGGTATGTTACTCAACCAAGAATACAAAACATCTGACAGCTCAGTCATGGGACATATGAGTCATAATGTTTTAGTTCAATTTGTCTCATTCAATATGCTGCTCTTTATTTATCTTTATTACTCAATGAAATAGAAACCATAACATAACTGCATTTTTGTGATTCATTTACCTCTTTTAAAAGCTTTCAGAATATCAGGGAATATTTCCTATGCACATATTGGATGTTGGTCCTCCAACGTCTGTCCCCCACATCTGTTTGTGGTCTTCAGGAGGTTTTATCACCTCCCAGAGTTGAATAGGATAGGAGAATCTGTACAAGCCCAGAGCGTTATAGAAAACAATTGTCACCAAAAACATTGTATCACAAAATTACAGCGTGCCCTAGCACATCTCTCTGTAGCCTCTTGGATGTTGTTGACCTTTGCTGTCAGATTCTGAAGTCTTTCCTTACAGTTCAGCCCCTCTAGCCTCAGACCTGTGTCACAGCCATTCATCTGACATTATATATATGTCCAGGCCCCTGGGACAAAGAACAGGAGGGACAGTTTAGAGCTCAAAAAACAAGAGGCAAATAAATACCCCAGGAAAATTACTGATCCCTGTTATTAAGCTTGTTTCCTTGTTTTATAAGACACATGCTGCCCTAATGATTTCCAAAGAGTTTGAGTCGGATGACTGGGAAGACAGTGAAATAGCTTCTGTTTTGAAAGCTGGTGTTTGAAGAAAGAAAAAGGGAATGGGAGAAGTAATTTCCTGATTTCAGTCCTGAGCAGTGGAATAGCATAAAGGATTTCCTTCTCTCTTTAAAGGAGATTTCTCTTTTCTGCATCATCTATGTGCCAACTGGCCACTTCTCTCCTCACTGACAAGAGATTGCCCTGAATGGTGACACTGCCCTTCCATTAATTAGCTGATCAAGGAAACTCTTCCCATAAAGAGAGAACATGAGTCAGACAGGGGCGAAGAAAGCCAGGCTGGGATACAACACATCTCTGTGCAGGTCTAGTTGTCCATTTGCAAGGCCTTCCCATTACCAGAGGAATTTCTTGGAGAATTTTGTGGTAACAGAAGCCAGTCCATCCCTCAGTACTACCCAGCTTCCTCTGTGCCACCCCAGAGGCAGCAGGCAGCTGCCTACACACCCATGGCACAGCAGTATGAGGGATGAGCCAGCAGAGCTGAGGAGACTCGGGCAGGATTGGTCCCTGCTGTTGCCTGTGGGATAGCCTGCACCAGGCACAGCCAGTGGGGAATCTTCTGGGGCCATTGCTGCTTCTATCCCCAGCCTGAAAATGCCACATCTCACTCCAGCCCATGGACAGCCCTTTGCTGCACAAGCACCAATTGCTCTGGGGAAACCTGCCTGCCCTGTGGTTCAACCTTAATGTCTGCAGGCTTCTTTTCAGACACAAATACGTGAGCATTACAGAGGCAATATAGCTAGGCAGTGGAATTTGTCTCTGATATCTGTGCCCAAGTCAGCCCTGTGTCCACCTCCTCTCCTGAATCTGTGTATATCCAGAAGGAAAATTCAAGTTGCAGCAATGGGTAGTAGATGAGTGAAAGGAGAGATGGGGATAAACAAGTTATCTAAGGGCATGGTGGCTGTGCCAAGGATTTTGGCAAAAAATTTTGGCAAGGGAAAAGATCACAATTCAGGTGAAATCTACTGTGAGACAGGGAATGAGGAAAACTTCATTTTCTTCTCTCTGGCCCCAGTTTGTCCTGGATCTTCAGCCTCAGAAAGATACAACATGAGCCAGGACAGCTTTATCTTGACTTCAAGCAACAGACTGTGTCTATACTGGGATTTGGTAGTCATGCCTAAAGGAGGAGGAGCAGGGAAAACTGTGAAATGGGCTCAAATAAAAGAAAAATATAGTCAAAGTTGCTTTATTGGGCTTGCATCATATCTTTGCAGATGCTTTGAAGCAGGATAACTCCACTTACTGTAGCACAAATTGTTCATGCAGCAGGACTGTCCCTGGGTGTTTATTATTGCAGTTCTGCTGCCAGTTACCACCATTGTAGTTCTGTTACTGGGAAGGACAGGATGAATGGTCTCCTCCATAGATTTTTTAATATTTAATTCTAGTTAGTTCTGCAAGAGGTAGTAAAAGAGCTTGGAGAGCAGCTCTGCAAAGGAACAGATGGGTTTTGACCAAAAAATAACCAGGCACACAAGCAAACCAAAATGGAAAGCTGCGATGTGATATGAAACAAGGTATCACAAACTTGGGAAATTCCATTTTCCCAGAAATACCTTTTCTGACTGACTTCAGCCAAGCTTGAAGACAGCTGGACAGAAATCAGCAGTTTTGTTTCCTGAAAAGCATCACCCTGATGAGATGTTTTTATTCTGACTCACAACACAAACATGGTCCCTCCTTCCCTTCCCTCCCAGCCTCACTGGCTTACCCACATACTGTGTTGTCCTCTGACACAGCTGATAGCCTGTGGCATGCAGCTGGGATGTGAGAGCCAGGTTTAAAAAGAGGTATGAACCTGAGTCTCACCCAGGAGTAGCTAACCAATTAACCTCCTTCTTTTCAGCCTGGAGAACCCTTCCCACAGAAAAAAAAAAAAAAAAAGAAGAAAGAAAATCGAAACCTTCCCCAGAAACCTTTTTGTTCTGTCCAAACAACCTTTCCCTGTGAAAGCCAAAAAATCCTGGCCAGCTCAGCCCTCATTCCTGCACGCACTGCTGTGTCTGCAAGACAGAAACCAACTCAAAGGGCTGCAGAAACAGATTGTCCTTAATTGAGGAGAACAAAAGCTAGGACAAAGCACACACGGGTGGGATTTACATTTTGACAGCTTCATCTTCAGAAGGCTGAAGCTTTTCTTAAACATAGCATTGGACTCTGCTGTTGTAGCAAGTACAGTTCCTACCTTTTCTTCCCCTGCTGTCCCCCACCCCTACTGTCTGTTCCTGTTACTAGGGCAGTAGGGCACAGTTTCCTGAGATGAGTCTCTGAGTTTCAAATAAGGGGTGAGCCAAAGGGACTGCTGAGCTGGTTAGTGTCCATGGCACCCTGAAAACAGTATGGATATTCAACATGGTAGTGTGGGAAGGTCCTCCTGCCCTCAACAGTGAATGGCCATGAACTCCTAAACCTCACAGAACCTTTGTTTTGTTGGTGCTAATGGATACTCCAGTCTGGGACCCTGTCATCCTTACTGTCAGACAGGAAAGGAATACCCGCGAGACTGTGTGGCAGCACACTATATAGGTGAATAGGGCTTTCTTCTAAAACACAACATATTTTGACACAAATAAGGAGCATCTACACACATGCAAACATTGAAACAGCCAGAAGTTGGAGATTAAAAAAATATTTTTACTTTGGTTCCTGTGAGCACGCAAAGAAGGCTGATGCAATCTGACTGTGATTTAGGAAGCAGAGTTGGAAAGCAGATGAAGCTGCCAGGTTGATACCATCCCCTGGTTTGCTTGGAGAGATTGCCACCATGCCAGAGAGGCTGTCACAGCAGCACAGTTGGTGCAAAGTTCTCAGCACTGATGTCCTTGACACTGCCCTCAATGTTTCCAATGCCACGCACCTAACTATCCCCACAATATAAACGGACGATAATGAAGGAAGATCATAAAACAGAACAAAAGAATTCTCCCTCTTCATTAAAAAAACCCAACAACAACAACAAAAAAAAACACCCCCAAAAAAAACCACCAAAAAAACCCTCAAAACCTTAATAAAAAGAAAACAGCAGAAGGGCACAAAGCAAAGGTCTGGTCTACACTGATATGGTGCCTGCATCCTTGTAGCTGATGGCAGCTACTGTTGCAGTCATATTGGTACAAGCAGCGGGTGCATCAAAATCAACTCTATCAGCAGCTATGTTTGGCTTCAAATGAAGTTTGCTTTGGTTACCGGCCAGAGACTGCTGCACGTCACACAGAAGCAAGAAAACAGAGCAAGGAGATACAGAGTCATGAAGGAAAAAATACAGGGAGATGAGAATTTAAAATGGCAAGCCATCTGGAGAACAAAATGAACAGGAAGAAATGCATGAGAAAAATAAAAGCAAATAAAAGAGAGAACAAGAATAAGCAGGAAAACTTTAGGGGAGATCAGAGATGGACCAGGCACAGGAGGCTCCTCTGGAACACCACACTTTCACCCTGTCTGCGTGAGGGGAAGAAAATGCTGTATACCCCATGCTACAAGGCTCACTCAGCCCATGTGCAAAGACAGACCAGAAGACCATGACAGGTGGTGGAGGGGAAGGAAATCCTTCTCCTAGCTCAGCTGAAGCCTTTAATCTTTGCCAGCCTGGCTTCTGGCATATGCTCTAGCCCTGCTGGGAACTCTGTTAGCAACAATCATCCTAAAACAGGGGAAGTTCAGCCTCATTTCATATAGTCGACTTGATTCCCAGGCTAGTAAGCCCTCTAGGACCTCAGGCCATGTATCCTTGGGGTTTACACTCTACGGATTAAGATCTTCCAAACCCATTTTAGCTGAAGGGCTTATTTGCACAGGAAATTCCCCCCCCCCCCTTTGTGGCCTTTATTTTAGAGGTACCTGTCTAGTGGAAACTCTAGTGCATAAGTCACCTGCAGCACAGGTAGCAAAAACAACACCAATGGAGAATTTGAATAGCCTGCAGCAAAGCCAGGAGCTGGTAACTGTGTCATGCTGAAAGAAGCACAAGCATAGAGCAGGGAGTTTCAACTGCCACTGAGAACAGAACAGCTGAGTCAACACCTCTGCAAGATTTCTAGTGGCACGTTCAGTCTTTCTTTTGCTAAAAGACAGTTACAGTCTGGCGTGTCACCCTAGAAAGGATGTTAGTCCCACACTCTGTGCAAACAAGCAAAGATGTGCATTTTGCACCAATTAAGCTAGGCCCAGCTTGTAGCCAGCTAAGTTGATGCCAGTGCAAATACCAGTTTATAGAGGTTGTGTCTGGGACTTGCTGCCAGCAACAGAAATCATGCCCAAAACACAGGTGCAGGTGAGTACTGTGAGCCTGAAGAAGAGAAATCAAACTGGAAAAGATCAGAAAGGCACAAGAACTGATGTGTGTTGGGGTGGGAGCTATGTTTTCAAGCTTTTATTTCGGATGCAAAATGAGGAAATAGAACTTCCTGGATTTATGTGCTGTCACAGCTGATATCACTGCTTATCTTGTTCAGATTCACAACACTCTCTGGATGTCTTGTGAAGGTACCTGAAATTGTCTTCTCAGGAATAGCCTTCAGGAGCCAATCCTGTTACGAATGAATAGGCAAAACAAGAGGAGAGTAAAGGAAGAAAGCTCATGCCACTAAATTCCCCAAGATTTTACTCAAGTGATAGCAGTGGACAATGCTATAAGAGAATATACAGCATTCCCCCTTCTGAGGGGAGGGACTTCTTCATCTGGATGATGTTTCCCCATTGTCCTGTTGCTCAGCTGCAGCTAAGCTCTTGTTTTGAGGCCTGGAAAGAGTTTGTGTGCGGGAAGAGGGGCCTAAGTTTGCGAAAGACCTCTGCAGTCCAAGCCTATCTCACCCAATGTATGCAGCAGCGGTTATCGAGATCTGTGTCTCTGGTGTCTTGCTGCAGCACTCGTAGCAAGCCAGTGACCAAGAGGATTTCTCAGTCTATGAGGCAGGGAGTAGTTTTCCTTCATGAAGCTGCCAGCTTGAGACCTCCTGGAGGCCGGAGAGAAGGGAGGCAGGACAAACGCTCCCAGCATATCTCAGCCCGGTGTCTTAAAAGGCGCTGGGGCATCCAAGGCGAGCCCACCACTGCACCGAGCTCCCTGCATACACCTTCACTTGGTACCAACCACCTTGTCCTGCCCGGGAGGGGCAGTAGTTAGTGGGGTAACCTGCCCCCGCCTCAGCTCACTGGCTCTGCCTTGCCCAGTCCTGCTCCCCCCACGGGGGACCACCGGCTCCCAGACCCGTCACCGCCTGTGCTTCCAGCCCCTGCCCACCTAGCTTGCCGTAGACTCTGCGACGATGAAGGTGGCGGCGGCTCTAAAAACACCTTCGCCACCTCGAAGGGTCTGGGGGCGCCGGGGAAGCCCGGCGGGCGGACACCCCCCGACACCCCCAGCACCCCGCCGGGCCGCCAGCGGCGGGAGGGGCAGGGGAAGGGGTCGGGGATGGCGACGGAGCCTGACCCGCCGTTCCCGCTGCCGGCGCGGCTGTCTGCTGCCCCTCGGTGGCCGCTTGAGGGTGAAGCAGAGGAGAGCCGGGGGGACCCCACTGCCCCGGCCCCCCGAGTTCAGTCTTCCCGCAACCTGTTCCAAAAACCTGCTGTCCCGGGGCGGAGGTTGCTGCGACTTCCCAGAAGCGACCTGTCTGCAAAACGCTGGCCTTGGGGACCTTCTCCACCTCTTCCCCACCCCCGTGTCCCAGGACTGACTCTTCCTTGCATCAGGGCCACGGTCACCGGGTCTGGGTGGGCTCCAAGTGGCGGGGCTGGTCTGCGGACAGGGTTACACCATCTTCTTTTCAGATGTGAGATGAAACTGACTGCATAAAGCAGAAACCCCTGCAGAGCTGCTTACTCAGGTTAATGCAGTTATTTGGATTAATATGAAGTGACTGCCTGAAATTGCATTCCTTCAGAGTTTTGAAGGGATTCAAGTGCCACAGTGCCCCAGCCCAGGTGAGGCCAGGGTGACCCTCTCCCTGGGCAGCAGCACAAGGCAGGAGCGCACAAAGGGAAGTGCCACAGCTCCCTGTGGCTGTGTCTCTGGATAGGGAGTAGCCAGCTTCCACGCTGCCCTCCCGGCGAGGGGCATCCGTGTCAGCAACCCAGCAAAGGTCTGTGGGAGAAGCTGTCTTAACAGGTGTATGATGGACCCAAACAGCCCTTCTCTGTGTGGTCCCTATGGCTGGGGCACAGAAAGCAGCAGTGTCGCAGCCTGCATATTCTTTCCCTAAATACAAACCGCAGTCTGGGCAGGAGGCATTGCTAGCACGTGATCCTTAGGCCAGACCTTCACCTCTTCTCAGTCTAAGAATGCAAGGTGTCAAAGACACATGAATCATCTGATGCTTGCTCCAGGCCTGGCAGGACTGCTGGGCCACCACAAAGCCTTGTGCCTCCATTTCCTGGCATATGGAGAAAACAAAAAAAAATAATAACAGTTACCCACTGCTATATGCACTGTTGAGGGTGGAGAGGAGAGGTGGGCAGTGACCTTTTTGTGGGAACTGATTAATTAGGGCTCTGTTTTCCTTTTGTCAGCTGTGTTGAGGAGATCATGTTGTGCTATTTTCAGTCCTTCCCCTAACCTGATAATTTAGGTTGTGCTAAACCAGGACATAGGTAGATCATTTTGCCACAGAACTACCCAATGTAGTTGCATTGCATTTGCTTGCAGTTTGGACACCACTGATTCAGGTCACTGCCAGAGTATCTAACCAGCATCTCAGCTGGGTTTTGCAGTTTCTTGGCTTCAGTCCATCCAAACTCCATCATTATCCATAACCAAGCCACAGAATGAAGTGCTGGCTTGGAGATGTACCCTAGAACAGTGGTTTCTCTGGTTAAGGTAGGGTCTTTCCCTGGTGTGAAGAGCTGCCTGGAGCTGAGTCTGCTGATGAACATGGGTTTGTGATGGACCCAGCACAGTGGGATGGTGGAGATCACTCAGCTTGGACATTTACTGTATTCTAAGTACACCACTTCCTAAAATACTGGATCAAATGAGCTGGCTGGTTATCCTTCTTCTGACAACTCATACAAAGAGAAACTGTCCTCCCCTCCCAACATCAGTTAGCAGACAGCGTTGACAGCCTCCAAAGTCAATTAACTACATCACAAGGACGGGGCTGGGGAGTGTTTCCCCCACCCCCATTGACCCGCTTTTCTTTGTATCTGACCCATGTTTTCTAACCGAGGCTGCCCCATACTTACCAAACGGCCTGTTTTATGGTCTCCTCGATGTACCCAGTGGCCTCTAGACCAGCATACAGAGATTCCTTTAAGGCTCTGAAGTCAACAGCTGGCATCTACTGGTGTCAGCAGTTCCACTTTACTGGTACAGAGGGGCTCTCTAACCCTGCGAAAATCTAGTCTAAACAGGGGGCAGAGCTGTCTCTGGGGTCACAGTAAGGCTGCTACAACATATCTCCATCTCACCGCTTTGCTTTCCAAGTAGAAGGTGCACTTCTGCAACATACATCTCAAATACAAACAGCTGTGAGCACATTATGAACAAGCCCTAAAGCAAGCCAGCTAACCCAAAGTGAAATCCTCCACAAAACATGCAGTTGTCTCCCTGCGGAGAGGATGAGAAAAAGACAAATAACCACATGTGGCAGATCTGAGTCAGGGCACTGAATACCGGAAAATGCTCAGACACCATAACGATGAAGGCAATCTAGGAAACTAGACGGAATAGACTGGTTTTCTGTTCTCTTTTTCTCTTTCCTCTCCTCTACTTAACGTGGCCCATCTTTTTCTCACTGTGTTTAACTTTATTTCTTTGTCCAGGAATGCATATATTGCCACATTAAATAAAGGGTCAGATTATGCACTCGGGTATGCTGGTACAAGCACGGAAAAATTTCAAACCTCGGTGCCACCCAAGCCAATGTGAAACTGTCTTTGACTGTCATGGGACCAGAATCCACGCCTGCTGAGGAATTGTCCTGGTTACACAGGGGGAACAGAAATCAGCACCTGGCCCACTGGGCTAATTTCCTCTCTTATAGCCTTAACTTCATGAGGTTGAAACCGGAGGTTCCTGTGTTTCACCATAGGGGAGATTTTAAAGCTAGGAAGAGGATGTTGTACAGAACAGCCGGATTCTAAGCATTTTCTTTTCCTCCTGTTTCCTGGTGCTATAGCAGATTGATGTTAAGCAGGCTGCCAACAGCCCTTGGCATTTCCATGACTGCATCATTCAGTGCTGCGAGGGACATGTTCACATGCTCCAAGCAGCTCTCTCAAGCCACTAGAATGTCATTACGTGAACGACACATGCAAGGGACAGGTGTTGAATCCCGTGACCCAGGTACACCTATTCCCTGGGGATCAAATCACAGAAGAGGAGTGCAACAGGGGCTGCCCTTCATCACTGAACTGTGCTGGGGAACATGCTGTTCAATAGCCTGCTCTGGCTGCAGGGCAACGCTACTGCCTTGACCCCATACTGGGTGCAGCTGGTGGACAGATCAGAGATCAGACCTCCAGCTGGGACCAGCACATGGCGTCACAGAGCAGATGGGTACTGACAGAAACTGAAATCTTCAGTGGTTTGTGTCAACGTGCTGTCTGTGAACGGCAGTGGCTGAGGAGAGATGAACTACATCTGGCTTGGTCATTTCTGCTGCAGAGGTGGGGAAGTCTGGTGGGTGCAATAAGTGAAGAGAGACAGCTGAGGTGTTACCATGTCAGAGGGCCCTGCTGGATCACAAGTCACCACCTGCATCTTTCCACCAAAGCCATGCAACACTCCGCAAGCTTACTTTGCATCTGCAGGCACTTTGACACTATTATTAGGCTGTTTACAACTATAGTAAAGCAACTTAGTCATGAGTGGGGTGAAGAGAATGTGTTCTCAGGCCTGCCTTAGCCCCAGAGTTTGCATGGAGGACACAACTGGGGTTAGAACTGGAATTTTTACCAAGGTGTTGTTCCCAACACAGACAGTCATGGCTGCTCCTCCTCCTTCACAGCTGAACTATGCTGGAGAAGAATTTTTATGTCGTCACAGCAGAGTCTGGGGGTCCGGAGTTCTTTCACTGTGGGATTCTGTGGCTTTTTCTGACCTTGCAGCCTGGGAAGAGATGCAGTTGATAATCGCCTCTTTTTCATTCTTTCATTGCTGCCCCAAAAGATGTGCTTTCACAACCTAATACGAGCTGGTTCTCCACGGACAATCTGAAGGAGGTAAAGTACAGATAATTTTTACCTTTACACCACTAGCTGATGTCAATGCTATATTCCCCTCCCCAGCCTCCACCCTTCACTGGATTCAATTCCTAGACAAATGACATCCAGTTAAAAAAGCTACAGCCTCTCACTGTTCCTCTCTCCTTTGTCTCTTTTGCTTTCCACCTCAGCCAAGTCGGCCATCTAAATACTGTTAGACAAAAGCAGGTAAATCTTTTTCTTCCGTCAGTCCCAGACAACATCCACTTGCAGATCCCATTCCACAGCCCTGGGCTTCAGCGGCTGTACCATTCAGATGTAGAGCAGGTGCCAGCCAGGGAGCCTCGCGCTCTAACACTTGCTAATCGCTCACAAATGCATGTGCAAGAGCCAGCCTCGGAGAAAAGGAGAGGGTGGACAGGTGGGGGTAAGGGCCAGGCAATGTGGGGATCCCTGTCTCAACCCCTGACAGATTTGAAAGGTGAGCACTCTTTTCCCTAATCCCAGCCTTCCCTGTAATTATACACTTGCCTCACAGGTGATTTGCTCTTATGGCGACTTTCTGGGGCTTAAAAAATCCAGATGGCACAGAATGATCACAGTGACCTGCCCAAAAAGTATGTGCTAACTTGGAAAAGCTTGGTTAGTGGGATGTATTAGCAGCACTTGCAGACACTTACGACCTGTAATGTACGACCTGGGTGTAATTACAGTCATCCACTTGGCACATAATCCTCATTAGTTGTGTTCTGATATGCATTAACAATGGTGAGATACGTGGGATCAACCTCAGATGAGAGATGTGGAAGAAAACAGATGCCACAATATACAGTGAACTCGAGAGAGCCTCCAAGACACATGGAATCTAGCTACCACTTCAGTGCCCCACTCGAACCGAAGGCTCCGGCAGCAACGGATTTTGCAGAGACTTTTCCCACTGGGTGAGTTGTAGGAAACTGCCCCCATCAGAATGGGGAAGACGAGCAAAGAAGTCTCGGGAAAAAAAGAGCTTCTGTTTCATTTCGAAGTTCATAAGCAGTGTGTGTTTGGGGAACAAAAGACAAACTGCCTGAGAGAGAGGATGCTTTTGGAGGAGAGTGGGGGAGGTAACTCATGTTTTGAGGCTACACAGGGCCTTCATACACTGAGAACCACAGGACTTGCTGTTCCCCTCTGGTGGTGGAAACGGCAGAAAGCATTTAAACACAGCCACGCCTCTGCCGATTGCTTTTAATAAGAGGACATCTGACTGAGCCTGTAGGAATAACCATGCTATGGCTAGAGGGACGCGGGGAGAATTCGAGCAGAGAGGATGTTTGGAAGGGTTTTGCTCGATATACACAATCTCTCTTGTGTTCCCCAGGACACAACCCTGCTGCTTTGCAACAATCTTTGCACAACCCTGGCTCCAACCTGTGCTACTCGCAAGTCTTCCCTTGGGCGCACTATTCTGTGTTCCAGCTGATGGGCACTCGTAGGCAATGCTTCTTGAGATGAGTCCTTACATTTATAGCACTCCGGCACCACGTGAGTCGCAGGCATGGATAAAGGATTGGTGAAGAAATAATAGACTTGTCAAACCCTAGAAATTTGGGTTGGCTCACTAGCCTGCTTCCCACCTGTTTTTTGACTCTCAGTTTTCCTGCCTTTTCAGGGAGTCCCTTGGTTTTGTGCCATGGCTCCTCTGTCCTAGTCTGCCTCTCCCCTGCTAACAAAGGGCCACATCATCCAGTAATTCTCAGGTGATTGAGAGACTGGGTTCTTAATGGGAGGGAGAAGCTTTGTCCTTTTCTCGACCTGCTCCCCTAAAGAGTCAAGAGAAAGGAAAACTGTATTTTAATATGAATGAGGGTCTAATTTTTGTTATTCTTTCTTGACCCCCTTCCTTCCACAAACATGGCATCTTGGGTCCAGACTGTGAGCTGTGACCACACTACAGGGGGCAGCCTGTCCGGAGCCGAGTGCTGGGCGAGTACTGAAGGCTGCAGGGCAGGAGTTGTTCTCGTATGTCTAGCTTGAGAAGTGTTCAGTTTTGGGAGGGGGGGGAGGAATAAAATCAAAGGGGCCTGCTTGGGAGAAAAGCCAGACGAGTTTAACAGAATACAAGGGAGGGATTTCTACCTGCCTTCCCCAACCACACACCCCCCTGACAGAGGATGATGGCTCCCCAGGGAAACAAACCTCTGAGGGGCAATGGGGCTCAGCCCATGGTTCCCTGTTCATTAATATCAAGCCTGCACCTTGGCACCTCACTGAGCCCCATGCACATGAGCTGAATGACACAGCGACACTCAGTGACACTTCACAGTATTCATCAAAACAGATGACCCAGGTTTGAGCTAGCTACAGGAGGACAGAAAATCACCTAAAATAACGTAAAATTTCAGACAACCTCTACCACTAAAACATTAACCTGCTGATTAAAATGAGTTTGGCAATGTTCTGAGGTAAGAACCCATAGTATTTTTGACCCAGTGGTACAAGCTCCAGAGCTGGATTTACAGTATCAGTCAGCTGCTACTTCCCCAGTTCCAGTCTAGGTAAACTGGTGTATTTGCATCACTTCAGTTCAAGGCTGAGCTCCAGCCCTCTGAAGGTAGTGGCCCTACTGATGTTAATGGGGGATCACTTGTAGAGGCAACTTGCTGGGTGAAAATATCTTCCAGCCACAGTTACATCTCACCTGTGCTTAGGCCAAGAGGCCAAGACTGCTTTTAGACCTAAGCTTCTGTCTCTGCTGTTGAAGAGCTACAGAAAAGGCTTATTTGGGCATGCTTCAGCCCAGTGAGTGGATACATTCACTTCCCTATACTTAATGAGCCAATTTAGGCTTACTCTCCTGACTAATCTAGACTCTCTGCACAATTAGGCACACAATGAATTCAGAACTGCAAAAGAGGAGATGGCCACAGCATAAAGGGAGAGTGGAACACAACCTTGGGCCAAAAACCCAAATCATTGTTGCTCTTTGGCCCTGTTGAGAGGAACAGAACTAGACTAGATCTGAACTGTGTTGCTGTTCCAGCTGAAAACAGCTCCAAAAGAAACACGAGTGGATACTTGCATCTGCCCTATGAGTCATTCCCAACAGGTATTTTTAAAAACATGTCAGCTCTAGACATTCATGGGCAGTATATCCAGTTTGCAGGCTAATGGTGCCACAGGGCAGATGTCCCAGGCCTAGCACCCTGGGAAGCCTCTCAAATGTCCACATCTTGCTTCCCATAGCATCCTCTGTGCCTGTGTGACTTCTGGATTTACCTTCCCAAGATGTTTTTATGCGCATCATTTATTTGGGGGCGAAATAACTGGGTTTCATTTCCTAAATAAATTCTGACTTTAGGTAGTATGGTTTTATACACCCACACAAGTCTTGTTTCTCTCACAATGACATTAAAAAATGTGTTTGGTGACCTGATTAGAGGTGTGGTTGGGGAGAAGGAGCAAATTATCCTCACTGGAAGGAAATATATGAAAAAGAGATGTGGTGGTTAAAGCACAAAGGGAATGGAAGACAAGTGGGATAAGAAAATCAAAGGATGAACAAAGACAGAAAAAGGAAAAGGAGAGGGGAAATGAAATCGCTTCCATGCACACCACACCACAAAGCAGGTCTGTCTCTGGGCAGGAATCTGATCTATACATGAAAACTGATCCATATATGAAAATTGCAAACTATCGGCAGTTCTGCTGCGCTTCCAAACACGCACGCACGCACACACACACTATTCCCCGAGGGAGGATTTGCTGGCGGAGGCGGTGTTACTCCGGCTGTAAAATGCTAATCCCTCTGCCGCGGGTGTCCCCCGCAAGCCGTGTCACCTCCGATGGCTCAGGGGTTCCTGCAGCCCGTGAGACAGACGGCAGTGCCCCCCCCCGGGCCCTCCAGCCGGCTGCCCCTGCCCATAGTACCGCAGCAGTACAGAAAATTACTTCTCCTGGTGGGCGCTGCGGAGGCGGACACGGGGCGCCCCTCGGGCTGTCATTGCCGAAAGACAACCAAACGCGAGGGCTTTGGCTCGTAGCCACAGCTTTCCCCCACCCCGGCCCTGACCCTGTGTTTGTCTCTGTCTTTGCAACGGGCTGGTTTTGGCCAACTCGGAGAGTCCCCGCGGGGACCACGCGCGTCCCGGGGCAGCCCTGTCCGCAGGGGACCGTGGGGGCCGGCGGCTCTCGCTGCCACGGCGGGCAGCACGGTCGCTTCGCGTCCGTGGGGGAATCCCTTTCCGTGCGTGCACCAGCGGGGCGGACGGCGACAAGCAAGCGACCTGGCCCGAAACCCACAGCCCGGGGCTGCGGGGGCGGGGGGAGCGCCCCGGGGCGTGGGCAGCCCTACCAGGCTGGCACTGCTCCCTTCGGGGCCAGAAGCGGGCTCTGGATTTCACCCCTCTCCCCCGATTATAGTCACTTTCCCCCGCGTTCCCTAATCGTCTCCGTCTGGATCCTGTCCGGATTCTAACCGAGAAAAGAAATCACCGTTAATTAGGAGGTGATCAAAGGTGGGCCCGACAAGGACCCCTCCAGGCGAGCAGCGCCGCAGCGTTAAGGTGCGGGTGGTGGGCTCAGGGCACCAGCTGGGGCTCGTTTTTCATGATGACTCAAGAGGGAAGGAGGAGATATATGGAAGTCAAGGGAGGCCCCCTCTGTCATCTCCAAAAGATTTTTTAACAGTGCAACAGATTAGGAGCTACTCCCCCGCCTTTGTATACAGGTAGGTGCTTGTCTCCTCTTTCCTTGCACTGGGGGAGGTGGTGAATTTGCTTGACGTGTCACATGCCGTCGTTTGTACATCTTCCAAGTGATTTTGCAGGTTTTGAAACTCCCGGGCTGTGAGATTCTCCCAATAATATTTTAATTTCCTTAAAGGAAGCAGTAATAGGTGGGAGGGGGACGGGGGGGAAGAGTTTGTCTTCCCCAAGCAGACCGTAGACCCTGGCTTCAAACCCTTAAGATCTCTAAGGCTCTTTTATAGCTGCACTGCTCTCATTTCTGTTGGGATCTGGCTGGGTGATTCCCACCTTTCCCCGGTGCATAGCAAAAATAACCTTTCTTTTTTTTGAGTGTGTAAGCTACCACCTCTTTCAAAAGCAAAAAAAAAAAAAAAAAGTGCCTAATGGCTAAGGGAAGAAGCTCGAAAAAGGCGAAGTGCCATTTCTCTGTGCCCCTGCAAAACGGGCCTGCCTGTCTCAGCTTTGGGCTAGCCGCTGGAGAACCAGCTTGTCTTTCTTTGAGCCCGCTTCCCTCCAATACAGACACCGCTCTGTAGCGGCGTCCCCCCCCGCCCCCAGTCTGTATTCACTTGCGGGGAGGTGGAGGGCTTATCTGTTTGAGATGATGGTTGCGATCTGCAATGCAGACACGCAGAATCTCCGCATGCCCCGGGGCAGGCTCTGGGTTCCCCTCCATTCTTTGAGTTTGGGTGGGGACCGGTGAGGAGGCGGAGGTGGGGAGAAAGAGTGTTAAACGTGGGGGTGGGCGCCTGCCAAGCCCTGTCCAACTCACCAGGCGGCTCTGCTCAGACCTTCTGGCCCCGAGGGGGGAAACAAGGCTCTTCCTGGCACCAACGGCCCGACGCCCACCGCGGCACCTGGGAGCCAAGTTGGGGAGCGGGGCCTGGTGTCCCGAGCCCTCCCCCACTCCCTGAATACCCCCCCCCCCCAAGCCCCTCCCCTCTAATCAACTCACTTTTAACATGACAATGGCCATGACAATCCCTTCTAACCGAGGCCAGGCTGGGGAGGACATAAAGCATCCCCCCACCTCCGCCTAATGGGGTACCCGCCTGCGGGCTGCCTGCAGCCTGCACCACCAGCTCGCCGCCTGCTCGGGGCTGGGGGTCCCGGCCCGGCCATGAGCGCCCACCTGGCCATGCCGCCCTACCTGCCCTACTCCGGCCCGGTCAGATACGGGGACTATTACTGGCTCTCTCCAGGGAGCATGGACAGCGTGCCCGCCGAGGAGGCGCCGGCGGCGGACGCCCTCCCCTTCCCCGCGGCGGAGAAGACACCCAGCCATCCAGGTACGCGCCCGGCCCGGTTGATCCCGGGGCAGCGATGGGGCTGCCCTCGGCTGGGGGGTGGGGGGGGGTGGTTATGTCCCTTGTGTCCCTCCTGCCCCGGGGGTGGGGGGCGATGCCGCTGCTGCCGGCGGGCCGCCGTCCCGGCGGGGATGCAACGGGTGCTGCGCTGCTCCGCTCCTTTGGCCGCCCCACTGGAAGCGGCGGCGGGAGTCGGGCGCGGCTGCTGGGGGTCCCTGCATCCAGGAGGGATGGGGCGGAGGTGCGAGCAGAGAGCGGTCTCGGTTCCGCTGTCCCTGGGATGCCTGTGCCCACTTCTCCGCGCTCCGTTGCCTGCGGCTGCGGGGCCCTTGCAAGTCCCCAGGGCACCTGCAATCTTAAATTCTCCCGAGAAGATGGACTTCGAAGTCTTTGAGACTTGTCTGCCTGACCCTGCTCACCCCAGTTTTCTCTTCTCAGATGTCTCTCCGGCTTCCTCCAGCTCTGGGACACTCATCCAGTACACCCCCGACTCTGCCACTAGCCCGACGGCAGACTGCCCATCTCCCCATCCCTCTTTCCAGAAGGTCAAGGAGGAAGGTGAGGGTGTGGTGAAGAAGGCCAAGAGCCGCACAGCCTTTTCCCAGGAGCAGCTGCAAATCCTGCACCAGCGGTTTCAGAGCCAGAAGTACCTCAGCCCCCAACAGATCCGAGAGCTGGCTGCTGCCCTGGGGCTCACCTACAAGCAGGTGAACATCTTGCTCTGAGCAGCTGAGTCGTACCTCTGGTGTGAACTGGTCTTGCGAGCAGGGAATTTTTGGTGTTTTTTCTTAGGCCCCAGAGATGAGTTTCTTTCGTGGTCTTGTTTATGCCCTTGCTTACGTGAGAGAGCAGGGGGTGTGAAAACTTATGACTCAGTATTCCCCTTAAGTTTAGTTCTAGCACCCACTCCGTGCAGGTGTTTGAAAGCACATACAGAGCACTGCTATGCAGAGTCAGCTTACTGTTCTGTGTGAACACGTGTTATCTCTGGTCATGAAAAGTCAGATACTGGCATTGCTATGCAAGTGGCCTTTCTTAGTCAGAGTGCCACCTGGGCCTCTCCCTAGAGAGAGGGTCTTTGCCCCACCAGCTATTCATGTCTGACTGAAGGAATGACTCGCTCCTGAGTCAGCACTGATCTTGGCGCAGCAGTGAGGTGCTGCTGCTGTACAAGCTGCATTTCTTCGGTTGTCTCGGCCTGTCTTTTGGGTAGGGTTTTTGGTGTCATGAAAGGTCCTATGGTGCTCTGAGGAGCAAGTGTTAGTTTTCAGGTCTCGGCTCTGACTTTATGGCTAGCTGGGTCTGCTGCATATTGTTATCTGCTGAAATTACGTACTGTTTTAGAAGCCAAGCAGAAACTGCATTGTGGTAGCAGGCAAAACATCTTTAGGATGTGCGGTAAGATCTGAGAATGGATTTCTTCTAAGTCCCTATGTCCTTTCCTCATCACTTCTAGGTGAAAACATGGTTTCAGAACCAACGGATGAAATTTAAGCGTTGCCAGAAGGAGAGCCAGTGGGCAGAAAAAGGAGTGTACCTACCACAGGTGAGAGAATTCCTTCATCATCACCAGTCATGGTTCTTCAGTCTGTCAGGAGAGGTGCATCATGTCCAACCTGTTAACTCGAACAATGCACAGGACTCAATATTACCAAGCCAGTTGTATTTCTTGTAATAAGGCTTACAGTGGCATCTATTTTAAGTCTGCCCTGGCACTGAAAGTGCTTCATTTCCAGTCCACTTATCTCCCAGCTGAGACTAGATAGAAAACAGAACAGCCAAAGAGGGCCAGCAAGGCTACTCATGCTGTTTTTCTCCCCAGCACAGTGCTCCCAGGAATGTTGAGTTGGAGATTACTAATTTAAGATATTGCCATCTCTGCTATTATTAGTCTATAGTGAGGACAATGAGTATGAAAAAGACACTATTGTTTGGCTCAGGGGAGGGGTTGGGAGAGAAAGGAGGACCTGCCCAAAAGAATGGGCAAAGCTGGTGTAGTACACTGCATTACTGAACAGCCTTCTTTGTCTCTCCTAGAATGGGTTTCATCAGGCTGCGTACCTGGGTATAACCCCCACGTTTCACCAGGGCTTCCCTGGCTGTGCCACCAGAAACCTTCAGGCTGTGACCAACGTGCACCAGGCTTACAGCAGTGGCCAGACTTATGGGAACGGGCAGAACCTGTACTCATTCATGGCTGTGGAGGATGAGGGGCTCTTTGGAAAAGGTGGGACAAGCTGCAATACCCAGCAAGCTATGGGTTTATTAAGCCAGCAGATGAACTTCTACCACAGCTACCCTGCTGATGTGGATTATGTCAGCCTAGAGTCAGAAGATACCTACGGCTTCCAGAGCACCTCTGACAGTACCACACCGTTCTCGAGCTCTCCTGTACGGCATCAGTACCAGGCCTCTTGGCACCCCCTGGGGACCCAGAGTGGTTATGAGTCTTAGGTCTAAGTATTTTTTCCTCCCTTCTCCTGTTGTCTCATGGGGTTTCTAGCGTCTTGACTCAGGGATCCAGTTTCTATTCCTTTCTCTTGCCCCTCCTCCCCTACTCCTGTTTTAACCATTGGTGGGGCTCAGCACCCTGCTGCCTTGGGCTAGTTTTCTGTTTAAAGTTTTCTGTTTAAAGTCTGTTCATGGCTAACCCTTGGCAAGTGTTTTGTGTGTGGATAGATGAAACCTCATTCATGGAGGGGAATGTGCAATGCCACAGCCAGGAGCAGCAGAGGTGGTAAAAGTCCATGTTTGTTGCCCAAGTCTCACCTTCCTTTGCTGCCTCTTTAGCAGGTGATATCTGATCCTTGGCCTGTGTGTCTTGCAGAAGAGCTTTGCTGGAGAATAAAAGCCTGTACTTCAGCATACTTCTTCTAGAAATACCCTGTTGTAGCCCAGAATCTTTCCTGCTGTCTTACCTACTTCTGTTCCTACCTCAGTCAGCTAACTGTTAATAAGTTCTTCATCTGCATACTCTCCTCCCTCACTGAAAGCTATGTGAGATCATCTGATTTCAGATTACCTGATCTGGTTACTCTCAGCAACTCTTCCTGGAGGGGTCAGCACCTGCCTATCCTTTGCCTGCTGTCCTTCTGTGTGCATAGGGCAGCGGGGAGGAGCAGAGGAGAGAAGTGGGGTAGGGTATTACCTGTATCTCATGTGGAAACTTTGATTTCCAAAGCTGCAACTTGTGACTGTCAGCTCATTCAGGATGGTGTCTCTGGGACTGTCTCCACCCAGTTTAGATCTTGCCTTTCTACATCTCTCTGCTGAGAGACTGTCGGCTTGCCCCAGCCTGCAAATTTCAGCAGAGGGTAGCCCAAAGTGCCATTGTTGGAAGCGTGAAGAGCGGCTGTGTGTAGTCATCTTTGGAGTGGTGAGAACAGTCTGCTTATCCCAACATGATGGTCCCCTAGCACTTCACAAACACAGCACCACTACAGTGCAGCTTTCTCTGGGGTAGAGGCGGGCAGCTAGGTAAAGGACTCGGTTATTTTAAAGGTGATATTTAATTTCACTTGCTATGGAATCTGGATGTTGGGGGCACGGAATCCTGTTGGGTCCCAGTGGAGTTGTCATCCATGGGGCCAGAGCAGGATGCTTCCCCACTCTCTTGTCTAATCCCAGTTTTAAGAGTGTAAACTAATAGGATTTTTGTCCCTTCCCCAGGGCTTATTTGGATCTTTTTTGTATTATTCTGCTGAAAAGGGCACTGGCTGCCTCATCTGACATGAGTACACAAGCTCTGGGGGAAGTCAGAAGTTTAGAGAAACCTAGTTAGACAAAATGAGGAACATGCCAATTTAAAATTCTCAGTTTCTTTTTTTTTTTAATAACTGAATCATCTTTTCCAGTATGGAGAAACTGGAAGTCGGCTCTAACCTATGTGAAACTGACTTTTTTTACAAGATGTGGAGTTGCAGAGTCCAGTCTGCTACTGCCCAAGAATACAAAATGGCATGAGCTGGCAAGAGTAAATGAGATGGTAAAAGCATAAATATTTCTGTGGTAGAGTTCTTATTGCTGTTAGTGCACAATTTTTACTGCAACCCTGTCTTCAAATGCCTGCACAAGGGTTGTATGTCATAGTTAAACTTTCACTGCAATGAGGTGAACTTTTGTTGTTGTTTCAGAATTTTTTCTTAAGCTGTGTTTTCTTGCAGTGATCCCGAGCATGTTTTATGTTATGTGCATGTTGTGTTTTATTACTTTGTTTCTGCTTAATGTTCTTACCAAACGTGTTTGAAATGAAAATAAATGACTTTATTTTAATGTTGAAACAGTGTTGCCAGCTTGCATTTGAACAGCCTGGTACGAGAATGGTTATTCTGCCCAGGTTAGACCAGCAGTACTGAGGGAAGGAGGAAAAAAGTAACTCTACTGTGTTTCTCCCAGCAGCCAAATCAAGAAACTGTTTAAAAGGACTAGGTCACAGAAGTCCATCAGCCATGTTTGTAACATGCAGGTGTGTTGCCTAGTGCAAGGGGGGGAGATCCAGGGGTAGGTAGCTGGACTGCTAGCTGCTGGCTTGTGGTAATGTGCAGCCCCATAACATGCCTGTATTAGTCCTTAAACAGCTATACTTTAAAACAGATATCTAAGTATGAGGGTAGGAGAGAGAAAGTGTCTTTTGAGATTGAGAGGTGGTCCTGTGCAAACTTCAAAGTTCAACAAGGCCTAGTGCAAGGTCCTGCACCTGGGTCAGGGCAATCCCAAGCACAAGTATAGGCTGGGGGGAGAATGGATTCAGAGCAGCCCTGAGGAGAAGGACTTGAGGATGTTGGTTAATGAGAAGCTCAACATGAGCTGGCAATGTGCACTCAGCCCAGAAAGCCAACTGCATCCTGGGCTGCATCAAAAGAAGAGTGGCCAGCAGACTGAGGGAGGTGATTTTGCCCCTCTACTCCACTCTCGCAAGATCCCACCTGGAATATTGCATCCAGCTCTGGAGCCCCCAACATAGGAAGGACATGGGCCTGTTGGAGTGAGTCCAGAGGAGGGCCAAGAAGATCAGAGGGCTGGAACACCTCTCCTATGAAGCCAGGCTGAGAGGGTTGGGGTTGTTTAGCCTGGAGAAGAGAAAGCTCTGGGGAGACCTTATTGCAGCCTTCTGGTATGTGAAGGGGGCCTACAAGAAGGCTGGAGAGGGACTTTTTACAAGGGCACGTAGTGATAGGATGAGGGGTAATAGCTTCAAACTGGAAGACAGTAGATTTAGATTAGATATTAGGAAGAAATTTTTCCTTCTGAGGGTGGTGAGACTCTGGAACAGGTTGCTCAGGGAAGTTGTGGATGCCCCATCCCTGGAGGTGTTTAAGGCCAGGCTGGATGGGGTTTTGAGCAACCTGGTCTAGTGGAGCTGTCCCTGCCCATGGCAGGGGGTTTGGAACTCGACGATCTTCAAGGTGCCTTCCAAACTAAACCATTCTATGATTGTGTGGTGACCTGCTGCTGTTCCAGAAGGTCACAGTTAGAGGTCTGAAGTCCTGCCTCATTGAGGCTGAAGCTGTCTTGGGGTTCTTGTGCTAACCTCAAATGGCAGTAGAAGTTTATGTGTAAGTAATTGAATCCTGCCTCCAACACTGAAACAAAAACTTATGCCTTTCTCTGCTTTGCCCCAAGACTGCATTTATCTCCTCTTGGCAGCCAGGAGCAACACTTAAAAGGTAGTGAAACATGTGAGACAGGCACATTGGGACTGAAGGAGTGCATCAGCAACCACCAACCACCCAATGAACCTCTTTCTGTTCAGTGAGCTTTGGTTCATCAGAGCATCACTCTCCTTATATAGCTCTTAGTTTGAACACCTGTGGAACTCACATGCAGCCAAGGGCTGTGAGTGTCCATGGGCAGCAGCACTAATGGAACAAAGTCTGTTCAGTGTCTGCTGCTACTGCTGTGTCAGCAGACCCACGGTCCTATTAATAGCAATAGTTTAAACTATCAAAGATTATCTGTTTGGGCTTAATCCCAAATTCCTTAAACTACAGTACACTGCTAAAGCTTTTCATCTGTCTGAAAGGTGTAGTTTAATAGGTACTCCCATTGAGTACAGTTAGCTAAACTGGCAGCTGACTGCTTGGGCTCAAATTGCCACAGGTTCTTTGCTGACCAGAACCTGCTTGTGTGGGAGCCAAAGCATGTCCGCTTTTGCTTCGCAACACTGCTTCCTTACATGAGGTGGAATATGTGCAGGAAGGAGAAGGAGTGGAGGTTTGAGCCTGTAGAGGAGGAAGAAAGGCCGAGTTGTCTATGTGTGGGCTGCCATCCTTCAGTGGTAGAAAAACACAAATCTGTCCTGGAAGAGGGGGAAATGCCAGCTTCACACCGTTTCCTGTATTACAAAACAGATCCTTTCTCATCCTGACTTGAGTCTCATGTCCCAACATCGGTTTGGATGAATTTTGGGTAATATTCTAGTAGTGTTAATGTCAACAATTGCCTTGGCAAAAAAACACCCGAAACAAAACAGAAACATATACCTGTAAAAGTCATAGATACTAAAACCTTGCCTTTCAGCTTTAAAATTAGCAGCTTCCAGGTTTGTGTGTGTGTGTGTGTGTTTGTTTTTTAAGATGCAAACTTAAGCTCTAAAAAAATACACAATGGGCACAGGTCTTTGCAGAATGATTGTAGAGGATGCTTGCTACAGATTATCTTCATTACTTGGGCATGTTTCTCTTCCATGTTTCTGCCACAAGGGTAAGGAGGTAGCCAGAGCTCTGCCTGCAGGTATCCTCCTGCAGAAGCAGATACTGTTGCTAAAAAAGTCCAGGGACTGAGATGACTTGCTCTGCATGCTGTGGTTTGTGTTACTGCATTTACTATGGAACGGTTCTGCAGCAATGGCATGTTCCTTCTTGGGTGCATTATTCCCCTGGTTCCTCAGCTTGGGTTGCATGCAGCTTTGGCAAGCACATGTAGTTGCACAGCTGGAGGGAACATGCAGAGTGGCTGTTGGAATTTTGGCAGGTGGGCTGGAAAGGACTGCTAGTAAATCAGGAAGGATTTCTAAAAGCTGTGGAATGAAGTGGGCGTCTGCCTTTGCAGAGTGCTGGAGCTCCTGTTACCTTGCCATGCCTGAGACCTCACAATGTGAAACAGTTGCACAGGTAATTGCAGCACTACTACCAAAATGGTGGAGCTGCAACTAACTAATCCCTCCATATTCATCCTTCCAAAAGGGTTTATATCAGTTCCTCAGAGGAAGTAAGTGCATGTCAGCAAAAGCCCTTTCTTCTGGGTTACATTACATCTCTGCTAGAACTGCTGCTTCTTGTGACTGTGCTGTGTAACAGTGATTTCTGCACACTGCAAATGTGATTCACCTTGCCAGCAAATCCTTTTAGGATCAAGCTGTAAACTCATATGGAGCTCTTTAAACGTATTATAGCTTGTGGGAATACACTGCACTTTCACAGTATCTCTGCAGTGTCAACACTCCAGTTTGTCAATACTGCAGATGTAGCTCCAGTGGTGCAGAGAATCCCACCCAAACAGAAGAAATTAAATCTAGTAAAAACTATGTAGACCAGGGTTTAGTCTCTAGTTTACTGAGTTCCAGTCTTTGTTGTCCCACAGGCGAAATACCACGCAAGTAGAGTGGTGCAAGCAACCTCATTCCTTGCTCTCTGTGTCAATGTGGCCTGCAGCAATGTTTCTTCTGAGTGGCCCATGAGCAAGGACTCACAGCCCCAGTTGTCTCTCCAGTGCAGATAAAAGGCATGATCTTTGCCTTAACAGGCTCTTCCCTACAGGCATGTGTAAGCATTATATTTAGTTATCTAACTACAGCGCATCACTCAAATGCTGAGCTAACAGGGTTTCTGAAATTTTCAGTAACGTGTTGCCACACATCTCTTGCTTGGCCCATCATCAGTGGCCAGCGGCATCTTGGCTGATACTGAGCAGTCAAGAGGCTTGAAGGACCCAAAATCATGGCACTGGTCTCAGACCAAAAAAGAATGGTTTTCCCTTTTCTGTGAGGGCTATGTTATCTTCATGTTGTCCAAAGTTTTGAAGAGTACCCTCAGGTCATATCTGTGAATCTCTTTCATAACCACGTTAGAATTAATTTCTCATGTTTAATGGAAGTCCATCTGCTCACAGACAGGATGGGCTGTGTCTGAATCACTAAATCTTTTACAAATTACAACATCGGGACTGTTGCCTTGGGTGAGCCCCTAAGATCCATCCAAGTCATTGCTAGATACTAGGGAAAGACCAGAAGAGAAAGCAAGTCCCAAGTGTCCCTCTCTGGCTGGTGGTGGCTGAGGGACTACCTGTAACAGGAGCTGCATTCCTGCTGTTATTACACAGAGCATTGGGAATGCAGCTCCTGACACAGCAGACATCAATGGACTCCCTTCCTGGAAGTTGCTTACTTGCCTGTTTGAATTGCTGCAGGCTTTTGGTCTCCAGAACCACCTGTGGCAGTAAGATCTGTCTTTGAATGATTACCTCTGAAAAATTTTATGGGTCTCTTGAGGAAACTGCAAGATGTGGTAGTGTTTGTTAGCACGGCTTTGCTGAAGGTCAATAGTAGGGAGATCACAACTGTTGCTCTTATAGCTAGCATCCTTCTGCAAACCAGTCCCAGAGACTTCACACCAAGATCCTGCCTGTCCTAAAGCATCCCTGAAGGAACAGGGCATGACAGGTCACTCCTTTTCCAGAGAATTATTAGTAAGGAGCAGTCACAAGCTCAACTTTTTCAGCAGCCTTTGATGAGGTGGCATGGAAAAGTTCCAGATGATATTCAGATTGATAGCAGCACAGTTGGCTCCAAAGGAGCTGAATAAACTCCTCCCACTCATGTGAGAGCCCTGATAATTGCTGCTGTTGTAGTCCACCTTCAGATGTTAACCAGCACCTCTCAGCTAAATTAACTCAATCCATCCCCACCCCTCTGATGGTACAGTGGTTGCAAGAACATGTCTTTCCCAAGCTTAGGCACTTGCTTCCTGGGTGTAGGACATTTGTGTTCAGGCTGTGCTTTAAAAAAGATCTCCAAAATGATATGACAGAGATTTGCCCTCCAAAAGGCCTTATTTTCCCCCCAAATCATACTGGTTATACCATTTACAGTACAGCTCTATAAACAGTGTAGCTGAACAACCAAAGGGTCAAAGAGTGGCTGCATGATGGAGTGGAGGTGGGAAGAAACAGCTGTGAAGCACAGGGATATAAACCAGCTTTGCCAATAGAAGACCATGCCTCTTATTACACCAGTTGCAGGCATCAATTGCCTTCATTTTATGCTCTTTTTTTTTTTTTAACCATGACAGCTACTTCATTGCATTAAGATAAAGTAATTGTCATCATCAAAGAGTGATCGAGAACCTGTGACTCAGGGAACTGGGACTCTGTTATTAAATATACTTTAACACACACATCTGTTTTTAGGTACACTTATATAGTATTAAGTTTAGAAATGATGGTACCTCTATCTTTTAGCCAGTCCCAGCATTAAATGTTGCTATGGTAGAGGGAATTCTTAGGGTGGGTGGTGGTTACTCACTTCATCCTTTGACTCTAGATATCTTGCATTGCTAAGAGTCATGAAGCTGATCCACTAATAACACAAAATAATCTCTATGTGTATGGTTGCTATGGCTATTTGTTCTCCACCTGGATTTTATATTGCAATGCTCTATTACAGTGGAAAAAGGATACAGAAAAATACATAATCCATCTTTAAAAATATTTTATTATTTGCCAAATTGAATGCACTGTTTGGTTTTCTTGAGGGGAAGCACAGAAATATACAGCCTAGAACAAAGAGGCTATTTACCATTTTGATGTTTATAAGATCATCTTACCAGCCTTTCTGCAAGCTACTTATCACATCTCCCTTCACTAGACACTTTGTCAATTCTATACTTTGTGGCTGACCCACAGAACCGGCGGTCTGACCATCAGATGGATGGCTGGTGTGTGATAGTAACTTCTCCAACTTCAGTGGAAGATATGTGACCAGCACCTCTCCATAGAGCCCATGGCTTCATGTGTTATGTATACACAACTGTACAGTGATATGTATAAAAGATATCCCAAAAGGAATCCTCTCTTTTGAGGCAAGTTACAATAATTTAGAAGATCCAGGGATAATCTAGGTGCCAGATCTTGGGTCTTGCTATAAGGGAACTTGGTTGACTGTGCCAATAAAAAAAGGGGTGGTGGGGGTGGGGGTGGTGTCTGTGCATGTGTAAGGGCATACAAATAAAGGGCTGTGTGTATCTATATGGGCAAACAGGTGTCTGCATGTCTGTGCACGCTTGCAGGCCCATATTGGATGCCAAAACAAGTTCTAGCTACATGATGCCCCTGTGTTGGAGAGCACATGTATAACAAAGGGAGAGATGAGAACAAGATTTGATTCCTGGGTGCTGAAGTACCCCATATCCACAGCGCTTAGGAATGATAGAGATGGTGGCCAGCAGTGGTTGGGAAGGGAGCCCCCATGGTGGCCGAGTGGTGAAAGTTACAACCATCACCTGTCTTTGTGGCCGAATATTCCACACTGCCAGGACAGCTGTGGTAAAAGTCTACTTTGTGCTGGGCAATGAAGCCCACTGTCTGCTGGACGCTGCAGGTGCCTTTGCCAAAGGCTCCTCCATCCTCGCTGGTCATGATGGTGTAAGCGTTCTGCCCTGCTCCGTAGTGCTGACGGGGGGCAGGCATGGCTTGAATGTTGCTGGCTGCGGTGATTGGGTAGCCCTGGTGGAGTTTGGTGTGGACGTCCAGGTAAGTACTTGGCTGGAAGCCACTCTGAAAAGGAAAGACAGTGAGTCAGAACATGTAGCTTCTCCACAGGCCTGACATGTACTGGGGCTCTGTCCCTTCACATTTCATGTTATCTCTTGATCAGCAGCAATGGCATGGTGGCATGGAAGGGCAAGAAGAACCATACCCATCTCCATAGCTCAGGGGTGGATACACAGTCGCGTATATATATATATGAGGAAAACAGCTTTTCTCTGGAAGCATTCCAGTGGCATAGTCAGCCCACCGCTAGACTACCTACAGAACATGGAGGGTTGTGCCAAGTCTGTGCCTCTGTGCTGAACAAACCAGAAGGCACAGTACACTCATACTTGTGTGCCTAAGTTGCCCCTGTGGAGGAAATATATCCCAGGACTTATCTGCCTAGACAGAAGGGCCATGCTGAGCCACGTGCTATGTTCTTACTTGCGTGAGGCACTGAGCCCGTTCACTCCACAGGCTATGCTTCTGGCACCTTTTCAGCTTCATCCTCCGGTTCTGGAACCAAGTCTTCACCTGGGTGGGGAAGGGAGAGCAGAGAAAACGTCAGCAAAGGAGAGGGGTCAGCAGAGGAGAGGGAAGAGTGAACGTTATCAGATTTGCAAGCAGCAAAAAGTGACCAGATGGCATAGATATACGGGCAGCAGCAGATAAAGCCCTTTAAGAGCTCCCTGGGGTTGCTGCCAAGGGGAGATGTCTGTCTAGCAGCCTCAGCAGGTGGCTAGTGCATCTGCATGGTGGGGGGAGGGAGCGGCATTATGTCCACGGGACAGTTATAGCTGTGACAAATTGACTCATTTCAATCACGGAATTGAACGACTGGTGCGAGTTAGACCTACCCAGGTCTCTACAAGCCCTCTGCACTACAGGCCGGCTTCTGAGATGCTGTTTCTGCACGCTTGTGAGCGGAGAAGAGAGAGGCTTGCTCCTTGTAACCATCAGTTCCCAAATTCAAGGCTCCTTGCTGGGGTGAATTCCAGAGCCGTTTCCCCCCGAGGCTGTGTCTGCACTGTGAGAGCAGCCTTTGCAGGGATGTGGATTGAAGGAAAGAGCAGATTGTCCCACCCTTGTTCCTGACAGAACCAGTTCAGTGTGTGCGTGGGTGTATGCCTACACCTACAATGCATACATAACTTTTTTAGTCCCAGGGCATCCTGGGGCATCCAGGCCATGATGCCCAGGTCTGAGATCCAAATTCCAGGCAGATTTTGAACTTGAAACTGCAAGCACTCGTGCCCCATTGCCCAGCCCCCTCTGCTTTACAAAGGCATCATTTGAGCCAGCACCAGTTCACTACACACAGCCTACCGGGACATCAGCAGAGGCCCTGAAGGGCTGCAGTGTATGAACCGAGCAGTACCCACATGGAGGGGGGAGCAGGTGCCAAGCAGCCAGGCAATGCTGAGTGTGGAACGTTATTAGATATTCGACAAGATAAGCCTTGGGAAATGTTAGCAATAGATTTCAGCACTGGGATTCAGAGAACTGATGCGTGCCAGGGTTTCTGTGAAGCTCACCAGCGCGTGGAAAAAGTCTGTGAAGTGCTGTCAAGCCCAGGCCAGAGGTTGTTTGTGGTAAACAACATATTCATCACTGTGTTTGCAATTCTACTACAAGTGTTGGCAACAGTACCCTTAACTGACCCCTCACTGAGGAGGCCCCAATGAGGTGCCACTGACTCTCCTGTCCCCCAGAAGTGCTTCTGATCTCTGGGCAATGAACAGGCTGGGGAGCAACTGTTAGCTGGCACCTTTGCATCTATTCTCTGCTGGGAACTCATTTTTCTATCCTGTCACTGCCTTATGTGATCATTCAGCTGCTGTGTGACAGATATACTGTGGGTCAAAGTCTCTGTGTTCACCTGCTTGTAGGTGAGCCCCAGGGCAGCAGCCAGCTCTCGGATCTGCTGGGGGCTGAGGTACTTCTGGCTCTGGAACCGCTGGTGCAGGGTTTGCAGCTGTTCCTTGGAGAAAGCTGTGCGGCTCTTGGCCTTCCTAACCCCCTCCATGCCATCTTCTCTGCCCTTCTGAGACTTAGCTGTAGACTGTGGGGATGAGGATGCCGAATGTGGACTGGTGGCTGAATCTGGTGTGAATTGGCTGAAATTCCCAGAACTGGATGAAGCTGGGGATACTTCTAGAAGTAAAAAGACAATGGGTAAAGGTATACAAGACATAATGCACAGCTGTATTGCTATGAGCATCCTCCCTGCCTGCTGTAAGCTCCTTGCCTACCAGACAGGGGCTTTCTTGAAGCAAAGGCTTGTGTCACCCTCCTTCCTTCATGGATCTGTGAGCACAGACAAGCCCACTGACAGCGAGCAGTTTCCCAGCTCAGCCCTCCAGGATGCCCAGGCTCCCTTTTGCCAGGTGGAAAAGTCAGGACAGGGAGGGGAGAATGGTGCACCTTGGCTCACAGTGTTACCATCCTTCTCCAAAAGGCCCCAGTAATATTTCAGTCTGAGTGTGGTGTAAAAAGTCATGACTGCAAACATAACTTTGTGTTGGTGACTGGGTTCCCCAAAACTGCCTGCCCAGCAATCTCAAGGCACCTGACAGACAGTGGCAAAGCAACCTCCGACCAGGGTGTTCAGTAGAGCAAAGCAGTTGGTGCTTACAATGATGGGGTGGCAGGTGGAGAACATCAGTCAGGCCTTGGCTCACTCCTGTTTGCCTGTGGCTCCCAGTACAGACCATCCCACTGTTGGAAACACATGTATTTATACATTTATCCTATATATATAGGAGGGACATATTTGGCTAAGGGTAGCTTCTGGTGAGAGAAGAATGGAGAGAAATTTGACATGGAAGTGGAGAGGGAGAGAGGAAAGGTGGATGTGTAGCACAGGTGAGAAGAGCCAGTAATCTTGTACCAGGGACATGGGGAACAAAATTCAAGAGTGCAGAGAAAGGTGTCCAACCCTCTTCTCATTTGTCCTGGTACATGTCTTAAGGAGTGTCTGTTGAAGACAAAGTTGAGATAAAGATCTAAAGGAAAAACTTCCTAAACAATCTGGGCTGCTAGTCCCGACAAAAGCTGCCAAGATGCAAAGTCATTCAGGCTGCCTGAATAGGAAAACGCTAACAAGAGAGATTACCCCAGAACCTTTCTGTCAGGTGCCTGGTGGCTGGGGTCTGTGAGAGGCTGAGACCTTCTCAGGGCAGTCTCCCCTCTTTCCCATAACTGCAATAATAAATCTGTCCATCCCTCCTTTCTCCAGCTACACCTCTGCAAACCCTTCTGCACAGTCCATCTCCTCTCATCCTACTGACATTTCAGGAGAGGGGGTGCAGTGAATGGGGCAGTGCCACTTTCAGTGCACACCTTCTGACTACTGAGCCCAACCAATAGTTCCCAATCTCCTTCCTAGTCACTCTGAGAGCTGTGACTCTGAAGTCCACTGAGACACCCTCCTCAATCCCCTGAATGTACGTCCTACACAAAGTACTGATGCTGTCCTGAGGAATGGGCTCCCCGTCCACCTTACCAAAACCCTTCCTTCTTCTGTCCTAAGATGAGAGGCTACGAAGCAATCACTCAAAAGCCTGGAGGTGTTGCTGGGCCTCAGAAAGGTGGCCATATCTGTGGTATCTTTTCCCTTGTTACCCTCCTGACAAAGGCATGCCTGTCTCTGTGGTGCCTGCCACTCTAGGATTGCCTGCTCTTATAGACTGCTTTTGGCTATTTCCTATCCCTAGGAGATGATAACCACCCAGAGCAAGGGCTGTGTGAAGAGGCAGGTTTCTGGTGCTGGGGAGCAGGATTACAAAGGGATTGTGCCTACAAGGAGAAAGGGGCTGTCAACAGAAGAGATGCAAGGGCCTGAGGTGTTATGTGCATGGGGGTAGACTGTAGAGCCTGAGAGGAATCTGAACATCTGTGAAGTGGATGCACAGGAAGCTAGAATTTTGTGTGGGACCACAGGATGCTTTGCTCCTGCAGGCTGTGCAGTAAAAACCTTATAGGTAGGAAATGACCATGCTGAGAATGTGGGTTTGGAAAACAGGAAAGTCGTCTGCTAGACAGGAACCACAGCAAGACACTGTGGAACTAAAGCTTCCACACGTTCCTGTGCGGCCTGTCATCCCAAACCCCCATGTAATCTATCACCTGCAGCTCAAGCTCAAGACAAAGGTGCTCCCTCTCCCACAAGAAGAGAGTAAAGGAAAGAGGAAGCAAGAAACACAAACAACAGTGCAACAGACATAAACATGAAAACCTAAGACAGACCCACACAAGCCCTTGACATCTGTAGGCTTTTGCTTCCACAACTGCGGTTTCTCTACAAAGAGAGGCACCAGAGAAGAGTGTTTGAAGACGGGCTTTAAGTCTATATACCAGGCCCACTGGGGGCATAAATGAGTCAATCTGTCTGCTGCCTTTGTGGAGCAGGCAGCATGCAAAGAACCTAAGCCTTTCTCCAAACCACACTGCAAGTAGCCATGTGCCAAGTAGCCACCAGTCACTCTGCCCAAGCCTGTAGCTCTCTGTAGCATCTGACAGCTTGAAACTGGCACTACAAAGGCTCACTCTTCTCCCACCCATTAACCTTACAAGAGCGGTAGTTAACCTGCAGACCATACAACAGGGCTGGGCAAAAACCTGCTTTCATCAGCTATCCTATTGCCACTCACTGGAGTGGGAGAGGAATGGCAGGAACAGAAAATGCCGCCGTGGTGGGGCCTGGGACTTTTTTGCAAAGATGGAGAGGCAAGGCATCAAGAGCATGGAAAGGAGAGGGAAATAGAGAGAGGAAAATGGCAAACTAAAAGAAACGGAGAATAACAATGCTGGATTTAAAGGGAGCAGATTTCCCAGCACAGTGATTCAGAGCATGCCTTGGCTCAAGTTTAATGAGCATGTGAAGGGCGCAAGGAGTTTTTAAGGGAAGAAGGGGTGCCACGAGCAGAATTACCTTCAGGATTTGTTCCTCTCCATAGCACCCATGACAGCATTTGACCAAAACGAGGTGCAAGCATTCCTGCCCAGAGAACCATGAACTTCCATAAGATCATGTTGTCGCGCTGCCCTTCAGCCTGAAGCACAGACCTGCCAGTGCCTGGACTCTCACAGGCTCTGTTGAGGTTTAGGAAACCAGTTCACAGTCACCAAAGAAAAGTAGCATGGAAAGGTGGTGTGAATGCCCAAGGTCACCCATGCTCCTAGCCTACCACAGCGCACTTTGCCCAGCTCGCACATTAGGAAACCAAGGCAGAGAGAGAGAAAAATTTGCTCAAGGTCGTTAAACGAGTGGCTGACCTGGGACTGCAGGTATCCTGGGGATGAGCTCTCGGACTCGGCTGAAACACATTACCTGCTGTCTGTCTCTTCCCTCCTGCCTCCGGAGACTGACCGGCACTGGCGGCTCCCGCTGGCCCAGCCGAAGCGGGGGCATGTCCTGCCTCCCCCGCCGAGTTCCAGTAAAACTCCACGTACCCCATGCCAGTCCCGCTGGGGTAAGCCTGGTAGGGGGGCAGAGCCAAGTGTGCACACATGGAGGGGCAGATGAAGGGGTGGTTCCCCTACCTTCTAATAGATGCCACCTTCACTTGGGGGGGGGTGGGGGAGGTGGGAAGATCTCACCAGCAAGCTGAGGTAGCCCCGAAGTGCAGAGAGGCAGGTACCTTTATAGCTGGCTATACCCTGCCTGGGACTGCAATATTCACCATCGTTCGTTCCTCGAGGCTCTTTGTCATGTTAAAGAGGCTGATTGGTGGGCTGGGGACAGAGCGGGGAGGGGCGGGGGGAGAGGGTGGGGGAGAGAAAGCCACACATGGCATCAGGGCTAAAATATGTCCCCTCTGAATTGTCCCCATTCAGCAGGTTCCTCAGTCACACCTGGGCAGGGGTCTGATCCAGAGCCCCAGGAAACCTCCTTGCTCCTTTGGGCTCAGGTCAAATCGTCCTGTCACAAAATAATCTTGTGAACACCGATGTCCTGTAGAAGAGAGCTATTCACTGCGCTGGGAGAACAAATCCCAACCAATCTCCACCACATGGGGGTAGACAGGAGGTAGACCTGCTGCTGAGCTGCTCAGTACTGTGTTGGGTAAACCCAAGCCCTGGCTCCAGGTTATGGTGAGAGTTCTGACACCTTTGCTTCATGGCTTGTGTCACATTGACACTCCCTCAAGACCCACACAGACATGCATGCACCCACCCGACCTGGCAGCACTTCCCATACTCTTGGTGCAGATGTCAGAGATGGAGCAAGGGGGAAACCCAAGTAAGGATCACACCTCTGGGCTAGAACCTACACTTTTTTTTGAAACAGACAAAGAATTTCCATCATGCAGGAATTTGAGGGAGCCAGCTGAAAATGTGTCTGGCCCATCTTGCACACATCTGCACCAGAGCAAAATCAGAAATGTTGGACAAGTCACATCTAACACCAGATCTCATTTTGCAGAGCAGACTCAGAAATCTCAGCTAGCTGGTCTACAGAAAGACAATCAACAGAGACATTTTCACTACAGAGGTAGGAAAAGATTTAGTGCAGGTGAGGTCCACAGCTAACAGATTTGCTCCCCCATGGGCTTTCAAAGGCACATCCTTTCATTTGCATAGTCTTGGCTGTGACATTTGCCAGGTTGTCACAGGCTGGTTGGAGTAAAGAAGATGAAGAGTTTCCTTTAAGGCAGCGTTAACTGGTGTTTGCAGACATATGGCTCACCCAAGGGGGACAGGCACCTGCAGAGCTGTTCTTTAAATAACTGGAGGTAGTTGAGTAAGCCACAGAATCCAGCTATGGGTCTGCAGGTTGGTGTGCTCTATGGGCTTGCTCCAGTCCCTTCCCCTCAGGAGGTTTTGCTCTGCCTGTGTTTAGGAAGATTTTATTAGCTTCATCTCAAAAGAAATCGTGAGCCTCTATCTGTCTGTATTTCTCAATTCACAGACAGGCATCCCAGAATTAATTCAAATATTTTTTGCTAGATCCAGCCCTGCCTTTGCACCAGGACATGTGCATGCCTCATGTCAGAAGGTCGGAGCTGAGGATGCAGATCCACAGAAGTGTTAAATGATTTAACCAGGACTGTCCCTGCATCCCTCTGTGCCTCATTCCTCCACAGGTGCTTGTCCTTGTCTTCTTTCCAAGCCTGTGCTAGCACCCAGTATCTGCCCAACAGGCCAGAGAGGGGAACCTGCTTGGTGTGAGAGTGTTCAAGTGTCAGCAGGGAGAAGAAACAGACAGGTGGAGGTGAGCAAGACCATAGGAAATGGGACTTAGATCAGTTTAAAAGGACGTAGAACACCACTTCTGCCAGCACTTCTGCTGCTGCTCTGGTTCCCATGGCACGTTACTTGTCCTGTCTTCCCTGTCTGTAGACCAGGGACAACTTGGGAGCTTTCTGAGATCCCTGCATGGGAAACCAAGAGAAACTGCAGGACTGGCCTGTGGGTGAACGTGAAAATCAATGCAGCTGCTCTTGAGCCATCATGGGCAGACCATTCTACTCTCTTGCTGCATCACAGCATGATTCTGCTGCTTTGGGACCAGCCACTTTCCCATGAGGTGCAGACTGGAGGGAACTAAGGGCCTGGCTAGGGTCTCTGTAACTTGACACTTGGTATTATGTTTTCTGTTTGCATGAAATGCTTTTCTATGCCTACAAACTGCAGGGATTGACATCTCTCTGCACAAGAAATGGAGTTTTAAATATGAAATTATCTTGAAAAACTTAAAGCAAATAAGGGCTTTTGAGCACATCTGCCCTGACAGAATCCCAAGAACATCCTGAATATGGCAATTACTCTGCAACAGCCTCTACATGGTGGGTTTGGCTCATGCCTCACTTCTGAATCATTCCATGTTTCAGAGCTGCAGCGCCACAAGAGCTCAGATCACTGTACCTCATATCTGCCCTCAGGCCCTAACAGATAGAGCAAAGGGAGAGACACCACTGACATGAGCTGTACAGAGCTTGGGACCCCACTGGGCTGGGCAGCTCCAGTGCCAGACAAAGAGAATGTCATGCGCTCCTTATTCATGTCTGGCTTGTTACCATATGTTGGTGTTCAAGTTTTTATGGCCTTAGGTGCAGTTAGAAAATGAAAACAAGGTAGAAGACCTGGAGGATATCAATGTGTTTTCTAAGTGTGTTTGTTTAATCTGAAGATCCGGCAGAAAATATGGCATGGGGTGCTTGGCGTGGGTGGCAGTGGGTATCTGTGTACTTGGGAGTCTCACTGGCTGAGCACTTCACACTTGATCTCCTTGATTTCAGCTACTTCTGAAGGTGTCTGGGACCTTTCTTGCAAAGTGCCCAAGGCCATAATAAACTAGCATAGTCACCTGCACTACAAAGTCCCGCTGGGCAGAAGCCAGGGAGGAGAATGGTGCTGCCCCTGGAAGCAGAGCCACCTGCCCGACTGGACCAGTGAGTGGGGCAGCACAGAGGGACTCACCTCCCCGGGGCTGGGAGGGGGACCGAGAGGCAGAGGAGCTGAAGGAACCTCAGGGCCCCACCCCCCACCCCGTGGTTTCAGAGCAGCACCACCTCTCCGGGAGCAGCTTATCTCCCCCGCGCAGCAGGTGACACAGCCTGTGCCGCAGGCAGCAGCTCGCTGAAACCAGCGCTGCAGGCCACTGACAGATGTGGCTTGGCATCAAACTGAGCCAGACCCTGGTTGTTTCGGTACCGTGTTATTCCAGGCTGGGCCCAAATGCTCACAATGATGTCCACGAACGCCTTCCCAGGCTTATGTTCTTGGCTGAGATGGCTTTCCAGTACCTTAAACAACCTTTATCTACTCTTCTGTGCCATGAAGCTGAAAGCACACTCCAATAAAAACAGGGTAAATTCTTCACAGGCATGTTAGTAACGTGATCTTTCATCAACAGGTAAGCCCTTTTCTTCCTCTGAGATGGCACTGAACTCTGCAACAGTCACAGCAATGAAAGAGTCACCTGTAAATGACCAGGTTTCCTCCATAAAGGTAGTGAGGTAGAAATACGAGTAGTTAGAGAGACCATGAGGAAAGAGGAAAAGTCCTCATTCTCTGTCCTCACTCCCTCCACAATGTGGTTGTAGCTCACGCTGACTTGCCCAAGATTGCCACAAAGCAGTGAACGCAGGTACTACTGACAGGGTAACTCCAGTGACATGTAAGGCAGGAAAGGCTGAAAAAACAACTTTGAAAACTGGGCTGGGATTACAGACATCATTCAGAAGATGCTCAAGCAGAGCCGAAGATGGAGAACATGCTCATGGAAATAATTTCTGTGACTAGGTCCTTTCACTGGCACAGTCCATTTGTCCACATCAGTCCACATCAGGTTGTGACAACCTGATTTTCTTATAACAATCCCTGTCTAGCCATGTTTGGTCACTGCCTCAATGCCTTCTACATGTTTCATAGGTGACCTCAGCAGAATAATCCTTTCAGGCAACAGATTTTGATTTGTTTTGGGGAGTGGGGGTTCTTTTTTTCACTGGGTTTTTAGGTAATTATTTAGCTTTCAGACCTCTTTACTTGTCAGTTGCTTCTCTATTCTCCTAAAAGAGAAATCAGAAAGGGTGAAATGGGAATGCTCAGATCTGGATAAAGACACTGAATGGACCTGACTCTGAGATGGCTGTGTTCTGGCAAAGTGTCCCATGACAGCTAACGTGTAAACAAGGCTTGATGTGTACAGCATGGACGTAACAGAGCAAGAACCGAAAGTTAAAGCTGACAGCATCCTGAATAGACTTAGATGTTCCGTCACAGCTTGAGCCCCTGTGGCTCACTTCTTCTTGGTGCAGTTCTGTCCAACAGCCTCTTCAGTGAAGATACAGCTGATGCCACCAACAGGAGTATCACTGTCTGCATTCCTGTTTGGCTGGCAGAGCTGTGGCAGTTTGGGCCACAACAGTTTAGAAGTCCTTGTTGCTACCGCTATACCAGGAGAACACCAAGTTTCTTGGAGGCTTGGCCTCACCAGACCCCAGTCGGGGGGTGTGTGGGGGGTACCTCTCCCCAGAGGGACCCGGGCTGCAGGCTCACATGCTGTTAAGAGCAGGTGAGCGCCCGGTAATCCTCCGGAGGCTTTCTGGGCCGTACAACCTCGGCAACTAGTGATACTGGCAAACAAGCTTTTATTTTCTGTCCAAGCTGGCTTTTTAAAAAAATACACTTTTCAGTCCTTGAACTTGCTGAACGTGGTTTCTGTTAAGTATTCAAAGAAAGTTAATGTTGTTGTTTTAAGAAGAAGCCTTTGACAATATTGTTTTATAGCTTTTGTCCTTTCTTTGAAGCCTTAAACAAATGCCCTGCTTTGTTTAAACATTTGAATGGGGTTTTGTGGTCGGCATTGATAGTAATGGCTTAATCTGAAAACATTTTTAAGAACAAAATGTGGAAAAGTAATACAGTTTGAATGATAGGAAGCAAAGTAGCTAAAACATTTCCACATTGCAACATTCCCATTCTGTTCCCCCTTTAACCACTTAGTTCAGCGTGTTCATTCTTTAATTGTAACTTGAACTGGAATTTACTTCTCTGAAAGCACTGTATTTTTTTCAAAGACTTTTCTTTTTTGGTGGTTGATCATCTTCTGCATTTTTTCTTTCCTTTGTGTGAGACTGTGCTGTAATCTAGTCAGATCCATGCGTTTGCCTGTTCTCACAATGGCCTGGTCCTCCTTGCAAATACTGTTAATGAGTCTGTACCAGAAAAGGAGGGGGTTTTCCCCCTAACACATACGGTCTTGCTGTACTGAGGACAGGCAGTGAAAAAGAAAATTTATTCCAAAAAATCATGAACATACTGCTGCCTTTTGGGGTTTTTTTTCAGGTGTGTCATGCTGGGCTGGAAAATTCTGAAAGGGGTAAAGTGTATTCCCAGTGAGGAAATATAACAAGGTTTCAGTTGAGTGATCAAAAAGAAAAAGGAAACATATTCTTTCTCTCTTAGGCTATTCTGGGCCTAGAGCTAAATAGGATCAGAGCTGGTACTTCACTGTACATAGCAGCCATCCAGAGCCACAAAAATTAAGTTAAGACCTCTCAGGGCTGGAAGATGTAAGGGGAGCTATGGTAACACCTACCTAAAAGAGACTGGGGGAGGGGCTAGGTAGTCTGCAAACCTTAAGTAACATTCGTCAGTATTTCCTAGCTGCCTTCCATTTTTCCTTCTGTAGATGTAATTTAGGAGTCAACTTCCCATGTTAAGTGGTTTTGGCTCATGAAGGAAGGCAGCAGTCTGCAGAGGCCCCTTCTAAATTGTTCAGAGTAACAAAAGTCCAACTTACTTTGCTGTGCAAATTTTTTCAGTAAAATCAGCAAAAGGTAAAAGTGAAAATCTGTGCCCACACATGTATATACACATATATACTTATTTAAATCCTCTCCCTCTATCTCCTTTTCTCTCTCTCTCTTTTTTTTTTTTGGCCCAGTGAAAAAAATGTAAGGGCCAAGAAATGAATAGGCTTAGTTTCCAACAAAGCAGTTTAGGACGAGCTGTTGATCATTACCATGAGATGGATTTTTCTGCTCATATATCCTTCCTGAAGTCCTTCACTCAGTGAGACCCTCTTAGAGAAGTGTAATTTGACCCTGATGCCAAGGGGAAGGTGAAATTGGAAGAAAAGAACTCTGCCAGTGTTGCCAGCACTCCCAGAGTCTCCTGTGGGATTTTACTTCCCTGGCCTGCTAAAAAAACTGTGATCAGAGTAGGCAGAAGAGAAGGCGCTGGACAGTCTTACCACTTACTACCACTTTTAGCATCATTCCAACATCTCCTGAAATGTAGTGGATGATTCTTCTGCTCTCACCCATCCCCTCACAACGTTTTTTCAGTCCACCTTCTGCCTCTTGACTTAGTGTTTACAACACATCTGTGGTTACTGGCCAAAGCAGTTTCTCTGGCTATATGGCTACATGCTTGTGGGCAGCATGAAAGCGCAGCAAATACTCGGCCATCCTGATGCTGCTGTGTGTTTCCCACTTCCCAAAGTGCCTGTCCAAAATATGTGTGTGCCACCAGCAGAAAGTAGTGTGAGTCCAGCATCAGAAATGGAAGGTGCACTTTCCTCCTGTCTTCTTTTCCCTATTCAATGCACATTTTGTCTTTGAAGAAAGAAGTTTGTATATAATGTAACAGAAAGGTCTGTCATGACTAGCTCCCCAAGAATAATGAATCTTAACTGTTGTTAATGTTATCTGTGGCATATTTTCTCCCTAAAATGAAAGAGGATGAGGGTTTTTCCTACGCTTGCATTTTTTTTAGTAAACTGTTTCCCCTTCTCTTTAACAAAAGCTATGAAGATTTGTAATGGTGGTTATTGCCATGGCACCAAGATGTCTGAGGTCTTGAAATCTGAAATCATGTTTAACCATTTCATGCAATGCAGAGCATTTTAATGAAAATGTATACATAGAGAAAACACCATTGGAAAAACCCATTACAGAGATGTGGTCCCTGTATGACCCCCCCAGCTTGTTCCTAAGCAAATCTTCCAAAGAATTAAGCCCAGTTTGCAAAACTGTGGTTGTCCATGGCCCCTCTTCCGGCTCAGCTGTCAGTACCTTGGAACACATCCCACTCATCCAGCCCTTTGATATTAGGCTTTTGACCAAGGCATTTGAGGTAGGCTGGGCTCAAGTTAGGCTTTCCACAATTCTTCCATGGTTTTCACTCATCCTGCTTCATGATCAGTGGATCAGGGCACAGTCTCATAAAGGAATGGTGAAAGGGTCCTCAATATCTTGTGAGCATGTGGCACACATGTAGAGGATGTGTGCCCATAGAACAAGGCAGAAGGGAGAGGAAACTGTGTTGGGACACCTCTGCAGGGACATAAGATGCAGAGAGAGCAGGTGATGGATTCCAGCAGGTGGAAGAAAGTTAGAGGTTTCTCGGTTGCATTAAATGCAGACAAAGCCTGTCTTAGGGGGCTTATAGGCCCTGGAGCATCAAACCTTACCGGCTCTGACATATCTAAGACTGGGAGAAGAATGCAGTGTGCTCCTTCACCAGTCACCAGCTCTGGTATCTGGGATTCCACCAGCTCAAATGTGCCAGGAATTAAGTCTCCCCAGACAAACAGAGATAACATAGCAGAGCTCTGATCAAGGGACTGATATCAAAGGAGCAAATCTCTCAGCCCCGGGGATGAATCATCAGAGCAGTTTATTCCAACCTTTTCTCCTCCTTTCAAGTATCAGGTTCAATTGCAGCAACAGCAGCACAAAAGGCTTCGTCATCCTAGGTGCTGCAAAGACAGGGAAAACAGAACCAGGAGGAATGGAATTCACAGGTGATACAAGGCTGGGAGGGTGTTGCAAATACCACAGAGAACAAAGAAGTAATGCAAAAGGAACCTATCTTGCTTGGGCAGGGAGGAAGAAGGAAAGATGGGGGCTAGTCATGCACCTGGGGAGAAAGAATCCCAAAGGTAAGTAATCAAAGGGAGATGTCTAGAAAGAACAGCATGAAAAAAAAAAAAAAAAGGACAGGCAAAAGAGATGCATGTTTGGCATGAAAGCACTTGACAAAGATCTATATAATCTCATTTTCATGGGTGGGGAAACTGAAGCACCACATGGGCTCAGCAAAGGGCCTGTTATTGTGTAGCACCAGACACACCTTGACTAGGCAGAAACACCAGGTTGTCAATGCAGAAAACTTTTGTCCTACAGCTAAAGGGCAGTACGACACACAGTTATGGTGAGATTACGCAGAGAAGGTTACATTCTAGTCTGTGTGCCCTGCAAAATGAGGGGGATGAGGAGGAGAGGGAGGCACCAGGGAAGAGCAGGAGTGTTATAAAACACAGCTTCTGTCTGCCAAGCAAGTATCAAACCAGAATTGCAGCATCTCATCCTCTCTGCTTCTCAGCAATCTGTGGATCTAATCTTTGGTTACATGTAGTGGAAGATGTCTCTTGTCTGAAGGCATTCACGATGCCAGCTCCACTCAGGTTGCCCTTCCCACAAAGCAGGTGAGGACAGGTGAAAAGGGCTGAATAGGCAGACACAATGCCAGAGACGGGGCTTTGGTGAAAGTAAATAAGGTTGTATGTCACTTCACCTCTGCTACTTCTTCACAATCATCTAACCTGTGTACCAGCCCACTCTGGAACAGAGTTGAGCCGGAGGGCCACACCAGGTCTGGTCCTCTGCCTCATTACCATCTGCCTCATCACCATCAGTAACAGTTATGTTGGATGATGATTGTCCATCAGGTTTTACTGGGGCATCATCCTCATCGTTGCTAGATCTTAATAAACAACCTTGTTAATGGGTCTGTTTCCCCCATGAGCTGTCTTCACTCTGCAGGGCAAACAGGAGAAACACTGTCAACTCTGTAGAAAAATGGTTGATCTCTGAAGCCTGCAGCTCTGGCTCAGATGCACACCAGGAGCCACAGAATTGTTGCTGAGCTGTAGTCTGGTTTGGGTTGTGGTTTGGAGTTTGGAGGCTTGGTGGGGAGGGAGAGTTGCATGTTTTGTGGGGTGGTGGCATGGCATTCATATTTCAGAGTAGCCCTGTGCTTTGGCATGCCAAAATTTACCTCTGTGAGCTACCAGATGCTCTAAAAAATTATTACTGATAATTATATTGCAGATAAATTTAAGCTTTGCAAGGAGAATTTAGGGGTGGGAGTGGATGACAGCCATATATATGGACTACTTGCTAAGGGTGAGGCATCTTGGAAATGTACATGCTGCTAGCATGTTGCCACATAACCAGGCATGTCTCCACGCTACAGACAGGGTAACACAGAGTCAGCACCCTCCGGTAAGGTTGCATTTGATATCTTGTGTTTCCCTCTGGGTGCTGTGCTCTAGTAAGAATGAAACACCTCAGGAGCAAGGAAGCGATTCATGGCCCAAAGGTAATCAGTTTGGGGCGGGTAATGTTAACTCATTGGGAAGGCAACAGAGAGAGTGGGTGGATGGTGGCCTGTGGAAACCTTAGCATGAAAAAGAGCAGGAGAGAGTTTTTTAAAGGTTGTGATATTCTTTTGAGACCCAGGTGAAGAAATATCTTTTGCTCACAGCAGAAGAGGAATGTAGCAGAAGTCACCTGGGCTCACCACAGAAAGCAGAGCCCATGGGTTTCTCCCAGCCTCAGGCTTGGCGTCTTTACTGGGGTGGTGCCTGAGGAGCTGCAGGCTGCAGAGCCACCTGGCTGGCACTGCCATGCAATGAGCTGCAGGGACAGCACAGCACAAACCTCCACCTCCAGCCGCAGCGCTGCCAGCATCCCTGCCAGGCATCTCCCTCTCTCTGGCACAGCAGAAACCATCGTAAGGTGACCTTGCACTAGTGCAGGACGTGTAGTATGCAAGGATGGCAGTAGGAGCATCCACTGGGCCATGGTCCCTGTGAGACAAGGCTTTGGCTTGGATTTAAGCTCAGCAGGTCCCCTGTGACATGCAGAGTTTGGGATGGGATTAACACAAGTTTAGTCACTGCCCAGGATAACCCTCCCCCAAAGCTTTGTCTATAGGGCTATACATCTTGAAGAGAACCTGAGGCAAGGGAAGGACAGCAGCATGAAGCAGGGCTTAAAGATTAGCTCTTTAAGGGTAGATGGGGAAGCAGAGAGCAGGAGGAATGGGTTGAAACATCAGTGAAAATACAGAGAGAATCCCAAAAGTGTGAAGGAGAGTAACACCAGGTCACCTTCAGCTCTGTATACAGGCATACCCTGCAACACACAACATGAGGCAGAAGGAGCTACAGGAGAAATGGGGCCAGTGGGAAAATGCCATGTGGTAGAAGGAAGGACCAAGCAAGGTTCAGGGGCACAAGAAAGGCCTTGAGGTATGAGAGAGCCTAGAGCTGGTCAAGTAATGCAAGCCTGTCTCCATCCACACTTTCAGTCTACCCATCTCTGCCCTTCCTAAGGCCAAGAGGAGATGTCAGCCTGGTGAAAGTGGGCAGTGATCACCCCAAAGGAGTATTGATCCCTAGTTCTGGGCATGCACTAGTAGGTTCAGAGACATACATCAGAGCTCCTGTGAAGAGCAAGAAGAGCCACTATGACCTGGAAGGAGAAGAGGAGTTTAGTGAAATTCTAACTGCTTCCAAGGCCCTGGGAGATCATGGAAAGGAGAGGAAGCTCCTGCCAAGGAGCATGCATCAGGTTCCACTTATAGTGACTCTGGTGGTGCTTCTGGGGCTGGAGAAAAGACACTGCTCCACTGAATGGAAGAAGAGCCTCCATCACCCTCACTGTGCTGTTTCACCCTTTTTTTTTGTGGTAGCTGGGTCTCTGATGTGAACCACAGGCCAACCGCAGGTGAACCACAGGAGAACTGCAGGCTCGGCGGTAATTTTGTGGCCCTCTTGCCAAAGAGAGCCCCCCCGGGTGTGGCATGAGGGCTAGGCCATCACTGGAGCTGAGTGAAAACCTTGATTCTCTCTGCTGCAAACCTGGGCATGTGTGTATGGCTGTATGACTACAGTGACTCAGCTTTTGCCTTACTTTCCCCTGCAGGAGAAAGGAGGATGCAGATCTGCAAGCTGTGATTAAGGCTCTCAGAAGGCCTCACTAGAGCTGGCTGGGTGTGTGGACACATTGCACCTTTTCGTTACACTACTAGGGAGAATTAAGCACAATGTATTTGTGCAACGAAAGCGCTCACACTCACAGATCACACATCAGATATGTGGTCATCATGGCTATGCTCCAAAAACCTTCCCGGGAGCACCCAGGTCTGAGAGCAGGGCACACATCACCTTTGGCTCCCAGATCGCCCCAGTCACCCAGCACCTCCTGCAGCCCTTCGCACTGGCACCAGGAAGAGTACAACCCCTTTTCCTTGTGCCCCCTCTTGCACCACTTTGACTTTCCACATCAGGCAACGTAAAGGGATGATGAACCACAAGCTGTGCTATGCCTCTGCAGTGTCCATGGTGTTGTGGCACTGCACAAGCAAATACACCTGGTGACTGCACATCCTTTGCGCATCGCTCCTTTAAGGATTACCACAAGCTTTAGATTTTCCCAGTCTCTACTTTTAAAGTGTTACTAATTCAGTCTGACTCTTCCTTCAGCAGGAGAAAATGTGCTCTCTGTTTAGTTAACAAAAGGTTAAGTCCCAGTCAAAGGAAAAAAAAAAGAGAAACAATCTTTTCATGAGCTACCACTGTGCACTAAATCTTTGCTAAAGCGTAATTTCTAGCCAGCCCTAGCATCTGTGCTTTGGCTGCTCTCCCCTCACACACACAGCCATCAGGGGGTAGACTTTCCATACCCAAGGAAAAATGGGTATGCTCACACAGCAAAATTGCTGTTTGGAAGCACTGAAGCCTTCTACTAATGCAATGCTTTTAAATGTTGTTGCTGTTGTGACCAAAGCATTACAACACACATGACTACCTAAGAGCTATGTATGGTCAGTGTGAATATTATTCTTGTAGGAGAATGGAAAAAAGTCAGAATGAGAAAAAAGTCAAAGAGTAAAGTTGGTGTGATGCTGCTCCATTACTCCCAAAAAGTTTTGTCTGTGGCATGAAATAAGCCGGAAAGCATTTCTTCCAACACTTCTACGCTGACGGTTTTTCTGAGATGGATGAGACCCTACATATTGTAGTGCAGTGGTGGTATCTGTCCAAAGTGGGCTTTGCTGGCATTTGTCTTGGCCAGTTCTGTTTGTCAGGACCTTGTCTTGCATTAGGAATATACCTTGCTTTGTATTTATGGAAAGGCTGCTTCTAATATGCTCCTCTGCTAACTTTAGTCTAGCTGAGCCAATAAGTTCTAGCAATTGATGGTGTGTGAAAAGTGTGTGTTTTGGTCATGTTCCTCTTTGGGTTTGTGTGAAAAATCTCATTCAGCAGACAATCGGGCATCCTAATTTCTAGTCTGCAGGATGTGAGTAACTTTCTGCAGAGACTGATTGCTCATATCCTGTGGGGCAGTTGTAATCTAGCCTATACGTATGGTTAAGATAGTCTTGAAGGTGTTGCTTTCATAACGCAATGAAAATATAGCTATGGTCTGCTTAGTTGAAATTTTCAAAGGCCTCTCCCACCACACCCAGCTCCTTTATTGGTGGTGGCTGTTAAAACTTGACTGTGCTGAATTTATCAAATCAAGTACAATTTACGTGGGAACATGGTGATACTACATGGCTGGAAAACTGCTGTGATGTAGCTGGAGATAGGACCAGAACAGGTCCTTTAGCAAGCCCCCAGTTAAAAAGGACCACGACCAAGAAATATGTGTGCAGAAACTCATTGAGAAAGATGTGGAAGGACCCAGGCAATATTTGTCCTCCTTTCTCTTTCTCCAGCAGTGACTGTCAACCCAAGTGTAGCTCTCCACTTTTATTTGACAATGTCAAGATTTCATTTAGATGGGCATGAACTTCATTTAGATGGGCTCACTGACTTCCCCAGCGCCATCACTCTGTTCATGAAAACATCCAGGTGCAAGGAGGGGAAGTGGTTTGCTTAAGATCACTCAGCTGGTCAGCAGGAGAACGAAATGCGAGCTTCTTGGCTCAAAGCCCCTGCTCTGACCAGGAGATGGCACTGCCAGCTTTTCTGACTGAATCTGGCGAGCTTTTTGCACAACCACGCAGCATGGCCAGCAGTTCCAGTTCGACCCCAGCATGCCGAGCACCACCCCGTGATAAGACCTAAGTGATCCACCTTGTCCTGTTTGCTTGACTTTCACCCTGATTGTCCCTTCTTCCAATGAGGTTGCTCAGGTCAAAAGCCCAGAGAAGAAAACGCACGCTGGCACAATATCTTGCTGCACCCGAAATACCCAGCTACCACTCCTCTCCCTATCTACATCAGCCCCCTCCCTGTCCCTGTTTTCCCCTACCTCTCATCACAGACCTGTCAGAAGAGGTGCGTAGACGCTCCAAACAAGTGCTGTGTCATGTAGCATTACTGTCTGCTTTTAACCAGCAGGCTCAGCACTGCACTTGCATACCCAATATATTTGGAAGCACTCTGAGGTTTCCCCATCCTTCTCATCAACCGCTGTCAAGATCTGCTTTAGCCACAGGATTAAGAGACAAAGAGCACACCAAGTCCTGTTTCTAGCTGCTGAAACAAGATTATACCCCTTCAGTATGTCCCTTACTCCAAAACTGTCTGCATTTTTTTGTTCATTCCCGCTACCTCAGTATGCTCGACAGTCGTCTCTGTGTACGCACAGACCGCTGTTGGATGGGCATGAAAGAACTGTTTTGGATGGAGCACGGTGACAAAAAGACAAAGACTGCTGGGTGACAGCAAGTGCTGAGCTGCACATTCTTGGAGGATATAGCGTAGAGTTTATTTACCTCCTCTGTCTCACAGCTGCCTGCTCCCAATCCACCTTGTAGTCATGATCGCATGACTAAAAAGTGGGGTCTCCTACTGAGACACCTGATAGCTAGCTAACACTACACGGTAACCACTCCACCACGCTTCGTTCAGCTCCCCTCACAGCCACACCACTTTCAAGGAGTTTCCCATATCAGGTCTTCCCAATCACTTTTGCCTTCAGAGACCTGGCTATTCTTCACTGCATACTTCTTCCCTCTCCTTACCATGCAGCTTCATCCTGTCTCCTGCTTTAACTGCTAGACATTGCCAGCAAGTGACATGTTTTGGGTATATGATAATCCTCCCAGCTAGTTCACTACCGTGACCACCTCCTGCCTGCTCTAGGACTCTCTTCTGGAGTCACTGTCCCTGCCAGGCCCTCTCCTGCATCATCTTTCAGTGCTTCATTCCTTTCCATCCTTCCTTTTGTTCTGTTCCCTAAACATCACCTTCAATTTCAATTCAGCTCTGATCCACCAGCTGATGTATTCTTTTGACTGCTCTGAAACAGTGGAGAGTGCTCACTAGGCTTCGGGAATGCATTGTCCTTTGGCATGGACAGCCTCCTGTTTGTCCACATTCACATAACACCAGGGAAGGAAAGTAGTCAACTGTTTGTGTCCCAGAAATCTGTAGTCCCAGTCGTGCCATCAGTCACTCTTCCACTGATTTGCAGCATCAGAAAGTTGAAAAAGACAGCGACACAGCAACAGCAACAGTTTGCCCTGGCCTAACATCTTGGTATGTACAGGGAGATAAGGAATGAAAGACAGCATCTTTAAACTATTTTGTTGTGCAGAGTCTGGGAATTTTGGATGAAAGCTGTCCTGGCTAAGAAAGGAGTTTCACAATTAATTCAAATGCAAAAAGCATGTATGCAAGAGGTGGAAAAAAAAAGAATAGGCTATGGAGGAGGAGGAAGCAGCACTGCTTGGGTGCTGAAGGACAAAATTGGAAAGGCGTCTCAGAGCCCAGCTGGAGCAAAAACTTGCATGAGATAGGATGGATGACAAGAGGGTTTCTGTAATTACCCTAGTAGCCAGTCCAGAGAAAATACAGGTCTGCTAAGGAATGAGGGACAAACTAGTGGTGGATGCCTCAGCCTTAGAAGAAGCTGAGGTATTCAAAGTCTTCCTTGCAACAACCTGCAGAAGCAAAGCCTGCTCCCATATCTCAAAACATATCATAATGGTTTGGAAATTTGAGGGACAGCTAGGAGTAAGGCAGCGACAGCCTCGGTACTACATAAAGAGGCTAGATATATCACAATGCACAGGATTGGATAGGATACACCTCAAGGGTGCTGGGATACATCCAAAGCTGCTGAAAAAATTGCCTGATGTGATTATGAGACTGCAGTCTTTCATCTGTCATCCCTGACAGCTGGAAAAAGGGTATCATTGTGGCCAACTCTATGGAAAGCAAGCAGGATGACTTGTGGAACTCCAGACCAGCCATCCTTACCTCAGTACTATGTCCTCTTGGCATCCAGTGCCAAATGTGCAAAGGACGAGAATGTAGTCAGGAAAGGCTGATACTAGTTTACCGAGGACAAACTGACTGCCTTTTAAAATGAAAGGACTGGCTATATGGATTAGGGGAGAGTGGTTGATGTAATATACTTTGACGTGAGTTACACTGTAGGTAGTCTCACACAGCATACTCCTTTGGAAGGAGGAGGAGGTATGACAGCAAACCACTACTCAGCATACTGGGAAATGGGAAGACGTAAAATATCCCAGTGAAGGTGAATGACACCACCAGTAGACTAGCTCTTCCTAATTCCATGCTGGTGTCCTGGCAGCGTGACATTGCCCAAAGAGTTCCCTGAGCAACTCATCACGCTCTAACACCCTGACACAGGGTCAAATACATCAGAAAGACTAAGCATAACACCTATACCAGCTGATTATCCATTAAAATATTCTGTAGCACTGAAGGTTGAACTGAAGGCAGAGGAAAAGCTAAATAGACTACACAATGACATAACCAACTGCCCAAATATTAGCAGATTTCCCCCAGCTTTTTCAGGAGCAATATCTGGAAATGCAAGAAGCACACCACATCTATTGCCACCACATACTTTTGATGTTCTGCTGATATACATCCACTAAACATTGTTTTTCTTGACCATGTAATTTTTAGAGACACATTTGTCCATGAAACATTTGGCAGCTCCGTGAGGCCAGGGAATATGTCAATGGAGAATTCATAACCAGGGAGACAGGGTGAGAAAGCAAGCCTTCACACTAGCTTCAGCTCATGCATGATGGTCACAGGCTATTCCTTAAGAAAAATCCAACATTGCATCTATCTAGGCACAAGCTGCTGGGCCCACTAGCCTGTTCTGGTACAGTGACAGCTGTGGTGGGACAGCCAGCAGGATGTCTCAGTATATAAGGCATGAACTAAGACAGCAGGCCATACAGGTTGACTAGCATTTTTCTGCATACTGGGGTGTAGATAGGCTAGAGCAATACTAGAAGAGGTAGGTCAGAAGCTGTGAGGCAAAAGGGCAATTGCAGCATGCCAATATCTGCAGGCTAGTATGGATCTGGCATGGGTGGGGATGGGACCCCATAGTAGCATTTTCTGACCCACGTGACAGGGTGCTTCAGAGAATAAGGCATTGTTGCTTTCTTACAGCAAAGCAGCCCTGTGTTCAGATTTCTGTCCCAGTCCACTGAGAATAAGGAGCTGGCATTAAAGGCATAGACAGGAAATATGGAGAGGAGGGAGCTTATGGCTTCCAGTTATAGGGTGATCAATGTTGAATGGAAAACCCCAGGTAGCAGGACTATTTTGGAGGAACAGGTGATTTTAAAAGGCAAATAGGGAGAAAGGAAACACAGCAGGGTGATGAGAAAGTCTTCTCCAGTGTGGAGACCTCCCCACAATTCACTCATAAACCTCCACCACCTGTCCCTCTTAAGCTTCCCTTCCAGAGACACCGTTTTTCCTCATGATCAGCACAGATGTAGCTGCTAAGAACTCATGTCCAGTCCCTCCTAACCCCCTGAGACAATGCTCCCTCTGCTCATGAGACTACTGGTCTCAGCACAGTCACCCACAGCATTGAACCCTAACAGTGTGGTGTTGGCACTGAGGCTGGGAGGGATGGCAATGGGCCACATGCAGCTATGTCTTTCAGTGCAATTGATTCCTCTGTTGCCTCATCTACCTCCTCCAAGACGACACTGGCACCCCTCAGTCTCCAGAGTTCTGTAAAAAAAAAAAAAAAAAAAAAAGAGAGAGAAAGAAAAAGAAAAACACAGTTCTGAGGGTTTCATACATGTCTGTCAAAATTTCAATATGAACCAAGGGGGCAGACAGGGGGACATAACCTGAAATTATGTTATTTCAAAAACTAGGACAGATAGAAAGTCTGGTTTAAACAGAGAAACATCTTCTATCCCAATACCTTGGCCTGTGCTTTTAATGCCCTGCCTCGAGCAAGTAATCAAGCACACTGTACATGTACAACTAGAGTGTTCACACCCACAAACCACACATCAGAATTTTTTTATCTCAGCAGAAAGACCTGGCCTCTAATATGAGTCTAAAACTTTACTCTATGAGTGCAAAACTCCAATCTGGGTTTGCAGTGTTGGTGGGAAGCCACTTCAAACATGGTTTTCACGGCTATGCTCCAAAACCTTCCCGGGAGCACCCAGGTCTGAGAGCCTGAGAGCAGGGCACACATCACCTTTGGCTCCCAGACCGCCCCAGTCACCCAGCACTTCCTGCAGCCCTTCGCACTGGCACCAGGAAGAGTACAACCCCTTTTCCTTGTGCCCCCTCTTGCACCACTTTGACTTTCCACATCAGGCAACGTAAAGGGATGATGAACCACAAGCTGTGCTATGCCTCTGCAGTGTCCATGGTGTTGTGACACTGCACAAGCAAATACACCCGGTGTCTGCACATCCCGTGTCAAGTGAGTGCATTTGGGTGTGACCATTCTTGTGTCCCTTTTGGCTTCCAGTCCAGAGACGGCGTCAGGGAACTGAGGTGTGCCCTGCCTGCTCTCCTGCCCCAGTTCAGGTTGCAGTGGCTGCTTCTGGCTCCCAAGAGCTGTCAGTATTTCCAGGCACGAGTCCCACCATTCCCTCCCTCCCTCCCAACCCTCTCAGCAGACTTCACTCATTTAAGGCTTACCACAAGCTTTAGATTTTCCCAGTCTCTACTTTTAAAGTGTTACTAATTCAGTCTGACCCTTCTTTCAGCAGGAAAAAACGTGCTCTCTCAGCTCAGTTTAGTTAACAAAAGGTTAAGTCCCAGTCAAGGGAAAAAACCCAACCTTTTCATGAGCTACCACTGTGCACTAAATCTTTTTCTAAAGCTTAATTTCTAGCCAGCCGTAACATCTGTGCTTTGGCTGCTCTGCCCTCACACACATAGCCAGTCAGGGGGTAGGTAGACTTTCCATACCCAAGGAAAAATGTCTCTCTTTACTTTTGCTTTTTTTTTCCCTTCAATTACACTTGGGAAAAAGACTTGCTCACACAGAAAAATTGCTCTAAACAATTCTCTAAAAATTGCACTAGTACAATGCTTTTAAATTTTGTTGTTGTTGTGACCAAAGCATTACAACATACATGATTACCTATGAGCTATGTATGATCAGTGTGAATAATATTCAGTAATAAGAGTAAAGGTGTTTTAGAAGAAGAGTAGAGGTGCTGTGATGCTGCTCTATTACTCCCAAAAAGTTTTTCTGTGGTGTGGAATAAGGAAGCTGGAAAACATTTCTTCCAACACTTCTACACTGACAGTTTTTCTGAAATGGATGAGCCCCTGCAGATTTCAATGCAGTGGCGGTATCTGTTCACAGTGGGCTTTGCTGGCATTTGTCTTGGCCAGTTCCGTTTGTCAGAATGTGTCTTGCATTACCTAACACAGTTAGGAATATACCTTTACGGTAAGGCTGCTTCTAACATGCTACTCTGCTAACTTTATTCTAGCTGAGCCAGTTATATTTTGCATGCCAATCATTTTTCCCTGGCTATGGCACTTAATAAGCATTTTTAATGCCCCCCTTCAAGCAAGCAGAACCCCAGCTTTATAGACCAAGAGGTGAGGTCCCACTGCTAGGAAGGCTGTAGCTCTGAAATAACTATTTCTTTCAGCTGCAAAGGTTCTTGTGAGCATTCATGGTGGAGAGTACACCCATATTTGCCTAACCTGCTTGTGTCAAAGTTCATACTCTTCTCAGGCTCTGTTCCCCCTTCTCACATTTATGAATGCCTCTACCTTTCTTACAGATCTCAGGGGTTTTTTAGCTTGCATCTCATTCCTCCTTTCCTCAGATATCAGCAATCCACTGTTGTCTTTTTACTGGTTGCTGCAGTACATCGTCATGATCTTCACTGTTTTCCTTCTGTACTCAGCCTCCTACGGGCTCTTCCATACATCGTAAACTTCTCCAGCCACACTGCTGCATTCATATCCCTCCACAACTTCACCACTGCTCTCAGTTTTCATCTTCTGCTGGCTCTGCATCCTTATGCCTTCCTCAGTGGAAAATTATTCTGGTGACACTGTCCTAAATCTTGTGGACTCTTTAGGTCATAGACTTGCATCAAAGACTAGACTCAAAGCAGAGCTATGAGGTCAAGATGTGTCAGTGACAGCTTTGATCCATATCAGAGAGAGCACTTTGAAAGAAATAAGTGAAGCAGAGGAGAGAAAAGATAGTCCAGACCACACCACAAAGTATGTAATGTATGAATACAAGTTAAAAACAAGATAATATGCAGTCTCGGTGACAATAGCAGTTGGTGACAGGAACATAAGGAAAACAGACAGCTGAGTACTTGATGGCAAATTTGTTCATGATTGAGAAGAGAAGAAAACAGGATGAAACAGAGACCAGAGCAGAAATAAAAGACTGGGTGATGTTTGATCAGGTTGATCATTGCTTGAATGGCTAGTTACTTGCTTAGTACACAATCTACAATGGTCCCACACTGCATGCCACAGTGACTGGTGCACCAATGTGACTGCCTTACACAAATCCGTGTGACCATTTGCTAAACAAAAAATGGTTGTGCAATGCAAGCAGAAAACAGACTTAGCAGGTCAGTCATGTGTCTGACAGACATGCTGAAGCTGTGTCTCATAAAGAGACAATTCTTGTAAACACTGTGCATTTTAGTGGGGTATAGCATAGAAACAAGGTTTACCACAGCAAGTGAATTGTTTAATAAGGTACACAGCCTGCCTCCACTAGAAATGGTATACTTTTAAGTAGCACCAAGTAAATTGTCTTAGCAATATACATTTTAGGAAACAAAACCATTTTCTTTCCCCGATTTCCCTGAGTGCTGTCTCCTCCCAGCAGCATACTGTGAAGACAACTGTGTCTTGTCTGGTATTGCACACTGTAAAGGCAGGGCCAGGCTAAGGCGTAAGCATGACAGACCAGAGCCACATACCCCAGGTTTTCCAGTAGGCATCCCACCTGTCTTCAAAGAGTCCTTCTCAAAGTGAAGAAAACCTTGGAACTGTGTCCTTGGTCTGGTCTACAGAAAGCCTGAAAAAAACCACAAAGAGGGGTAAATTTTCTGTGCAACTCAGTGTGATCTACCTGCTGGCAGGACCTTTCTCATTATGTGTACAGCAGGAGAAAAGGTTGGAGCAAGTCACCTCCTGCTGCTGCTCCATTGTGGCCCCACCACTGTCAGTGTCCACACCTTCCTTCCTCTCAAATGAAATTAGTGATGGTGCAGTCCCCCACCAAACTAGCAAATGTCCCTTCTTTGAGGACTACTTAGCAGCTTTGCTTGGAGGTAAGACTGCAACACTGCTTGGACTCTCACCCAGGTACCTTCCCAAGGAAGATGCATCTCCAGTCTCCCCAGCTACTGATGTCTGGAATTTAGAAAGAACACAAAATCAGATATAAAGATTTGCACCCAGCAGTGAAATTTACCTCCAATAAAATGTTTGGGGTTTTTTTTGTCACATTTCTCCTCACAGAAATTAACTGCTTTTCTGGTCTGGTAGACAAATCTGTTCATCATAAGTAACACATGCAAAAAGCAACAAATTTTGGCAGTGACACTCTATCATGCTACAGGCTGTAAAATAGCACTGAAGCCTTTGATATGGTTGATGTCACTTTGACACTTGGGGATCTTCTCTTGTCCACTCAACAGTAGTTTCTCTCCTAGAAGGGTTCTCCAGTGATGTAGTTACTCATACGCATCCTACGGCCTTCTGGTTCCACAGACACAAGACTTTATGCCATTTGGGGTTTTTCAGTTTAAAATGGGAATAGTAGTAGTAAGGGAACTTAAGGTGATATGCATGGAGGCTGAGAGAAATGGTCTTTTCCACTAGAATAAAACAGCAAATCTGGGATGCTGCGCTAGTCAGAAATGTTGCAGGGCAGAAGCTGGGGACATTCCAGGATTTAGTCCCAGGCTGCAATAAAGTAAGAAACAGAACACCAATACTTAGTTCTATAGTTTATTTTAAAAACAGGAAACAACCACATTAATAAGCGTATAAAACCCATCCAAAATATTCACAATGCTGTTACAGAAAAAGAAAACAAAGAGATACCGTGTGAGAAAGACCTACACATTTCAGTCCAAGCCAACACACATCTCTGATGCAAAATACGGAATGCACTTATGCACAGCTGTAGGGGGAATTTCCTAACATATAGATGCCCATATAGAAATATCATATCTAGAAGTGCCGGAGGGTTAAAGGGCACAAAAATCTGTATAACTGAGCCAAAATATGAAAGTTGAGAAAGTAATGTATAATACTTCTGAGAACAAATATCTGGCATGGAAGCCCGACACAAAGCTAGGGAAAACTGGTTGCAATAGGACTGCATTGTGCAAAGCTGGAAGATTTCAAATGAAGTCACAGGGAGTATTTCACAGCAGCAACTGTTACTGATCTTTGCAACTGTTTCTCAGTAGAGAAGGTAGAAGTCACTAGTTACTGAAAATGCCGGATACATGCCCCTAGAATATACATCAACAGGAACTTCTCTGACCTGCTCTGAAGCTGTATGTTGTCAAGATCACCTGGGTTATCAATTTTGCTCATTCCTGTCTTTCTGAGCCTTTCTTCCTTTTACCCACCTTGGAATCTGTGGGCCTGCCTCTCTTCTGGGATATCCAGCAATGAACTCCCACATGAGTTTGCAGGTAGACCCAAGTTCAAGTCTGAAAACGGAGATCTTTTAGAGCAGGAGTTTAAACTGGACCTACCTCTGTGCTACCTTTAGCTAGCTTGTGCAGGTCTGGACAGACACAGGCCTGGAGTCTCTCTCGACACAGCGCTGCAGTCAGTGAAGCAAAGCTCCCATCCCTTGATTGCAAGTATACTGTATGTGCTACTTTTTGCCTTCCTGAACTGAACTGTGCTAGCTTGGCAGCAAGGGTAGATGTATACATACTCTTGATTGCCTCGCAGTATGACAAGCGGGGAGCCCAATATTTACTGATGTACAATTACTGTCTGCCATATCCCTTTTAACAGAGGCAGTATTACAGGTCTGTACACATCTACACAGCATGCTGCACACCAGTGGCATAACATCATGCAGGTCTTCTAGAGAAGACACATGGGGCAAAAACAGATGTTTCGCACTGCTATGCTAGCAAGTTCCAGTAGCTCTGGTCTCTAGTCCTGAATCTCTACCTTTATGAACTTACCTGCCATAACTGACCATGCCTGTGTCCAGAAAGGTATTTATAAGAATAATTGCTAAGAAAATACAGCTTTGGAAAATGTTATCCTTGCACACCTTTAAGTAATAATCTGCAAATTTCAAACTTTCTGACCTACTAGAAGACAGCAGAAGGCAGGCAGGAAAAGTTACCTTCTGGTTTGCAATCACCACCTTCAATCATCTCATACAATGCTTAACCATGACTGAAAATGTAAACTAACACCACCCATTTGCTGCAATACCACACTTTCCAATCACTCAGAAACAGTATTTAAAATTGGCACCTAAAAAAATCCCAAATAGAGATTTTGGTGGACACACAAACATACCTCATCACTAGTACGCAGTTCTTTGCATTTCTTTCCAGAGGGCACAAATAACTTAAGTGATGTGCATAATTGGCTCTGTTGTACATACCATCCAAAATGCCCAGTCTCCTGTTTAGTACCACATTTCTCCTTTACAGTCTTATTGCACCTCAAGTCTACAGCATCTTTTGTTAGAATAGCTATTTCTCTTAAACGTCTTCAATTTCTTTATCTGTACATTTTTGTACACCATTAAAAAAATAAATATTTACAAAGTGACATACAAATAAATAAACTTAAGTAAAAGTATGCTTTCTGTCTATAAAAAAAATAAAAGAGCAGGAAAAAATATGCATGTAACTTGGTCCCCTTTTTCCTGAGGCTGAAAAAAGTGCACACTGGAAAGGAAAAAGCAAGGAGATGGCTTTTTGGTAGGCTTGTTAAATTCCAGTGTAACACTGCACACGCAAAGAGTAGACTCAAAGGGCCGGGGACTTGTTTAGTGGGTCGCTTCAACTCACTACAAAAATAGTCATTAGATTCAAATGCGTAATGGTCACTGCGTGCATAAGTATGCTAACCCCAAATAGCAATTATAAGGTGAGAAAAGCAAAAATATTGCCAGCTCTTCTCTGTTCTGCTGATGTTTGTAACAGGGAAGATGAAAATATTTTTGCAAGTGCCAGGTGCCTTCCAGTACTTGAAAGTGGGATCACCCATATCAGATTTGCTTAATGCTGGTAAGCCTGGCAGAATGGGGAAGTATGTGGGTGCAAAGAAGAAAATAGCAGCAATTGAGGGGGGAAAAAAAGGTCCCAGTTCTCATTGTTTTCTTTGCTCATTCCTTTAATGACTCTTTAAGCATGTCAGAGTCAAAGAAGGAGCGTGTCATGAATCTCAGGCAACTTCTTTGTCAGGCTGTATGCTGTTCAGCTCCACCATGGGGTTCTTCTCTACAGGTGACGTAGGGCTAGCTTCTGCTCGTCCTTCAAAACCCCTGGAGATGTCTTCAAAAGTCCTGCCCTTGGTCTCTGGCACTTTGAAGAATGTGAAGACAAAGAAGATGACCAGGAAAACAAGGAAGATGAGGAAGACATAGGAGCCACATAGTTTCTGCAGGGAGAACAAAAGCAGGAGGTTTTAAGTTGAAAAGTTCATAGACCTAAATGCAAGGTGGTCATTTGCTGTTGACAGGTCAAAATTTAACACCTTTCTCCAACAATGCTCTTACTGACTTTTTCCTCAACACAGCATTGTTTAAAATAAGAGCATTTCAGAAGCCCACAGGTACCTGATTTCACATTCCTGGGAGTGACCAAAATTGAGGCTTTCAAAGGGGAAGTCTGATGTGCTACACTTAATCTTCAGTAACAATCAGAACACAGAATCAGGGACTTCTGAAGACTGACCAGCTTTCTTGTCAAAAAGCAGGGACAACTTCAAGGAGAGACCAAGTTAAGTGTCATACAGTCATGTTTTGAAGTCTCCAAGGATGGAGAGTCTACAACCACTCTGGACACTTATTCCAATGCTGCAGCACTCACTGTGCTTTGCAAACTGGGTCCTTACCTCTGCATAGGGGAAGAGCATTCCCACCAAGAAATTAGAGGTCCAGTTGGAACAACCAGCCACTGCCATGGCTGCAGGCCGTGGGCCCTGGCTGAAGAGTTCTGCCACGATGAACCAGGGAATAGGGCCAGGGCCAATCTCAAAAAGAGCCACAAAGCCAAAAGTGGCAACAATGCTGATATATCTGATCCACTCCACAACATCCTGCAAGGGAACAAAACATGATCAGATGCAATTTGAGGCAAACATGGCACAGCACAATGCCATCTCCAGCACCACAACTTTTTCCAGCTGCACTGTGAACAGTGTGGCATGGTTTCTGCAGTTAGGAAGTTGTGTTCTCCACCGCACACTCAGCTCTAGCCCCTGCTGCACCTGCCTACAGGGCAGAATTGCAGGGCAAGATAGCTGTATAGTCTTATAGGTTCCCTGCTGGGGTCAGTCTGGACAAGAACAGCAATTACTCACCTTCAGAGCTAAAGCGATGGTCATAAGAACAGCACACACAGCCATGCCACCCAAACCAACTAAATGGAGGGTTCTTCGCCCTGCACGCTCCACCAGGAACAGCTGGAAACATGGCAGAAGTAAAAAAATTGTGACTTTGGTAGCAAGAGCTGAAGAGGTTCCCTTGCTCAGTGTGCCCTGCTCCTCTTTCTTTTATCTGCCTGTAGCCCTCAGTGCAGGTCCCCAGGCTGCCCCATCCTTGGCATAATTTTTTCCTCTCTGTCTCTTGCTACTGCCTTCTGTCATCATTTTATCCCCCCATGCACTCCTTTTCACCCTCCCTTTCTTCTAAAATGATAATGCTTCTTTACCCCCCTTGTCCTCCCACAATGCTTTTAATACACTCTTTTCTTTGCTCTTATAGGCCATTGCCCAGCCCAATGGTCTGCCACAGCCTGGCTACTGGTCTTCAGTCACACCTCCCAAAAAAGCCCAGGCAGACAAGTTACCTCTCACCATAAGGCCCTGTTCCACTTACCGACACAACAGTGAAGACTGTGTTTACCACACCAGCTCCAATAGTGGCATACACAGGCTGTGTGATGCCAGCTCTTTCAAAAATCCCAGTAGAATAATAGAATACCTGGGAAGAGAAGCAAAAGTTGGAGACTGTCACAATTCCAGTGTTTGACAGCGTGTCCCTTGTTTTCTGTCTAATGGCTTGCAGGGCCAACAGAGAGTTTCTAAGAAGCACTCAGTAGTATAAACCAGCATACTTCCAGTCAAGGTTCATTCACTTAATGCAAGACTGCAATATCTTGCCAGGGTGTGTGCGGGAAAAGTGAAAGCCAATATAACCTCCACCTTCCATCTTAGCAATCTCTGCTAAACAAAACAGTGACCTCCAGTCAAAGTGCAAAGAGATTTGGAAGCACAGTTCTCTCAACATTAGTGGCAAGTGCAAGTGTAGCCCAATACAAGGAATGCCCAGCAGATGGGACAGACAATAACTCACAGCATTTATGCCCGAAAGCTGTTGGGAGAGCTGCAGCATGATGGCAATGATAATGGCTTGACGGTAGTTTGGAGAACGGAAGAGCTCTGGCACAGTTGCTTTCTTTTCCTGGGACATTTTAGCACTCTCTTCTTTCATCTCCTGGATGTCTTGAGACACATCATGTGTACCACGGAGCTTCTGGAGGACTGGAGGGAACAAAAAAAAAAAAAGACAGGTATAATACACTCATGGCCAGTAGGTACCCCCCCACCCTGCCCTGCTATTTCAGGGAGGGCACACTGGGAAGACTGGATCACCTGTCAGTCAGTGTTTGGGCCTGCTGCATGGGAACCATCAAGCCTCTACATGCAGCCTTGCTTATCTTTTCAATCCAGAGGTCGGAGTGTTGTGGTCATTATGGAATCCAGGCCCCAGCCCTGCTCATGATGCTTGATCTCCAAACTCATGTTTGATCCCTAATTCTGCTCACACACTTGTCAGTGCTGAATCCATCCCTCTGCAGCAGGAGAGGGAAACCCCCCGCCAAGCTCCTTGTTAAACAGCAGCCCATTTCCTGCCTTTCAGGAGGAGCCGACAGCTGCAGGAGTTAGCCCTTCTACATCCCACCAGGCCAGGTGTCACTCCTCACATCTTAATCCCACCCAGAGCCTCTGCTAGGATGCCAGGTTTCTCACAGTTCCCAGCACTGGTGCAACCTAAAGGATGGGTAGGCCTGGTGCCCTCTGGGAGTCACACCCTGATCTACCACAGGCTCCACAGTCAGTCCTGGCCTCCCACTCAAGTTGAGTGCAGGCTGGGAGCCAGAATACAGCCCTGCCCCTTCATAGACAAGTTCTTACCTGCTTGTGCTTTCTCCTCCTCCATCTTGTTGATCAATAGGAAACGGGGGCTCTCAGGGCAGAAGAGAAGAGCTACACACTGCAGGACTGCTGGAAGGATCGTGAACCCCAAAAGCAGTGGCCAAAGTGCTTCAGTCCCCATGATTCCCTCCAGGCCAAAGATCTACATCAAGAATTGGAGGGAGAGAGTTATTTAAATACTCCAATTCCTCACCCACACCAGTATGACAGGACAATATACCAGACCTGATGGCAAGTGCTGCCCACCTTGCCCTCCCCCAGCCCTCCTTTCCCCTGAGGACTGGATCAGGTTCTGTCAAGCCTACCTGGGCCACCAAGATGCCCACAACGATGCCCAGCTGGTTGAGAGTGCCAAAGGCTCCACGAAGGCTAGTTGGTGAGACCTCACTGATGTACATGGGCACAAAGCCAGTGCAGAGACCACAGAAGAGACCAATAATGAAGCGGCCGATAATCAGCATCTCCACTGCCTTTGCCATTTTAGAGAAGGCCATGAGCGTGCCACCAGCAAAGGCCAAGATGTTCACCAGTAGCATGGAGTTCCTCCTGACAGGGTAAAGACGTCAAGACTGAGCTTAAAACTGGCAATACAGTGGGAAAAATCATTGGGAGAGGGTTAAACCTACCCCTGAGTCCCCATCTCAGGGGTGGGAGAATAAAGTAATTCCTGTTCAACTCCTGCCTTGGCCTGCAACCCTTTCTTTTTGCAGCCCACACATTCTTGCTTCCTCCCCAGCCGCCGCCGCCTCCTCCTCCCTTCCTCTCACCTCTGCCCTCTTCCTCCTAACAATCCATTGTAGAAGTGAAAAATTCCCTTAAAGGCTTGGATCCCTCTTCCCAACTCACCTGCCAAATCTGTTGACAAACAGGCTGACTGAGAACGAGCCGATCATACCTCCTACCGAGAAGATGGCCACAGAAAGGGACCACAGAGAAGTGAGAAGCTCCGGGGAGACAGCCTCCCCACTCCGTTCTGAGAGGGTTCTGTTGAAGAACCTCTGGATTATCTGCAAGAGAAACCAGGTGGGGACAGAGTTACAATCCAGTGGGAGGCATTTTGCACTGGGGAGTGGGGAAATTACTTCTGAGGTCTTTCTTCTGTTTTTATGGAGGCAAGAAGCAAGGATAAACCCTAAAAATTCAGTAGGCAGCAACAAGTCATATAAGGGGAAGATGAGGGTGCAGAAAGAGGAAGTTAATGAAAGTTCAGTAGACAGCTAGCAGTATAATGAGGGAGAGATTGCTTCACTGAACATGGGGGTGGGACAGTGTTTATTAAGGAAAACAGGCTTATCTTCTGAATGTTTATGGATGATGCGAGTCACTGGTGGTGCTTGGGAGGGGGCGTGAGACAGATGGGAGTGAGAGGGAGCAAGAAAACATGACAAGAGAATGGAAGGGAACATTTCTGATGATACCAGAACTCTTGACAGCAGGGACAGGCTTTCTGGGATAGAAAGTTTAAGAGACACAGAAAGTTTCACTGAGGTAAGCCTGAAAAACTACAGCATTATGCAAAACAATATTTTGCTGTCCCATGGGGATGTGACAAGGCTGTGTTGCTAATTTCCAAAGCATCCTCTTTGATAATGAGGGAAATTCTGCAAGGGCTGAGTGGGACACAGCCTCAGAGTTTTTGTCCCCAGCAGATGGCAGCAGGACATTATCTAGAAAGGACCCCCACACACACCTCCTCCCCCCAGCGTCTGATGTGACATCTATTCCCGGAGACAGGGTGGATGTGGTATTGGTGACTCAGTTCCTGAGAGAGAGGAACCGTCCTATAGTTACAAGGAAACCACATTTCTCGTTTTCTGCATCTTTTCTTTCTTAGGCTACAGTCATGAGATGCTTTGGTCAGAGTGCCCCAGTCACCATGCTTTTAGCAAGCACTGAATCTACACTTAGCACAAGGAATGAATAAACAAATAAAATAAACAAGGCTGAGATGGTCCCCGCGATAAACTAAAGTAACCACAATCTCTACCAACCCTCAACGCTGTTCTCTACATTCCATCTGCCATGGCTGGTTTATTCCAATTCAAAACTGAAGTGGCTCATATTCCTCCACAAACCAAATACAGACCTACCAGGAAATGGCAGATGGAGCCCTCCTGCCCCCTCTGAACTCCTAATTAAGAGAATTAACCTCTCTGCTTGCTCTCTCTCCTCCCCAAAACTTGGTACTTCCTGTCCATTGTTGTAGTTGAGAGGGGGTTTTGGGTGTAGTCTTGACTTTATAAACCAAAACTAAATTAGCAGCTGCTTGGGAGACAGCTACTCTCCTTTCTACATCTTTGTTTTCCCATCAGCCCCTCACTCATACCATCTCCTCAACTCATTCTCCCTCTCACCTTCTCCGGAGCATTGATGACACCAGTGTTGTACCCAAACTGGAGAGATCCAATGGCAGCAATGGCAACAGCATAGATAAGGGGTGCTGTGATTTTCTGTGGAAAGAGAGAGAAAGCAATTATTTAGTTAATTTGGTTATTCATGCTTTCTACACAACTTGAGTTTCTCTTCAGCATAAACAGCAACTGCAGCTCATAGGTGCCATGTGCAAGTGCAACAAGGACAGGGAATGGGCTTTTTTTCCCAGCAAGGGTGGGTACCAGTAACAGAGACCCTGAAAAGGGAGATGTAACTGTAAAAAGTTCTGTGACTAGAATTAGGAGGGCCTGTCAGGACCTCCCCTTTATTATCTCCTGACCTTCATCAACTATTATCAGCTCATTAGTAATGAATACACTGGCTGCATTAGTGGCTGTTATTTTGGGTTGATCTGCTTTACAGAAAAGCTTTTGCTGATCTCTGGCATGTCATGAAATAAGGGTCTAACTCTTCCCCGTGCCAACTGACAAGTTCCCATAAATTGAGTCTCAGATCTGCCCATGAGCTGTACTGGCAGTCACTCCTAACTGTTAAAATGTGCACTCTTCAGCAACAGGCCTGCTTTTCCCAGGCTAGAGCTTCCCAACCCTGCCCCAGGGTACCTGGCAGGCAGCCTGCCTCACAGAGGCACCAGTGCTGCCAGCCGTCCCATTTATTTTTCTTGAAGTTGTGGCAATGCTTGGTATTTTAAATGAAGCACAGTCCCTGGAATTTGAGTATATGTGAATCTCTATTTATTAAAACAAAATAAAAACTGCTGAGCCCTTGGAGCCATAGAAGAAGCTTGAAGGTCCAACCTCAGAAGGCCCACAGACTGAGAAACTGTCAGAAAGTCAGTGAAAAGCATCTGACATTTTCTGCGTTTTTAAAGCTGGAATTTAAGCCAGCTCTGTGTTATGGAGGCGTGGGGGAGCAAGTGACTCAGGAGTTGGCACTTATACAGCCAGTGCTTGAGTTGGCACAATTTGGAAAGATGGTGTTTCTGTCTTAGGAGGGATTGGAAGCTTTTAAAAAAAAGTATTAACAGTCCCTTTTCCAAGGCTTTCCAATTATTGTCCTAAGGCTGGCAGTAGAGAGAAGTAGTCTGTGGGGCCTGCTGCCACAGCTCTTCCAGTCTCACTTTCCAGCTCAGCAGCTCCCAAGGCTGCCCAAACTTTTTGCCAATAACCTTCTGCCAGTGCTCACACCACCTTTACCAATCTTTCAAGCCAAGCATGTAGGTGCTTCTGTCCTGCACAACCCTCACACAGCTACCAGTTAGGCCCCAGTAAACAGAAACTGGGGAAATTGCTCTCAGGCACAGTTTCCCCCACCTACATCATGTAAATGTCTCAGGCTGAGCTCTCTTCCTGCCAAGAGGCAAAGGGGACAGACAAGGTCCTTTTCTTGCAGGGGGCAGATGATTCCTGAGGTAGTGTTCACACCTGAACACACTCTAGGGGGTCTAGACCTTCTCCCTGCCACCCTGTGACCACTCCCCTCATTTTTGTGGCACGGAAATTTGGCACAGAACCACAAGGACACAGCACTTTCAAAGCACCTGGATGTCTGTAAAAGGGCATTAAGACATCTAAGCACTTTTAGGACTCCAGGCCAGGTCATCTCTAGTCAGCAGGTATAGCAAAGCTGAGGACAAAACCTAGATCTCCATATTTTCAACACAGTGACTCAACATAAGAGCACCTTTCCCCCCTGGGCTCTGCTTTGTCATAGCTTGCAGTGGTCACAGCTAGACTTTTTCTTTCGGGTACAGCAGGGACCATAGGGTACCTGCTTTGTGGTACCCCTTACCTACATGGCACATACCTAAGCTGTAAGAAGGTCAGTTCTTCTACCCTCTTTCATACTCCCTTCTCCTGGCTGTTGCCTGCTATTCATCTCCCACTACTGAGGCATCACATGGCCTGGCCCATCTCCTCCAGTGAGCCAGACCATGATCTAATGTACGGATCATTTGTTACTGCTGGAAGTGCCTCACTTCCCAAAAGACAAACAGGGAGCTCAGAAATAGTACAGCTACACCCAGCCTATCCAAAGGCTCAAGGCTGAAGTCTATAAACCAGGAAGGAATTCAAACCACCATCCCTCCCCTCCGACCACAGGCATCAGCAGCATTCATTATCCAGGAGATGTTTCTCACCAGCCCCGCTTCTTCACTGACTGGAACCTCTGAGCAGTACAACTTGTTGAACCCAGCTAGAGCAGCCTCCTCTGAGCGACCTTCACCAGACGCTCTCCTTTCCTCTGCCTCATCCTCTAACGCTACCCACATCTCCCATCAATATGGCGGTGAGCACCCCGGGCTTCCCCGATTCTACTGCTCCTGTGTAACTGTAATCCCCTCGCATCCTGCACCGGGTTCTGCTGGATAGTTGCCGTCTCCCTCTTTCCTCATGCCTGCCTGCTTTTCTCCCTTCATACATTCAAACACACGCAGTCATTAGGTCGCTCCACCGGTGCACGCGTCACTCGTAGCTGCAGATGAACTACGATACCGAGAAAAGCTCCGTCCCCTGCTCTCCAAAGGAGGAAAGGGGAAAGAATATGCTTTGCTTTCTTCTTGAAATTTACCTTTACTATAAAAGCCATACCACCACAAAAAGGCCCATTAAGAGCAATCCCCCTTTCAGCATCATAAGCCCCGGGACGAATAACTGCTGCCCTGCCAGCAAAAGACCCCTCGTGATCAATACACTAAAATACGATAGCATCATGTGGATCATCAGGCCACACGCACGAAAACAAAAATCAATCTTGCCATCTGCCAACAACTCCTCGCAAACATCGTGTGACCCCCTTCCCCCCCCCCCCCGCCATCCCGCAGACGAGGCTTTTCCCAAGTCGCCCGCTAAAGGACCGCGGCAGCGGCCTGCCGGCACCACCGCCGCATCCACCTTCACCACGACCAACAGACACCCGGCGGCAGCGGACAACGAGGCGGCGATAAAACCCGACCACCCTGCGGTCGCGACCACATCTGACCCCCGACCCGACCCTCCCCCGAAGCGCCAGCGGGGACCCGAGCGGCGGCTGCCCGCCGTCGACCACCTCGCACCGGCCTCAGCGCTGCCGGCGGCGGCGGCGGGGTGTGGGGGGGGAGAAATCCGCGCTGCCTCCCTACCTTTTTGGCATCCATCGTCGTCGGCGAACAGCGAACGACTGGCCGCGAACGGCTGCCGGCCAACGGCTGCGGCTCCCCACCTAACGGAACCCGCGAGGAGGAGGCGGCGGCGGCGGCTCCGCCCACGTAGCGCGACAGCCCCGAGCCCCGCGCGAGCCCACGCCTTCTGCCCACTGCAGCCCGCGCATTTATGGCCTCTGCTGCGGGAGGGGGCTGGTGGGCGGGGCCGGGGGGGAGGGGAGCCCCCACCTCGCCGGGCCACAGCTAACACCACCACCCCCCCCCAAAAAAAAAAAAAAAAAAAAAAAAGGCAACGAAAACACTCCTCTCGGCTCACACCACTTTCTGACATAAAACTGACATCAGCCGCCTTCCGGCAGCGGTGCGTGCCCCGCAGCCGGGCTGCCATGGTGCGCGGCCAGCGGGGGAGGCCGCGGGGCGGCTCCGGCTGCTCGGCCCCGGTGGGCGCCGGGGGAAAAGTCACAACAGGCGTGGGGGAGAAGCGCTTACCGCGCTTCTTGACGCCGGGCAAACGTTAGTGAACGAGAGGGGACGGGTGACCGGCGGTGAGAGGAGGAGCTGCGTGACAGGAAAGCCGCGCCCGGCGGTGCGGTGCGGGCGGCCGAGGCGGGCAGCGGTGAGCCCCGCGGCGGCCCCACGGACGGCGCGGCGTGGGCCGGGGCCTGCTGAGGCCACATGCTGTGCGCTGGTGTGGATGATGCTCTTCCCACCTCCTGAAGTTCTGGATAACTTCAGGAGGGCGGGGTGGGGTGGGGGCGCGATTTTTTTTGTTGGTTCGTTTGTTTTTGTTTTGTTTTTCAAATCTTATTTTTTCCTGCAAAGCTAAGAATCTGGGGGGGAGGCAAAGCTTGAGTCGTGCCCCGGCGGATGTATTGAGTCCCAAACTCGTACCCTTTCAACCCAAACTGCGCTACCGCGCTTCGTATTTATGTGCTGTCCATCCTTCAGGCCGAACGGCTGCCGGACTGCCCCCGGCACAGCCGGGCAGAGCTGCGCTGTCAGTCTCGGGCCCAACAGCAGCTCCGGAGAAAGCCAGTGTTTCGTTGTTAGGTAAATTATGTTGGGGCCAGCCGTCACCTCCATCACCAGATTCTGGGGAGCTGAAACGGCTGCGTTTTAGTTTTACTTCTGCCGTTTATTTGGCGCGGTCAGCTGACCACGCATAACTGCAAATTAACAGGTCAAACGGGGTGACGGTTTCCCTTACTCCCTTCATGGGTATTTATGTGGTGTTGTTAAAATATTATTCCCAACAGAAGAACACTTGTGTGGGAGGAGAGGGGAAGCCCTCACGGTCCTCCTTGTTAGGCTGTGTGACAAAAGCGGGTGGGCACACCCACAGAGGGACAACGGCAGGAGGAGGAGCCCAAAGGACGCCCTGCCCCAGCTAATCCCCAGGCCATCACAGGAGCCATCAGCACATGAAAGGCCCCATTTTCACACGCCCAGAGGGGCACGATGGCAGGTGGCAACCCAAATTAAGGACTTGGAGGAAGGGACACCCTGCCGGGGCCCGCCCCACCCCGGCCCCGGGGCTCTCCCAGGAGAGCCGTCACCCCCATTGTGCAGGTGTGAAACTCATCAGGAAGAGTGAAGTGCTGGAGCAGCTTTCAGAGTGGGGGAGAGGGAGGGTGCTGTGTACAGAGGCACTGGACACATTACAGGATGCAGGGGAAGAGCATTTTGGGATTGCGCAGGACTTACTATGGGATGTTTAGGGGAGGAATCAAAGGGGGGAAAGAGGGGGAGAAGGGGGAAAAAAGGGCCAGTTGCATGCAAACTGTTGGCTGGACAGTACACTTGTCCAGCCTTGTCCTGTACTTGATCAGCACAGCCTGTCCTATCTTGTTATTAAATTCTGTTTCTAATTCTTGTCCTGGGTGAGGTATTGTCTGTTTGGGGGTGGGGTGATGTGGTGCGTACAGGGGTCTGAGCGCCAGGTCACAGGGTCCCGTGTGCCATGGTGCAGCGAGTGCAGGTGTGCAGTGAGGCTGTGAACACTAGTGAAGATCCAGCTGGACCAGCTGGCAAGCAGGTGAAGTGGCCTGGACGCTGGAGGGAGAAGGGAGAAGCTGCCTTTTGGAGGGACCAGAGCAGTACCAGTCAGCTGCTGGAGAGACCATGGGGTCTGTGGGTCTACAGAGGTGAAACCCACTGGTGTCTGAGCCTCTAGGGATGAGGCTGTGGCAGGTTGGCTACTGGAGGGACCAGGGGAGTCCTGGCCAGCCATGGTGTGTGTGGGTGATGGGGTCTGTACCAGCAACAGGAGTGGGGCTGCAGCCTTGGGATCTCATATGCCCAGGTGCCAGTAACTGGGACGACTGGGATCCAGGGGCACTGAGTGTCTGAGCCCATCTCCTGGAAGGACCCACCTTATACACATATATATATGTATACATATTTCCCACTAGTGGACCTCCATCCTGCTCAGTCTGGGAATGGAACAGGATGAGACCATTGGTGCTGTTTGTGTTTGTGTAAATGTGTGTCTGCATAGATCTGGGTGGCGACCATGTATATATATGGTGTACATGTGTGTCTGTGTGCATGTGCCTACTGGGAATACAGGTTCAGCCTTGCTACTGGTTGCACCAGGGAGCAAGGTGATGTGGCAGCCTTGCCTCTATCAGGCTGCCGGATCCGGCCCTAATTCCCAAACACTGCTTGACTAATCTCGGCTCACATTTATTTTTCTTTATCCTATTTCCTATTATTTTCCACTTGTTTGCAAGCATAGCAAACTCCACCTTGAATCTGATCACCCAGCTGTCTCAGACCTGGCATTAGGTCTGAAATATTCATTTACTGGTTAGTGTGGGAAATTGCCATATTTGGGGAGGCTCTAAGCATTTCCAAATTTCAGACGCAATCTTCGGACTCCACAAAGCGTTCTTCTGAAATGGCCTCATTCCTAGTTTATTCTTGACCCTCATGACTCTGTTTTAAGCGCTAAGCAATCCAAACGTCAAGATTAGATTAAACACATACGTAGCTACCAGTCCAGCTTAGAAGCAACAAGAATTTAGCTGAAAATGAAATCTCTAACACACAATGCAGAACACAGTGGGTGGCACTTTAGAGAGCCGGTGGAGTAAACAGCAGTAAGAAAGAGACACAAGCTCAAAACGCACTACTGAAAACCACATTTCCCTAAGGAATGTGGGGAAAATACCCCACCCTCCCATTTCGGTTTGTTTTACCCCAGTCTGAATTCATCTGCTGGTGCTCAAAGATTTAAATTTGAAGTTTGCATCACAGCCTGTTCCTCCTAAATATCAGTTTTGTTTTCTGTCCTAGGACACACACCTACCTCCCACATCACAGATAATTCTTCTGAAGATCAGCTGTTGGGGGAAGTACCTTAATAACTGCTTAGCAGAGGTATCTGATGCTGCACCAGCTGAAACTATCCACCTTGTCCTTTTGTGAATATAACACCCGTGTATTATGCAAAGAGGATGGAGGCTCACTGCAGGCTGCCAGTGGCCAGCCAGACGTAAGGTTTCTAAGGAAAGGTCCAGTCAGAACCAGCCCCAGGTAGAACTTGGTGCCAGCTGCCCCACATTAAACACCAGTATCCTAACCACGGAGCTATGGGGGCTGGGAAAGGTTCACCTTTTGCTTAACAAGCTTTATTTCTTTTTAGCTTTGAGAACACTTGCATGTCTAAACTAGTGCATGCCAACTAACGTTTCAATTCCAGGGAACTTACATTTTCTGAGGAAAGCTGTTTTAATCAGCGAATGCCTACTTAGCATTAAGCAAGAGCCCCAACAATGGGCAAGCCTGTTCTTATCTTAATTTATCCCAGAGGCTGGAGCTGGCACTTGACCCCACAGAAGCACCTTGCTGTGGCTTTTTGAGAACGTCAGTGGAGCTCCAAAAGGTACAGTTTTCTGGCAAACACATTAGCTATGTACAAGGCCTTGGCTCAAGACACGAATGGGGAGAAGCTACAAGAAATTGGGTGCTAAAAAATATAAATAATTAAAAAAAAAAAAATCTGATTCTGTCCACACCTCTGTAACCTGATAGAAACAGGGACTGATCAACAGGGACTGATCAACCTTAGGGTCATCACTCTGCTGTCCAAGCTCCTGGCAAGCTATATTTCACCATACATTAGTTGCTTTCCCATATCTGCCCAACTTTCTATTCAGTGGTGCTCCCCCATACGATGAAGTTCATTCCAGACTCTATCTTTCCCCTCCAAGTTTAGTGAATCCTTTCCAATGTTTCTTATTATTTTGCCTGGAGAACAAATTCTTCAGAGATAAGAGAAGCAGGGACAAGGAGGATTATTATGCAGTGTTTGCCTTGAGAAATGATTTTGTGCTTTTCTGATTGTTGTGTTTATAACAAAAGAGCATTCAGAACAAAGGAGAGAGAATGAGAGCCAGCATGGGCCAGATGCTTCCCCCACAAGCCATGAGTAACTTCTATTGTTGAGAGGAGCTGAGAAGGAGTGGGAAAAAGGAGGAAAGATAAAAGAGAGAAACAAGAGGATGGGTGAGGAGTAGGTTGGCCTGTAGACAACAGGAGGTTAAGAGAGTGAGAAGAGAATCAATGGAGAGACAGAAGGCAAAAACAAAAAGAAAGGAAAAGGCATAATGAGGAGAAGAAAAAAAAAGCACTTAAACAGATTAGAAGGGTAAGGCAGAGGAATAGAAGAGAAAATAAAGGAAAAGGCAGCAGCAAAGTACCAAAGGAAAAGGGATAAAGGGATAACAGGTGAATAGAAAGAAAAGATGAATACAGAGAGACAGTTACAGGAGGAAATTGCAGAATTACCCAACTAGGAGAGCACAGACACAGCACTGAAGAGAACATGGCATTAAACCAAAGTCACCTTTAACCCCTGCCCTCTATCATGGGGAAATGTAGGTTGGAGCTAATGCCTCTGAAAACTTTCCTAATTAACCTAGTCGATTAATCAAATCACTGAAGTCAAAAGTTTTTAATACTTTAACAGTCACTTGCAAAGGGGAAGTAACATTTGTAAAAAAAAAATCTGCAGAAACCAGCATTTAACACTTAAATAATCACTTGCAATGGGGAAGTAACTTTCGTTAAAAAAAATGAATAGTTCTGCAGAAACCAACACACTGGAGCGTAAACCACAAGTAGTAGCATCATATTGAAAATTCTGTTTCCTGTACCTATCTCGGTGCTATGTGAGAGACGTGACAACCCCCAGAAAGTCATCTAAGGTTTCCTAGTCCTGCTTCCCATAACACTTCAGGCCTTGGAAAAAGATTCCTGCTCAGCATCTAGGCCACAAACCTACTTTTTTCTGATTGATGTTGCCTGGGCAATGAGGTTGCCTAGCAAAGAGAAGAGTTATATCTGTGCATTTGCCTTTTTCTTGTGCTATCTATTTGTCTTGTTTTATTCTAACATTGGTCCACGTCTAAGAATAGCAACAATGAAATATGTGAATGTGACTCACGGAGATTGCTGTAAACATATTTTTTCCATAAGTAACTTCCCTTCTTATGATCTCTCTCAGTTTCTGCCTCCTTTTCTCTGGAATGTACAGGCAACAGGTGAACTACATCCGAAACTGTCCCAAAGCCCATGTCCCAGTCCTGGACTGGGATGTGTGGCAGCTGGGGAGGTGGAGGCACCAGCAGAGCTGTGTTGGGAGCTCAGGGGTGAGCTAGCACGAGGCTGCAGGGGCAGGAGCAAGAGGCCTTGGCCAAAATATCTGTGGTGAGGTTTTTTTATATATCAGCCACTGCATCTCGCTGTGGTTTTCTCCACCTTGAGCAAGAAATTGAATTTGAAGGGCAATGTAAGAAAACAACGTTGCTAATGAAGTTCAATTAAAAACCATCAGCATTAGTAGAGAAAAAAAAAAGTAATGAGGAGTAAAATTACAAAGAGAATTTCCTAGCAAAGTCCTGAGCAGCAGCATACCAATAGGAAAATACACCCAGTTCAGGAGAGGAGTTGGGCTAGGGGTCGGTTCATGAAGAGGCCTGGAGAGGAACAGAAGGTATGGGATAGAGGGAATTAGGGTTGCTGTTCAGCTGAGACCTCAGATGACCCTTCCCTCCTTTTTCTGAGGGCTGAAAAGCACATGCATAATGAGTGGGTTGTTTTTGGTGGGTCTTCACATAACTAATCTTTATATTTCTCAAGAAAATACTACATTATGGTGGAAAAAAAATGTTATTTCTTAAGGAGGGGAAACAATTTTTCTCTGAAGACATAAAAGGAATCCCTCTTTGGTACGTGCGGGGCACTGCGCCAGCCCAACGAAAGGATGATGGGAAGTTTGACGAATTCAGCTAGACAATGCTCTCTAGCTGCTTAACCAGCTGCAGTGTTCCAGTCGCACAGATACCGATCAGAAAGCATTGGCTTCCTCACAGCAGCGTTTTATGCCTAGCCTGGTGAATCCAGCACCCGCGCGATAGGCGCTGGGGCACGCTGCCTGCTGGCACACGGAGCCAGTCTGGGCCTGCACGCCGCGGCACGGGGTGGAGGTGTTTCACCAGGGTAAGCTACCTTATCTCGTGTCCCCATTGCGGCATACTTCTCACACCCTAACGTTACTAAGAGAAAACTACACGCACAGCCAGCGCATACACACACGGTGTGCAGAGCAGAACCCACCCACTATACATACACACATTAGACACACATACGCCCAGCAAATACACACATTAGACATATATATAGACACGCCAGCTCAGACACAGAGACACACTGACACATAACTAGTGACAAGCAGAGCTGCGGATTCCCAAACAGCACTTCTGGAGGCATTTCTCATCGAGCCACGTTCTGTTCCCAGGCACCTGGCCCAACTCACACTACATTTTCCAGCCCTGGCACAAAGGAAGGGTTGTAGCCTGGGGTGAGGGAGGGAGCCGAGGCTGTGAAAATGTCTGCCGACATCACATGTGTTTACAGCAGCAGGACTCTCGCCGGAAAGAAACAAAGCCCCTGGCTGACCCATCTCTGCTCCCCTTGCTGTTACAGTCTAAAATTAGCTGCTGTTGAGCTGGAAACACTCGGGTGGCAGGATCTGAGCTTCTCCCTCTCCCTATGTGGGCTTGTTTCACCTCATGGGCTAACAACGGCTAAGCCAGTCTAGCACACGACGGGGGGGAGTTCATCACTCCTCTCCCAGCAGGAGATGCTCTGAGCTGCCCTGTGGCAGTGCTTCCCTCTCACCACCAAGTACAGCACCCCACTCTTGCTGCTCAGGAGCCAGGAGCACAAGGAGCAGCCCGTGTAGGATGAGAAAGAGGGTGATGTGAAGAGTGCTCCAGAACATGGCACACCACCCCTGTGCTGAGATCCAAGCGGAGCAGACAAGGAAAGATGAGATGAAACCCACCTTTAGGAAGAGCTGCCTTATGCAGCCAGTCCCACTTTGCATTGCCAGGAGGGTCAGCCACCAGAAGGAGGGCAGGAGGAATCCCAGCATGCAGCCTCATCATCCCATCCCGGTAGTTCTGCCCCACTCCCCCTTAGAAACAGAGTGCCAGCAAGCCAGGGTGGGCATCTCGCCTAAGCCACCTCCTCATTTTATACAAACTCTTTTCAGGGGAAGACCATGCATTTCCTGATTCATGCTCTCTATCTGTTCCCCAGTCTCCTTCCTCACCCTCCAGTGATGCTGCCCTCCTCATGCAAACCCATCTGGCTCTTGCACTGATCCCTCCGGGTGCTCCGCACACCCTATGTCCTTCCCCAGGATCATTTCTGCACTCTTTCACGGCTCACTTCCACTCCTACATGCACGTGTATCTGCTTGCCTGCGGCCCTCCTCATCTTTTTGAAAACTAGTAGTTTCATTCAGCTAGCCTATCTGTGCGAGGATGCTGTGTACACACATGCTCAGGTGTGTTTCTATGGGCTGTTGGAGGATTCTCTGGGGCCTGTATTACACTTGCTTTTCTATATAAAATGTTCATACCAGAGTAACTTTATGTTCTGATACATAAACAGATATGTAATGTATGCTATTGCATGCCTGTACAAATACTAGCATGTCTGAGATTACCAGTGCATGGATTCATAATATTAAAATGTGTACATGTGTATTACTTTATGTCCATATATATATGCACATGCTTGTATTTCTGAGCATGCATTTAAATACCTAAGGATATTTGCACACATGCTACTTCATACATACAAAGGTAGGTACATATACACATGTTCATATGAGTGTATACATAATATATAGCTGTATTTTTTTTGTGTGTTTGCATATCTGTGCTTGCTTGCATTCATGTATCGACTATATTTGTTTATATGAATGCATTTCTGTGTACTGGTATTCACCTATTCCCTATTTGAAAGCCTATATTTTTACTGTTTATTTCTACTGGGCACAGTTAGTCCAAAACTAAACATTAACTTTCACATTCACATTAGCATTCCCATTAACAAAAATAAAAGCAAAATAAAATCCTACATGGAAACTTCTGTTGGTAATGAAGCAGGTTTTTTTCATTAGTATTTTGTTGTGCAAAAAATATCCCTCGCTGTAGTGATAAGGTCTCAAAACCTGGAAAAAGAAAGTGCTTGAACAGCAGAGAGATGAGTTTTGCTGAAAGTATAAAGAAACTTAATGTTATTGACCAAAACTTCAAAAGAAATCTGTACTTTTCCAACAAGATGTGAAGTACAATACCTTTAATATTTTACATCACCATTTGCAACATGGTAGGCCACAACTGCTGTTCTGCGCAGCTACCCTTTGCTTTCCACTTAAGCATAAGGAGAGGTCCTTGGTACTCCCAGTGGCAACTCCCAGCAGAGGTTGCTGTGGGAATCACACAGGAGCCGTGGCTGCTCTGACCCAGGCCTCTCCCAGAGAAAGCTTTGGAAACTGGAGAGGTCACAGTCCTGTCTGAACGGCTCCCTCCTTCCAATCCACATCACTCCAGTGAGACTCCTCCCCCCAAAATATTTTGTTTGCTTCAAAACAGCTCTCACTGTGGCCCTGTTTCTCAGTAAGGAACAGGCCAGCTGCTGAGAGGTCAGGGACTCCTTCAAGAATAGGTTCAGAGGCAAAGATGCTTTAATTATCTTCAGTATTGAGAAGCTTCAGCTCCAAGTTCCCCAGAGATAACACACATTGTGGGACAGCTGGGAGGAAACAGGCTCAGTGCTGCTCTGTGGCTTTGGTCTATGACAGCAACAGATTCATAAAGCACCTATGCCACTTGTCCCAACAGGGGCTTTACTCTTGGAGTCATTCCTTCCAGGGATTGAGGCAGACTGTACAAGTATGTATCACACAGAAAACACCATTGCAATTGGCTACGACCCTGCTGTGATCTGCCTGAGCAAACAGTGGACAGTGGGGATGAGGATGCTACTTCATGCATCCCACAGCTCCAGGTAGGGCTGAGGTGGTGCTCACAGGGGAAGGCATCACACATCTTTCCAGGAGGGAAAGTGCTTGGCCTCAGGTCAGTGCTTCTGCACAGATTTGTTCCAGTTTAATTGACCAGGTGGGAACAGGGTGCACTTTGTTTGAAAGAGATTATACTCCTGAATTAGCTCTCCTGCCAAGTCTGTTATCGCTCTGCAAACAATGTGAGTATGGGGAAATGGACCTGGGAAAGCAGAGACTGGATGCATGAGGAAGAGCGTAGATTCTTCTGTTGATGACACAGATAAGTAGAGCTGGCCATTCCCCAGCTCAGAAATTAAACTAAAAAAATGCAATGGCAGGTCTAGGATTGCAAGGCACCATAGGGCAGGGACTACATGCTGGCCAGTCCATTAACCCTCACTACTGACAGAGCTACAAGAGGGCTAACGAGGGGACATACAGAAGGGAAACCACGTACAGGGAAAGACCGAGGGATCCATGCAGTCTTTAAATCTGGTCTCTTCAGCCAGTGGTCTTCTCCCCACTAAGCAGCATTTTTAATCAGTACTTTCCCTTCTACAAAAGTCTGCTCTAGGCAGGGCCAGACGCCATGTTTGTGCCCACTGGCTGGGTGTCTTGGTTTCAGCATGTCACATAACCCTCCTCTAGCCAGCTCGTGGCACCTCCTGTATTCGTGCCTTCTCCCTGTAAGGTCACCTCTCTTCTTTTTCCCTTCTTTCTCTTTCTTCCAGCCTCCTTCCATCCCTTTGTGTTTTTTTCCATTTGTCCTTCTCCCTGTTGCTGTGTCTGTTTCACAGCAATGTACTTTCTTTCTGTACACTCCCTCCTCGATATGGATTGCCTCTTCACTCTGCTACTCATCAGTGTCTCCTCCTTTCCCCACCCGTGCTTCCTCTCATCACTCCTTCCCTCATCATTTCTCTCTGCCTGTGCCTCCCCATCCCTCTCCCAGCCCCTGCAGCCGCACTTCCCCCACTTCTGTCCCGAGCCCCTTGGGAAAGAAAGGGTTAAAAGCACGAGATGGGGGTGGGGAGCTGCCTTTCTCTGTCCTTGATTAGTGCCATCAGCCTTTTGGGAGACCGGAGGTGGCTGGGGGGAGCTGGGATGCATCTCCGTGCGGTCCCTCACGTCCTCGCCGCAGCCCTGCTGCCATCAGCTGTGCCAGCGCCGGGCAGGAGGGAGGGAGGTCAGGTACAGCAGGCTTTTTGGCAGAGCCAGCAACACATGTGGAAGCCTCAGAAATATGAGGCTTGAAGGGGATTGATATGGTGAGCGACGGCTGCTTTTTTGTTTTAGACAGCTGGAGCGCATTCAGTGTCATTGTCCTCCGGCTCAGCCGCTACGCAGAGGTCCTTTGGTCCTGCACGCAGCTGACGTGTTCCTCTAGGCTGCAGTAAGGCTCCTTGTCTTTGCCTTCCCACAGTAAACCACAGAGTCCCTCTCAGTAATCCTCACTTCTGACCCACCTCGGTGTGCACTCACACATACATATGTGCATATCTCAGCCCCACAATCCCCAAGCAGTTGAATTTCTAAAGAAGTGAATACCTCACAGCAGTCCGTCTGACAGACATCCTCCACGAATCTCCTTGGCAATGGAGAGAGTGAATGGACTGATGTAACAGAATGAGATTTTTCAGAAGTAAGAGCAAGGAGCAGACATCTCCCATTGAGACATCCACACAACCTTCACTGAGAAATACAGTAGGAGAATTTAGAGACTAGAAATAAAAGAAATGCCAAAACCAAAGAGGACCTGTCTGAGTGAGACTGAGCATGGGAATTTAGGTGTGATGTCAGGTACTCTGCCTTTGAGCCAAATGTCCCCAGCTGAAGGACTGCTGGGTTATTCCTGTTTCTGGTACAGCCAGTTGGAACCAGACCCAGAATAGAGCAGTATCTGGCCACATCCTCAATCTTCAGGGGATCGCAGAACAATATGTCAAGTGCTTCAAAATATGTTGCTAATTGCACAAACACCACCACCACCACCCTGCCCCATCCATGAGGCAGGTATGCATATACACCACTTCTGCAGCACTGTAGGATCTGGACAACTCACAACCTTGATTTTTCACAGCACCCCAACTGAAAGGAGGAAAGAGCCTTTTTCAGACGCAGAACTGAGACAAAGAGAGACTAAAAGTAGATCCCAGACTGAAATGCCACAATGCTGAGCACTGCAGCATAAGCACTTTCTCAGTCCCTTAAATGGAAACCAAAAGCCTGGAAGGAGAGATGAATACTGCTATTATGGATCCAAAAAGCCAGCACCCAGGGGAGCTGTAATGCAAAATGGCACAGAGGAAAACAGTAAGGCCTGGCACTCTCCAGGCTATGTTGCTGTACTCAGTGCCGCCGGGAGGTGTCTCCGTTCAGAGGGGACCTGTAACCTGTCCCTTTCTGAACCTGCACTCACCCCTCTCTCTACTTCTAAAAAAGCAGCTACTAAAGAACTTGCTCTTTCTCTCCATTGACAGAGTAGCCCTGTGGTTAGTGAAATACCCAAGAATATGAGACCTGTGTTCAGCTTCTCCATAAAGGAACCCTTTTTCTATGTTCCTAGACATGGTGTTCGTAGATCCACAAGTTGCTATTGGAGGACAAATCCACTCACTATGCTGCTCTGAATGCCTGATTTAGGTCACATAACTACCTCTGGTAGTCCTTAAAATATACTTATGCTCTGCCTAATACATTCAAACATGCTCATGGTGAAAAAAATGACTGGAGCAAAGACTAGAAGCCAAGATCACCTGCTCTCTGTACCTATGCCAGGTAAGGAATCAGGCTGCCTCATACCCAATGCATCCTTAATTATTCTTTGTATGGGGCTGTTTCCCACTGCCTGACGCAGAAGTTGCAACCACCAGCTTCTTAGGGCAAGTCCAGTTGCCTCCAATGGTGAGAAGGACTTTCCAAGTAGGCTTTTTCACAAAAACACACTAATCACCACTGCATTTCATGTCATGTCTGATCTAGTAGGGATGCAAACAGTATTTTCAGAAATAAAGCAATGACAGAAATTTGCCTCCAGTATATGACAGCCAGAGTGTGTTTTTTGGGGAACAAGTTTTTTAGGTGTAGTTGCCTAAACATTGCTTATATCCCCCTTTGGATTCATAAGCCCTTGTATTGAAGCCTGTCTTAAGTAACAAGCACTACACCACCTGTTTGTAGAACAAGCAAATGAACAGAGGGCGGGTGAACTACAACAGACCCTGATGTGGGCCTGGGAACCTCTCTCAAGGGAGGATGTTGTGTGCATAGGTGGGGTACAGCCTGTTTAGATCTACTTCTTAACTCCAGACAGCGTCCTGGCACTACAACCACTGTAGCACTCCTTTTATCCAAATTTAACATTAATCTGGTTTTCTAGATCTTCTTGTGGTAGCACAGTGACTGAGACAGAGAAATGGAAAAAAGGATGAAGAAGAATTGAAGCAAAAAATAAGGGAAGGAAATATCTCTTACAGAAAATGAAGAAAGGACTGGGGAAAAAAAGTGAGAGAAAACCAAGATGCAGGTTAAGACAATGTAAGAAAGGAATAGCTGTGCAAAAGAAATATACTTGTTGAAGAAAGGACAAAAACATACAAAAAATGAAGAAAAGGGGAAATAGAGACACCTGATATAGAAACAGATCTCTTTCTAGTAGGTGATATTCTTCCACCTTTCAGAAAGTAACTGGGTACAAGTTGCATGACAGTGTAAGGGAAGGATGTTCTTGCAGCATTTTTGTCTGAAGTGAAGCAATCAGTGCAGCACTGAGCACTGGGGACAGAACACGTGCAGGATTCCTTCACTACCCGCAGAAGGGTTTTCTTTTTGGTTGAAAGACCACTACTTCAGCAACTCAGTAATTTTCAGGTCTTCAAAGTTTCTCTTGGTCAAGAAATATCTCCTGCACTATCCCTGATGTTAGGTGCAGGCTTTGTGCAGCTCTCACAAAGGCACAGGACACCACAACCATTCAGCCTAACCCATGCCAAGAGTTCAGGTTTCCTTGGGAATTTGGGACCCTGAGCCAAACCACCTTTAACAAGTCCAAAGACTTATCAGATAACACATTCCTCAGCCTTTCAGAAGAATCACTGGATCAGAGACAGAGAGGACAATGTGCTAGTCACATGAGACCCTAAATCCTGAACTGACCTAAATATGCAGCGAAGCTCAAAACTCGGTAACTAACATATTTATCTGCAACTGATTCCTAATCAAGTGTTGATGCAAGATTTCTGGGAACACCTTAAACTGTGGGGTGAAATGTAGTAGTAAATTACGTGTCTGACCACTGTTGCCATTATCCGAGACAAACAGATGTTCATACAGCAGACCCAAGTCTCCTTGAATCCCATCCCATTCTGTGCCAGGCTCAATGTAAGATCTGGAATGACTTCCCTGTGGCAGCCACTCCCCCAGTTCTTCCAGAGCTTATCCCACAGAGCTTATTGCAGAAACCAACAAATGAAACTACTGATTACACGATCTTCAGAGCCTGGAGCCAGCTAGGCATGGATTATTAATAGGACTAATTACTCCTCCTAAGGCGTCCAGCTTAAATCAGGATGACACTGTAGAAAGCACTGTATATAAACAGTAAGAGAATGTCCTGAAGATCTATGTCAACACCTACATACATAAGGGAAAAGAATTAGTATTAATTCTGTTTTGCTGATATGGGAATCAGGCATGTAGTGATTACACGGTTTGACCCAAGAGAAAAAATGGCAATGGAGCCATAAACCAAACCCAACACCCAGGCATGCAGACCAGTGCTTCACCAGCTAGGCAATCCACAATCTTCCTGTGGATTAAAAGCAGACATCGTGACGCAGGTGGCTGCTAGGTCTGCTAAACAGAGCCACTACAAAAGCTGTACATTCAGTGTGGTTCATGTTCATCCCAGATTTCATGCTCCTTTACTTACTTGAAGCCTCTGGCACCAAAGAATAATTTGCTGGGAAGTACGAAAGAGTAGTTATGGATCATAAACCCTCACTTGCCTGCTGGGAATGTGCACAGCTGATGCTATCAGGGGAACCTACACATGTCAGATTCTGTCCGTCTAGTTCAGGCCAGAAACAAGAAAATGACCTTCAGAGCTGCATTCCAAATTTTTGTGCTTAGATGACTGGAAAACTGATGTTCCAGTAGGACACTCACCCTAAACTGGGAAGAAAACCAAAGCCACTCACTGGGTGGAGTTAAGCACCAAAAGAAGCTGGGGTATAACCCTTGGGATATGGCTGCACAGAACATGAAAGTATTGTCATGACTGCCTATGTGAGCCCAAGCATATTCTTACTTTTTTTCTGAGAGGAATAAGAGCTGCTCAGTACTGTGACGTTGTTCCTAAACTGTTATTGGCAGAAACAGCCTGGTCAAAGAAAGGACCAGACTAACACTGAAGCATACATACCCAAAATGCAACCTACTCTTGCAGCCCTATGGCCTGTTGTCCCCACAGGGACCTTCAAAAGGCTAAACAAAACCTTACTGGCTTGTAATGCAGTAAAGACCTGCCTTGACCCTAGTCACAGAGAATCAATATGACATGCTCAAATACCGTACATCTTTTTCTGTCTCTAATTTTGGCTCCCTAATCGCCTAATTTCTGGACCTGATGTAAACTGTTGTGCTGAAGCAGGTTTATATGAGTTCAGTAAGCTCTGCAGCGATCAGCTGTCTCCTCCTGCCAGGCAGCAGGTGTGAACCTTGAACCTGCCCAGCCTCTTCCCTTGGTCAGTTTTCAAGGTGCCCAGAAGACAGCAGAGAGGTCAGTTTGGGTCCTCTGCTTTCTAGTATAAAAAGAGCTACAGAGATCCAGAGAGAGATGTGGCTGACAAGCACGCACGGCTCTCAGGCAGTAAACCGTGCCCATGTTCCCCGGCAGACACCAGCCTTTGCAATTCCACTCTGCTTTCCCTCCCCTGTCACACACTCAGCTGGTGGGCAGTCATGTTTCAACTCCCACCAAACCAATGAAAGCTTCCAAGATACCTCAGTGGGGTAACTCTACAGGCAGAATCCCTGATACAGGGACATTTTCTCTTCCAAATTCCCATTTGAGGCTGACTTGTAAGGCCAATAAACTATTCCCTATGCTCCACTGCAAATTTCTGTAATGAAGTAGCTTACCCTCCTCTTCTGTTGCCTCTGTACCCTCTTCTGCCATCCTTTAAGCAGGGAGGCACAATCACAATAGGAGAAAGTGCATACGTACACAAAAGTTGGGGACATGTTAAGCTGTGGGAGTAGGACACATAGGGCAGATATGGATTTTATCCATGGCAGGGAGGATCTTATAATTGCCCTGATTTCACTCTGGCTCCTCCCCAGCTGGAAAGATGCTGCAACATCTGGCAGCAATCAATGGCATTCAAGTATTGTGTTCCCCCCACTCTGTGTTCCCTGTATCCCCACCTTCCCTGCAGCTTTGGAGCCCTACCAGAGCTGCCCCACTTTGTGACCCACCACTGGGAATCTGTCAGTTTCCACCAATGTGAAATTAAGAGGGACCCACAGCAGTTTAAGTGGCAACAAATTTAACTCCCTTTCAAAGAGAACAGGAGAATGTGTCACCCACTGCACAAATCATGTGAACACAAGTTATTACAACCTGAAAAACTGGATGGAGACTAAACACAGCGATCCAACACAGACAAGCCTGTGTCTGCTCACCACAGATACCACCTCTGTCATTCCTATCTTACAACAGCTCTCTCACAAGCCTCTTTCCCTTAGGGCCCCCTCTGCCCGCATATCCCTCTGTCACACACCCAGGTAATCCTCCTGGAGGAGCTCTGTTACCATTTGAAATCTTTGCCCTCACCACCTGCCCTATGACATTTTCTTCAGCTGCCTTCCTAATTCCCTGACATGCAATCACCCTCCCACTTTCTATGCACTTTCCTCAGGGCAACACCTCCTGCTCTGGAGACTGTGATACCGGTGTCCCCCCAGGTTTCCAGCTTCAGCTGACCTGGCTTGATCCCCAGCCTCCACATAGCCAACCAGCCTCACCTGATTCCACCAAGGAAAACAGGGAGGTGAAAGGCAGCACAGCAAAAGGAGGAGCTACATCTAGGTCAACAAGTTAGCTGTGCCATCAGCAGGACTTTGCAAGCCTCCGCTTCCAGGAGATCTTGTCCCATTTTGAAGAACAGATGGGCTGATCTCTTTATACTCATCCCCTAAGAAAGCCACTGTTTGCTGCCCAGCCCTGACCAAACAGGACTGCTTGTCCTGGTGAATAGAAGCCCAAGGGAACCAGGATATGGCTGCACTGGAAACAGTACTATGGTCTTCTTCTCCCCCTCTCACCTCCAAAAGGCTGAGGGGCAGAGGGCTGAGGGGATCTTACTGTCACAGCAACAGACCCAGTGTGCCAGCACTGACCCAAGACCAGCGATCCCAGACAGACGCAGGGTCTGCAAGGTCCCTTGGCTTTGCTGTCCTTTCCCTGCTCCCACAGATGGGCTGGAGGGACAAAGACACAGACCCTGTGGGGCCAGACTGGCTCTTGACCAACCATGAGTCCGCTGCAGCAGCTCCCCGGTGTCTCTGGGCTTGCCACAGGGCGTGGGGCAATCTGTCTCACCTGACCAGCTCATCTTTTTCTAAGAAAACCTGGAAGCACCACAGGGCACTTCCCTTTAAAGCTTGCTGTTTGTCTTCTGTTCACAGCTGAAGCAATCAGGTGTCCTCACTTGCTCCACTTCGGACAAGGACTTTGCCTTTGGGTATACAACAATTATGACTACTTCGGAGTTACTCTGGCTCATGAATTTTGTAAGAGGCTGACAGTTTCCCTTCTTTCAGACAAAGAGTGTCAGTATCTGTGACCATGCTAAAACATCCTCAGTTGTCCCAATGGTGCTTCCTTCGACCCCATCACGGGCCAAATAAGCACAGAAAATGTGATTGTTCTCTTGTGCATTGGATCATTTTAGGCTTTTTATCTGCATTTGTTAAAGCATAGGTCACAAATGGGCAGCTTTGGAGTAGTGTAAACAAATTCTTCTTGTAGTTTTTCCCGTGAGTCAGCTTATCTTAGATCTGTTATACAAATTTCTTATCAGCCTGTTTCATGATGAATGGTTATTTTGATAGTTACATGATCTGTTTCTGATGTCCATGTTGTTTCAAAGTTCTACACTTTTTTCCAGACTAAAAATGGATTTGGAAGCAGGATACTTATTACTGTTTGAGGTGTTTTTGTTTTCTGTAAAAATGGATGTAGGGATAGCCATAGCAGAATAATTATGCCACCGAGGTTTATTTCCCCTCATAAATAAGTAAGGCTTGATTCAATGACAACATGAGCTATTGTAGACAGTAAGGCCTTAGAAGAAGGGGATCTTCTTGGGCATACTAATATCTGTCCAGCCAAAGTGAGCCTTGATTTGTCATTAAGTCCTTTACTCAGAACACCATGTTAAGGACTGCGCAGAGAAACTATCACAACAGTGGCAACTAATATTCCCAATAGTTTACAAAGGTCAGAGTTATTTAATGCCCTTGCCATATGACAAGGGTCAGTCATGCCAGACCTGGAAACAGACTTCAAGCCTTCTAATTTTGTAATCCCATTATCCCCTGTTCCCCACCTCCACAGCAAATGGAATTCCTGGCCCTTCTTCTGTTCTCTTCCACTTTAGGCATCTCTGCAGCCAGAGTTCCAGGAAGGGTAACGTGATGGAAACGTGCAACTGGATGCAAACAGCCTCCCCTTCTCACCACAAGCTCATGCATCTGCCCCATACCTGCTCTCTAGGACATGTCCCCTTTCACCCCCAAGCTTCTGTGCTGTGCTCTGTACCCATCATTGCCCATCTCCTGCATTCCTTCTCTTGCACATTGCCTGTCCCCCTTGCCTTTGCAACAGCTACCTTCTGCATCATCTCTTTGCCATCATCTTTCTCCTCTCCAGCCTCATTTTTTCCAACATCTACCTCTTCCTCTTGTTCTCAGGCTTAATCTAGACTGAGTTTAACATGTGATGTTAGCAACAAAGGATAATCCGGTCATTTAACCAGTCTAATATGGACACAGCAGACTGGCTTTAAGTCATGTTAAATGGATCAAGTTAGAATCTAAGAGGCATACTTTAAATCCTAATGGAGGCAAGAAACCAGTTTTTCTTTGCATATCTCAGTTTTTACCAGTTTCTGACATCCTTTCCAAGAGTCTCTCTTTGGTTTTGTTCTGGTCATCATCTTTTGGAACCTATCTCTTTTTCCCTCCCTTTGTGCCCCAAAGAGGCTCCCTTACACAACTTCTTCATGACCCTAAACAGAATGAGAATCTTGTTTTTCCCCTTCAGCCTCAGCTAGCCACAAGGTAGTTTTACCCACTCTCAGGCAAATTACATGGCTTTTCTCATTTAGCTGCTTCCCCTTCGTGTGTGTTTATGTTAATATGTGCTTGCTTCTCATTTCAAGTTTATCGCTCCTGCCTCAAAGTCAGTGACGGTGTTGTTTTTTTTTTTTTTTTTAAAAAAAAGAACAGAGAACTCCTTTTCCGTCTTAGATACGGATAAGGTGAGGCCAGGATCCGGGAGGGCTATCGCTAATCATACAGGGAGACAGAGAGGGGGAAAAAAAGAGAGACTAGAAAATAAGGCTGGAGTGAAAACATGAAGGCAAAAGGTTACAGATAGGGCTGAGTAACAGCTAACATCAACAACAACGAGGCCTGACTCCACCTTCCCAAGTGGTGCCTCTGGTACCCAGGAGAGGGCAGATGGTAGCAAAAAAACCAGATTGCATAACGGCAGCCAACCCACTCCAACACCCCCCTCTGTTGGCCACTGCCGGGGACACCGGACAGGGCGAGGGCTGCTGCGGACAGGATGCTCCGGATCGCTCCCCTTTGCCCTGCGAGGCAACGGGTCCCCGAGAAGTGCCAAACCCGCGTCTTTTAGCTGAACCACAGCCTGCTTGTTTGCGGCTGAGGATGGCTGAATTATTGGGGGAACTTTAGCGAAATTTCAGATATTTGTGTTTCTCATTCAACTTTAAGGTCAATTAGTAGGTCTTTTATGTCTTTAAAGGCACACTAATATACTGCAATGCTCTTGTCTCCTTATGGCACGTAACCATTTCCTCCTGCAGCCTGGATTTTCTTTCCTTGCTGCTGTTAAAAGAGGGCAGTAGCTACAAGAAAATGATAAACAGGAAGCCCTAAAAGGCCAGATCATTTACAAAACAATGTGTAGGCACACCTATCCATAACGTATTGTGGATAATGTTAAATAGCATTAAAAAGTTATTTGTTTTGCTGTATCCTTTTGTACTTAAAGAAACACTGACGCATGATCTTGGTTTAACCGGCATAAAGAGCTTCTTGGCCTGCTCCCCAGATGTGCACAGATCTGTAAAATTTCCTACAGCTTTTCTGTTGACAGTGCAATATAGAAGGCACTATTATTTGGCTACAGCAGAGCTCTCGCTGGTTTGTTGCAGGCGATCTGCAGTGTACGTCATGTCTGTTGCATGTGTATTGAGGATTTCCTTCCTGTGCCGTAAGACTGCAGACTTACAGCCAAGTCCCATTTCTTCTAAGGTTCCCAGCTCTAGATCTTTTTGCAACCTAAAATTTCCTTTATCATGCTTTTAGCTACAGGTTTCAGATGGGTTTTCTGGGGTACTTAAATCTTGGTAAGCGTTCATTTCAACACACACTCACTCCCCAAGCCTCCTACTGCATTCCACTCTCCTCTCTGGCATCCATCATGCAGCTTCCCGACTGCCCTCCAGTCATTCCACCCCATTGCCTCTCCTCGCCCCAGCTCTCCCACCTACTCCCTCTTTTTCTTTTCTGGCTTCCCTCATCAGTGTCCCCTCCTCCCCTCTCCTTCCTTCCTTTCTCTTCATTTTTGCTTTCTCTGAATGACTGTAATGCTGCCAGGACTTGGCTGATGAGCCACCCCACCGTCTCCAAATTAGCTAAATTAGCTATATTAGTTACATTAGCTGTGTGTGCTACAGGGAAACCCTCTTTCGCAAGCTCACCTCTGCCAATCCTGGACAAGAGAGGGCCATTTTTAGGGATTCAGTTTCCTGCAGTCATTTAGCTGTCTGACGCTGTTTGCTTCTGAACCGAGCCCTGGGCGCTCAGCCAGGGCAGACTGCGAGGGGTGTGCGGTGATGCACCCGAACAGTTATTTATGATGTAAAAATGTTCCCGTTGCCCCTGGAAACCGGCTCTCCCACTCCTCTCACGCAGGGGTTGCTAAGCGATGCGCTGGTGCTTTGGGCGGGGGGGTAGGGGGGAGCGGGGCTAAGATGCGGCAGCGCTTCTCTTAGGAGTGACCCGTTGTGAAGTAGGAGCGTAAGGGACAGGCAGGACCACCTGCCGCTTAGCCGCAGGGGCCACGGAGGGGATGGCTGATTTACTGTAACGTTTGACTGACAGCTAGTTGCCTGCCGGAGACAAGAAGTGGACGGGATGGAGGGAAGAGCAAACCGGTTCCCATGGCAACCGTGCTCAAGTCATCTGAGGTCAAAGTGATGACTGAGGCTGCTGGAGAAAATGAATTTTGATGCGAGGATAAATCCCACAGCAGTGACGGCACGACTCAGTCTGCCAGCTCTGGGTGTCTGAGCAGCCCTGCACCCCCTCCTCGCCCCCACCCCCCCCCCCCCCCCCCCCCCCCCCAAAAAAAAAAACACAACCAAAAAAACCTGGACTGCACCGCTCTCCGCTACGGTGCTCCCCGGGGCTGCCCCAAAGCCTGATCGTCTATCTCAGTGCCTGTCCTGAAGTCACCCCTTAGCTCTTTTTTGTTTCTGGGTCCCCGAGGGCACATCTGCACGGCCCGCAGCGGTGGATCGCGGTGCGGGCGGGCACAGCCCCGCTCCTCCGCACCGCCGCCCGCAGGGGCTGCCCACGGCGGATGCGCAGTCGCCTGCGCCGACCCACCGCCGGCCGCCGGGGCGGGCTCCGCTCCCCCCCGGTCCTTCACTGCCCTCAAGTACCCGGCTTCCTAAAAAGCCGACATATACGTGCCTAGTGACGTTAAACATCACGCCGGGTGTTTCTTTCCTTCTTTTTTTTTTTTTTTTTTTTTTTTTTAATTATTTTTTCTAGGCAGGCAGCCTTTGCAGACCTCCTGCAAACCTTTCAGCCAGGAAAGCAGCTAGAATTGAGCGGTCTCCGCAGAATCCTGCTGCGCTGAAACGAGTTTCTGTTGCCATCTGGTGGCAACTGAAGAGCACCGGAAAACGCAGAATAAATACCAAGATCCACCCCCCCGCCCCCGCCATTCCCTCAGCGGGGCTTGCTCTCCTCCATTTATTCCACAGGCCTTTACCCTGGCCACATCATAATTTCTTCACTTTAGAAGGGAGCAGGGGAGAATGTTAATGCTATTAGATTATTTATTTATTTATTATTTAATCTAATCTAGAGTCCAGGTTATGCCTGTCATTGCAAGCCTCTCCACAGTTTTCGATTCAACACTGGCAATTTTCTTGACTGCTCCACGTGCTGTAGTCAAGGCTCTCTCATAACCTCTGAAGCCTGCAGTTTAGCTCAGCCGAAATTAGAAATCTTTGCTCTAGACCCGAGAGTTGCTGAATAAGTCATCCCCAGGGGGTCAGTTAATGAATGTAAAATTGCCAACCTCCTCTGCCTGTCGCAGAAACCCCCTTATAGGATTGCACCCCTGATTACTGAGGAACATGCGAACCACCAGCCAGCCTCAGACTCCCTCCCTGTCTAGCCCAGGGCCCCATCGCTGGCCTAGGGGCAGAGGCCTCATGGAAGGCAGAGACCTCATGTCAGATGGTTTGCCCGGACACGTTCCTCCCGTGGGCACTATTGCAGCTTCTGCTGGAGCCTGGTTTAAACTGCAGCACAAGAGTTTCTGCAGGTGGCCACAAATTCACCCGCTTGTCACCTCATTATTCCCTGGCAGAGAATAATTCCTTTCCCATTTAAGGAGGGCACCAAACCCAAAAACTGCATGGACAATTCAGAAGCAGGGCATCCTGATGGCATTTGATTCTAGTCCTCCTTTTGGTTTTGCTCCCACCTATGGTTAGCTCCTTGTTGGAGCCCTGCCTTTGTGCCTCCCCCTGTGCCAGCCTTGCTCTTGCCTCTGTTCCCTGCTCCAGCCCAGCCACATCTGCCTGCTGGGACTACCCAACCTCATTCGTGACCATCTTGCCTAAACTCCAACAAACTGACATTACAAGTCAGGCACAGAGCCCCCTGTGAATTTTCCACTGCGGTGTCCCCAGAGGCATCGATGACTCACGACATCTTGTCACTTCCAGTAACTCAGCTGATGAAATCCCAGGATCAGCCAGCCACTGTCCAGCGCCATGGGGATGTTGGTGCTCCAGCCCCAGCTTCTGCCCCGTGTAAAACTACCCGTGGAAGTGCAGAAGCTCCTTCACTAGCCCTATCTCAGAGCTGAACCGTTCCTTGCCACACAAAACCAGTGAAGACCACCAATATTGTTTTGGCAACTGTTCACCTATGTCATAGGTTGATTTTGACCCAGCTTCTTGTGTGTTCTGTTGATGGTGTCATGAGGGCCCAAACAAGCCCTCCACTGCAGAAGGTGAGGCATTTCTTTTAACGGTTTATGTAGACCCCAGAAGAAGGCAGTCAGCAGAAGCTGCATTCACAACATTAAAGCAAAGGCAGAGAGACTGTGTGGGGATGTTTGGCAGCACCGCGACCCTCAGCGTGGTCCCAGGAAGGAGCCCTGCAGTGCAGCATCCCCACTTCCAACAGGGGCCGACTGGAAAAGTCCTGGTGCAGCTGTAAACACCCTTCACTTTAGGTAATTTATTTTTTGTTCACTACATCAGTACTGACATCCACTGGCAAGACCAGAAGGCTGAGTGTTTGAGGGACTCGTAACTGACAGTGATTCTCTCACCCAGCTCTCTACAGCTTCATGTTCCAGCTTCACATTCAGTCCAGTGCATTCACAACTGTTACCTCAGGCCACAGAGCACAGACGGGCACTACAGAGTTGTTGCCCACCACGCTGCTGGAAGGTGGTGCGGGGACAGACGGTGGTCCTCAGCCATTTTGAGTTAAACACCTGATTCCACAGACATCACAAACCTAGGCAGTCCAAGGCACCCCACCAACCTGTCAGCCCACTGCTCTGCTTCAAAATGAGGTAATCTCATCCCACCACAATATGGTGGGAATGGGTCACATGGGTCTGAAAGACACAGGATTCTCTACAAACTTCATCAACACAGGATTTCATTAAGAATATTAATTTTTTTTTTTTTTACAACTTAGGCCAGGAGCAGATCTTCATCACTCCAAAGTATTTTGTGACAGAGATTACTTGGTTACACAACCACACTACGAAATGAAACGGTGTCTGGGAGTGTTCCCCTGCACTGAAATTTGATGTTTGAATTTTGTTAGCAGCCAACTAGCAATCTTCCAAACAGTTCTGTTCACAGTTTAGGAGTCAGCACATGGCAAGGAATGGTCCAAAACGAAGTCTGTGTGCAGCCAGCCTGTTATGGAGGGTAAGAGAGTTTAACAGAGTGGCTACTCCATGCCTATTAGCCTCAGAGCCAGAGAAGAGCCTTGTTTAATTTACTACCACTGGGTCAGCTTTTCTCTCTGAGTGGGCACTGAGCCAATTTATAGACACTTTATTCACTTTTCATACTCCCCAATTGCTTTAGGCCCTCTGCACAGTACTAAAATCATTTGGGGCAAGGGACTAATGCAGTTTAGGTCCTAAGTCATCTTTCACTAGCGTGTCTCTACAGGTAACGCTTGATTCACTATGATGACAGAGCCAAGTTTATTGATTTTTTTTTTTTAAAGCTGCATTGCCTTTAGAAAATTAGACCTTGTTGCTGGTTTTCGCGATCCAGGTTACTGGAAACACTGGTTAATAGGTGAAGTGCATTGCTCTGCCACAGAGTTGTGCTTTACCACACGACTCCCATTGATTTGATCCCAGACACGAAGACTCCCTATCAGAGCCAAAGCCAGTGGTGCTCTGAAACAAAGCCAGGTTACCCTGAACAGTTAACACAGGGTTCACGTGTTCCCAGAGCTTCATCTACAGATCTCTATGATCTTTCCGTGCTGGAAATGACAGCTTCCTCAAATGTTGTGTTGCCTATCAAGAACTGAAGAGGAGTACTGGGAAATTCAAGTACCTCTTTCATTGCATCCCTGAGCTACTGGCTTGCATGTGGCAAAAAATCACCCAAAGCTAGAGCTGAGGAAGCATCGAAGTTATAAGTCCAATAGGAAGCAAATGGTAAAGAAGGCCAGAACTGGTCATTTTGAGTATATGGTTACTCATCTTGCTGACAGTAACTCTTCCAGAGGCTGCAGGCTAACTTAGCTCTGAATATTTTGCATCATCACCAAGTGCATGTTGTAACTGCAGCAATGCCATTTTAAGCAACCCGGAGCAGAACTGCCGGCTCATACCAATTCTTATGAAGGGCTAAGGACGATTCACATTAAGATTTCAAAGCTCACAGATTGAACCAGGCCTGCTGGTGTTTAGGGACTCTGAAAATGTTTACTACCAGTTTGTTACCGAGTTATCAAGTAATCTCTCGCCCTGACACAGACTCCTTAAGCAGAGGGCAGTATTTTCAGGACAGCAGCCATTCAAAAATCATTGGAAAACCTCACACAAGCCTTCATAAATAGTTTTGGGTTTTTTTTTCACTTCTATTTATCCCGTGTCTCCTCAAATGTTTGAGACAAAAATCTTTGGTTTATGCACAGGAACACAGTTATCCCAGTTCCTCGTTCCTTGGACAGAAAGGCATCTGATGCTGACTATTCCTATAAAACAACAATTTCAGAACATAATTAGCAATATTGTCAAAAAATCCTGCAAGTAATTAGGACCATGTCTAGCCATTTGAAGGCATATGTTGTGTTTTCAAATGTGTACTGATCAGAAAGCTTAAATAGTTCAGAGAAGAAAGTGAACTAAGTTCAAGTTAAATGGCTGTTTCCTTTTCCTGCTTCCACTCTACCACCTCAGGCTGAGGGGAAGAGTAGGACAGCAGATGTCTGTCTGTGAAAGGAAACATTAGTCAGCCTCCTTCTCGAGCTCTGTATCTTCATTTTAAATTCAGCTATGTTTCACTGTGACTTACATACCTTTGGGACATCCTTCGCTACAGTCTCTCCTGGGCATCAGTCACCTACCAGATAATTCAGCATCCTCAGCCAGGATGTTCCCCCTCACAACCTCTCAGCAGCTCATGGGGACATAACCCTACCAAATACCCCCGTCCCAAATGTATTGTCATTGATGACAGCGCTAGACACTTGTGAGAGCTAGATAAATGTCAAGTTCTTTCTGAAAGCTAGTGAAGTATTTGGCTCAACCACTTTCTTCGGCAATGAATTCACCAGTGTAATCTCATGACATGGAAAAGTGTTTCCCCATTTTCTCTCCCCAGTATCATTGAATGGCCCCTTTGTTCTCATATTATGATACAGGAAGAACAGACGCTCTCAAGTCTACTTTTCCTACTCTAGTAATTATTTTATAAACTATCTGTCCACTTTTACATCCCTCCTTTCCAAAATAGCAACCCCAATTTTTCTAATATATCTCTCAGAGTTTTCACATGCCTTAATCGCTCAAGTCACCATTTCCTGAAATCTCCTCTATAAGGGCAGACTTCTGTGTCGTCCCAGGAGCATTCAGACAAGATTGTCTACACTGGCGCTGAAATCTCATGCCTGTGATTATTACAGAGTTAATTTAAACCCCAGATGGGGTAACATCAGCCTAAATGTTTCCCTTGCCATTGATCTGCTGACATTGAATTTCAATTGCTGTTGTGCTGCCCTGTCACTTTCCCTGTTTAGATCTGACTGAAGTCTTCGGAGTCCTCTCTGATACGGCTACTCTGAATTACTTTGTTTTCTGTGGAGGTTGTTGCTTCACTGTTAACTTTTCCCTCCTCTTTCCAGATAAACACAACACAGGGCACAGGATAAATCCTTAAGACATTTTACTTTTAACCTTTTGCCATGATGAAAATTTATTGTTCAGTTCCACTCCTTGCTTGCTGCTTATAGGATAGTTATTGTTCAAAGACAGTTTGTTTTGTCTTACACTATAATGCTTAATTTTTTTTAACATTTTTTGTTTGCACAATTTAGGGAAGGCTATTTTGGAGAGTCCCTACTTAATTCTGGAATTTTTTTTCCTACTGTTCAGCCTAACTTTGGCCACTCTGTACCTATTTGTTCTTAAACTACTAGTATCCTTCCAATTAAAAGCTCCTTTCCTGACCTGTTGCTTACTGTCAGTTGTGTTTCTGGCCAGCCATCAGATCCCTTCCAAGTCTCCTTTTTACTAGGCATGGCTTTTAAGCCAAATAGGATCTTCATTCTCCAGAAAATCCTAGAAGTCATCCTTAAACCTGCTTCAGTTTGAATTAATCTTTATTGAGAATGACTGATCAGATTTATTCAGAAAATTCTATACGAGATTTTTTAATAGAAAGTTCTCTTGATACATTCCTGGATCCCATTTACCTTTTAGCAGTTCATGGTGCATGACAAACTAATACTCAAAGATTCTTTTCTTTCTTCTCTCTCATTTCCAATTGGTGAGTTCCCGGGAATAATAATAATAAAAAAAGATTATTCCCTATATTCATGGCACTAAATTTTGCACACCCAAATCTCATCCAAGATTTAATTTCATCCAGATCTCAGGAGTCCTTCAGTATTCATTTATAACATCCTGATCATTCTGTGCTTGTGCCATCAGCAAATTTCATCCAAATGCTCTTTTTTTTTATGCAAAGGCCATGAATTCAAATATGAAAGAAGATAAGGCCCCAAAGTGACCTACATTAGTAATCCCTTTTCCCTATCAAGATTCTGTCTTTGTGGAGCAGTTTCAAAGGCCTTTTAAAAATCTAAATATATCAGATTAAATGTTTCTCTTTTATTAACTTCTTTATTGACACATCCAGAAAAATGAGAAAGGGATTTATGAGATACTCTTTGCTTAAAGAATTCATCTTGGTTATCATAGTCTTCCAGGTGTTTTGACATATTTTTAATTACCATTTCAACCAGCTTTCAAGAAACAGATAAAAGTTTCACTATTCTACTTCCCTGCTTCATCCCTAGCACCTTTTTAAAAAAAATTGTGGGTACAGTCTGTATTGCCTCCTCTGGTGCTCTGGTACCATGGCAGCTTTCTATGAGAGACCAGATATTTTCCTCACCCAAGAAGCCAGGGTGCCCAACTACTTCTCACTTGAAGTTCTCTGGAATTCTTGGAGGTATGCTATATTATGTTTTAAAAAGATTAGTTTGGTCCACGATTTCTCCTTATGGGATTTCAGTCTCCAAAAGCTGCTTCATTGTAAAAAACAGACTGGATGCAGGACAAGAATAAAAAACCCTCCTACATCCTCAAAACTGAAGGTGCACATGAAAAAGCAAATTTTTTCATCATTGTTCTCTTTAACCTCCCTTGATCCAACACATCCACTAATTCTTTCACAGGCTTCCTGGTTCTCACACCCTGGAAGACTCTCGTTTATACTCTTCATTCATTTCATTGTTTGCTCTGCAACTCCCTGTTTTAGCTTCCCTCCTAATTATTACATGCTGCAAATTCAAGCTTCTCCCTGCTGTAAATTTTGAAGAACCTCTTGCATGACTCCCAGTTTCTCAGAAATTATAACTTAAGTCACACGGGTATCCTATTTTCCTTTTGATCCACAGGGATGCTTGTCATCCGAGAGTATTATTATTGCTGATATCATAGATATCTGCAGCACTTCTAAGGATTTTAATCTTTTACTATTAACTCTGATGTCTGCTTCTCAGTCAGAATGCAACAGCATGAACTGCTCATTAGTTTGAGCTATTGCTATCAAACTTTATATCCTGTCTGCATTTTCACACCATCTGCTTTTGAAGTGGTAGACAGACTGTTAATCAGACTTACTGTGCTTCAGTGCCTGTGAAGTGCAGTGGTTCCTTGAAAAGTGACTTGAGGTGGTTCTACATCTACTGTTTCACAGCAATTTCTGTCTGCACTTACAGGCAGACGGAGCTTTCCCAGCTGCCAGTCCTGGGATGTGACCACAGCTTTCCTTCCCTGGCACTGTTGCCTAATATGAAGACCCAAACTTTGAGGCACAAACCAGGCTTTTCTTTTAAGGACAGCTACTAACTGATCTTTTGGTTTGTTCACTATAACTATCTGAAACTTCGAATGTAATTTTGTCAATTCAATACAAGAAGGGGCAGTATCCAGCTTCCTCACTCAGAGCTATTTTAATTCTGTGGGGCTAACAAGAAAGAAAAACAGTAAAAATTATTTCAGTCCGTCAAGTCAGAAGATTAGTCAGAATGCACCTAAGCATCTTAACTGCTGAGTAAGAAGGTACCTTTTCATGTACAGCTTTTTAGCGGAGAACCACTTTATAACTTCACTGCACTTTCCTTTGTATTCATTGAGCCTATAGCAACATAACATGTGTAACAGTACCTGTGTGAGCTTTTGGGCCCTAGAATCTGATACTCATCAATTTGTCTAACTACTGAAATGTCTCACTTCTGAGTACTTTATGATCTTTAATGTAGTACCACTACATAAATTTTCTGAGACAGGAAAGTGCAATTATCATGAAAATATTTTCTTATGGAAAACTTTTTAGATGTTTTACACTGAAGGAAAAACAGCATAAATTGAAAAGGTACATAGAACAAATTCACTCCATTCACTGATGCACCCTTGTCTCCCTGAGAAAGCTCCTTCGTCGCACCCAAGTCTGCTAGAAGAGAGCACAGCAGACCATAGGCGACTGGAAGTGCTACAGAAGACCCAATGCACTGGTCTGCCAGACTGTGATGGCCAGCAGTCTCGGACCCAGGGATTCCCTGCTCTCTACCCTTACAAGCACCGAAATAGTGCAGGAATCTACATTTAAGTATTACTTATTCTCATGTAAGCACTTGCTGACTCTGTCAGCTCTGACTATGCCCTGCAAGCTCTTCAGATTGAGCAGAAGCTCCAGAACAAGGCTACATGATTTTCCCCCACCAATCTGCCTAGAAGACGTCAGTCCCAGAGGCCCATTCAGAGCACATCTTGGACACAGAAAATCCATAAAGAAGGGCTGGGTCAGACCAAGCACGTCATGGATAAAACATTCTCCCCGGCTTGTGGGAGATTTGCATCCTGACTCCTGCCTCCCCACGTTGCTTTATGTCAGAGATATCATAGTCTGAACACGCAATTAAGTATTTTGCAGTATTCGTCATTTTTTATCTCCCTGGTATCTTTCATATACTGACTGAATGTCCTGAAGACCAAGGTTTTACAATCCACCTACTTTTGTCTCCGTGAATATTTAGTCATTCACACAAAGGGGAAGAGCTTCAAGAAAAAAAAGCCTTAAAAAAGCAACACACTCCAGTTACCCAAAGCTGGGTAATAAAAGCATTTACCTAAGATCAGCTGGCACACGTCCCTTTCAAATAGGGTGTTTGACCTCGGGCAGACACAGAAGGAACAGTCTCCTTCTGCTCATGATCCTTGGGAATGAACGCTGCTCTGCTCTGGTACCTATCTACAGCCACTACGCCTGTCTGAAAGATTGAGGGAAAAGCAGGTGACCCAGGTTTAAACCTTTGCTATAAAGGTATGAGAACGAAAGCTCCTTGCAGAGATCTAAAAACCCAAGAACTCCCGTAGGGTTCATGAAAATAAGAGACCAAATACAGGAGACAGACTTTATTTTTGTCCTTGCAGAGGGAAAGGTCACGGTACGAACTAAAGATTTAAAAGGCATAAGAGAAACAGAATGAGAAGAGACATTACAAATGCACCAATTAGGGGAAAAACTTCGGTTAGAATTTGTGCCTTATCCGACGTCAAAGAATCCAATTACAAGACCAAAACCAACAAGGACCCAGGCTTTGTTAGTTCCGCAATTCACAGAACTACCTGCTTCAAAGCACATTGAAGTTCAGCTGTAGCCTGAAAAATGACTATTACAACCATGTACAATGGCATGGAGCCTGCACAGAGTCAGGCTTGGAGAAAACAAAGAGCAAACCATCAGTCACTGGGAAATGAAGGCTGGGACTTTCCTTCTTTTGAAAAAAAAAAACCCAAACAAAAAAAAACTTTATGTATTGAAAGCACAGCCAATGTCCCTGTCTTACTTCTGAGGGTTTCAGGGAAGGGTTCAGATAGTTGCAGGTCCCATCTGAATGCAGGGAGCGGGCCCATGGTAGAGACAGGATAGTCCACGTAGAAACTGCACTTTTGTAGGTAGTGACAGAACTTCTGTCCCCCCAAAATACTCCATTACCTTTCCTAGCGACTAAAACCTCTGAGGCAGCCTGATTTGATTTTTTAATGTAACCTGGCAGGGTTACCCTGGCACACTCCTTCAGCAGACACGGTTAAGACAGCCTCCATCGCCGAGAGCCTGAGCGCAGTCTTAAGTGGGCAAACGACGCATTTCACCCTGTGAATTCAGCCATACCTGCTGGGCAAGCAACTAAATCAATTTTAATGGCTTCTTTTACTCCCATCTACGCTGCCAGGAACACAGCTGCGTGAGCCAGCGCGATACAGCGCTCCCTCGCCGAGTACTGCCCCCCCCCCCCGCACTGAACTGATCCCGCAGCGTCACGAGGACGGGCAGCTGGCGACAGCCCCGCTCCACGCGCAAACGCAACGGATCCAGCGTGGCCGCTGCTGTGAGAGACAACATGGAGCCCCTTTCTGCCATTTTGCAGGCGCCGCTCCCCAGGCCGGGGGGGGGGGGGGGGGGGGGGGGGGCGGCAGGAGGCGGGGGAAGGGACTCCCCCGCGCGGCCCCAGCCGTGGGGCACGGAGGCTGCGGAGGGGAAGGCCCCGCCGCAGCTCGGCTGTCACTGCATGGCAACAGGGCCGCCGCTCCCCGGGAGAGAGCCGGGGACGGGGCGGAGCGCTGCCTTCCCCAGGCCGCCCACGGCCGCCAGACGCGCCGTGACGGGACGGGACGGGACGGGCGCGGCGGCAGGAGCACAGCCTGGCCCCGCCGCCCCCGCGCGCATGCGCCGGCCTCAGGACGGCGACACCCGCCTCAGGCCGCGGAGTTAACCGGAAGCCGTCCGCCCTGGACAGGAAGTGACCCCTGCGCACTGTGACAAACAGCCCTGCCGGCGGGGCCCACGCCCCACTCCAGCCGCCCGCGCGGCCCTTTGTGACTCATTTGACTGACACGCGGGGGGGTGACCAATGGGAGTTACTTCTCCCTTCCCGTCTGGCCCACCTTCTCTCGGGCCACGGCCAATCAGCAATCTCGGTCCTCAGTCACCGTCGCCCTTTGATGGATGGATGCAGGAGCCAACCAGACAGCGGGCTGCGGGCTAGCCCCGTCCCCGCCTCCCGCCAATGGGCGCTGTGGAATGAAGGCGCTAGCGGGACCGGGGTGGGGGGAGCAGAGGAGAGGTGGCTCCGCAGACGCGCCGCCACCCGCTGCGGGGCCACCGCCCGAGCGCCTCTGCCTGGGGGAGCCGCCCTCCCCCCGCCGCGGGGGGCCTCCCGCTGCTCCCGGGCCGGGGCAGCCCCGGCGGGGCGTCCCGCAGTGCCTCCGCTCCCCGCCACACGTTCCCAGGCGGGATGCGACACGGGGCGGGGAGGAGCCGCCCGGCCGCTGCCTGCGGGGGCTCCTCGCGCTCTTAAGGTGGCCCGGCTCAGCGCGGCGAGTGCCGCGGGCCCGCAGCCCTGCCTGCCCTGCCGTGACTCCCCGGCCGCGGCGGGAGGGGCCCTCGGCTGTGCCGGGGGGGTGGCGGCGCACTCCGCGCTCCTGCCCGGGCCGCGGCGGGTGATGTCCCGGGGGAAGCGAGGGCCCGCGGCGGCGCGGTGACGGTGGCCGACATGGCGTCAGGCGGGAGCTGCCTGGTGTGAGGGGCGGTGTGCCCGGCGGCCTCACCGCCCCAGCGGGCTCGGGGATGCGGCTGGGGGAGAGGTTGAACCTGCCTTGCTGTCAGGGGCAGGAGGAGGAGAAACGGGCCGCTCCTGGCTTTATGTACCCGGAGAGAAGAACCTGTAGCATGAGGCTTCGCGCTGTGGGGACGGGGGGCTGTCACACGGGCAACGGCAGCTGGAGACGAAGTGTGTCCCCTCACGGATGTGCGAGGCTGGGCTGGCAAATGCATTCATCGGCGACTGTCCAACCTTCGGAACTGCTGCACGCCAGGCCAGCCCAGCCCAGTTGGCGCTGGCAGAGACGCAGGGTACGGATCCTGTCTTGTCAAGACCCTAAGCACATACTTAAAGCGCTCAGTTTTAAACCACCAATTTTAGTCTTTTGATGGTGTTAAGACACATGGGACTACCCTGAAGAGGGGGCAGATATGCCATTTCCAATATAGTACTGAGAAAATGTTTCAGGGGATGTAACACAAGCAGCTAAAATAAACTTTTATATATATATTTACACACAAATGCATAAAAAACATTTTTCTGGGTAAGAAAGGGGAAAAAAACCCCACAAACTGACCACCCAGCCCCGCTCAGGGAGAAAAATAGGTGAGGATACCTGTATGTTGCACGGGATTGCTGAGATGCCTGTTTACTACTAGTTGCAAATGGAAGGAACAGTCTTTCAGCCAGGATGTGGAAGAGAATCCCTTCCCAAATACCATAAGTTTCAATGTCCTAACTGCCAAAAACCAAAGCCACCTCCTACACCTTCCTGGATACCAGAAGCCCCAACTGCCCGCTACCCATCTGTCAAAATTTATAGCTTTCCTTAGACAAACACTAATAATTCAGTCATGCACAGAGCAAGCGACATCTTGAAAAATTGGGAGAAGGGTAAAATACATTGAATGTAATGTAAAAATAAGTTACGTGGTGACTAGTTTACTTTTTTTTTCCATGTCTCCATCTGCTAGCCTCTATCTTCTACTTAGCTTGCAAAGGCTTTGGGATGAACCTTTTTCTTCTCTGAATGTTAAATATGATAATGGGGTCATGATCTATTCACTTTGTGCATTTCTGCAGCACCAATTCTCTGGCCTGCCTCCCAAAGGCACTTTTTGTGTTAGATGGCATTTTTGTATTTATGTTCTTTCAAGTAGCGGAGTAAGTTACATCATTTTTTTTTTTTTTTAATATAAAAGGCAGAAAATATTTCAGACATTCATTTGGGGGAGATGATCCTGAAAACCAAAAGGAAGAAGAAATGGGGAACACACATTGGATGCCTGGCACGTGTCGAGTCCAACCGCAGTTTCCAAACACCTCTGCAGTTGGCTATAGATCAAACAACTTGCAGATACCACCCATCAGTGCCTCCCAGCACAATGAGGCTTCTCAAGTCTTGTCTCTCAGTAAAGAGGAGCCTATACACAGTATGGACACAAATTCTAGCTAGAGGGGAACTGGAGAACTTGATGTGAGAGCAGCAGGGAGACCCAAAGACCACCGAGCCCAAAGAGAAGTCCAAGGAGAGGCAGAAGGCCAAGGGAAAGAGAGCTAAGGTGTGTACCCAGGACTGGAGCGAGACTGGGGTAAAGGACAGAATAGGACAGAGCAGGACAGAGCTCTGCTGTGGCCTGTGGAGGTAGAAGGGAAAGAGTTGGTTGTTGGCCCTAGGTAATGATTAGGAACACTGTAATGGGATCTGTAATGAGATAATAATACAGGAAAAGGAGCAGGAAATGCTCCTCGACAGGGAGAAGAACAGGTAGTTGCACAGGGAGAAGAGCTACAGCCAGATCTGCTGGCAAAGGAGCAGAAGAAAGGTTTGGTGTGGGAGAAGAGGACACGGAGCATCCTGAAAGGATGGAGGTTGAGCATTCATTCTTGTTACTACCTGGAAAGAAGGCATGGGACTTTGGCACAGCTTTTGACCTGTTGAAGGAATGCAAGGAGTCACTGCAGGTGCAACAGTAAACTAAGCCCTGCAAAAGCAGCAAGACTTACAACACCTCCTCTACTATCAGAACAATTTCCGTATAACAGTTTCCAGAAGAAAAAAAAAAAGAATTTTCCTCAGAAAATGCCATTTTCTCCCAGCATGTGTCCTATCCTCTACTCCAAGCCTTACAGCAGTGTTACCATTTGGAGGGATGCAAATGTGAAACTACCCACAGAAAGAAGAGATTGTTGGATACAGGAGGTCTTTCAGATAACTGGGGTAGGGACCCTGAGGGGGGCTGTTTCATGGTTGTGCATTTCAGATTTCCATGTAGAAGTGTCCTGCCTATGGCATTAGCCTCAGATGCAGGGGGATCCCAGGCAGTGGCTGTTCTTTCTCACACACACGTTTTGGAGTATTTGATCTATCTAGTTTACTTCACTGCAGAGTCCCCTTTAATAATGTAAACTAATGGATGGTTGCCTCCTTCTGCATCCCTAAGACGAGCCTTGCAACACACCGACACGAGACTCAGTTTTCAGCCAACTGGGTGAAAGCGGGATAACGCTGTATGTCATTCACAGGGTTTTGGCTGGCTCTAACAGGTTGGACAGATTGTGATGGGACTTTTAACGGGGTTGCGGCAGAAACACCTCTTAAGATTTGGGGATGTTACTGCCGTAGGTTATGGACAAACACAAGGTGTGAGGGAGGATTACCAGGGACGGAGAATTGAAATTTTTTGGGGTGGCAGAAGACTCCGAGCATCCTGGGCTGGAGGAGGGCACAACCACTGCATGGTTGGCAGGAGCAGGGCAGGTCACCCATGGTGGCAAGCCCGACCCGCGGCCGGGCTGCCAAGCCCAGGCCCAGGCGGCCATTTGGGAGCGGCGTCCCACAGGTGGGATGGGGAGCGTCCCGGGCTGGAGGCGATGACCGCCTGGAGGGTGAGCGGCTGTTGCAGAGGTGGCCCAACAGCTGCCGCCTCCAGCTGGGGGGCGGCAAGGGGCTGCCGCTGGCAGCGGCCTGAGGGGCGAGGGCCCCACGGCCGGCGGCCATCTCCGGGGTGAATCGAGCCCCTGGGCCGGGGCGCGGGTTGCCGGGGAAGGCCGCGGGCCCGGCTGGTCCCGACGGGCAGCCAGGCTTCCCGGGCGAAGCCAGGCTCGCCCCTCCACTAGGCAGAGCGGGCGCGGCCCCCGCTGGGCAGCCGCAGCTCCCCCAGGCCGGCGCCTCCTTAACCCGGGGAGGCGGGGGCGGCCGCGGCCGGGGGGAGCCGGGGGAGGCGGAGCGGAGGCCGGGGAGGAGCCGGGGCCTGCAGTGGAGCCGCAGCCCGGAGCAGCCGGAGAAGCAGCCGCGGGAGCGGCGGGGCCTGGAGAGACTCAGCGCCGCCCGGCCGGGGCCCCCCGCACCGGAGCTCGGGGAGCCCCCCGGGGACGAAGCCGAGGCCCGGCGGAAGGCGGCGGAGGCGGCCGCTCAGCCCCGCGGCAGGCCCGTGAGCCGCCGCGGCCTCCCGTGGTAGCCGGGCCCGGGCAAGAGGAGCTGGGGCCTGGGGGGAAGCCAGGGACAGCCTCCGGGCAGCCGGGGTGGGGGGACACCCCCGTAGCCTGCCGGGGTGGGGGAGAGACCCTGCCCGCCGCCCCCCGCCTCATCCGCAGCCGTGAGGGGACACCCCGTTAGGCAGCCCCGCTCCCAGCGTGGGGGAACGCTCCGGCGGCCCCTCGCCACCCCCGCCTCGCTGGCAGGCCGGGGCGCACCCGCCAGCCCCCTTCCAGGCAACTGCTGGGGGAGCTTAACATCTGCCCCCTTCCCCACTAACGATCCAAGGGTGGGCAGAGGCCCCCGGCACCAAGCCCTGGTAACTATCTAGGTGCAGGTCTGCTCTTCCTTGCTGTGGAATAGAGCCTCCTGGAGCTCCCTCGATAGCTCCTTAGGGGAGAGGCATCCTCAGACCCCGGTTTCTGAGGGTTGTGAGAATAACCCTTACCACCTCCTCCCCCCTGCTACTGAGGAAATTCCTCCCCCAGGCAGAGGAGACAGCCCATCCCCAGACTAGATAGTAACTGGAATCTCCACAGAAGAAACCCTGTATGCCCAAGAGAGGCAGTCCCCAAGACAGAAATAAGCAGGAGCTCCAGATACTTGCCTAGTAATTTTAATTATTTACATCTGCTCAGCAAGCAGCAGAGAAAGCAAAACAAGGGAGAGAAAGCAGAGTCAGATTTAGATATTATTCTTCCCTTTTCCAGTTGCTGTTAACCACTGGAGATAAAGGTAATTTCCAATACTGACCTCATCCTCCTTCATCCCAAGGAAGATCCCTAATCCCAAGAGGGTCTTCTTCAAATATCCTGTGCAAGGACAGAAGACACGCCTCCCAGTTACAGGGAAAGGAAAAGGCAGATTTCGCTGATAATATCCACAGAGATAGCAAGAATTTTTTCAGAGAAAGAATTGCCCACCCTTAAGGACAAGGTGCACCTAGAGGAAAGAGAAGAGATATTTACAGGTAGGGAGATTGGGGAAATTGATCTCCGAAATAATCTGACAATCAGTGAAAAGGCTGTCTCCCAGGGGAACACCCCTTTACTAGTTAGCTGTCAAAAGGGAGAGAGGATCTCCATCCTGGGATAAAAGCAGCAGTTTTAGGGGACTGACAATCCCAAGCAGATTGTTTTAATACTCAAGATCCTGATTTCATCTGCAATCCCTTCACTCTCAAAATATTTCCTGAAGAAGCTCTTGGAATAGCTGACAGCAACACTCTGAGGATGGGTCTCAGAGAAGGAGTGTGAAGGGCAGCACCCCAGAAACCAGCACTGAAGATAATCCATCTCCCTCCAGAAAATCTTCCAGACAGAGTGAGTGACCACATTATATCACCTCTCTATTCCTAGCTGTCCTTCTCTTTCGCCTTCTGTCCTTGTTTTCCATGTCTCTTCTCTCATTGTATCTGCTTTCCTTTTGATCTTTTCTCTCTCCTTCTGTTTCTGAACCTCTCCCCAGCTTTCTTTTTCTGTGTGTCTTTCTCCATCTCTCTCATTTACCTCCCTTATATGCTATATGGAATTGCCCTGATTCTTTCCCTCGCTATTTACCTTGTGGGAGACCTTAGCCCTAATTAATTTTAAGAAACCTCTCTGCCCTTTCCCTTGTACTTTCTTTCACTGGTGTATTCAGCGTAGGCTCAGCTGTTATTATCACTAGTGTGAAATTAATTTCTGTCATTTAGGGGTCATTGAGAAGGATAATACTGTCCAAAAAAACGTTGAGGAGACAGGAGCAGTGATTTGTAGTGCTAGTGTCCAGGGGTGCACCCGTGGGATTGGAGTGTCAGTTGGTCTCCATGTGGATCTTACTATGCTTGTAACTGTGGGAATAAAATCATTGTGCAATGCATACCTCACTGTGCTTTGGAGCTGAATGTACGGATCCCAGTGCTAGTACTCTGAGATGTGTGTCCTAACGTACCTGGGGGCTGTGGGATGAATTCTGGAAAGAGTGCCCTTGAGAGTGGGTTCTGTGGTGCTCAGGGGCCTGGGAATGAAAATCGTGACGGTGCTGGTGGAACCTGCCAAAAGCCAATAGAAGCCATTCCATTGTCACCAGTCTTCATCTGTGTTTTATACTGTGTTCAGGGGCTAGGAATGTGAATCCTAATGCTAGTGCTGTGGAGAGCCAAGCTGGCTGCTTTTTGTAAATGAGGCAGTTAATTTCCAGTCACAAATGAGTATTCTGACACTAACATAGTGTTTTCCTGAGAAATCGTCTGAGGGAGAGTTCATCTCAAATGAAGCCAAAGAAGATTCCCACAGCAGAAGAATCATGCCTAAGGATATCTCACCTGAGATATTCCCATTTCTGTTCTCTGGTGAGATAGCAGTGAGGAAATCCAAGATCAAAGGGTCTTTAGCCAGGACAGGAACCCTTCTGGAATCCATTTGGGAGCACAGTGGTTAACAGGGAGTCCCTGAAGAAGGAACTCCTTGGTGTAATGTGCTAGTGAGATGAGACAAAAGATGCCAGGTTCCTCCAAAGTGATTCCCCATTTTGGCAGAGAATTTTGACAGTTATCCATAGCTTCAGAGGGTGCCTCTTTCCAAGGGAAGACTGAACCATGAAACATACGTGTGTTCTGGGGATACTGTTAGATGCCCTCCTACCTGTTGCCCTATAGTTATGCAATCAGCCTGTTTTGAGTACAGCTGTGTTATCTAGCACGGGGGAAGAGATAACCGAGGCATTTTGGCCTTTGTACATTGAAGGGGGTAACTGACTTTTCATGCTCTTGAGGTTAATTTACCTTGCGCTGCCCCCTTCCTCACAGTAATGACTTGACATTTTTCAAGTGCTTTTGGCTCTGATGGATGCCAGGGCACTTTACAGAATATATATGCCAGCCTTACAAAATTCTGCTCCCCCACAACAATTGTCTTTCTGTATATGAAATGTTTTTTTCTTCGTTATTAATGATAAAGATTAAGATTTTGCAATTGCTGCCTGAGCTTGAAATATTTATGACACACATACAAGGCTGAAAGTCACACGCTGTAGAGTAGTTGTTACTTATTTGTTAATTGCTGTCAGGGCATTCAGTGCTGACTTGGACACACAAAATTAAGACAATTTCCACTCTGAAGATCTCATACTCTAAAACACAGCAATACAAGAGCTAAGACATACTGATAAATTTAAGGAAGGGAATAATTTTTAGAGAGCATAGCTCTTCAGTGTGATCATGGTATTTACGTCAAATGTTTATTGCAGGCTAAAATGCAGCTTCCTCTGAGGTGGAATACTGCAGCTGTTCTGCACCATTTATTTTATACAAAAGTATCCATAAAAGAAAAAGGGAGAGTATTATTTATCTTCATAAAAGTGCAAGGTACTTTATAGACGCATTTAAATGAAAGTGCTATGTCTTTAAGAGTTTACATTAAGAATGTTAAACCTGAACACCTAAAATTAGACTTTAAAAACACATTTAGCTACCTAAGTAAATAGCCTAATTCTTGTAAGTGCCCAGGAATGTAGAGCTGACTTCAACAGAAGCAATGAAGTCTTCAACATTTGAGTAAAGAGACAGTTATGTGTGTATGGGTTTGTCAATTTAACATTGGACATTCATGCTTCCAAAAGTGACTTTTAAAGTTGAAGCAGTCTGATCCTGTCCTATGTGCACTCCGCTCCCATCTGAGAACTGTGTGTGGTATTTCGCAGGTCAAGCCCTTAAGTAAAATGAAATGAGAAGGTCTAGAGAATTATGGGAAAAGGATTACATTACTGAAAGATCATGAGGTTATATTCATTTTTAAGTATGTGTTCTGTAAGTTCTTGGGTTTTATCTTGAAATCTGGTTCTGTAGGCAAGTTTTTAGGGTGAAATAAAGAGTCAGAAAACTTGGAATGAAATACAATAAACAGTTTGAGGACTTTTGATATAATTTCCCAGTCTAAGATGGGGTTGTCACTACTTTAGTACTTTTAAAAACACAGCTGAATGTTGGTGTCTCTGGAGAAGTTTTTTCTTACCCCAGATGTACAGGTGTCTTTGCTTACTACCTCCTCCCCTAAACTTCAGCTGGCCTTCATATAGTGAGATTCAGTCTGCATCACTCTTTGGATCTATGCGCCTTTACTTGAAGTGTCAGAAAGAAGGTATGGTTGATGGCAACTGTGATATGGACAGCTGTCCTTCAAGAGCAGGACTGAGCTTATTATCTCATTTCACACAGCTGTCAGACAGGAATTACGTCTCGGTCATTAGCAAGCAAAAGGTGAAATGCTTTTGGACTCATTTTTCCATTTGCTTCTCCCAACCTTTGGTAGATTTGTAACCAGAGACTTTCACACAGAACCCTCTGTGTTTTGTAGTACTCCATTTGCAGAATCTGTTGCTGACTGATGCTTCAGAATTGAAACTTCAAAAAAATATTGCCACTAGCATTTTTGGTCTGGAAGACAACTTTGAAAATATGAGTGGTGCCCAGATTAATGGACAGCCTAAAATGGTATCTCTGAAATGTTTGAACTCTCTAGTTGTGTTAACTCTGAAGCCTAAAGAAAAGCATTTAAATCTCTGTATTGCTGGCTATTGCATGTCATGTTATTTTAGCAAAAATATCCAGTTCATGTGTTCAACCTCCAAATGCTTATCATCTTGCTAGGACAGCAACTTGCTATCTATTTTGCTCTTCTTGTTTCCTTCTTCCTTCTAAGGGATGTATGATGAACTTAAAAATCTATAACATATTTCTGCCCTGTACTCATATTTTCACTTTTAAAGGCAGTCTGTGTATGTGTGTTACTGAGAGAGAGCAAGCATGCTGCAGTATGTTTTCACAATTAATTAATTGCAAGTTTTCATTTTAAGTTTGAAATGAAAATGCAAAATATTGGGCATTTGTCAAAATTGGAGACTTTGCAGGAGATTTTAAGACAGGTTTAATGTTGTGTCCTGTGGTGTGTTAGCAAGATTTGGACTAGATCCATCCTGTACCCCATCCTATTACAAACCTTAGAGTTGGTGTCTTAAAGGTAGACAACACACAGATTTTGCTAGTTCCTGACCTGGTGAACCCTTTCATGAATCCCATCCCAGGCTTCCTAACATCGTGTCACAGAGAGGTTCCTCTCCTGCACCTTTAAGGCCCAGCATGTTTCCACCCCGCCTACTTCTTCACTCTCATTTCCTCCTACACCCCACTCCTCCTCCCAGTTCTCTCTGTACTGCTCTTTGCATCTCATTTTCCATGCTGTCCCTTTGGCATTCTGTCCTGCAAGCCTAAAATGCTGCTTCTCTCTTCATCAAGCAAGCATCCCTCATCCTCTAGGATTCTTCACTATCAGGAATCCTTTCTTACAACATCTTTCAGGCCCCGCTCTTACTTCCACACCTGCGTTTTGACCTGTTGTTGGTTTGACTTTTGTTAGATTATATGCTTGTGGACACGTAGTGGTTTTTGTCGGAGGTTATGTCAAGAAACCTGGGTTTTTAACCACTATTTAATAAATAGAATTTTATTCCTCTGAAAACACCCAGTTCTGCTAGGCTGGGGAATGGTGCTTTGTCTCCATAATCCGACTCATTCATTCTCCCACCCTCCCTTCCCTCATGCCCCCTTCCCTTGCTCAGGAATAGCTGGAATTTAGTTGGATAGGATGAAAAACCCTTGCATTACATTCTCTGGTTCCTTTCAGCACTTCAGGATTTTGATTTTGAGAATTGGGGTGAACAATTTGTGCAACGCCCAGTACCTCATTCCTCATATTTCTAAGCTGGTCAGTTTACTTGATGTGAAGTCAAGAAATAAGGGAATGTGTATTCTTTTTTGTCCCTTTTATATGTATAAGAGAGACAGTAATGAGGGAGAGGGAGTGATGATGAGTGAGAGCTTTTATACCTCAAGGAAAAAAATATTTGCTTTTTTGGTTTTTTTTTTTTACAATTAGCAATTCAAATTTTGTTTATGCTCTTTGCTGTATAAAGACTGTGGATGATTATAGCAGAAATATGTAATTACTGTTAAAAGTTCAAATCTGAATAATTGGGAAGGAATCTGAACTTTTTTGTGGTCACAAATTAAAGGAGCAAATTTTCTGAATTCTCAGTTTCCCCCAAAAAACTGTTGTTAAGTAAAACAAAAAACAAAACAATTTTCCCTCCCCATCTTGCAGAAAAAAATAAACAAGCTGCTAAAATAGTTACCTCTGAAATTCTCTAAAAAAATATCTCTACCTGAACAAAGCAGACAAACTTTGAATGTAGAGAACTGGTCTGGGGTTTGGGAGACCTATGTTCTCTGCATGCTGACCTTGGGCTGAGCACTGCTTCATGTATGGCTTCCCATTTATCCTGGAATAGGTTATTGGTCCTTGATAAGGGTTTCAAAGTATAAGGATGAAAAACACTTTATAAAGGCTGCCTGTTCTTCTGCTGTTGATTACCTTAATTACAATGCAATATTAAACTCTAAATGCTGCTTTTTGTGGCATTAAGAAACAGTGAAAGCATGATGCTCCAATTACTTTTTGTTTCATGGAAGGACCTGTGACTCCAAAACCAAAAGATCCTGTACCATGTCTGCAGCCTAGAGCTGTTTTTTAAGTTGACTTAAGCATAGATATTCTGCCTCCCTTGAAGCTTCTCTTAAGATCTCTAATGACCTTTTCTTGGCCAGGTCTCAGGGTCTCTATTCCATCTTCATCCTTCTTGGCTTCCCTGCTGTTTTTGACACTTGATCGTGCCCGGTCTTGAAATCTTGTCCTCCCTTGACTTTTGTGTCAGTATTTTCCTGGTTTCCCTCCTACTGTTCTAGTCATTCATTCAGTAGGTTCTGCATTAAGCTATTTACCTTCCTCCATTTATTTTTTCATAAGTTAGACACAAAGACCCACCTCTGGTATCCTCTCTTTGCTTTTCTTTACCTCCATCATGCCAGTGATATTAAATTATGCAACTTGGCATACTTCCTTAACATCTTTTTTGAATGATTTGCTGCAAGTTTAAGACTGCTGAGACCAGGATGGAACTCCAGAAACCTCCTTTGAGACTTCCCTTTGTTTCCTGCTTTCCTCTGTTGCGAGCCAGCACAGTTGGGCCTGTAACATGGGTTTTCGCACCCTCTTCTTGCTCTGCGCATACAGGACAGGGGCTCGCCTTCCAGTTTCATGGCCTGAATCTCCTACTTCTTCTTTCTTAGTCTCTTTGGGTAACCTTTATGCTTTCTCCTTCATTAACCATCTTGGTTACTGCTAGCTGTTCTTGCTGGCCTCTGACAACTGTTAGCTTCTTGTCTTGTGAAAAACACAGTTACTGAAGCTATCCTCCTGGCTGTTTTCTCAATATGTTGACATCTCCTCCTTGACAAGCCTGTTCATTGGCTATCATCCACCACATAAGTTTCCAGTTTCTTGTACTCACTCTAAGGGGCCTTCACATTTATATTTCGTCCCTATCTGTCGCTGTCTCTTACTGTATTGTCCTTTGCTCTGCCAGCAACACAAGCATTACATGGTGCTTTTCCATTTTTTGCATTAGCATCTCTTCACATTCTTCCTCAGCTGACTCATAACCTTGATACATATAGGAAAATTGCCAGCCAATAGAGGCCAGACATACTGGAAACTACTTATTTGCATATTTGAAAATTATTCAAAAGGTCTAACTGATACTCGGAGATAGTTGTCTTATTACATGTACCCTCCTCTTCTTTTGTAAAGAAGGATGGCTTCTTTTGTAAAGAAAGATGATTACAAAAGTAGATAAAGATCATCATAAGCAAGGAAACAACATCTCAAAGACTAGGAAGGTCAGGGTTGGAGCAGAATAATATTTACTCGCAGTTGCAAGGTGGTAACTGTGGCAAGTATGTGGAAGAAAGGGGCTTCTTTCAGTATCTGAAGGGAAACGAAGAGGAGATTTAGTTTGATGGTGATACACAAAATGGAGCATTTTATGAGTAGGAAAGCCAAGTAGCAATGTTGCCGTTTTAAGCCAGAAGAAACTGTTAATGGGCGTGTGTTCTTTGCTAGTGTGATTCTTAATCCTCTTGACCTTCAAGCTTGGTACAAATCTTTACAAGTTGTGAGCCTAGCTAGGGATTGTCAGGTGTTTAGACTCCTGGAAGACAGTTTAGTCAGTTTAGTTCAGAATAACAGCTAACAGAATAGTGAAAAGGAATTATGTTAAAACAGTGGTTAAGACCTAATTTATGAGCTTCACACAGTATTACTTGATTCTTCTGATCATACTCCAACTTCAATTTCAGCTGCACTTTGCTTCCAAACTCCTCTTTAACAGGCTTTTCTGCAGTGCTTTGGTAATCTTAACTCTGGGAACATCTGCTGTATGTACATTTTGGCCATGTGGTATACGACTAATCTGCACTTGATACCCATTTCCTTATTTTCTATGAATTCAGTACATAGTTCTTGCTAGTGCTTGATACTCATTTCCACAAGTGGAATGGAATGGGTTGTGGCTTGTTTCAGCAACTATTGCAGAGTTCATATTGACTAATCTATTTTCAGTGGTTGAACCTTTGGTGAACAGGTTCTGACCACTTGCAGTCAGATTTTGATTTTCACTATGCCTGGCTGGCATTCACTGGGCCCTGGGAGCTCTCTTATGTAGAACTTTTGTAGTATTACTATTATTAAACCGCAAGGTTACCAATTATTTTTTACTGATAGACCCATTTTTTAATGGGAATAATAGTACAGTTTTCATTTATAAATGCATGTTGCATTCTTTTAACCTGAGTTTCTGTACCTATCTTTGCAACAATGTTAAGATCTTCTGAGCAAGATATTCTGCATGCTGATCTACTTCTGATGTTGTCTCTAATTTCAGAGATGATCTGGGTATCATGTTGGTGTTTGCATATCCTGTACTGAAGGTTTACTACTGCATGTGATTCTGATAGGCAGCTAAAATTGAAATCCTTCTCTTCAACCTGGGTGCTCCCATAAGGCTGTGGGAAATACCTGCTCTTAGATACAGTTTCTCTACCACCGACTTCCTGGTTTCCAGGGGAAGATTTCATTCCAGATATTTGCTCATAAATTTGGATTATTCCAAACACAATACCCAATACCTTTCTCAGTGTAAGAGTAATTGTTCTGTTAATATTCTTAAAGCAAATGCCAAAGATTTCTCTTGCCTGCCTTGGCGTATGTTTAGAATTATAAGTCCCACTTCCAATGGTAAAATATTGCATCGTGGTACTGAGGGTGGAGGGATGCATTAGAGACATTTCTGCTGTAGTGATGTATTTTCAATGTGCTTCTTCAAAGTGCTTGGTTTACTTTTTACTTCAAATCTGTTATTGGGAGGGTTGTCATGGGCTATTTGGCTTATTATTAGAATAAATCTTTTGTAGTAGTCTTATTACAAAGAAAATAATTTTTGTCTCAAAAAGTATTTTAGGCATACTGGTATTCTCAATGTTATTTGCTGTTTCTTTTGACAGGTGTTACGTATTCCCCACTTACATTTACGCAGCACCATAAATAAGCAAACTAATCTTAACTCTGAACACATTTTCAGACTGAGGGGTCTCTGCAATGTTTGTGTAGTATTTCCCTCTGCTTTTATTCTGCATGTTTATATAGCAGACAACAAAAATATTTGATTAGTTGGTCTTATTAAAATCTGGCAAGGCACTAGCTATGCTTGATCCTAGTCTTTTATGCCTGTAAAGATGCTGTCTCCCTTGACATAAGAATATTTTAGACTTCGGCTGTAATGCCATCTGTTGATAAGTTTAAATAAGCAGGTCTGGTTTTGTAAACTGTACCATTTTGTCAGTTTTGTACAAAACTAGTGCATAATTACTTTTGGAATTGGATCCTGATGCACTTCCAACATAGGGGTTTTGGTGACTTTATAGTCCCCACAAGACTTCATGCTTCATTAGTACCAAGAATGCATGCACAGTCCATGCTGTTCTTTCACTAAACTCAAAATACAAAATTATACCCTGCTTGTGCACCTTTCACAAAATGGAGGGAATTGGAAGGTCCTATGTTAAAATGTGCTATTATATTTATGTAATTAGTAGCTATTATGAAATCAAATTTGTTTTCTTTTTATTTTTCCTTGAGACTTAATGTGAACTTTATGTTGTTGAGATTTGTTTGTTAAAAGAAAACCATGTCTGTATAGCAATTTAATTACAACAAAAAAATTAGTGCAGTGGTTTATATTAAGCTATACGTGGTCTAAAAGTTTTCATCTTCCTCTAACTCTGATTTTTCAGTACCATCTTAGTGTATTGTGTTGTAACTTTTAGCATATTTCCAGTTCAGGATGCCATAATTACTGTACCACCTGTGTTCTTTTACACAAATTAATATTGAATGTTCAAAGCCGTTCCATCTTGCACACTAAGTAGTTTTGAGTAGGGGTACAGAGCCCGACCACTGTGACGTGGACAGGCGCAGATTGTGACAGTTCATATTCGTATAGATGATACCACTCTGCGTGCTCTTAGGTGACAGTAACTTCCTTTGGTTGAATTCTTTTTTTTCTTTGTGGTTCATGACTAGTGAGAACTGTGTGCCCCTTATTACCACATCTGCAAATCTATAGTTTATTGGAAAAGTATTTTTCGGCTTGTTCTACTGCTCCCAGAGAAGGGAAACGTGGTTCTAGGGTATGACAATTTTTCTTACCTCTGTGCCCCAGGGGCTGGTTTTCCTCCTTTCATGTGGCACTGCAGACAGAAGCGTACTTTCAAACTGCAGTGCTTTTCTTTTGGTTTGCTGATATACTAATGTGACACCTACCACTCCTTCCAGGTTAAGTTTCATTTTATGAACAATACCCAGCAGCCTCTCTCTTCCTTCTGGGTTTGATTCCAAAAACATAAACATTTCCTGGAGGCTTCTCACAAGTAGTTACCAAAATAATGGATGACAATTTCAGACTATGCAGTATCCTATTTTCTAATTTCTTATATGAAACAAATATCTCTCAGTGAGGATGTTTGCTTAGAGAAAAGATTTTTAAGTGTTTTTTTCCTGCCCTCTTAGTTCACACCTCCTGATTTTTGAGGGAAAGCACACATCTTAAAATGGCAAATTTCTCTTCCTGCCAGAGTTAGCAAAACTGGTTCTTTCCCCCTCTCTGTATTGGCACAAGAATACAGGTTTCTTACATGTGTAATTTACAAAAGTATGTAAAAATTGCCTTTTTCCATCAAAGTAGCAGCTGTCTGTTTCTCCATGCATGTGGTATTCTTATGTGTTACTTCTCTTCCTTACTTTTTGAGGCAGTATCCTCTAATTGACGTCCTGCTAACCTTTCTGTTTCAGAAAGGTTGCAGTCAAAGGGTTCTTTTTTGCCAGTTTGTTGGGCTTGAGTTTTTCAGTTTGTTAAATACCTTGGAAGCGAGGTGTATCTCTGAGTATATTAGATGGATATTGTTAGTTAGATCACTGAATCTGTGTTTCAAGTGCCTAAATAGAAGTGACCGTATTTTTATAGGTCTTCTACAGCAATGTCTGTCACTGCTTGGTAGCCTGTTGTGCATTTCTTCCTTCTCAAAGTTTATGTTCAGAAACTTAAGTTGGGTCTCCTTTGAATGTTTTGCCAGTCGTGTTTCATTGGATTGGAATAGCAGCAAATAAAGCAACAGTGAAAGTCAATACAAAAAAGTAAATGTAGAGATTTATTCTAGAATATACATCTTCTGTAGGCTGTGCACAGTGTAGTTTCATTCATTGTCTGACACTCTGCTTCAGTCATAACTGATTCTGACTGTCCAGCCTTTGAGTTCAGCCTTAGACAATATATTCAGGCTATAAATGTTTATTAATTGCATTCAATATGACCCTTAGAGTGCTGCTCCCCACATTTCATACATTTTTCAGTCCTGATATATAAGTAGCAGCAATCTTGGATGAGATCTGACTGGCTGAGACCAAGCATTTGCAAAATAACAGGGTAGGCAAAGTACAGATTTCTTCAGTTCAGCGGCACGGATAGTACAATCTGATAGACAGAAGGCTTGCATTTTCAGCCTGAGGTTCGATTTGCTAGTTGCAGATATTCAAAGTAAGGCAGTAGCTTTCCTGGAAAGCTGTAGTGAAGTATTACTAGTCCCAAGTGAATTAGTGGTTATTAAAAGGTATTCAAGGCTAGGATTTTCTTTAATGATTAGTACATTTTTCTTCTGAATCAGACAGATTCTCTTCTGTTTGATTGTAGTTTTGGTTCAGTGCTTGGCTATCGTTTTTGCATCTCTCTGACCTGTCTTGACTCAGGGTTGTACTGGAACTAGTTAGTGCTTGAGAAATGAAGACTCTGCAGTCAGTTTCCAGCTGTTGATGGTGGTTATGACTTGGCTACCTTGCCCTTGGTTTTTAAAGTCAGCCAAATACATAAACAGATGCCATTTACCATGTAAAGTGGGAGATTATGAATTCTGATCTTCAGCTTTCTTTTTAATTCTTCAAAGTTTATTCTGGCTTGCTAATGTAGATTTTTTTTTTTAAACACCTTTGATTTCAGTTCAGTGTTTGTTAGTCATTAGTATTTTTTTCCTTTGTTTGAGTGGGATCATAAAAGAAGAGTTTGAAAGAAGATTTGCCAGGCAATAAACTGGGAAGGGAAAGTTGGAAGAATCATCAGCTGCTCTGGTTTGGCTGCAGTCTTGTTTTATTGTACCATTAAGTAGTGTCAAGCTGGTGTAGTGCTTGGATCAGGTGAATGAGATATGCAGCATAACTTATAGCAAGTATTACTGTTATAGTAAATATTCTTTCAAATAATTTAGCAGCCAATTACACCAAATTATTTTACACTGACATGTTCTGGAATTGCCACCTTACCTAAGATTTGACTATGCCTAATTGTTACAGATTCCATATTGGTAGGATACAGGCTTATGAATCCAGTAACATGATGAAGTTTAAACTTGAGGAAAAAATCTTATTTCACTGCTTTGAAATTTTCCATGTGATTGTTATTGGGTCTGAGTCTTCACTCTCTGTCCTAAGTTGCTGTCTAATGTGTGTGTTCTTAAAGAGCTGCTGTATTTTACTGAAAAGTAGTTGTTTCAGTACTGGGCGATTAGCGCATATGTATACACAGAATTTTTTTATTTAAGATTTGGGGGTTTTGTTTTCTTGTCAAAGATTTTTATAAACCAGGGAATAAAAATATTCAGATTCTTAGCGTGGGTGTGATATGACCCAATTCTAACCTTGCTTGTCTCCCTGACCAAGTATATTTTAAACAAATACACAAAAACTTGTGTATTTGATGATTGGTGTGTTGCATATCGACCTTGCATTTTACTGCATAGCCAGTCATCCCAAATGCTCTACTGACATAATCTGGGCAAATCTGAAGCTCTGTGAAAACTGCAGTGTTTTCTTCTGCTGCTTGAATTTCTGGTGTTTGACATCTTAATCTGCCATAGGCTTTCATAACCTAATTTTCTTGATATCTATGCTTGTCTTAAAAAAAAAAAAAAAAAAAAAAAAAAGGGGGGGGGGTGGTTGGGAAATTTGTATTTACTTTGGATTTGTATTGTTAGCACAACTGATACTTCATAATGGTTTAACATGCATATGATAAGCAGCAGTAATTTGTTCTCTGATTGCACTGTGGAAATTAAAATTTATATGCAGCACACTTACAGAATTAAGCATTCAACTGATACTTAGTTCATGTTTGTTTTCTCCCAAGCTGAATACTACTTTTAGTGAGGGCTGTACCTTTAAAGTTATCATGCAAATGTAGCTGTGTTTGTTACATGGATACCTCAATCTGTCCATCCCCACTGGATAAAAATACATTGTTGCTTTACCCTTGTATAATTCCGGAAGGCATAGTGCTGCGTTTTTTTTTTTTAATTTGAAATGTTTGAGCTTAGATCAATTCAGCCAACAAGAGCTATATTCAATAAACAACTTGAGGAGGGTGGATAATGAAAAGCCTTTTTTGCAGCTCTGATCATCTAGTGAGCTGTGTAGCAAGTAGTCATCGCTATCATGTGTGATAGTGTGGCAGATGAGTAGATCGATAAGTTAGTAGCAGTTGGGCTTTTCCTTTCCTCCACAGGCAGAAAAATGTTTCCACTCGTTACAGATGCTGTAGTGCTGCAGTTTTACTTTTCAGCCTGTGCGTGCATGTGAGTGTGAGTGATAACCTTAGCTGCGCAATTAGGAGATGTTTTCTGAGCCCAAGGCTTTGGAACCACTGCTTGTGGTGGCAGAGGGATGGATTTTGTTGGGGTATTGTATAGGTGTTTGGGCCTGAAGAGGTGTGATAAGCACATGCATGAAAATGAAAGGTTTAGTGCATAAAAACATGTTGGAGTGTAGACTCTTAAGTGGTTTTGTGCTGTGAGAGCACTTCAGTGCAGAAGTGCAAGGTATAATGCATATGGTTGTGGGGGAAGAATGGGGAGCTTCTGTGTCAAAATGCTGGGTGCATCTGTCTCTGGATCTGTGCATCCACACTGTGTTATTGTCAAATACCTATTTTTAGAATGAGTATCTAATTGGTATTCATGCAGATGGGTGTCTCCCTGTCTCATCTGATCCACTCAGATGAGTGATGCACTTGGTGGGAGGTGTCTGCTGGTGAATCTTTCCTAAGCAGTGTGCGTTCATGTTGGTCTGTTCTCTCTTACATGCATGCGTTTAATTTGTTACATGAGTGCATACATAAGTATGTGCATGTGTGTTTGTGCATTTACCTTTTGTATGTACTAGCATGTTCAAAGGTAGTATCATCTAATCCTCTAAAAAGATTAATTTCAAAAATGAAAGATGCAGAACTTGCAGTGCTTCAAGACATGATTCTTCTCTTTATGCAAAGAATAAGTGCAGAGCAGTGCAGGTTGTGGCCATGGAAACTTAGCTACCTCAGTCCAGACTTCAAGGGATTGCTCCTAGTATAGTGATGCAGCCAATTATGAGTAAGAACGATGATCTTTCTGCTGCCTTGACTTCTAAAAAGACCGCATACAAGTTTGTGTTCTAAGTACAAGTTCATACAAGTTCATGCTGCTTCATATAAAATAATTGTTAAGTAGAAAACCCTGGGTACAAGTGCTAGCCATGTTGGACAGGTGTGTTTTATTTTTATGAGGGGAAGTATATAATATTTATGACAGAAAAGATCCTGGGTCTGTTTCCACCCTGTGAAAAACTTGTTGTATGACTTTGGACAAGTCAGTTTTTCTTGTGTCTCAGATTTGGGGAAAATACTTGTCTGTTACATTGTGAATTAAGCAAGATTTAATTCAATAAAATGATATGTATATTTAGGAAAAATGGGTTATGTTAGGAATAGCTTTAACTATTATGAACTTAGTATAGTCTGTTCCACCTCAACATGGTAGATGTAATTATCTATATATAGTATTATGCATGATCTTCGTGTTTTAAAATGAGATGTGTAATCCTAGCTCTAAGGAATAGGATCCATTATAATGTCACCTGATACAAAAAGAGAGGCTAGGCCTCAGAGAGAAATGAATTTCCCCCCCCAAATTAACATAGTCACAGTCCTGACTTTTCCAGATGATCTAATTAAATTGTGGTATGTATATGGCATGAAGGAGTATTACCTTTGAGCTGTGATTTTCCTCTTACCTGACACAGTAAACCTACTGGATTACAGGTAATCTTGAGGAAGGGTCCCAAGGTTATATTGTTTACATACTAAAGGAGTGAATGTGGTGCAGCTGCTGAAAAGACTGCACTTCCTTTGAATAGATCTTAGTTCTTTACATGGGAACAGTTGGGATGCTCTGGGTAAGATTGTCCTAGCAGTGTTACCATTAGCACTGTCCCAGCTACTATCAGCAAGGATGATCCTCCCACAGACACAGTCATAGGCCTGTTTGAATGATTCTGCTTGGCTGTGAATAAGGTATATGAAGTAGGATGATCTTCACACAGGTGTTTGTGCTAGAGGGGAGAAGCAGAGGAGGAATGCAATTGGATGTTTCTGTTCTTAGGGTTCACCTTGTTTATATCTCAGGAGTTCCCTTTCTCCTCCTTTCTCCTCGTAGATACTCCTGCTTCCAGCATCATGGCCTCTGACCTGGAAAGCAGCCTCACTTCCATAGACTGGCTCCCACAGCTTACTTTAAGGGCTACTATTGAAAAATTAGGGGGTTCCTCACAAGCCGGACCTCCAGGGGCTGCCCGGAAGTGTCCCCCAGGCTCACCGACAGATCCCAACGCCACCCTGAGTAAGGATGAGGCTGCAGTGCACCAAGATGGGAAGCCACGTTACAGCTATGCCACTTTGATCACATATGCTATCAACTCATCACCTGCCAAGAAGATGACGCTTAGTGAGATCTACCGTTGGATCTGTGACAACTTTCCCTACTACAAAAATGCTGGTATTGGTTGGAAGGTGAGGACTTGCATTGCTAAAGTACCCTTTTTTTCTAATTATAAGACTTATTTTCTTAATTCTGTGCAAAATATCCTCATTGAGGAAAATAAAAAAACAGAAATGAAACTAAATTGACCAACTGGATAAAATGAGGAGCCAGAAGTCCCATTTTATCTGAGAATTTTTTTGTGTATATGTGGTGACCCCTTAAGAAAGAGTGTGCAGAAAATCTACCACCAACAACCAAGATAAACAAAAGAAAAAAAAAACAACCCGAAAACCCACATGATTACCAATCTCTGCATTGCACTGATACTATTTTCATTGCACCTTCTGTAGATGTATAGGTGGTTCAGCCCCATATTATTCATCCTAATTCATCCCTCCTTTCCACAGCTTCTGCTCTGCTCCATTCCAGGTATATGTAATGAGCTTTGGCTTTTGAGTATGCACCGTCCTTCTGTTTTCTCTACCTGCTCCTGGGCATATTCAGAAGGCTGTATGTTTTTGTTGTAGCACTTACCTGTATTTCCTACTCTCTCATCAGAACTCTATTCGCCATAACCTTTCTCTGAATAAATGTTTTCGGAAGGTGCCTCGACCAAGAGATGATCCTGGGAAGGTAAGAAATCTGCATGCTCCTGGGCAAGCAATTTAAAACTGCAGGGAATAAGCCGGGGTTGCCCTTTCTAACTCATGGTTGGAATTTGAAACCTAAAGTGTAGGCAAAAATGGAAGCAGTAGTAAGATTTACTGCAGTGCTTTGGCTACAGAAGCATTTGCTTAAAGGGAACCTGTAAAGGGGCCTTAATGATTTAGCAATCATTTTTCTTATCTGTGATCTTTGTTTGACTTTAAAGATACTGGAAGAAGGAAAAAAAATGGGGTTGAATGTACTTTATTAGCTTTGTTCCTTTTTCCTCGTGATCTTTATATATAAAATGTGGGTCTAATCCAACCTGTTCTATTATGAAAGACTGTAGTGGCTGCTGGTGAACAGCAGGACTATGATGTGACATCATGGGTTTCATGGAGGCAAGATCCATGAAGTGAGAGCAGAACTATTACCTATTTAGACTGCAAAACATTTGGTGTTGGGAAAAAAGTGTCACAGTCGCATAGTTCAAATTTATAGAAATCATTTACAAGTAAAACTTAAGAATTTAGGAATTTGTTGGCTAAGTAAGGGCTAATAAAGCTCTGTTAGTATGTATAGATTGTAAACAGGAGTTGCTAGCAAAGCCAAGATTTGGCATCTTGGCATGCAGATATTATTACTGTTAAAAAAGCCCCAAACAAACAAGCAGAAGGAGATGGTGGGGACAAGAAGCTATGTATTTAGACAGAAAGATTGTCTCCTCCCCCCATCCTAAAGCCTACCAGAAAGGGCCACTTGCGCAGGCCTTTTATTTCAGGTTATATTTAAAGGACTAAGCGGTGCTCAGTTGGCGTCTATAAATGGAAGTAGTATATCTTTGAAGATCAGTGCTCAAAAATACCATTGATTATATGGCTTATTCCAGGAAATCCTAACTGACTTCAGTGTATATATTTGCAGGTGTTCATTGGCATGTTGGGCTGGGTTTATAATGAAAACCTGTCCTGTGCTTATCACTGATTATTCAGATTTCAACTGGAGGTTAAAATGAGCTAAATCAAACTCTAGAGTTCTCTTTATACTTACTCAGAAAACAACAGATGTAGTTATAGACTATTTTATGTTGAAAGGGACCTCTGGAGGTCAACATGCACCCCCACCTCCCTCCCAGACAGGGACAACTAGATTGGGTTGTTTAGGACTTCACTGAGTTTTGAGTATCTCCAAGGATGGAGATGTTCCAGTGCTGCACTACCATCATTATGAAGAATTTTTTATTTATATCTGATTGTGATTTCCCTTGCTGTAACATGTGTTTGTTGCCTTTTATTTTTTGTGCTGTGTGTTTTTGAGAAGAGTTTGATTCTGTCTTCTTTATAATCTCCTTACACAATTGAAGACAGTGGTTAGACTCCCTTAGCCTTCTCTTGTTCAGGCTAAACAGATCTCACTGTGTGAACTGCTTGTACGTTGTGTTTTGGTTCTTAACCAGCATGGTGGCCCCTCTTTGGATGCATTCTAGCATGTCAGTGTCTGTCTTGCACTGGGAACCCCCCCAAATTGGTACAGTACTCAAAGTGGGGTCTCACAAGCATGGAAAAAAGAGCGATCGAGCATTGAGCTGGTTCTCATCAGTCAATAACAAATTCATGTTGTGAGAAAGGTACGGAAGAGGGTGTACAGGCCCAAAAGAGTTGGCCTAGCTTGGATCAAAACATCTTTTGCTCTTCTTGGTGTCCTGTCTCGGAGTGATGGAAATGTAGAGCATTTTGCCTTCCACCAATAGCATCGTACCTCTTTGTTCAATGCATCCCAATGCAAGAGAGGAATCTCTTTCCAACACCCACGTCTTCGTTGTCTGATGTTCTGGAGGGTGGTCCTTGTGGTCCTAATGTTTAGTTGGCACTGCATTCTTTGAGGAAGAGCTGCTTCAGGAAACTCTCTGATTTAATCATGCATTCACCAATGGGTCTTCTTTCCAGGGCTCTTATTGGACAATAGATACGTGTCCAGATATATCTCGCAAGAGGCGGCATCCTCCAGATGATGATGTGAGTGTTGTTCTTTCCAGACAGCATGGAGCAGGAGGGGGAATTCCCTTCTTGTTCCAAGGAGTCCTTCCAGCACCAGACCACGGTATCATTCTGGGGGCAGGGTATACAGATGGGGAGACAAAGGCTAGGACTGAATGAACTAGCATGTATGTCCTGCTGATTGACTGTTGTTGCTGCTGTTCAGTAGCAAAGCTAATTTTGTTTGAAGTCCTTTAGCTTGACTCTTTAGTGACTAAGGCCCAGTCCTCCTCTTTTCTAAGCCATGAACTTCTACAGTGAGGGAGCTGGCTTCCCATCTGCAGTTTCACTTCTCCATCTGTTCTTGATTTCTGCTCCTTTCCTTTTCTCTTTCTTCCCCATCCACAGATACCACAAGACTCCCCAGAGCAAGAGGCAAGTAAAAGCCCCCGAGGGGCCGTTCCAGTCAGCACAGAAGCCTCTTTGCCACCTGAGGCCACCCCTCAGCTGTCACTCCAAAGCACCACCCCCATTGCCAACTACAGTCAGGTGAGCAGCAGGGAGAATAATAGAAGCCTCATGGCAGGGGAAGAGGAGAGGGGGAGGAGTGCGTGAATGGAGAAGCGAAGTGGTGAGAAGAGAGGGAATAATGAAAATGGTGATGTAGAAGCAAAAATAAAAAGAAGGGAAGAAGCTGAAATTGCACAGACGGAAAATAAGGAGGAAGTGAATTTTAACAAAGGGCTGGATGGGGATAAGAATAAAGACATAATGGCATTAGATAGCTGAAGAAAAGGCTGGAGCCAGTGTGATGCAGAGGGAGGGTGGTGGTTGATATTCCTCAAGGAAAATGGCATTTGGGAAGATTTGTTGGCAGATGAGCTAAGCGATAATGGGATATGAGTGGATGTTCTACCTGTATCTAGTCTCTGGATCCCTGTCTCAAGTTACAAAATCTAGTACAACTAAAGGCCTTACTTGTATCTTCCTTAGCAAGGTGCAGGGCCTGTGGATGTTGCCTCTACTGTAGCAGGGGGGCAGGGCCGTGAAGGGGCCGATGTGCCACCCCCGCTGTACAGTGCCAACCATGACTTCAAATTCTCCTATTCTGAGATCAACTTCCAGGATCTTAGCTGGTCCTTCCGAAATCTTTACAAATCCATGCTGGAGAAATCATCTTCCTCTCAGCACGGTGAGTAACCATATGCGTCATGTGGGGTGGGCAGGTATCTGCCCACACAGTCTTGTCCACTGATCTATCCTTGGTATCTCTCAGATCTTTCCTCGTTTAGGAGCCTGTGCAAACAGACTTTCCTTCTTTGGCATGTTGTAATTAGTCCTGCCAGGAGCAGATAAGAAATCTGCGTGTCCTTTATCTGTTGCTCCCCCCAGTTCTCTCAGAATAAAGAGGATAATGATTTAAAAATACCTTGTGTTGATACAAAAGCAAATACTAAAATGGCAGAAGCTTAAAAAAATTGAAGTCCTGAAGAAAAGCTTGTTGGAGAAGTATTCACAATCTGTCAGGCTAGAAACCTGTGAGGGGATTGTTGCATGTAGGGAGTGGAGTTTCTCCGAAGGGAGAGTAGAAAGTCATTGCTTAGATCTGTTAAAACTAGGATTGTACAAAGCCTTGGAGAATTGAGCTTTGTGGATTGAGTGTGCGGAAGAGAGCCTACAACTCCATTCATAGCTTGCATTTCTGGGATTGAGGAAGCAGCCACCAGAGGGCAGAATCGCTGTTGGGATGAGATGAGATGGCCACGGAAAATGCTTCAGAAAAATCTCTGATTGTTGTTCTTGCCTTTAAACGCTCTTCTAAATATTAGTCTGGTGTAAAAACGAATATACTATTAGATTAGCCTCTCACCTATGCTGTCAGCCATCATACAGTGCAGGCAAAGTTTGCTACTCTGGGAGAAGTCTCCTGAACTTGTAGCTTCAGTGAAATAAAAATTTATTACTTTTACTGCTTTTATCATGATGACACTTGAGATTCCTAGTAGGAGGCTGTTGTGTGAGGTGTTGTAGAATGAGCGAGATAGAAAAATGTAGAGAAGAACCTCGACTCAGGGTGCGTCTCTGTAAAAGTTTAGCAGTGGTCTGTTTTTTTCCTCCCAAAGTCTTCAGCTGTAAGGTAGTCAAGGAAAACTTGCAATCTTTGAGGAAATTTTGTGGGCAACTTTTGAGTCAGGATGGCAGTATTCATCCTTTTGCAGTAGTAGGGTGGTCTAAGGGTTGATTTTGGATCTAGTGAAAAACGGAGGCTTGCTTGCAGGTTGTCAAGTGAGGGCACTTAGAGTAAGAAATGGTTAGCTCAGGTTAGTGGCATGTAATGCCCTTCACTGTGATTTTTCCCAGATGTTCCACAACATAAGGGGAGAATGAACTGGGAAAGCAGGCATAAGAGATATGCTGAATTCCTGATGTGGAGAAGAATGGAGAACACCTGATGGTCTTGCACGTAGAGGATGCCTGAAATACAAGAGGATAGAAATGACACTCCCAATGAGTCAGGAGGAATGACAGTAATAAAGGAGCCCTGACACGTGCAATGTGCTCTGTGTACAAAAGCAGTAGAATGTGTGACCTCTAATGATCTGTGTGAGAAAAATTGTGAAGGTTCCCAACCAAGCTGCTTGTAAGATGGGAACTGAAGGGAGCTTTTGGAAACAGCAAGTCAGATTTATCAAGTTACCTGTTTTCTAAACATTTTGTTGTTTAAGTTTGCTTAATGGTCATCTCTAGGAAAAAACTCATGCATGAAATTTTAGGAGAGCATGGGTTACTTTGGTAAATATATTAAAAATCCAGGGAGGAATTTAAGTGGCTATCTCTCTACTAGAAGTTTAAATCCTGCTGGGGTTTTGTGACAGAGCCTTTTGTTTTGAACAGAATCTGGAGCATGGTGAGGGCATAACTGTGCAGGTGATAGTTGTTGGTAGCCTGTAGAGGGCACTCCGAAAGCTTCATAAATAGAAGGATGAGCAGTGTGAAATTAGAGATGGATAATTTAAGCAGAGGTCTGATCCAGGCAGCTCTTAAAGCTCCCCCCTCTTTCTTTTCCTTGGCAGGTTTCTCTTCTCTCCTTGGTGACATGCAGCCCTCCAACCACAACTACTACATGTACCAGCAGCAGCAGCAAGGCCCCTCATCAGTGGGTGCTGCTCCTGCACTCCACACTCCAACCCCAGAGGGTTGCCCATCCCAAGGGGGAAAGCAGCAGGGTGGTGAAGGTTATGGCCCTCCACCAGTGATGTCCATGCACCCGCCCCCAATGCAGCATGGAGGCTACCACCAGCATCAACAACATCACCCGCACTCCCACCCACAGCAGCAGCCACATCAGCACCAGCAGCAGCAGCAGTCACAGGCTTCAATCAACAATGCTGGCTTTGGTGAGTCAGGGGCAATAGAAAGAGCAGCTGGGGAAAAGGGAGCAGTGAGGAGCCCCCAGACAGAAATTCCACAACAGAGCTTTCCCTAAGTAGTGTCTACATTGTGTGTGGGAAAAGGGTGAAAGCCAGTTATGACTGAAATCTGAGAGGGAAATGGCTTCCTCACTGAAGGAAAGGAGGATACATCCGCACTGGGTTTGGGATTCTGTTTAAGGATGCAGGATAAAGTCAGGGGATAAATGAAAAAGGAGGCACCATCCCCGGTCTTCCAAGGGAGAAAGGATTTCTAGCTACTGTAGCGCCAGGCTCTTTGGTGAAGAGGGGCTGATCATTTTATATTAATGGGTGGAAGGAAGGGGCAGTCTGTATTGGAATAATCTTGTCCCCATTTCATTCCAGCGTTTCCCCCTGATTGGTGCTCCAACATTGATTCCCTGAAGGAAAGCTTCAAGATGGTAAACCGGCTGAACTGGTCTAGCATTGAGCACTCCCAATTCTCAGGTCAGTGTTGGCCTAGCGACTAGGTCTAGTGACTCAGTGACTAGGGCTGTAGTCTAGAATATGTGAGTGCTGTGGCCAGATTTTTTTTTCCAATGTCACCGTGTCAAGTCCATGGGTTTCTCAGTGACTCAACTCTTCTCTTTGTAAAATGAGGTGTCCTACTTCATGGGTTCTGTTAAAGACCCTGAAGCACTTGAGCACTGCAGGAATTTGGGGCAGGGGGAATTAATTCATAAAAGTATGTCAGAAAGCTAACTGAGATTTTTCCCTCCTACTCTTCTGTCCCCTACCTGAGTCAGTGAGACAGTATCCTAGATATGGAGCTCTCCAGGAGTTTGGTGACAGATTTGAAGCAATGAAGTTGGGTTTGTGGGGAGAAGGTAGGATTTAGGGGTAGAAAACAGAAACTCTTTGCAGGGAAGACCACAGTGTGAGTTCTGGCTTTGACGTTGTGCTTTGTCCTCTGCAGAGCTGATGGAGAGTCTGCGCCAGGCTGAGCGGAAGAACTGGACGCTGGATCAACACCATATTGCCAACCTCTGTGATTCCCTTAATCACTTCCTTACTCAGACTGGTCAGCTCCCTCATCTGGTTGGCCCACAGCAGCCCCCCCGAATCTCTGATTCTTGTGCCCTGAACACTGGCAAACAGGAGCAATCCATGAACCAAGGTAATTATGAAGGAGACTAAATGATGTGTGAATGAAGGCTCTATTCTGTGAATATCCTAAACTACTTTGCTGCCTTGCCAGGCAATGTAGCACCAAGCAACTCAGGGCTAGGCTGTCAGAGCTGTTCATAGCAACTCGGCTTCCTCTGGCTTTAGAGAATTAGGAGGTCCTATGTGTGTGGCCTAGACAGACCGTTACTATGTGAGGCATAGCATTGACATGCAACCTCTCCAGGCAGAAATACATTTAAAAGGTAAGCCCATAAAAGGAGAAGGGGGGTGGTGTTTTTTGTAGGTGACCGACAGAAAGGAATGGCAAGGTAGAGAGATTGCTGTTCCAGATGGCAGGAGCTGTAAGGAAGAAAGGTCTTCCACCCATGTTGGAGAAATACTGACTGGACAAGGAGTAGGAGGATGCAATCTGAGGAGAGCACAGAGGTCTTGATAGAACTGTGATGGTGTGTCATCTAGTACTGAACTAAATGGATGATACTGAGCCAGTATGTGGCACTTCTGGATGAAAATTTTCTTCTTTTGCAATAATAGAGAAACTCCTGCTGGTTCCAAGAACAAGATCCCTGACCAAGCTATAGCTTGCAGTTAGGACCCACAGCTGAACACCTCCTCAGTATCCTGTGGGTCTGAGTGAGTTGCTTTGTGGCTGAGCTGCCACCCAGTCAGGGCCAAGACAGCTGATCAGAACGTTAACAGTTGTTTGGTTTGTTTTTTTGTTTTTTTTTTTTTTATTCCTTTCCTTTCACAGTGAACTCCTATGGTCAGCCCCAGCCTCCCCATCTCTTCTCCGGGCCATCTCCTATGTACCAGATTTCCACCCAGGACTCTCCAGGATATAATCGCCCAGGTAAGTGGTGACCATCATTATACCGATGAACATTAAAGAATTGGTTCCCAAGCCCTTTGTGCATTTCTCCCAAAGCACTTACTAATTAACCGGAGCACTGAGGGTAGAGAGGGAGCCTGGACTGCAAGGGACCCTCCGTTTAGGGCTCTGCCAAGGTTTAGGATTTCAGTGGCCCGACTTCTTTCACTTCACATAAATAGTCTTCTAGCTCAGCCTCACCCTCAGTTGGTTGCTTGAAGGCAACTTTACATGAGAAGCTTCTGTTGATGAAGTCCTTTGCTCTACCAGCAATCAGCTGTAAAGAAAGTTAAGGAGGCTGAAACTTAACCTCTGTAGAAGCTGCTGTGGAGAATTTCACAGCAGGCCACCTACAGGCCTTGGTAGGTGCTGTCTGGCAGGGGGAAATTCATGCCAGTAGTGTTCTTGCTTGTTAGATTGTTGGGAGGGAGAAGGCCCGAATCCCTTATGCTTTCTTTTGCCCAAGGACCCACTGTGAAAAAGCGTGACATTTTTTATTCTAACTGTTCTCTTTCCTTTCTCTTCTTTTTTTCTTGTTTTTGTCTCAGCTCACCATCTGGTCCCTCGGCCTCCAGGGCCTCCTCCAGGTGCCAATGAGGAAATCCCCGATGATTTCGACTGGGACTTGATCACCTAGCGAGTTACAGACTTGATAGCCCGTCCTTTGTGAAGGACGTGGGAGGGGGACATGGGGTGAATGGTGCCAGCACCACCCTCCCCAGTCTCCCTGCCTTGCCTGTATATAGATATATATTCTCTATCTCCGCCAGAGAAGCCACCGCAAGATGCTGCCGAAGATAATCCTTCCTTGCGTCCTGTTTTATCTTCTTTTTCTTCTTTTGTTTATTATTATTATTGTTATTATTATTATTATTACCAATAATTGAGCACAGCCCTCCCCCTCCTCTGGTGGCCTCGGACGCATCAGATCGGCTCTTTCGTGTTGCGTGGTGCTCTGTGGAGGGTGGAAAGATGGGTCCTTGGTGCCATGAAAAGACCTTGGAAGGCTGAATCCTCGAGTGCATCTTTCTCTGCCTCCATCATTTTGCGTTTAACAATCCCTCTTTCCCTTCAAGGTGGCCGGTGAATCTGTCGTATTGGCTACTGGAGTGAGAGAGCCTAGTGGACCCTGGGAGCCTATAGTTATGTTGTTTCGTAAATGTTGTAAAGGTCAGGGGGCTAAAGGGACACTAGAGGGGTGATCTTAGCTCTGTGAACTTTCTCGCACCAGCAGGAAAAGCAAGAAAAGAAAAAGAGTTCCCAAGTACAAAGAGAGGGTGATCCCTGAGGTAGGGAGAGCTGAGCTGAGCTGGGAGGGTAGAACTGAGTTTGGAGAAAGTGGAATGTAGCAGAGATGGTATTTCAGCAGAGAAGTTGGGTTTCAGAATGCAGTGCCATCTGTGAGGACTGAGAGATTTTGAGGGAATCCTGACCTATTTTCTACACTGCCTTTTGCAGTCTCCAGGTGAAGACTACACGCCCATCAGGTAAAAGAAGCAGTCAGGGGTGTCGCGTGATTCAGCAAATTCTGTTCCCCAGAGCTTTTAATTTCATCCCTCACCCCTTCAATCCCTCCTTCAAAATATGTACTGAGGCTCTTACTTGCATATGCAAATTTGGAAGTTTTCTCCCATCAGTATTTGTTCAGTTATTATTTGGCACTCTGACCCTGGTATTTCTGTGGAGACTGTCCTTGCCTGTGGTTGGAGAGTGCCAGCAACAGGAGTCTTGTTGGTAGGTGCAAATTCTCAGTCAGTGGTTCCCACTTTGTGAATGGGCTAACGGTGGGAAGAGGAAGCTGCTGCTCAGAGTGGAGGTGAATTAGGGGACTTCTGGTCAAGGGGCTGGACCCTCTGGTCAAGTAACTGCGAGGCCCTCACAAGTGTTTTTTGTAAGAGGTGCATTAGAAGAGAGAGGACGAAGTGAGGCAGACTTTTAAACTGAACAGCCGAAGAATATAGTATGAAAGGGAGGAGGGTGGGTCAGATGCCTTGCAGTTCAGCTGGGGAGAGGATGGAATCTAGGATAAATCCCGAAGGATGGGTTTTGTCAGCACTTGCAAATCAGGAAGGTGGAAAAGGTGCAGAAGCAGGAGCGAGTGTTGAGGTGCCTCCTTCCCAAAGCTGTGTCCTGTGTTCCCCTTTTTTCTGGTATGGCTCTGTTCTGTCAAACCTCTTAATATTTTGTAAAGCCTCCCCCCAGCCCTTATTCCCTGTTTGCCAGTGAAGGGAACCAAGATGGAAACAAAACATCATGGCCACTTGACAGACCTGGGGCAGGGGAGTAGTAACCTCTACTCTGACTGAGGAAGGTGGGGAACTAGCGTTGCTTTTTAAATTTGCTGTATGGATAAACTAATTGGATCTTTGTCAGGGAAGTGGACAGAGTCTCATTGTAATGGGGGGGGGAGGGGGAGGGACACTTTTGGTTTTTTTGTTTTTTTTTTTTTTTTTTCTTTTTTTTTAAGTGTGTGTTTGGGGGGGAGTTCGTCATTGAGTGTTTCCAAGAGAAATGAGGAATCCCAGAGCCAACTTCAACATGGAGTCAGCTGTTATCTCTGCTGCCTCAGGATGGGAATAATACAGCTTGGAAGCACATGTGATGGGTTTCTGTGGAAAGTGGCACCAGAGACAACCATGAGAGACGACCTCGGGTAGGTGCCAGTTAGTGCTTTCCAGAGGGTGTTACTGAGAGCCGGCCCTGTGGAAGTCTGAAAACACCACCAGAAGAAAAACAAACCAAGATGGCTCCTTCTGCGTATCCAAGTGCTCCTCATTTGCATATTTGCCTCATTTGCGTATTAAGTTGCGCCTCATTTGCATATGTAAATACATGCCGGTCAGTGTGCAAATTAGCCTCGTTCCTCTGCCCCTGAAATAAATGTGCGTTGTTAGTGCGTGGGAGGGCATCGGGTGGGCGGCGTGGAGCTCTGCAGGGTGTGCGGGTACCGGCCTGCAGGGAGAGGCGAGACGCCAGCCTGTCACCCCTGGAGAGGGGCTCTTGCAGGACCCCCCCGGTGTGGCGTGGCCCCCCCGTGCTTTGTGTCAGTGGTCAGGGAGAGAGGGGCGTGGTCTCACGAGTTTATTTTTGTGCATGCTTTCTTAATAAAAAGAAAAAGTGAATGTTTATGGTTTAACTCTTTTGGTACCGGTATTGAATTTTTTTTCAGCGGCGCCTGTCAGGTGGGCTGGGTTCCCAACTACTTACTTTAGAAACAGAATTTGGGCATGGACATCACTAAATTAACAGCCCACATCCATATTTACTTTATGACTGAGCCTTTTTAGGATGTCAAGAGAGAGTTGAAAGTTGTCACAGCTGGCTGTTCGCAGGGCACTGAGATCAGGAAGTCTTTCAACTCATGCTCGCCAGAAAGGCAAAGTGAAAACCGTACCGATGCTTAGTGGCTTTTTTCATACCATTTATTGACCTTACTCCTTGAAGGAAAGACTAACACAAAGAGCAGATACTATACCACTCCTTTAGAGTAGGTAAACATACTTCTGCTTTTCAGGAGCAAGGAACATTCAAGCTTGGGAAATGCCTCCAAATAGCCTGACTGGACAAAATTTTTGTCTTCCTCCACCAGAAAGGCATGAGAAGCACATCTTTCTTGTAGAGAGCAGGACATGACTGTGCTGCAACAGGCTCATTCCCCACCTTCCTGGGGTCAGACTGAAGGTTATCACTTCTCAATTCCAGGGTTTTACCAAATGGCTCACAATCCAGCAGCCACCTGTTCTGGCTCATCAATTACTGCAGTTGCTCAAATTATGCTTGTGTGCCATCTTAAAATGCAGTAGATACATTTGGATAATCTTGGGCTACTTCCTGAAAGGAAGATTTGGGACTTTGGTGGTGGAGGGAGTGGTGGGGAGACAGTGAGTGAGCGCATGCGCATGAGCACAGCTACAGCATGTGCACTGGATGAGTTACTACTGTACCGTGATGTATTTGCTGGGACAAATAAATATCTTGGGTATCTACCAGGGTGTGAAATTTAGTTCAATGCAGCTGATGGGGGCAAGTGCTGTCCTAATGCACTGCTGTAAGAAAATGTAGCACTACCCTTTTTTCAAGGGAAAAAACCCTCAGACCCCAAGTGTAGTCAAAGGAGAGGAAAGGTCAGGTGACAGGTTCCAAGGAGAGACATCAAAGTTAGTTTAATCTGCAGTTTATCAGAGACAGGAGATAGAGAACATAGACATATGCAAATAACTCTAATGACATTCTCATCTAGCAATTCAGAGGTTAAACTACATGACCCACCACAAATCATTCTGCAAACCTGCTTTCTTCTTTAAAGGTTAAAGTACTCTGTCTCCTGCTTCACCAGAGTCTTGCATCAGATTATTACTCTGGATACTTCCAACTTCCCATCTCTCTAGAGTAGGATATAAAGGGGCTTAGCTGTTCTGATCTGAACCATCTCAGTGCCCTCTATGTGGATCTACAGATTAATCAAATGTGTTGGAGAAAAAAAAAAGCTGTTAAGTAGAGAGTGGTGATGGGAAGTCCTGCATCACACTGTGCTGCTAATGTCCTTCTCTGTTGAAGTCTTGCTTCTGTCAAGGGAGTAAGGGCTCGAACGCGTTGGTTCCTCAGTGAAGGCACCCTCCAAGATTCCTTGCACTGATTGCCGTGCCTTTGCCCTGAAGTCCTGTCCCACGAAAACGTAGAGCAGGGGGTTGATGCAGCTGTTGGCATATGCAAGTGCTGTAGAGAGGTGATCCCAGAGGATCAATGACTCCCTCAGTCCTGTTCCAAGAGTAGGTACAAGGGACAGAATCCCAACCACATGGTATGGAGCCCAGCAGATGAAGAATGCAGCTACCACGAGTATAATTGTTCGCAGCATCCTGTTGCGTGGCTTGTGAAACCGATTTGCGCGTGTTCTGAAAACAATAAGGGCATAGCAAAATGCCAGTATGCCAAAGGGGAGTACAAAGCCAAAGAGAGCCCTAGTGACGTTTATTACCACTAAGGGAAGGGGTACAGAATAATCACTTTCATAGAAATTTCCCCATGAGTCATTACCATTGTAGGCTAAAGGTGAGTATTTTTCCAATAACTCATATACAGAATCATCCATGTAATCTAGCACTTCGTCGTCTCCAAAATTGTACCCACACTCAGTTTTGCCATCATGAGCACTAGTCTCACGGTAGTGAAGGACAGGACAGCAGAAAATGAAGGCCAGGATCCAAATGCTGCTGCATATTAGTGATACAAACTTCACTGTTCGATGATTTTGACACCAGACAGGTTTCATCACAAGGAGGCACCGGTCAATGCTGATGGCCACGAGTAGGAAGACGCTAGCAAACATGGTGCAGATTATGACTGATGGAATGACTTTGCAGAGGAACCAACCATATGGCCAGTGTTCATGGAGGGCCAGGTGAACAATGAAAAACGGCAAGGACAAGCAGCACATGAAGTCAGCCACAGCAAGGTTTAGGAACCAGACAATGTTCACAGACCTTTTCATTTTCAGACCAGCTACCCAGATCACCAATCCATTGCCTGGGATACCTATGATGAAAGCTATGATGAAGATAGCAATGGAGACAATGGATCCTGATGTGTAATATACAGCAGCCTCTTCATATGAACTGCTATTACCCAGGAGTCGAGGCATTCTGTAGCTATAAAACAGAAAGCAAATTAGTAAGCAATTCACACCCTCCTCCCCAGATTCTTCTCTGTCTGTACTGAAGCATCTCTGAGTCAGGTGACAGTACAGAGCTGTCAGGGTACAAAGGCATGGGTCTACACAAGTTTGCACTAAAGGCTTATGAATCTGATCATTATACACCTTCATCATTCTCATGGTGGCTAAGCTACATAAGCCCCACTATTCAAACAGAGGGTTGGTATACACTTAAGTTCTCCTATCTCTGTCATCCCCTTTGATTTCAGTCTGGTTCTTGTCAGTCCCCACTCTTCAGAGAGTGAAGCTCTCTGTTCACGTGCCCACAGTATCACCAGGTGTCTTTCCTGACCAACTTCCAGCTTTGTATACACTTCTTCAGAAAGGCAAGTCAGCATTTTAGTTCCTTTTCCCTTCAAAATGAGTGATTTCTTCTGCTATAACCAGTGAAAAAGGTTTAGGTTGAGAAAGCAATGCTTGTCTTGATGAAATAACCCTGCTCCACTTTCTGGACATTACAAATAGAACAGACAGGACAGCAACTCTGTTTGCTAAGGGGTATTTTTAGGGAAGTTTCAGTAAGCACTTCCTTCTCCCTGCTTTTGTTCTGAGCTCTCTGCTGGTTCCTTAGAAAGTTAGTCTTGATGAAAAGAAAGGCAAGAAATGAATGATTTAAGAAGAACAGAAAGAGATATAGTTGTAGAAAGAAAAATTAAGATAGAGTAATAGCAGTAATGTTCTTGAGCCATTTTAGATACAAGTGTCTTATTGCAAGACAATGAAGCCGAGCCGCAGAACACTGAAGTGACGTTTTAAAACGATGAGAATAGGAGTGGAAAAACTTTAGTTGCTCAATTATTCTTGGACTTAGGGATTAGTAAATTTAGAAAGCAAAGTAAAGGGAATCTAGCAAAGTCAAGATAGAACTGAGAAAAAGAGCCTCACCTTAATTCTGTAGGCATTAATAGAATTGTTTACAACAGCCCTGTTAACTAAACCCTTGCCAAATCAAGGAAGACAGTTGTGTTGCTAAAAGGTCCCTAAAAGCATTACCAGAATGCAAGGAAAATGCACAGGTAAGAGCTGAATACAGCCGGCAGAAGCAACTGAGAAGACATGAATAAGACAACCCAGACCAATTTTGTTTTAACTTCTGTTATGCCAGTACGTAAATGCCAGTCAGGCACTGTTGTGTGCAGGAATAAATATCAATAATATTTAAAAAAAAATAAATTCCAAATCATCAATCTCTTTCTTGCATAACATACAGTCTAAATGTGGAGCGATGCATAAGTGTTAGAACAACTTCACTAGGAGGAAACTGAGTAATTTACCACTTTTTGGTAACAATTGCTAAGAGGCTTTTAGGTGAGAGTGACCTGCAAGGAAAGTTAGGAAAGAAGTCACTGGAAGGCAACTGGAGACAACTTAAATTCTAACAAGTTTGTTCCATTTCCTGTGGTCTTGCTGAAATATGCAGAAGCGACTTTTACAGGGACAACTGGAGAACAGTGCTGCAAGAGCTGAATCTTGCTGCCTTCCCATATAGCTACAGAAGATGGTATGAAGAGGATAGGGAATCAAGGAATGTGGTAAAGACAGTAATACAAATCCTACTCCAAAGCAAACTGAGGGATGAATCAGTAAGAAGATACTGCCCACGCTATGTTTTCAAGAGCGCTCACAGGGCTGCTATGTGATTATGAAGACAGAAGGGGAAACTGGAGGGGAGAGAGAGGTTTTCAGGAGTGAAGAAAAAGAAATTGCAAGTTTAAGAGGAAACCAGAATTCTGCAGCTTATTACACCTACCTGAGTGAAGCAGATATTTCGGTGTGTCAGAGAGCAAGCTCCACCAGTCCTGTCTCTGGAGTGACTGAAAAAAGAAACTCTCATGAAATTTTAGGAACTGCTTTTTTCCTGTATGTGCATGTGTGCACTAAGTATGTTGTTGACCCTGACAGAAAGGCTTAGAATGACTTATATCTGAAGTTTTACATATGATCTGCTGATAAAATAAACTAACAGTCAAACCAAAAGAAGCTGTCTCAACACCATCAAAATAAAATAGTGCTCTAAGCCAAAGAATAATAGAAAGCAAGAGAATGATAGGCACAGACCTATTTTACTATAGTTTCCATAAGACAACTGAATCAGATGTCCTGCATGTTGGCATAACACTGACCTTCGATCAAAGTAATTCATAATCCCAAACTCTGCCATGCCACCACCAGGTGTCTAATCTGTTGTCTTGTAGTGACTTCCATGTTTTATCAGATCAGCACATTCACCTAGCTAATCCCGCTTCTGGGATTCTTATCAATACAGATCAGCTTCTGTCCCAGCTTGAGACAGCTTAGTTCACCAAATACAGAACACTGTACTCAGCAAACCATAATTGGTCACGTCAAAGGGATTTTAATGTGATTTTTGACCTTTCAGGGTATTTAAAGTCTTGTTTGTTTTTTTTTTTTTTTCTAAAAAGAAGGAACTTGACTGATGAAAAGTTAGAAGTGGTGAACTGAAATGCTGATAGCAAAAAATGTGGCAAGACTATAAAAAGAAAAGACATCTAGGGCGAGGCATTTCAAATGTGTAACAATAGGGTTCCCCCTCACCCCTCCCAGTTGGGGAAATCAAGACTGCTAGCAGAAATGACAAAACCCAGACACACAAGAATCAGCCTCAGTATTTTGGTTTTGGTCTGGAAAACGAACCAGGATGGAGCAGAATTCTGCTCCTGAGCATATCTCTGTGTAACACACAAATGCAGCCACCAACACAAAACCAATGAAACCAGAAACAGGAAGGCAGGCCTCTAGCTGCATCTTATTCTCAGCTGCCATCTTTCCTGGGGGACTCCTCAGACCCAGACAGAATGTGTCTCGTGTTGGCCAAGGGACGTACAGCCTTTTCACCACCATGCGACTTGCTAGCTCTAGTCAAACTCTCCTTTGCAAGAAGGTCCTTCTCCCCCAGCTGGCCAGCTCTGATCCCCCTAGTTAAAATCTCTGCGCTGCAGCCAACCTTAACACAGTAAGCACTTTACCTTTAGTCCAGCCAGCTCACACTGGACCGCGATAAGACGATGTGGTACCTCTCTGCATAGGTTTCCAGATCAATGAACCTTTTAAGAAGCCTGATTAGTGAAGTGTTTTGCACCTCAGCATAAAGGGCCTAATGATGTAGATACTCAAAGGAGATGGTGCAAGGAGGAAAAAAAAAGGTCATTTTGTTATTTTCATAAAATGGTTACTTAGAAGAGACCAGACCTTTGACTTGCAGCTCTGATGGTAATCCCAAATCACCACACTGCATTCTTTTCTTCTCTTTTGGATCTCTCCTTTTCGCTCATGATAAACAGACTGAGTTAGCTTAGAAAGGCTCTAATTCACAGAATCACTGAGTAGTTGAAACTGGAAGATTGAGACTGTGTAGCCCAACCCCACTGTTCAAAGCAGGATCAACTACATAAGATTGCCTATGACTGTGTCCAGTTGGGTTTGAGAATCTCCACAGAAGACCACTGTACAAACTCTCTGGGCAACCTGCTCCAGTGTTCAACCACCCTCACAGTAAAAAACTATTTTATTGTGTTCAGATGGAACTTCCTGTGTTTCAGTTTGTGTCTCCATTGCCTCTTGTCCTGTCACCAGGCACCACTAAGAAAAGTCTGGCTCCATCTCCATTAAACACTCCCCTCAGCTAGATGATAAGATCCCCCTGAGTGTTCTCTTCTCCAGGCTGAACAGTCCCAGCTCTCTCAGCCTCTCCTTGCATGACAGGTGTACCAGTTCCTTAATTACTTTAGTGGCTCTCCACAAGTTTCACTCCACTATGTCCATGTTGCTCTAGTACTGGGGAGCCCAGAACTGTACCCAGCACTCTAGATGTGACCTCACCTGTGCTGAATAGAGGAGATCACCTCCCTTGACCTGCTGGCAACAGTCTTAATCTAGCCCTGGCAGCTACTGGCATTCTTTGCTGTGAGGGTGCATTGCTAGCTTATGTTCAGCTTTTTATCCACCAGGACCACAACATCATCATTCTCTGCAAAGCTGCTTTCCAGGTAGTCAGCCTCCAGCATGTATTAGTACATGGGGTTGTTCCTTCCCAGGTGCAGGGCTTTGTACTTCCTGTTGAACTTTATGGGGTTCCTGTCTGCTCAGTTCTCCAGCATGTCCAGATTCCTCTGAATGGTAGCCGAGACACCTGGTGCATCAGCCACTCCTACCAGTTTTTTATCATCTGCAAACCTGTTGAGGGTGCACGTTGCTTCATCATCCATGTCATTAATGAAGAGTTAAATAGTACTGGAACCAGTGTCAACTGCAGCCAGACACCACCAGTGACTGGTCTCCAGCTGGACTTAGTTCTTCTGATCATCACCCTCTCAGCCCAGCAGTTCAGCCACTGTTCAATTCACCTCACTGTCCACTTATCTAGCCTACACTCCATCAGCTTGTCTATGAGGCTGTTAATCACAGAACCATAGGATGGTCAGAGTTGGAAGGGACCTTAAAGATCATCGAGTTCCAACCCCCCCTGCCATGGGCAGGGACACCTCCCACTAGACCAGGTTGCTCAAAGCCCCATCCAACCTGACCTTGAACACCTCCAGGGATGGGGCATCCACAACTTCTCTGGGCAACCTGTTCCAGTGTCTCACCACCCTCAGAGGACTTAATATCTAATCTAAATCTGCCCTCTTTCAGTTTAAAATCGTTACCCCTTGTTCTATCACTACACTCCCTGATAAAGAGTCCCTCCTCATCTTTCCTGTAGGCCCCCTTTTAGGTACTGGAAGGCTGCTACAAGGTCTCCCTGGAGCATTCTCTTCTCCAGGCTGAACAAACCCAACTCTCTCAGCTGTTTTGCGTAGAAGAGGTGCTCTAGCCCTCTGATCATCTTCCTGGCCCTCCTCTGGACTCACTCGAACGGGTCCATGTACTTCTTATGTTGGAGGTCCAGAGCTGGACGCAGCACTCCAGGTGGGGTCTCATAAGAGTTGAGTAGAGGGGAAGAATCACATCCCTCGACCTGCTGGTCATATTGCTTTTGATGCAGCCCAGGATGCAGTTGGCTTTCTGGGCTATGAGCGGATATTGCCAGCTCATGTTGAGCTTCTCATTAACCAACACCCCCAAGTCCTTCTACTCAGGGCTGTTCTCAATTCATTCTCCACCCAGCCTGTATTTGTGCTTGGGATTGCCTGAACCTATCTGCAGGACCCTGCGTTTGGCCTTGTTGAATTTCATGAGGTGCACACAGGCCCACTTCTCAAGCCTGTCCAGGTCCCTCTGAATGGCATCCTTTTCCTCCAGCATGTCGACTGCACCACACAGCTTGGTGTCATCGTCAAGCTTCCTGGGGGTGCACACAATCCCACTGTCCATGTTGCTGATAAAGGCTACCTATGGATAGGCATGAACTGTGCATTTTACCCTACTTGTATAGGCCCTTTTATTTGCACACCTTATATGATTGAACATTGTGGAGTTCCATCCAAGATTTCTGCTATTCCTTGGTTTTCATTCATTGAACATTTCTGTGTAGGAAGAACATGGATCCTCCATTGCTTTCATAGTCTAATTTTAAATATGTTATCTTTCAATATTTCAACCTCACTGCTTAATCCTTTTTTAAAAAAATAATTAAAAAGCATTAGCTATTATTGACAATGCTTTGTATTTTCTTGGTCAAGAGATGTTTGTTTGAAAAAGACAGAAGAATGTTATGTTTTCTGCTGGTTAAGTCTCAATGGAATCGAATGGGAGATGTATTTCCGGTGTCCTGGTGCTGCTTGTGCATCCTTCTTCATATGCCTTATAAAAGTTGGCCCTTTGCCATTCTTCCGTCTTAGATGCTCTCCTTCTAGAATAACTGTAGGAGGACTGTGGCATGCTGAATGACAGCACAATAAAGAGGCAGGTGAAATTTAATACTGCTAATTGTGAATTATTGAATTTGGAAAAGCAACCATGCCTATACATACAGAGTGATGTACTCTAGATAAATTATTACCATTCAAACAAAAAACTTAGCAGTCACTGCAGGAAGTTCTATGAAAAAATCACATCAACATGCAATGCTATTCCAAAAGTAAATATAACGAGAAGTATTCAGTGGCTTCTTGAATACTGAATGCTGTGGTGGTCCTTGATCTTAAAAACAATTATAGAATCAGAAGTGATACAGAAAGTGATGACTAGACAGCCATGGTTCAGAATGGCTTCTTCTGGTGATCACGCTAAATACATGAAAATGCTTCACCTTGGAAAAGAGACATCTAAGTGTCAGTATGAGAGCATCCTGGTTTGAGGTAAAACAGAACCAATTTTCTGTTCAGTAACCCTACTTTTTAGCTGGGCCTCTTCTAACTACTGAAATTAACAGCATATTGTGCAGACACTGCTCTCAGAGTGATAAGACTGATGTTTATAGTTGATGCCAATGAATGGTATGTGGAGAGGCTCTTACTTACACTTATTGCTATCACAACCAAGGCCAACCAACTTTGTTACTTGCCCTGTCGGAGGGTCGGAAGCAGAAAAATGTAGAGGGGTCCCACCTGAGGGGAGGAGTGGACAGGACAGGTGACCCAAAACTGACCAACAGGGTATTCCATCCCATCTGCCTCATGCTCAGTATAAAAGCTGAGGGATCAAAGGGTCAGCTCTCTCTCTTCAATGGCCGACGTCCGAGAAGGACTCTGTCTGTTCATCTGCCTTTGATCCTGATCCTGAATGCATATCCGGAATCCAGTTCCCGTCTGTCACTGAGTCCAGTCTGGGACTGCCCCAGTGCCAGCCGGTGACGTGATTGTCATCCTGGGAGCTTGATATGGTTTTGTATATATTTCATTATTTTCTTTTTATTTTATTATTAATATTTCAATAAAGTCATTTAGTTTCTTCTAAACTCATAAGTGTCTTTCTCTCTCTCCTGCCTCTCTTTGAAGAGAGGTAGGGGAGAGCATCTGTTGTTCTGCCTGAGCGGCCAATCTGGCCCAAACCAAGACAGAGAGATACATGGAGAAGGTAATACATGGATTCTTATAGCACAAGAACTAGGATGTATCAAATGAAATGATCAGGTAGAAGTTTGTAAACAAAAAATTACCATTTTTCATATCACACAGTTAGATTGATGGCTTCATGGATGATGTGAATAACAAATGCACAACAAACCCCTGGCCCACAAAGCCCTTACACTACAGATTGCCAGGCTGGTATATCAGGAAAGTGTAATTCTGTACTGTCTTTAATCTGCTCTGTTCTTCTGTAAGGTTTGCTTCTCATTAACCTCTTTGCCTTAATGCTGGCAGTCTGGGAAGCGATGTAACACTGGCATATTTCAAGCAGGGAGGCAGAGCACTGTGGCACGTATCTGCATTAAGCATCGGCGCTGTGTATTCCTACTAGCTCTTGCACAGGCTGCATGAAAGGGTTCAAAGCTCTCTTCCCGGGCAGATATCTGTCTGCTCCAGCGTGTAGCCTGGCAGGGCACCCACACAGTAGGGTGTGGGCTGCTGCTCCCTGGGGCATCCAGATCTGCCAAAAAGCAGATCGTGTCAGCCCCTCCCTCCTGCTGCAGGGAGGAAGAGCAAGCTGGCAGATGGGAAGGGGAAAAGGAAGCTGTGCATTTGCATCATTCTGTATCTGTTCAGGTACTTAGCTCACACCAGTCACGTGTCTTTCCTGTGTATCTACTTATACAGCTGACATTATCATTTCTAGGGAAAACTAGGCCAGTTACATTTAGGCAGGCTAGTTAAATTACAAGTATCCTGTTCTGTTAGTATTAATGACCCAAGACTATTCCTCTTCTTACCTTCAAAATAGCTTCCCTTACCAGATCTATGGAATCAGCAGCACAGACTCACTTTCTTTGTTTCAAAGTTTTTCTGCACCGGGCACTGTTGCAGATACAATGCTGGGCTAGTTGGACGTTTGACCTGACAGAAGGGCAGCTTGTTTGACTGCTATGATTGAGGTTCATTACCATCCTGTTCCACTTATCTCTGGAAACAGCAAGAAACAAATCTCCAGATACTGTTTCAGCTCTCACTGCATTAGCTAACACTATTCCATACTGGAAAAAAATAATTCCTCAAACTTAAGTGCTGTTTCATTCACTTTTTGCTTCACCTTCAGCAATAAACTGTGCTCACTCAGTCTTCCATGGATAGCTTAAATTACTTCCTAGGACAATTAGCTCATGCCATGTCCACCCCTGGCTCTGTGGATATGTAACTTTGTAAATTTTCTTACACCTTTTCTTTCAGTTTTCACAGTAAACATTTAGTACTTTTAGAGACTCAGTCACAGGCTACTGCAGAGCAGTGTGGTTTAACAGCAGTCTTCACTGGGAAGCCACTATTAAAAAAATAGCAGTTTAAATGGGCTCCCTGGTTCAAGAAGGACAGGGAACTGCTGGAGAGGGTCCAGCAAAGTGCTACAAAGATGATTAGGGGATTGGAGCATCTTTCTTATAAGAAAAGGCTGAGGGACTTGGGTCTTTTTAGTCTAGAGAAGAGAAGACTGAGGGGGGATCTTATCAATACTTACAAATACTTAAGGGGAGGGTGCCAGGTAGATGAAAACAGTCTTTTTTCAGTGGTGCCCAGTGATAGGACAAGAGGTAACGGGCACAAACTTGAATATAGGAAGTTCCATCTAAACATGAGGAACTTCTTTCCTTTGAGGGTGGCGGAGCACTGGAACAGGCTGCCCAGAGAGGTTGTGGAGTCTCCCACACTGGAGACATTCAAAACCCACCTGGACGCTGTCCTGTGCAACCTGCTGCAGGTGACCCTGCTGTGGCAGGGGGGCTGGACTAGATGATCTCCAGAGGTCCCTTCCAACCCTGACCATTCTATGATTCTGTAAATGTTACTAGTCTTTATCTTATCATATCTGATAAATACACTTACTTTGGCCACATTTCTGGGAAGTCACACTCCTGAAATTAACCTTTATGTGGCAGGCATTTTCACCACTTCTAGCTGCAAGACTTGTAATGGTTTGTGCTGTTGTCTCTTTGGTTTGCTGTTTTACCAAAGGCCTCCTGATCCCAGCACCACAGACCACACAGAAACCCATTTGCATTTAAAACCCCAGCTTTGACCCAAGGCTGCAGGGAAGAAAAACACGCAGGGGAGAAGTGCCCCAGCCCACTGCCCAGGGCACGCAGGGATCCACAACCACCCCCCCCTTCCCCCCCAACTCCTCAGATATCCGTGTGGCAGCACAAAACCCAGCCCCGTATTTCGGCACGGCCCAGCCCTGGCTTCCCAGCTCTCGGCGTGACACCGGCGCCTTTTGCTCGGTGCCACCATCCTCTGGAGCCCGCGGCCGGCGCCCCCCTCCCTCTCGCACCGGGCTGGCGGGAGGCCTCCCCACAGAGCCGCGTTAGCCCGCCCTGCTTTGCCCGCTCCCGCTATGACAGCGCCCGGGTCCGTGACAGTGCCCGGCACCACTTCATCAGCCCCAACCAAACATGGCGGCCGACAGGCCCTGTGGATGAACTGCCAGGGTCCAAGATGGCGCCGACCCCCGCTGCTGTGTCAGAACCGGCTCCAAGATGGCCACCTCCCCGCCCACCCCGCTCTGCTGCCAGAATCCAAGATGCCTTCCTCCACGCCTTCAATGTGTCCTGCTTCCCGCCCGGCCGCGCCAGCGCCCCTAGGCGGCGTCTGCCCTCATCAAAGATGGCGGTCGGAAGCGCCGCCGGTTATTAGGGTCCCACCCATTGCTCTTCTCCCGGGTTGTTGGCGTTTGCGGCCGAGATGGCGGCGGCTGAGCTGGAGTACGAGTCTGTCCTCTGCGTGAAGCCCGATGTTAACGTTTACCGCATCCCGCCGCGCACTTCCAACCGCGGGTACAGGTGAGGGACCGTGTGGCACCCGGGGTCGCCGCGGCCTAGCCCCAGCCCCAGGCCATGGCTGTCCTGACGGCGGGGGGCGGCCGCAGCCCCGCGGTCAGAGCAGCCAGGGCCTGGGGCTAGGCCTGGGCCCGGGAAGGTGCGTCCTTGCCCCCAGCGGGGCCTTGGGAGGCCATAGCCCGTGGCCGCAAGCGGGTCAGGCCTGTTCCCTGAGGCTTTAGCCCCCACCGGCTGCCGCTTCGGGGGATGTAGCGGCTTCAGCTGCCTCTGGTAGGTTGGTCTGTGCCTAAAAGTGGGGAGGCTTGGCTTCGTGCCAGGGAGGAGCAGGGGCAGCTCTGTTTGTCGTGAGCAGGAGGTGGGGACACCTGAGTGGCTTGCTCTTCCAGGCAGAGCTGACCTCCGCTCCCAGTTTGCCTGGTTCCCTGGGATGCGAGTCTGATGTGGTGTTAACGGTGTGTTGAGTTTGGCCCGTTGGCTCTCGCAGGAGCGGGGAGGAAGCCAGAAGGAGTTCAGCATGGTTCTTAGGAAGAGATTGCAGGACCAGGCATTAGAAATGCCTTCTTTCTCTTTAGCTGAAGCCAGTGGAGTGTGACTTTATAAGCTGGAGGCTTAGACAGACTGGCTGGAGAAATGGGTTTGTCCTCTGGAGCACTGATGGATGTCAGTGGTACTTGCTGAACTTGGCAGACTGTTGCCCCTGTGGATGCTGCACCTGGCCACCAGTTTTTTCAGTTGTAGAATCCCCTCAGTAGTTTGTTTTTTTTTTCCTTTTTTTTATTTTCTTTTTCCCCTTCACAGCAGTTTGTAGCAAAGAGTTTGATGGTCTAGTTAAGATGGCTGTGTGTATTATGTTTTACCTAGTGTAAGCTAGCTGGCTCTAGGTTCAGAGGTATTTGATATTGCTTTATATTGACAGGGTAGAACAATGGAGTGGCTTTTCAGCATCATATTAATTCATTTTTGGGGTCTTCCCGATGCTCACAGCTGCTTTTGGGTTTACTATTCCAAGTGAGTTTCTGAGTTTCAGTCTCCCTTCTTGTGCAAACGTATAAAGGTAAAGACAGAGTTGGTGTTCTCTGGACTGTATCTATTTCCATTTTTCCAGAGGAAAAAGAGGCCAGTCAGAGCCATGCGTGTTGATTGGCAGCAACAGAGAGGAGCTGAGACCTTATATATTGTATAGGAAGAGAAGTGGAATAAGGCAGCTGCAGATGTTGAAAGTTTGCTGAGATGGTTGGGCAGAAGTGGAGAGGTGTTGATGTATGGTCAGTGAACAGTTGCTTTTCTTTTCAGGGCATCTGACTGGAAGCTGGACCATCCGGACTGGACAGGGCGGCTTCGTGTCACCTCCAAAGGCAAAACTGCATACATAAAGCTGGAGGATAAGGTTTCAGGTAAGGGAAAGACAGTGGCTTGCCAAGACTGCAGCTGTGATTGCTGCTTGTGAGCCTGTGCTTCTAAACACGCTCAGAGCTGTGCATGGCAGCCCTGGCCATGCGAGAAGTTGCTCTCCTTAACATCTGGTTCTTTGTTTATAGGAGAACTCTTTGCCCAGGCTCCTATAGATCAATACCCCGGCATTGCAGTGGAGACTGTGACGGATTCCAGCCGCTACTTTGTCATTCGAATTCAGGATGGGACTGGTGAGTTGAGGGGTTATGTATGTGCCAAGTGCTAGGGTTGGAGGAGACTTAGCCTGGTGGAGCTGGGTGTATGCCAGGTGGATTTAAATGGTGTTGGGAATGCTGAAAAGGCTGGCTAGTGTGCCTGGAGGGGTAGGAAGGCAAGGTTAACAAAGGAGGATTGTCTACATTGCACAGAGTCCAGGGGCTGGGAAGGACCATACAGATTCTGACAGTGCTGGATGGGAAGAAGGGTGCGTCTTGAAGGCTAGGAACAATGAACTGCTGTGAGCTGCTGGTGTCCTGTTGCAGGTGTGTCAGAGGGAGGTAGCACAGAGTGATTTAGGAGAAGCAGAAGGATTTTGGAGTGAATGAACACAAGGGCCCGTTTGCAGGGCACCTCCAATGACTCCTCCTGTCTCCTTGCTAGGACGAAGTGCTTTTATAGGCATTGGCTTCACGGATCGTGGTGATGCCTTTGACTTCAACGTCTCTTTGCAGGATCACTTCAAGTGAGTTGTGCTTTTCTGGAATGCTGTTTTTCCTCTGGCCTGTAGAACGTGGTGGGTGGTGGTGCATGTTCGTTTAGTGCAGGGTTCCTTGGGATGGTTGTGAAGCCCTGCTCTGGCTTCGTCAGGGACACTTGAGTGCGCTGCCAACTGTCATGCAAGCTGAGAGTCCTGCAGGGTCAGATCTATAAGTCTTAAGCTTAGGTCCTATGATGCTACAGGTGCAGTGTTAGTCTCTTGGGTTTGTGGTGGTCCCAGCTTTTTGCTGTACTACGCTGGGAGTAGGGAGGTAGCTAGTTTGACAAGGCAAGGTAGTTCTTTGGCGGGGTGCGGAGAGCAACCATGCATTTTTCTGAAAACCTGTTCCCCTTTGCCACAGGATCTTATGTCTTCCTCTCTTCTTTTTAGGTGGGTGAAGCAGGAGACTGAGATTTCCAAGGAGTCCCAGGAAGCTGACACACGTCCCAAATTAGACCTAGGGTTTAAGGAAGGTCAGACCATCAAACTGAACATTGGGGTAAGCAGCCTAGTTTACCCTGCTTCTTTCTATAGATATGCCAGTGGACACTCTTCCTCACCTGTTCTTTCTTTTTATACAGAACATGACAACAAAGAAAGGAGGAGCAGCCAAGCCCCGTGTGTCTGGATCAGGGGGCCTAAGCCTGCTGCCACCCCCACCAGGAGGCAAAATCGCAGTCCCTCCTATACCTCCTCCTTCTTCCACAGCCATTGCCAACCATGTCACACCACCACCTGTGCTGAAATCCAGTAACGCGAGCAGTGCAGGTAAACATTAGCATAGTGCAAACAGTCTGTCAGACGCTAGTAGGTGCACAGAGAGGACTGAGGCCTGCTTCAGGGAACCAATGTTCAGTCTAGTGCCAACAGTGCCCTGTGGTTGCTCACTTTCACCTGAAGATCTCCATGTTTGTTTTGTAATGCCTGCGTGTCCTCCTTGCCAGGAGGACAGCATTGTAGCTCCTGTCCTTGCAAAAGGAGAAACCAGGCAACTTGGCTAAAATGGTCTAGGGGGTTGGGTATGAAATTTTAATTAATTGGATTTTTCTGAACTTGTGTGTGCTTTAGGGACACTGGCAGAGCTGTGTAGGGTGTCCAGAAAAGTACTGTACAGTCACTTCCTTTCTGCAGAAAAATATAGATAGACTTATGGTTGTTGTTGAAAGATGCAGGAAAAGCACTTTTTGAGTGGCTTTGAGTAGGCAGAGTGGAAGATTTAGTATGAGCAGCAGAAATAGGAGCAAAGTATAGTGGAATTGCTGGTGTAGTGGTTTATTTTAAAAATACATATATAATTTTTTTAATATGTATTATTTATATATGTTGAACTACATATGTGTGCGTGTGTATATATATATATATATGACGCTCAACAGGCCCAAGTGCAAGGTCCTGCACTTGCGGTGGGGCAGTCACCAGTATCAATACAGACGGGGGGATAAGTGGATTGAGAGCAGTCCTGCAGACTTTAGCATACTGGTGGTTGAAAAATTGGATATGATGCAACAATGTGTGCTTGTAGCCCAGAAAGCCAACTGTATCCTGGGCCACATCAAAAGAAGCGTGGCCAGATGGTTGAGGGACATGATTCTACCCCACTATTTCACTCTCGTGAGACCCCACCTGGAGTGTTGTGTCCAGCTCTGGGGTCCCCAGTAAAAGAAAGACATGGACGGGTTGGAGTGAGTCCAGAGGAGGTTTACAAAAACAATCAGGGATGGAACACCTCTCCTATAAGGACAGGCTGAGAGAGCTGGGGCTGTTGAGCCTGCAGAAGAGAAGGCTTCAGGGAGAAGACCTTATTGCGGCCTTTCAGTATATAAAGGGAGCTTGTAAAGAAAGACTTTTTACCAGGGCCTGTAGTGGTGATTAAACACTGGAACAGGTCACTCAGAGAAGTTGTGGATGCCCCATCACTGGAAGTGTTCAAGGCTGGATTGGATGGGGCTTTGAGCAACTTGATCTAGTGGGAGGTGTCCCTGCCCATGGCAAGGGCGTTGGACTAGAGGATCTTTGAATGCCCTTTCCAACCCACACCATTCTGTGATTCTGTAACAAAGATTGCTGCAGTGTTCTGGATGCTGTACAAGCTTTTAGTGTGACCATGCAGAGGTGTCTGGAGAGCTGATGATACTCTTGCGAGGGCAGAGACTTTAGCAATGCTGTACACAGATCAGAGTGAGAAGAAACGACAAGCTTCTGAATAGGGCTGGGCTCCAGTGTGTAATTTGTACTCTTAAGGTGATGCCTGCTTGGCAACTATTACGTTTGCTGAGATTGGCTTGAGTCTGAGACTTTATTTTTGCCAGGAGAAGTAATATGTCACGAGTCTGTCAGTTGGTATGCTAGGTAGAGACTGAATAGTTCTTGAAGACGATGTACCCCTGTAGTAGGAGCTGGAGGCTCAGTGCACATTCAGCAAAAGGAGCTGCTGTTAAAACAAAATCCTAAAAGTCTAACTTCCTTCTGGAGGGAGAGCTGGAGTCACTTCAAAGATTCTCTGCCCCTGCATCCAGCAGTTTGTGTAAAGTGACAGTTTAAATGCCTGTGGGGTTTTCTTCATGATTAGCTTGATTACTTTTTTAATTTTTTTTTAATTTTGCCTTAGATATTCTATTAGACTTAGATGCTCCTGCATCTACATCCAAGGCACCAGCATCAGCTACCACAGACCTCTGGGGAGACTTCAGCACTGCATCCAGGTAAACTGTGGTGAACGGAACTGTACACAAGAAGGGCAGTGTCCTGATAGGCACTGGAAGAGCCATAAGTTAAGAAGTCTTATTAGATCAGCTCCTTTGATTCTCCTTTCTTTATTTCAGTGCTGTTCCAAATCAGGCTCCTCAGCAGTCCAACTGGGTCCAGTTCTGAATGGTCGAAGCAGTGGAACGGGACAAACTGATGACCAAGAGGCTCTAGAGGCACCAAGTGGGATCAGAGGGGGCACAAACCTCTCTAGTTCTTCAATCAAAAACAAATTGGGACAATCCTTCCTTTTTAAACCAGATCTTCACTTCAGTCAAAACTTGCTATTTTTGATCCCACAGTGAAACCACTGAACCTAAAGAGAACATACTGACTCCTCACAAGATGGGCAAGGAGGAGAGAGGTAGCCTCATCTCTTCCACCTGCTTGGCCATTACATGGTACATCCAGCTCTTTTTCCCTGTATGGAAAGACAGGGAAAGCAAGAATCCTGAAGAAGGTGGGTACAGGAGGAGGCTGGATAGGTGCCTCTGGGTTCCTTGTCCTTTAAACTTTCTCTGGTTAGACTGTTGCTTTTTGTGGCTGCTTTCCAGTGTGGCTTAAGTCTCTGCAACTTGGCCCGCAGTGCTGAAGGCAGCTGCATTTGGCTGCAGCTTGTAAATGGAAGCTGTAAGGAGATAGGTCTTGTCTCAACACAAAACCCTCTTTGATAAATTATGACTGTGCTGAGGAGTGAACCTCCCCGTGCGCACACTACTCTTCCTCTCTTTGGTGCAATTCTTGATAGTGCTGGATGCTCCTGTGCTCTTGTGGGAGGAGTCGTGCAAGTCCTTGAGTAGACCTGCTGCCATTGTGCTGTAGCTCCAGGTGGGCACCCCATCTTGAGGCTCCTTGTTTGGCTTGCAGGTTCACTGGAGGAACTTCTCTCATTTTCATTCCTTTCTCCTTCCTGCCCCATGCGAAAGCCTCATTGTCATTGAGCTGTTTTAACTGGAAGTAGTTTAAAAAAAAAAGCCTGTTTTTTTGTAATTTGGTAGTTACTTGCACTAGATGACAACCAGGTAATCCCACCACTCAGCATTTCATGTTCCTGCGTCACTATCCTGAGCCCTGGCCTTGTGTTGTGACTTGGCACTGTGTTAAAGTATTGCATATCCATGCCACAGTAAGAACTATGGTGGGACAGTGGATTATTCTCTGGTGAACTTAGTCTCCTTTCCCTTTTCAGCTCACACTTACCATTTGGGCAAGAAATGTATAGCAGGCCCAATCTTGAGAATCGTGGCAGTGAAATTCTCCCACTTGTGTTCCTTCTGGTGGCTTTTCTTCTGAGGCTAACTTTCTAGGGGTGTGAGCTGGTTATTGTAACTTGGATATTTTTTTTTTATTTGTAATGTGCCCCAAACCCCCTCTATTTCCTGTGTGGTTTATGGGGTTAGAGAGCAAGGGCCTTCTACCCCTTTCTGCTGTTCTTTTTGGAGAGTTTCCTAAGGCCCATTGATCTTTACACTATTCCATCTTCAGCAGCTGTGAACGTGATCTGGGGTGTAAGTCTGCTGATTACTCTGGGTAAAGCCCATGGGCAAGCTGGAAACCTCTCAGTGCTAGTTACCCTCCATGCTAGCTGATAAGCCAGAACACTAGCTGGGAAGTTGGTCTCAGTGACTCTTGTACAGCTGTACCCAGTTACTAGAACACTAGAATTTTGGTACTTCACTTGAAGGCTTCTTTCTGTTAGAACTGTCTACCAGCAGCAACACCCTTGTAACTGGGATGCGCTCTGCTAGCATACCTGTGCAAGTAATTTTTTCCCTTAGGGCAAAGGTTGCCTGGCAAGGCTTTTAAAAGAGAGTAGTTAGCTGTATGCACCTTGCACTTGCAGAGGTCCCTTTTCCTTTTGTAATCTTCTTACACTGAGGGCATTTTGGAGGCAAAGTTTCACTTAGACCATGCCTCTGGGAAGCAAAACTCTTGAAAATAGCTCTAAAGCTGCTGCAGTTCCACTTGTGGAAGTGGGGACCAGACTGCTCTTGGATGTATTTTAAGTAGTCATTTAATCCTGATCCCCTGGCTTTCTTGGTGTTCCCTCTGCTGCCCCTCTCCCACCTCCATAGTCACTCCTGCAATCTCATTGTACTTAAACTCCCTGCCTCCTCTGAATTTGTGGGTGGCTATAATCTGCTAGCGAAGTCATGGACTCTGCTGGTTGTTTCTTTTTCCTTTTTTTGCTCAAGTCCATTGTGAGGTCCTGCCATTTCAACTATGTATCAGTTCCCCAAACCAAGGAAGTTCATGGCACCAATTAACAACTAACAATGAGCCTCTTCTGTATTGTCTTAGTATTCTGGAGATAATATATTATGTATTTGAAAAGCTGAAGAAGAAAAAATTAAAGATATATGTATATAAAGCATAAGATGTACTGGTGCAAATGGTAATTAAACAAGTAATATTGGGGAAAAGAATGTCATGAGTCTAAGTTGTCAAATTGCTATTGCTTTGGAAGCCCTGCAGATTGAAGGTCTTTGTCTCCAGCAAGTTCCTAGTAGCCTACTTATCCTTCTGCGAGTGTGTGATGACCTACAGACTGGACAAGAACAGCTTTATGAGTGAACGGGTTCAGGCTGTGTTTGGGCAAAGAAGTAGGAGCATGAAAGGACAACACAAAAAATGACCTATGGCTGTTCCAAATGGTGTAAAACAAACAAACAAAAAACCCCACTCCAAACCAACAACATAGAAATAGGCCTGACTGTAGGGGTGTGTGTGATGCTTGATAATAATGTGGATAAAACTAACAAGTGAGAACTTAGTTGCCCTGACATTTGGCACTTCAGACATCAGAGGCTTCTACACCCTGCAGATGTTTTCAGAATTGATTCTTGCCACACTTGTAAGTAGGAAGCAGTCTCTTTGAGTGCAGAGATGAGGAGGTGAGCTGAGTTGGCCCTTTGTCAGGGAACAGCAAGGGCAGGCTGCTCTGAAAGGGAGGGCAAGCTGGAAGCTGAGTCACAGCAAGGCAGGCGGGGGCAGTGGCCTCGCCAGCAAAGGAAGAGTCCCACAGTACCTAAGCAGGAAGATAGAGCAGGTTAGGATGAAAATTTAGATCAGCAGGGTACGTGGCTAGGCGTGGGCATGGCTGCACTAGCTCAGGCAGGGATCAAGGGTGAGAACCTTAGCTGAGATAAGCTTGCAGGCAAGCCTTAGTGAGGTTTCTCAAAGCCAGACACCTATGTTGTTTAACCTGGACCTGAATCCAGGCAGACAGTCCCCCAGAAGTTGGAGAATATGCTCAGGGCCCTGACATTCTTCTATCAAGCCTGCTCAGAGCCTGCTCTTCTTGCACAGCCATGCTTGCTTGGTGTTCCTCTGCGAGACAGCAAAGCTCTATGTATGGTATGTCTTGTGGCCTGGATAAAGATGAAAAGTCTTAACCTTTTAAGTCAGCTTGAAGAACGAGACCAGTAAACACTGGTGTCACTGTCAAATATTCTACTAGCATCTGTGGTGGCCAGAAAAAAAATTACATTTTTTTTCTTCAGATCTAGGAGCAAAAATCCTGTTTTGGTGAATAGGGTGAATATGTTGCGTAGGTCCTGGCCAGGCAGAAGTTGAAGGGTCTTGTCCATGAGCTACGGTGAAGCTTCTCTGACTTTTCAGTAGGTACTTGCAACAAAAAGGGTTGAACAGGCTTAACAGGGTGTTTCTGCTGAGTAGGAGGATTTTTCAGGTGAGGTGTACCTAAGGGAGGAGGTGCTGGGATACACTCTGTGCACAGAGGACTGGGAAATGGTTCATGAAAGCAAACTTAGTCCTCTCTGAAGATCTTCCTGGTCCCCATGCCTTTCCTCGCAGTAGGGCCTGCTAGAACGGAACAGTTTGCATCTTATGTAAATCCTCTCCCCCTTCTCCTTGGCAACTATCAGGAGCAACTGTTCCATCCCCAGTGGGAGAAGTTGGCTGTGACAGTAAGTTACTGGTGAAATGACTTGCCCTGTGACTGGACTGGATGAATCCTCGCATCTCTTCCTGCACTTTCTGTTGCAAGCAGTTTCTTCTAATGCAGCAGAAGTGAGTATGCGGGCTGTTGAAAACCTACAGTCTGATGTTGCAGACAATAGCATTCTCTGGGTAAAGGATTAAGGCCAGGCCTTTAATGTGGATCAGTAGATCAAATGGAGCAATATCTCCTGAACACTTGCTATGTTCCACATAATAGATCAACTGGTTTCCTTAGGCAGCTGTGTAGAGCTGCCCTCAGTCTGAGAGGGACAACGGTCAAAGGGGGAGAAAAGTTCATGCCAAGTGGGAAACAGACTATAGCATGTAGAAGGAGTCAAGAAACAAGTGTCAAAGGGAAGATCCCAATTTTGTCTGGTTATTGGTTGTTGTTTCTTCTGCAAGAGATGTAGTTGAGGTGGGATGTGAGCATTTCTCCCCCTTACCCCATTAATTCTGTTCTGTGGCTTAAAACTCCTGTCTCGCAGCCGTGCAGTAACTGTTCCTACTACAGCCACACAATATGGATTGCAGGCACAAACTTGCTAGCTTTAAGAAAGCCTTGGTGCTGTGTGTGGACTCCTGAAGAAATGGAGAGGAAGAGTTGTCCATTGGAGGAAATCAAACAAAATAAAAATCAAACGAGAAACCAGAAACCCCAAAGTCTTCCTGATCTTTGGTGATGAGGGAACAGGATTTGAACCTGAAATTATTCTGTTAAATCAGCATAAACCCACAAAGCTCTATGAGGGAGCACAACTGGGCTATTAATGCATAAAAACAGAGCACTGGGGCCTATGTAGTTAAGACACATTGTAATGCCGCAATGCCTAAGCAACCCATTGAGCACTCATTACATTACGTGAACAATAGATTCTCAGTCTAGAGACTGTTTGAGGTCTCTTTCTTCCAAGTTAATAGCTTTGTCCATGCTAACAGTCAGGATAAGCACTTTGCAGGATGTAATGCCCTTCTAGCTTGATATCTTAATTTTGCCAGCTGCCATTAGCTATAGCTGTGTGTCCTCATCCAGAGTTGGGGTTCTGACATGCATTCCTCGAAGCTGTCTCTGACCCTGTGTGGGATAATTACTGGAGGTGACTTAGAAATTAAGTTATATTCACATTTTGAAGAAAAGTACAGCATGGATGAAACTTCCAGGGACAAGAGTGCAGCTGGTGTGCAAAGGACATATTTCACAAAGGTTCCCTAGGCAACCTTAGATGTTAACGGCATTGGGAGAGTCTGGTGCACTAACTCTAAGGAAGAAGAGTGCAGAGGATGGAGCGGAGTGGGGACACTGCGGCCAAACTCTGTGATAAAATGGGAACTTGAGGATAAAATGGAACCCTCAAAGGTCTTATGGAACTGATAAGCTGCCTAATTGCTACCCTGAGCCAACAGTCTGACATTTTTTGACAAAATGCTATCCTTTGGGTGAACTTTGCTCATTATAATGTCATTATAATACCAAAACACACCTCCATCCCAAAAGCTACCCACCTGCAAGGTGCAACCACTCCTCACAGAGTCTGCGCTCTCAATTTTTCATAGTCTATACCTTTAAAAGCAAAGTGAAAGAATTTTACACCAATCATAAGAAAAATATGTGTAACTAGAGTCCCTCAAGCTCCACCTGAAAGGTAAAAAATAGTATAAAAATAGCTTAAGAGAGAAGGGATGTCAGGGAAGATACCAACGCACGCAGGGAAATACCATCGCTGACCACCCCTGACTTCTGGGATCAGTCGATGTGCGGAGCCTCTCTTCCCACCTGTAAGGATGCTTGTGGGTAAGATTCAAACACTTGGTTATACCAAGTGCTTCCCCGGGAAACTTAGAAATCTCTATAGAGTTGTTTTATAACTTAGCACATTTGTAGCCAGGCTATATTACTAACATCTTTAGTATTTGCACGTGCTTTGCAGACAGTCACTATCACCGGCAATCCAAAAGAACTTGTGCATCTGTTGCTTCAATAAACTAAACTTTTCACCAATCTAGCCATGAGAGTTCATAGTGAACGCGACCAAACTCCTTAAGTGTGGCCGTGCTAGTTCATGGAACGCTGCTAGATGGAATTGTACATGGTGTTATGAGTGCATCTGTAATCGTGATAGTTCAATATACATATTGAACGCGACTGGACTTTTTAACACCGAATTGGGCATCACTCAGAATCTAAGCCTAGCCGCCCCCAGCCCCTCTGATACAGGCTGGAATGCAAAGGGGTTTATTTTCTGCCAAATTACTTTGCCCTTTAATGCAACACCATGGGAAGATCAGTCAGCAGCAGCTGGTGCCTGTAGTGGCTCCTGACCAGAGCCATGTTCTGCCAGCTGTCGCTGCTGGGACCCTGTGGTGAGCTTCTTGCATTGCTTGTGTTTGAGGTAGGCCAGCCAGGTCACTTGCAATAGCCTGCTTTCCCTTTTCTTTCCCAGGCATTGTAGGATGGTAACTCCTGCATGTTGGGGCAGAGGCAGCTGGCTTGCTTAGGAGACGAGCTTTTTAATCCTTCAGGCAGTCTGAAGAGACGTTCCCTGGAGGAAGGAGCTGCCCCCAACTTGCAGCCTTTGTGTCGAGCCTTGTGCTTCAGGGATGTAAAAAGGCGCGGTGCTCCCCTGCCCTCCTAGCCTGGTCTGCAAGCCTGGCTGGGTTGGTGACACCTGTGACCGGAGCTTGCAAGTTCGGTCTTACCCATGACCGTGTGCTGCCACCTGCCGCTGAATCCCCTTGTTGCGGGGCTTCTGGCAATACATGGTCTCAGCCATCGTCTCCAGGGACCGGCTGGGCCCCCAGCAGTCGGGAAGGAGTGATGCAGGCAAACATCACCTGCGACCTGGCTAGTACTGGTGAAGTGCAGGTTAGACCAGATGATCCTTGAGGTCCCTTCCAACCTTGTATTCTGTGAAGTGCTTTCCGAAAAGAAATCGCAGCTGGCATCAGTCAGCAAGAGCATGCTGACTCGTGGGTTGGCTGCTTGCAGTGACCTCCCCTGGGCAGGGGAGACCTGTGCCGGGGATGTGGGCAAGGGCTGTATCTGGGTATGGAACATGCCACAAAGCAGAACTGCAGCATCTGGAGAAGTCCCCAGGAAGATCTGAGATGGAAGGGAAAGGAAAGTGTGTCCGGATTTTGGCAAGCAGGAGGCCCAAAGGAGAAGGAGGTAGGCAACCATAAGGTGACAGAACAAGGACTTTGGTGGGTCTGGTTTAAAATGGAACAGAACAGCTTTGGGTGACAGCAGAGTTTCTATGGGCTTTTATTGAACTCTTCCCTCAGTCCAATAGCAGCTCTGCCTTCACATCCACCAGTATCATAACTTGTCATTCAAATGCTTTCCTGAATGATTTCAAACTGACCCCATGTCAAATTTACAGAAGCACGATTTAAAGTTTTATTTTTTTCTTTTCCCTCTTGACAGTTTGGCAGTAATGGAACTGGTGCTTTCAAATACAGATATGTTCTGCTATCCTAATGCCCTCTGCTCTTCAGTGCCCTCAAGCATAGTGTAGTGTAGGGCTTAGAATCGAGATGTCCCAGTCTTGTGGTCTGCCAGTGCGTATACGTGTGTCGTCTTTAAAGTTTGGCCCATAGGAACTGAATTCCTCCTGGTCTTTTTTGAAGTGAAGTCTAAGCTAAGCACTTGTCTGTGAGCTTAGGGTGTTAAGCAAACTGTTCAAAGATGTGTGGAGATGCTACATCAGTAGTGCTACACAAATCATTGCTCTGGTTAGCTGGCAGGGACAAGGAACTGGATTCCAGTGAGCAGCAGTGCCAAGAGGAGAGGTGTAGGAGTGCATTTTCTTTGGAGAATACGTGCTAAGGGGCTATAGATATGGCAGCATAGGCTGCATGTCTGGCCCAGAGTTAGGGGCTGCTGTCACTAGTACATAAAAGCTGAAGTCAATACCATGTTTGGAAATTATTGCTGCATATTTCTTGGGTAGAATAACAGGAAAAGTCCTTAAGCAATATATTGCATACAGAAATAGGATTCCTGTAAGCAGAGAACCTGCCCTGAGTGGTCTGGTCTAGCTTCAGAAGTAGCCCTGCTTTGAGCAAGGGTTCAACGAGATACCTCTAACCTGAACTATTTCCTAGCGCAACTTTTGTGCTCGGCTGTGGTGGGGTGGGCCCTGTGGTGGGCCAGCAGTGTCTGGTGAGACATCTGACATGGGAGTTTGGTAGGTGACAGGGAACGCCGAGGTCTGACTGTGATCCTTCAGCTCAGGAAGGGCAGAGGCTGTGCAAGGACCAGCACGGCGTGCTGTGCCTGCCCAGTCTTAAAATATTGAATGTGCAAATAAATATGAACTGGAGGCAGAGTCGAAGAGACGTGGGTCACGCTGCTGCAGGCCAGCGTGAGTCAGCAATGAGCACTTTGCCCACTGCGTCAGTCCCAGCTGGCTGCTCCGGGGCCTGCAGGGAGCCAGCAGCAGGGCCCCTTCACCCTCTGAGTCAACACTGGCTCCATGCTGGAGGCTGGCACCCGGGAGCGCTGTTTGCCCGCCCTTTGCTTTCCTGTGCTGATGCTGACTTCAGTGTCCTAGTGTGGGAAAAGTGGCTGACACAGGCACCTGGAGAGGGACAAAGTGCCCTTCCCCGTCTGACCGGGTTGACATCTGTGTTGTGAGGAGGCTCCTGCATGCAATTCAACCCCAAAGCTAGAGCCCTCACTGCCTGGCATTAAAACTTCCCCAGCGTATTTCAGTGACGAGGTGCCAGGACTTGTCCTGCTGAGGTGACTGTACTCCTTGGGTTTAACTCAGCTTTCTACAGTTGTTTCTGGATGGCCGTTGCCATCCTGACTGGGTGCATGCAATGGCTGTGCTGGTCTGGAGGCAGGTGGTGTGCCTTGCCCCACTGCCGACCTGCAAAAGCGTCGCGCGCAACAGCTGCAGAGGCTCCAAATGGCGTGCAGGGCCTTCTTGGCTACCGGGCGCCGCTAGGGTGCAGGGTAAGGGTCAGCGCAGGCCATTTACAGTCTTCCTGATAAATCCACCGTTGAGGCCAGGAGCAGCATGAGGGAGCCAGGCGATGCCAGTGCTGCAGGGCCTGGGAGGTTTGTGCCGCTGTACCACCCGGTGGGACAGCATAACCAGTGCAGCCCTCCCCAAAACCTTCCCCTGAGAAGGCTTTGCTGCATGTGCTTGGAGAGCATGAAGGGATGTGGAGGGAAATGGCTTCAGATCAAACAAGGGTGCCCTAAAGTTACAGCATGGATCTGGGCGACCTTACCTGATAGCCCCCTTGCTTGCTTGGTGACTGTGGTTGTTCTCCATTTTTGTGCTTTTCTTTCCACTCTTCTGCTCCCCCTTCAAAAGAGGGAGGTGAGGTGCATTCACCTTGCTGTGCAGAGGTGTAGCCAAACTGAATTCAAGGCTGTTGAGATCTGTGCAATCCTCGGACTGGTGCTGACAATGAAGCACGAAGGATTGCTTCTGTGGGAAGGTGTTATATGGCCACAGCTTGTTCATGCAAATCCCACATGCCTGCTCTAAGAAGCTAAACTTCACAGCCCTGTCTCTGAAATAGGCCGCTGGGTCTGACCAGGACTTGGCTCTGGCCCTGGCTTGGAGTCAGGTGTGCAGCTGTGGCAAGCAACTGCAGTATTGGGAGCTGACCTCCAACAGTTTCTGGCCTTGAGACTTGCAGACCCGAAAGAGGAAGGGGGTGAAGGTGTGATGTTCCCAGTAACAGCATAAAACAAAGCTGTGAGATAGTACATCTGAATGTGTCCTCTGTTGGCCTTTGTTGGTTAATTTCTTAATTCTCTTCTGAAGAAACAGTCCCGGATTAATGAGGATCGTAAAGAGATGGGTTGGGACTTCTTGTCTGAAGGTTCCCTGGATACTGTTCTTCCTTCTCTTATACCTGAGAGATTTCAGGAGCCTGTCATCACTGGTGAGCACATGACTTTTCCTTTCTGAAGCTGAGTTTGAGCTTTGAGGGAGAGCAGGACTGTTGTGGTGAGCAAACATAAGAGCTCTAGGAAGATGCTGGGGCTTGCGAGGTATGTGGGAGTCAGGAGTGTGGGACATATCTGGCAGTGCTGCATGGGGTTGAGATGAAAGATGTCCGTGGGGAAACACAGATACTGTGGGAGGACGAGGGTGTACTGCATGGGGTGGGCAGAACACAAGTGGAGGGGGAAGGGAGGAACTAAGGAACAGTGGGAATGCAAGGAAACAGAGTGAGTTTGGGGATTTTTTTAAGCAAGGTTTTCTTTATTTCTGTTTTCAGCTCTGCAACTAACTGCTGGGTTCAATTCTTCCTATCTCCCACCCACTTACATGCCATCAGTGCATATGAAATTCAAAGCACAAATGTTACCCTCAGGAATATCACCTCATTGTTATTGCACAAGAGCCCATTGTATCCTATGGAAGTATGGTTCAGGGTTGAATTTTGACAGCAAGCAACAACTCTGCCTGAAAAGGAAGAATTGAACTGTCTCCTGATGTTTGAGCACAACCTAGTGTATTCTAATAAAATCAGCAGCTAGATCCTGAATTTGCATTTGAAATGCCTCAGCAGTGTTTGGAGTTGTGTTTCAACGGCAAAAAGCTCATGAAGCTACACTGTGACTTCCTTCTCTGTCTGCTGATTGTATTTCCCATTTCTTCATGGTGGAAAGTTTGAAACCCGGTCAGGAAGTAAGCCTTTTCCCCATGAGACTGTGAGTCTGTTGTGGCTTGCTTGGCCAGGGGCAGGGTGGAAGCATGCAGAGGATTCCTCTGACTGAAATCTCAGCATGAAATTTGAGGGCATAACTAGGTTTCAGCAAACACTGAGGGAGACTTAATTCCACTGAGAGGGCCAAGCCTGAAGACAAAGGAAAGTGCTGGAAGGGTGTTGGAAAGAAAAGCAGGCAGGATGCATCTTCTCAATGGACCAGGCTTCTGTCCTGCAGCTGCTCTTCTTCTTGTATAAAAGTCATCCTCTTTGCACACAATACAAGAGGGAGAAGTGAAGCCAGTTCAGTGCGCACGAGACGTGAGGCTCCTTGGTAAAGAAATCCAGCTACATATGCCGCATTCTGTTTAGGGGCAGTTCTTCATAATCGGTTTTCAGACGTCCATGGCAACCCCCTTCTTGCCACATTGTTTTCCACTGCTGTCTGATGTATGTTCTTCCTTGCACTGCCCTATCTCACCTCCAACTGTGCCCCGTGTACCATCTGTACCACATCCCTGGATGTGTCCTGCTACTGTCTCATTCTGATCTGTCTTGAGGAGATTCCAGATAGCCAAACTAACCAAACAAAGCTTCATCCTTCTTCTTTATGGTTGTTTTGGAGACCTTATCGTGTCTTTTCAATATTTAGAGGGGGCTTATAAGAAAGATGGAGAGAGACTTTTTACCAGCACAGGACAAGGGGCAAAGGTTCTACATTGAAAGAAGCTACATCTAGATTAGATATAAGGAAAGAATTCTTTACTCTGAGGGTGGTGAGACACTGAAACAAGTTGCCCAGGGAAGCTGTGGATGCCCCATCCCTGGAAGTGTTCAAGGCCAGATTGGACAGGGCTGTGAGCAACCTGGTCTAGTGAAAGATGTCCCTGCCTGTGGCAGGGGGGCTGGACTAGATGATCTTTAAAGGTCCCTTCCAACCCAAACCATTCTATGATTCCTGAGTCCTATCTGCTGACTGAACCCTTCTCATCCTTTTTCTCCAGCATATCCTGACCCATTGGCATTTCTTCTCAGAAGTCTTCCTGATTCAGCATGTATCTCAGCAGCCATTTCCCTTAATTGTGTTCTTTCAACATCTGCCCCAGCTTGAAACCAGACTAAACATTTTCCCCAAAGTAATATCAGAGACCTTTACCAGAAAGCAGAAAAGAGAGATAAATGACAGTGTTGGAGCAATACATACAAACCAACCCCTTTCAGCCTCGGAAATAGAGCCTGACTCCCTGAAGCAAGCACTCCTCTGAACTTCCACAGGCTGTAAATCAGGTTGTGATAGAGAGGTCTCTGTGTGTGCTCTTCCCAATAACTTCTCAAATCATCAACGCCCTTTTTTTTTTATTCCCTTTTGCTTGTTCTCCTTCCTGACCCTGGCCTCAACCTTCTCTGTTTCTCCTTGGATATATCAAACTTTTGAGCTTGGGATTGCCCCAACCCACATGCAGGACCTTGCACTTGGCCTTGTTGAACTTCACGAGGTTGGCATGGGCCCACCTCTCAAGTCTGTCCGGGTCCCTCTTGAGCGCATCCCTTCCCTCCAGCGTGTCAACTGTGTCACACAGCTTGGTGTCTCATTGGCAAACTTGCTGAGGGTGCACTCAATCCCACTGTCCATGTTGCTGGCAAAGACGTTAAACAGCACCGGTCCCAGTACTGACCCCTGAGGAATGCCACTCATCACTGCTTTCCACTTGAACATCAAGTTGTTGACTGCAACCCTTTGACTGCAGCCATACAGCCAGTTCCTTATCCACCAAGTGGTCCATCCATCAAATCCATGTCTCTCCAGTTTAGACACAAGGATGTCGTGTGGGACGGTGTCAATTCCTTGTTTGAGATTTGTTCTACTGCGAGCTGCCAACTGGGACTAACTTCCCAGGATGAGGCATAGCATGCAATATTTGATGTAGCAAATGCAGCTTAACCGCAAGAGAGAAGTCAGGGCGGAGTGCATTTTGTATTGGGCTGTGCTGCAGGTTAAACTTGGCTTAGACCAATGATAGCTGCAAACCTAAGAGCAATGAATTACTAACAGACAAAGAAAGGCATGAAGATAAGGGAAGGGAGGGAGAGTTTAATAAGAAGGGTGAAAAAAGAACAAAAACCAAGAAATCTTAAAAAAGAAACCTATCAGCTGAGAATCTGATATGAGGAAAGAGGAGTGCAACTTCCTCTTCAATTTTTAGGTTCTCATTTTTCTTTTCTCTCTCAGAAGTTTCCATGGTGCCAGGGCTGATTTCCTGGGCTAAGAAACTGAAGATCTGTTCAGAGCATTTCTGAGCTCCCAGGAATTCTCAGGTTGTTGCCATTGCTTCCAGTGTTCAGCACAGCCTTCTTTGACAGAGGATGAATGAGCAGATGGGAAAGGCTCAGTAACTTATTGGTGTCTCTTTCTGGAAGCACGGACCAAAAAGGCCCACCTTTTACATAGCAAAACTAAGGACAGGGATCAGTGATCGCACTGTGATTAAATGGCATCAGAAATCACCTACGCTGAGGTGAAGTTCAAGAATGCACCACCAGCTGCAGTGGTTCAAGGTAAGGAATGGGTGGGTTATTCAGGGAAAGGGGACTTAGAGGGAGGGGAACTGAAGCACAGGGAATGGAGATGTTTCCTTCTGTGACTCCGGTTCCTGCCTGGTTTTGACAAATTGGTGAGGAGAGTTGTCTACCACTACATGAGCAGGAGACTGGAGGAGGTTTGAAGTAAGAGGGTCAAGGAATGTCTGCAAGAGGGGAGGTGGGAATCTTTAAGTGATTGAAATTACAGCATGCGCAAAGATGACTACTGGGAGCACAAACAGTAGGTTTCAAGTGAGCATTCAGTAAGGAACGTATTTGGGCTGCTTTAGTCCCCCATTGCAACACCAACAGTAGCGAATAGTAGAGGGTCCAGGATGGGTGCTTAGCCCTGCTACGATGCAGGCAGCAGCTGACTCTCTATATGTTGTCTAGTCTTGGATGAAAGAGTTATTTTTAGACAAATACTAGGTACCAACAATAGACATTGTGGTTTATTACAAGCAATCTGATTTGTCACAAAGGTGGAGGGGTTCCCACGGCAGCAAAAGGCTGCAAACAAGCCCAAGCCCTGGCTGCTACTGCTCTTGCCTCTGAGAGAGTGAGGCTACCAATATCCTACTTATGGAGAGAGCAGGCGTAGAGGCTCCTTACAGTAGTCAGTTGCTCTCTGCAGCTTTGTGAGAGGTGGCACTGGCTGCAGAGGCTTATAGCCCCATTGTCTGTGGTTGATTGAGAAATGGTCTTTGGAGAAGAGAGACAAAAAAGTTAAAAGGAAGAATGGGCTTAAACAAAACACCCTAAAGTAGACAGAGGAATAATTGTGTACAATCTGGGGGAAGATCCAATTCTGTGATTGATGTCTATCCTGAAAAATAACACACCAAATAAACAAATTCTTATTGCTATTAAAAATAGCGGTTGTAAAATGGTGTCTTTACTAGGCTTTGTGCAAATTTAAGACATGTTCTCATTAGTATGTATTCTGTAGTCATTTTGCCACAAGTAGGAACACATAGAGATGTTCCATGCATGCTCATTGCTTCCACCCTTAGATACAGAACCCTACACAACAGCAGGTTCTAGAGGGGTGAAAGTATGTATGCGTAAATGAGTGAACAAGTAAATAATTAATTATTATTGCTGCTAATCATATTAAATTGCCTATTTACTACTTTACCTTAGTTTTACAATCCCAAACAGAGTAGATATTAGCTCCAGGTTATTCTTTGACTACTCTGAGGAGTGAGTCATGGAAATAAAGAATGTACATACTCCTGACTTCTAGTGGGAGGTGTCCCTGCCCATGGCAGGGGGGTTGGAACTCGATGATCTTTAAGGTTCCTTCCAACCTAAACCATTCTATGATTCTATGATTCTATGATTCTGACTGACTTGAATGCTCGCTGTTTTTTGATGCACCAAGATTAGCGGGTTCTGGTTACAGCTGGCATTTCCATCATGGTGAGGTGTCGGGGGGCAGAAGCTCCCCATTGTGTTCCCGATGACCTATTCCAAAGACACCTGATCCAGCCACGTTTGCTTGAGTTGCTGATAGCAGGCTCATGCTATAGGTTTGGGTGTCTGGTTGAGGGACCCTTGCTGCTCTGTTGTCCTTCTGAGTGGTTACTCTGGCCATGCAGACTCCATGTTGGTTATGGCCAAGCTCACCTGGATTTTCCCATTCTATAGCTTCTTCTAGTTGGGCTCTAGAGATAACAAAATTGGCAGTCATTGGAAGATAGAAAGGAGAAGGCAGCAGCTAATCAAACAACGTATAATCTGTGGCAGGAGGTGGCAGAGACGGCTGGGGTGGGTTTCACAGCACAGTGCAGTTAGGGTTCATGCATTTCCAGCCAGGATTTCACAGGTAGAAACACAGGCATCTGTGCTGCACAGCACTTGTTGCACGTGCCTAGGAGATGTTGGATTACGTGCTGAATAACCAACACATCCTGATCAGGTCTGTTGTGTTGTCATCATGCTGGACACGTTGCAAGCATGCAGACCAACTGTAGGAAACATTTTGCAGGGAGATTAACCCCCTGAGTATGCACAAAATCTACTGCACTTCAGTTGTGTTGGTGGGGTGCATGCATACTGGTCTCTGCCACCTGGGTGTGAGTGTAGGATGCGCAGATCTGGATGGGCACAGGTTGAATAGTCAATCTGTGGATGTGCAGCACATCAAAAAATCATTTGGACTGGTCAGATCTATTGTCTAAAATAGGTGGCTGGACTCCAGATCATGATCCAGGTCCTTGTTTTCACTACAGACAAAAGCTCTGGCTACGAAAACATGATTTGGATAGGGAAATGTGATCTTGTCTGTCTATGAATGTTTTCTCTTCTGATAATGAAAGATGATGTTTTTTGCTCTGCTGTAACAGCCTCCCCCAGCCTTTTGGGAAGTACTCAGAGAGCTTTCCCAAACATCAGGTTTCTGGAAGCCTTGCTCACTAAGCATGGCTGGCAGGCACATGTGGCTGCTCGCAGACTTGGGAATTTCATGATGAACAATGAATGAGGTCTCTCTAAAGCTTGTCATTAGTATCAGTCTCTCTTAAAACTTCTTTACTCATATCCTGCAGTGAGCACTGCTGTCTCTTTACCCTCCTGTTTGCCCTGGTTTGTGTACCTGTCACAACCTAGAACAGTAATCTGACAAGCGTTTGCTTCTCCTTCCCTGTGACCTATTCTCCTGCTTATTCCCAAACCTCCTCAGTACTGGCAGTGTCCCTCTAGTCAAAAAGTCAGGCCCTGGCAAGTCTGAATCTGAGTGACATGTTTTACTTAGGCTGCTGGACACAGCCCTCTGTTCTCCCCAGGCATCCAGCCAAGCACAGCCTAGTTTTGCTACATCAAATCTCTGAACCCTGGCTTGGAGAGCAGAGACGGAAGGGGAATTTTTTTTTTTCTCTTCCAGTGATTCTGTGCCATTATGGCTTTGCACATTTTTGTCTTCTGCCCTCATTCAGCTTACAGCAACCACCTTCTACACAGAAAGCCCAAAAAGCTAAGAAGGAACTGAAACAGGCGTAAAAGGTTTTCTGGGGAGAAGTCAACATAAAAACTTCATGTGAATGTCTCAAGTATCACAAATAGAGCGATGTTGTATTTGGGAGCTCTGGGCTCAGTCTAGAAAGACATGGTTTCACTCCAGATCCTGAGGCCACATGAGGGCCTCACCCCCAAACACCAACAATTAGCATTGCTAGCTCATCAACAGTGCTGGGGCTATGAACAGTGTCACTGAACATAACCTTCTCCAGAAACCACAGAGGTCCCCTATTCTCTCCCAAACTGTGTAACCTCCACATCAGAACTGAAATTGCATTTTTTTTTAGCAGCTTTCCCTTGAGTTGTACATCCTTGGTATGTGGGCTGACTGAAGCATAGTTGACTGCTATTGTGTTTGGTGTGTTCCTTCACTTTTAGTACCTCCTGAGACCAAGAAGCATGAGCACCATCCCCAGAAATACCCACCTTGGCTTCCATGGCTGATCTCACTGCTGCTCCTTTTGGTGTGCATAGCCCTTGTTATTGCTCTCCTTGGTGAGTATGTGCAGGCTGGTTACAGGAGAGAGGCCTGGGTGAAGTGCTAGGAGAAAAGCAGAGAAATCAGAGCCTAGAGGTGAACATCTTCCAACCAGAAGGGAGCTTTTACTCTGGAACTGTTTTGTTTTGAGAAAGGATGTAAGCACCAACATTTGGGCTTGGAAAACCCAAGTGTTGACTATTTGAATGGTATGTTTAGGAGAAAAATCTTTCTTGACTATTTAAACATTGGGAATTTAGGGGTACAGTTGCAATATGACACAAACTCTCTCTTGCGGGCCAGCCAAACCAGATATTTTGGCCAACTGGTATGCAGCAGCTAGGACTACCACAGCATTATGCCAGATGGTTCTGTTGTATACATCCTCTTTCTTAGAATGACGGAGTTAGGTGGGAAGGGACTTCTGGAGGTCTCTAGTCTAATGCCCTACTTGAAGCATGGCCATCTTCAGAGTTTCAGGACTGCTTGGGCTTTCTGTAAGGTCTCAGGCTTTTCTGTCCTGTCTTGGTATATGCCTGCATACATCCCCCAAATCTTCCACTGTTTACTCTGAGGCCTTTTCAGTATTCACAGATTGCACATCCTCATTTTCATGGCCTCTTTGGAACCATGGAACAATTCTCTACCTGCAGAGCACACAAAAAGAACTTAATTACATTCAGAAGAGGGGAAAAAGCCTGGAGATGGCCCCACAAGTGTCTATACAGGCAGCTGGACTTGCATTTGAACTCTCTAAGGTGCTTTGACACATGCTGTGTTCTAATGGAAAAAACATCTTTTTACGGTTAGTCCTGGCATATCGAGGCTTAACTGCACAGTGCAAACTCTCACGTCTTTTTAGCATTAACTGCATTCTACTAGAATAATTAATTTAAAGTGATTCTTGCACACAAAGTTTGGGGAGATTGTGATCACTGTTTCATTCTCATTTTCTGCTAAGGATCATTCATGGCATGTTTGCACAAAGTGTCATTAAAGATGATGAATTCTGGAAGAAGACATATTGCCAGGCTAAATTGCTGCCCTTCTCTTTGCTGTTATTAGTTCCCAAGTCCTAGAAGTTTGTCTTGCTTGGTTCCCAAATGTATAACTTTTCAAAATACTCCGTTAAATGGTTGGGGATGTTTAGGGTAGGCTGTTAGAGTCTAATACTGTCTGGCCAGGTTCTTTTAGCTATTCCACACATGGAATCTTTAATGGCAAATTTACTTATCCAAGTTAATTGATGTCACATAGGATTTTGATTTAGCAGCGTGATACAACAATGCATTTAAATAAAAACACAAGTACAATTGCACTTAGCAGAGGGTAGCAATTGCAATGCACAGGTGAATCAGTACAAATGTAATTCTCATTACTAGTCTCTGCAATATGCTCAACATCAAGACACTGGGTGTCCCCAGTGTCCCAGAAAGAATATGTGGGTTTAAGCCAGCTCAAGCCCATTGCTTTCTTCAGAGATGCTTTTGTTAGTCATTCAGTTTTTTACAATATTTTGGGCCAAGCCACATATACACTCACACCATGCTGGTCTGGCTAACTTAGGAAGACATTGCAATCTTTTTGATTTTTGAGAGGGATGAACAGTTACACAGCTGGTCAATTCACACAGCTGGTAAAACTGGTTGATTCATTTAATTGAACTAGAACAAAGGCCACCATCTGGTCCCCTTTGTGTTGAGATAAGGTCACCTTTCTTTGCAAAAGGTGTAGTCAGCCACGCATCGCCCTTGCCCATCTCACCTGAGCCTTCTTCCATTATAGGCACATCATCAGGCACAGAGGCCACTATTATTACTCTGCCCTCCTCACTACTAACAATATTTCTATATGAAACTGTTGATAAAAATAGATATCTGTATTACTTAGCACACCCTGATTAGCTTCCAGTCAATATCCCTGAGCGTTTGAGTTAGCGATAAGTCCTTTGGGTTGTGATATGGCCTGCTGACATTTATCACCAACACTATATTATTCCCCATAAAGTGGCTATTAGGTTGTAGGAGTTTACCTTCCAGCCTGGTTCCAGCAGCTCTACCTGTGTGTGATTACCTTCACCCGCACTGTCTTTGTTGAAATTGATGAAATAGGCGCATCTGATGTGTTGCTCATCCAAACTACTGTTGATGTCTAGCTTAGGAAGAGATGAGCTGTGCCACTGAGGTGCTGCTTTTTATTCACTGATTGTAAAGAGATTTATTCAGGCATCTTGGTTGTAGGTATCTGCATGGTAAATGCCTGTGGTTGGGTGGAATCAATCACACCCTGTGTGGCATGTCCTCGGTGTGATGTCCTCCCAGTGGTCCTTCTGCTGTCTGACATGGAAGATTGTCTCTTTCTGCCTGTGACTGCAGCCATACCACTTGTTCAGGCTAGTTTTCTCAGACCCATGGACCACAGATACACTAACCACACACCTTCAGCTCCACAGCACCCAAGGGGGCCTGATGTCAGCTGCTCAGTGATGGGACAGATTCTGCTGACAAACCACAGGCTGGCTACGGCCACCGGGCACTCCTTGTGGGGCTGGCAGGCTTCTCTAGCTTTGGTGGCCAGGTCATCCTTGCCAGATCTTGTCAGCGGGTGGAGGAATCCTTATGGGCAGCTGTGGGATGCTGGGAGGAGAAATGCCTGTTCCCTTTGCTGAGAGGGTGGCAATTACCACTTGTGAAATGGAAGGAGACAGCCCGGGGAGAGGCAATGCTGAGACGGTGATTGGCGGGGAAATGGGGAAACAAGAGTGAAGCCCAGAAGTGGTGTGTGGGGAGCTGTGAGGAAGGGGTAATCCTGCCACCTTTCCTCTTCCTTTCTAGTTGCTCCCTTGTTCCATAGAGGTGACCAGCCCACAGGCCCACAGCAGAATTTCACAGCGTGGGAGTGCATCACAACGGTGCCACAAGGCAAAGGTCAGTAGTGCTCACAGGGGTGCAGAAAGTCTTTGGGAAGGGGACAATGAATGCTGTGGTCTGCTCAGACAGCAATCAGCAGTGGGACCAGACTCTGGAGAGGCATACGTCAGAGCAGAGAGGTCGTAAGAGAAAGTATTTCCTGCTAACAACTTAGGGGGATGAGAGGGCCATGGTAATGATGTCCTGGAGGGCAGGGTGGATGTGAACACTGACAAAATAATAAAAAAAAATCCAAAACAAAAAAATAAAATTCCCTGCACAGGGAAGGTTAACAGTGGAGCAATAATGAAAGGGCAGCTCTAGTCAGGGAAAGAAGCAATATTCCCTGTTCCTGGGGCTAAAGGACAGCATACAACTAGAAGTCAAACTGAATCACCAAAATAAATGTCTTTGTTAAGTCAAGACCTGAGATTATGTTACGAGGGTTCCCACGGATTTGTGTACACAAATCTCACTGGTCATACCCCAAAACAATGGGAAGAAATACCTGTACTGTCCTTGTTTATTCAAGACCTTTCCATCAGGAAAAGTGATCTAAGGAGAACATGAGCATTGTCCCTAGAGAACAGTCACCGTCTCTCTCGTTATTAGCATTCACATCTGTGGTCTCTCCCCACACAGAACGAGGCGTGACGTGCTGCCCGAAGGGCTGGAAACGTTATCAAGAAAAGTGCTATTATCTGTCGACTGATGAAATGTCCTGGGCTGAGAGTGTGCAGAACTGCACTGGGATGGGCTCCCACCTGGTGGTGATCAACAGCGAAGAAGAGCAGGTAGGTGCAGGGCTGAGTGGGGGGCACAGCAGCCAAAGACACCATACCAGGCCCTGGAGGGGACTCAGATGCCCTCCTTGCTCCTGCAGGGGACGGGCAATGTCCTTTCTGCACCCCTTCAGCACCGGCCCCCCTCTGCCGCCAGCCCCAGCCCACCCGGACCCCTGCTGCCTCCCTCTGCTCAGTCCTGCACCTCATGGACGTTGCACTCTCCCTGATTTCCAGGTTTTCCTCACTAACGAGCTACGGCAGAATTCAGGACTGAATTACTACATTGGTCTGACTGCACAGTCGGTGGGCAAATGGCAGTGGGTGGACCAGACTCCATTAAATGAGAATGCAGCGTGAGTATCCCCAGATGGAGAGTATTTGGTGTGGCTCCTGGTAGTGCAAGAGAGTAGGAGAGATGTGAGGGTGTCTGTGGGTGTATGAGAGTGAGGTGAGACAACTCCCCATGTGAGGACAATGATGGAGCAGGAGAGTGTTGTGTAGGGACACCAGGTTGACACAGCCCCATCCGTGCTGGCTAGTGGTTGTTAGTTAACTACCTGTGACGTGGCCATCAATGCTGTAGGCACAGATGAAGCTGCTGTCACCAGCAGGAAGAACCCTTCAGAGATGACCAGCCTTGTCTGACATCCATACAGCCCCCACCATGCATACATGCACGTATATGCACGGGCATGGCCAGTGCTGTGATGCTGTGGAAGAGATGGGGCACAGGGAGAGATCACCAAGGCTGTCCTTGCCGTGCCTCCTCCTGGAGGACAAACTTGCCCTGGAGGCAGACACATGTGTCTTCTGGGTGCAAAGTGCATGGAGTGAGTGGTGGTGAGCAGCTCCGCCCACCATGAGTGAGCAGGGCCCTGTTGTGTTGGCTGTAGGAAGAAGGCAGATTTCCACACAAGACTGGTGCCAGCGGGATAGCGGAGTGGGAGGAAGAGTACTGCTCCTGCCCGTGAATCATCATTTGGAATTTTTCTCTCTCCCTCCAAGCCTTGCATCCTGCTGTGGCCTGTTCCGGCAGTGCACTGCAGGGTACACTGGGGACTAACATGTCTCTCTCTATCTCAGGTTCTGGCGTCAAGGGGAACCAAGTAAGGTGGATGTTGAGCCGTGTGTGGTAATCCATACAAGTTCAGACAGTCACAATTGGAATGATTCCCGATGTGAGAAGCATTATCGAATTTGTGAATTTGCAGCACTAAGTTTCCTGGAGCGACCCTCATCCTGAGTAAAACTGAGAGATGGGCATCGAGCTGTAAATAGCTCAGGGCTCTGTTGGGAGGGATAGGGGGCCCTGAATGCTGCATTTTCTCTCTGTTGGGTGGGACAATGTGAGTGGAAGTGATATTACTCTGTGTCCAGCACCCCTAGTGCATGTATCGGCTCAGGGAACACATTAAGTCTCAGGGTCACCAAAGCAGGTGCTGGGCTCTTGTGCCCTCTTCTCTCTGAGTGGGTCCCACAGCCACTGAGTGAAAAGAGGTTGAGTTCTCGAGGAAGAAGACAGCTGAATGGAAGACCCATGTTCAGAGCGGAAATTTCCTTTGTCTCCTTGAGCAGAGGTGTCTGCTTTTTCTTGGGGCTCACAGAGAATGTCCTCTGGTTGCATGGGTTTTGCTGAACACACACCGATTTGCTATACAAAAGAAAATACAATATTAGACCAATAAAAAAGCCTCTGTGCTGTGTGTCTCTCTCTCTCTTTCTCTTTTTCTATCAAAGTTGCAGGATCAAAAGATGTTGCTGCGCCAGGGTAGAGCCTTAAACAACTACTGCACGTGGGTTGCATCCAGCCGGTGAGAGTAAACCCCTCAGAGACAATGTGGCTACACAGTCCCATTGCACACAGCCAAAGCTCTGGCGAGGACTGGGCACAGGAAAGCAGCTCTGGGGATATTAAGGAAGTCTCTCTGGTCAAGTCCTCTGGTCTTCCCAGTAGCTGCCTCTTGGATCCCCTGGTCTGCCTGGGAGCCGGCTTGGACACCAGGGCGCCTGCTCCATTTTCAGCCACGAGGTTCCTGGGGTTTATAACTGCCTGATGTTGTTCAGTCACTGTTCAGTAATCTGACCCATGGGAAGAGTCTCGAGTCCTCGTTTTGAAACTAGCCATCCCCACTGGTTGACAATGTTATTTCCACTGGTGTAGTATCAGGGAACTGGAGTAGTGGGTGCTGGAAACAGCCACCCTTCCCCTTCCTGCTGCTCCAATCATCTCCAGCGTCACAGGACAGCAGTTCTCATGGAGAACATAATCCTTCTCTGCTGCTATGTGAGTTCATGTCCTCCAGCGTCCTCGGGTGGGAACATGACCACTGTGTTCTTCACAGCCTCTCTGTGGCTAAGGTGCTTCTCTCCTCCCTTCTTCCAACTGCTTTTTCTCAGTGCCAAGCCTCATCTTTCCTTACAGGTCCTACTTAACAGATTGCTTTTCCTCCTTTTTTTTATTTGGCCTCATACTCCCCCCATTCCCCTCTGACTCTGGCTAAGCCCAATATTCTAGCTGTGGGCAGAACAGCCCAATTTACCTCTTTCCCCCTATGTCATACATCTCCTCCTAGAGTTAATATGCATCCCTGGAGATCCGCTGTTGAACAAGGAGTTTCCTTTCCTCTATTTAGAGAGTTTTATGAGGGCCAAGCTCACCCCTGCAAAGCAGCGTTGTAGGGTCTGCCCCCAAGTGTGTTCTTGCCTTGATTCACCTGAGGATAACAGACACCAGCGGTAGCTGCTCCTGACTGGCGATGATTATCACACTGGCCACTGTGCACCTGAGATCCTGTAGGCCACAGGCTTCAGCTTTCTCACTTACTGGCTTGCTCACCAACATCCTAACTCTTGCCCTAGCTGCCAGCTCTCCCGGTATAACATGTGATTTCCTCTGTGGTCCCTGCTAAACATGTCTAGCAAGGGTAATGAAAATGCCTCTCTGACTGGTAGCTTCCTGCTTCCAAATGTGTTGTACTTTTGGCAACCATGCCTAAAATTAGACAGCCTTGAATCCACCACATCTGGGGATTTGGTTTGGTTATGTGATTAGAGGATCTTCTCCCCAAACACAGAGGAGCACAGAGGAATGATGGCAGGTAGGGGAAGCCCTGTAACCTAATGAGAGAAACAGAGCATGCTCCTCTGGTCCATCCCAAGACTGTCACAGGACAATGATCAGCCCATGGAGCAGGTGTGAAACCCATCAAGATGACTGAATGGGAGAGGGTCCCCACACCACCTGGCAGACTGAGGGGCTTTACTGTCTACAGGAGTGTGTGACTCATTAGGAGATGCTGGGAAGAGCATTTTGGGATTGTGTGAGACTTCTTATGGCATGTTGAGGTGAAGAACTGAAGGTGGTGGAAGGGAAGGATCAAGGTATTTTGGGGATAAAGGAGTGTGGAAAAAGGGTATAAGAGGTATCAGTCCCATGTAAGCAGGTTGCTGGTCAGTACACTTGTGTGGTCGCATCCTGTGCCTGATCACTGCAGTCTGACTGTCTTCTTATTCAACTTCATTTCGACCTGTTTTCCCGGGTGATGGCACTCTCTATTGCTCTAAGCGCCAATGACAAGTGAGACCAGGGGTCATGGGGGTCCCTGTATGTGTGGTGCCAGTAACTAGTGTGAAGGAAGTGGGTGAGAGCCAATGGGGGCTGTGGTCTAACCATGGTTCATAGGTGTCCATGCATCTTTGGTACAAACAATGGGAGGGAGAATGAGGGTCTCGGGGCCAGCAGCTGGAGGGGGGAACCAAGAACTGTGTCTGGGGTGCTACCAGCTGGAGAGACTGGGATGTCAGAGCATGATCCCAAGCTAATATCAAGGTGGATCAACTAGTGAGTAGAGTAAGTCACTTGGCAGTCTGGAATCAAGGCAGCCATAAGTTTGGACCAGCTGCTGGCGAGACGTGAGGGTCTGTGATTTGACTGCTGGAGGGACCAGGAGATCTACTCCAACTCCTGGTAAGGTCTTATGGTTGACTGAAAGATCCATTTGCATGTGTGTGTCTGTGCACAAGGCGACTGAAGACAAGAGGATGCAAGGGACAGCTACTGGGCAGACTGAGTGTCTAAGGCCAGCTACTGCGGGATCGCCATTGTGTAGCTACACACCAATGGACCTTCATCCTGATCAGCCAAAAAGTTGATACCGGGATGAGGCCTCTCGTGCTCTTTGAGTTTGTGTCAGCGCTGAGTGTTTCTGTCTGTGACATCTGTTTGTATGCCGTCTGTTATGTCTGTGTGACTGACTGAGTCTGCCTTTGAGTGTGTCTTGTATATGTGCTTTGTGTGTTTGCTTACTGGAAATAAATACTCAACCCTCATTACTGGCTGGAGCAAGGGAAACAGAGCTGTGGAGCCTCACCTCTCTCAGGACACTGGATTTGGCAACACCCAACAGGTTCCACCTGAAGGGATTAGTGGGCTTTGGTCACTTATTTGCCTCATGGAGTAATTCAGTGTAGTTTTGCTGAGAAACACAGTCTGTCCCTGGGGAAAGTGCAGCCAGGCTGGCTCTGCTCTGGTTCCTGCCATGAGCCACAGGTTGCTGTAGTGCTGCTTTCTCAGAGTTGGAGCTGACCCCACCTCACATTAGCCTTGTCAGCCTCTCAGGGACCAATGGTTGGCCTTGAGGGCCATCACAGCAACTTCTGCCCCTTTTTCATCTGAGGTTTTCGAACTTTCAGCTTCACGATTTTAACGTGACACTCCGTGTTTCTTGTGTTTGTCCCTGTGTCAAAGACCTTGAAATCCTGGATGGACGTAGACCTCTGTTCTTATTTATGAATGTTTTCCCCATAACCCTCTTAGATGTGAAGCCAAGGGAGGGACTGTCAGTCCCAGAAGTCCAAGGAGCAGCAGGCTGGGTGTCGTAGTTTAACCCCAGCCAGCAACTAGGCCCACGCAGCCGTTCACTCCCTCCCCCCTGCCCTGGTGGGATAGGGATAAGAGGGAGAAAAAGAGAAAATAATTGTGGGTTGAGGTAAAGGCAGTTAAGCAAAACAGTGACAGAAGAGGAATAATAATAATAATAATAACAACAATAATAAAAACAATAATATAGAAAATGAGTGATGCAATGCAATTGCTCACCACCCAGTGACCTGTTGTGCAGCCCATCCTGAGCAGCGATCATGGATTCCTGCCCCCCAGCCACCCGTGCATTTGTATACTGAGCATGATGTCTATGGTATGGAATATTCCTTTGGCCAGCTTGTCCTGTCTATGCTCCATCTCAGCTTCTGTGGGAAGCTGAAAAAGTACTTGACTAAATATGAACATTTCTTAGTAACAACTAAAACGTGTTATCAACATCATTCCTGTATTAAATCCAAAACACAGCAGCTACTAGAAGAAATTTAACTCTATCCCAGCTGAAACCAGGACATCGGTCCATGGAAACTCAGAGCTCTTTGTGTACAGCACTCCCAGAGGAGTTAAGCCACCCTCATGATTTCTGTAACAGCTTCAATTAACCTTTGTCTGCCTGACTGAAGTCTGAATTCAAGCTACCACATCCTCACTGGAGTCTTTTCTGCACCAACTATAGTTTTTGCAGACCTTTCTAATCAGTTCCAAATTGTGGTGCCTTGAACTTCCATTTTCAAATCACTCCTCAGCAACAGAAAACAAAGAACTAGCTGCGTCTGTCCTTTGCTTTGGTGTTACGGCATGTCACAATGCCTGTCACTAGCCACATCTTGGCAGAGTGGCCTAAATCATAGAATCATAGAATTATTTAGATTGGAAAAGACCCTTAAGATCACAGAGTCCAACCACTAACTTAACACTGCCAAGTCCACCACTAAACCATGTCCCTAAATGCCATGTCTACACGTCTTTTAAATACTTCCAGGGACGGCAACTCAACCACTTCCCTGGGCAGCCTGTTCCAGTGCTTTTGGTAAAGAAATTTTTCCTACTGTCCGATCTAAACCTCCCCTGGCGCAACCTGAGGCTGTTTCCTCTTGTCCTATCACTTGCTACTTGGGAGAAGAGACTGACACCGACCATATTACAACCTCCTATCAGCATTGATCTCTGCAAAGTTAGGGTCTGCCTCCTGGCTGGTGTGATTCACAACTGTAGCACAGCAGATGGGGTCCCTAATACAGAGCACAACTACTCTTATTCTTTTCAAACATTCTGCAATACTCCTGTGGAGGCTGGGAGGAAGATGTTCAGTAACTCCGAGTAACCTGCTTTCTTCAGTGGGATTTTGCTCTTCCTCTAGTGGACTACCCAGCTGCTAGAGATTAAAGACAAGCTGCTGAAAAATTTGTTTCTTTACACATCTTCTATGCTCACAAGACTTAGAGGTCGAGTTTACTTTTTTGAGTGCTTGTGCTGTGTCTATCCCATGGTGTATTACCCTGACATTGTTAATTCTCTCCTGTGCACCCCTGCTGCCTCCACCAAAGGTTTATGTGCTTAGGCTGTGAGAAGTAGCCATGGTGTTTGTACAGCTAGATCTCTCTTTAGCCTCACAGTATAGGCACAAACACTGACCTCCCGAGATTTCTATGCTCCCTTGTTTATGGGGTATATTCTGCATTGCTGCCATTTCTGCAGCAGAATTTCTGGGGTCACCTTGGCTGCACTGATTCTTTCTAGGTAGAGCCAGTGGTTGAATCTCAGTGGGTACCTAGAAATTGGTGGTGGTGACTGTCTCGTGAGTCCTTGTGGAAGAGATCATATGCAGTGGTATACTGGAGTACATAAGGACGGTGCAGAAGAGGAGGCCCACATACTGCCTCACTAATTCATTCTCTGACATCGAAACTCACCTGAAAGGCAAGGTCTAGTACTGCTTGGTCAGAAGCTACAACATCTGCCACAATACACATTACGTGTAAGTTGTTATGTTCTCTCATCTCATTGACCAGATGTTTGTAGCTGCATTTCAGTAGTAAAATGAATTCCACAGGCAGCAGAAAGAAGATGAAAGGAAAGAAAATTGTCTGCTCTATCTCTGCATTCCTAACTTGGTAGAAGTTTGTGGAATTAATTAGGAGATGATCGACACTGTCTCCCACATCATCCTCACAGGCAAGCTTAGGAAGTGTGGGTTAGATGAATGGACAGTGGGGTGGATTGAACAGTGCTTGACAGATAGAGCTCAGAGGGTTGTGGTTAGTGGTGCAGAGTCTAGTTGGAGCTCAGTAACAAGTGGTGTCCCTCAGGGGTCAGTACTGGGTCCAGTCCTGTTCAATATATTCATCAATGACCTGGATGAAGGGATAGAGTGTACCATCAGCAAGTTTGCTGATGACACAAAACTGGGAGGGGTGGCTGACATGCCGGAAGGCTGTGCTGCCATACAGCGTGACCTGGACAGGCTGGAGAGTTGGGCAGAGAGGAACCTAATGAAATTCAGCAAGGGCAAGCGTCGGGTACTGCATCTGGGGAGGAATAACCCCATGCATCAGTACAGGTTGGGGGCTGACCTCCTGGAGAGCAGCTCTGTGGAAAGGGACCTGGGAGTCCTGGTGGACAACAGGATGACCATGAGCCAGCAATGTGCCCTGGGGGCCAAGAAGGCCAATGGCATCCTGGGGTGCATCAAGAAGAGTGTGGCCAGCAGGTCGAGGGAAGTCATCCTCCCCCTCTGCTCTGCCCTGGTGAGGCCGCATCTGGGTCACTGTGTCCAGTTCTGGGCTTCCCGGTTCAAGAAAGACAGGGAACTGCTGGAAAGGGTCCAGCAAAGGGCTACCAGGATGATTAGGGGATTGGAACATCTTTCTTATGAGGAAAGGCTCAGGGACTTGGGGCTTTTTAGTCTAGAGAAGAGAAGACTGAGGGGGGATCTTATCAATACTTACAAATACTTAAGGGGAGGGTGCCAGGTGGATGAAAACAGTCTTTTTTCAGTGGTGCCCAGTGATAGCACAAGAGGTAACGGGCACAAACTTGAACATAGGAAGTTTCATCTTAACATGGGGAGGAACTTCTTTCCTTTGAGGGTGGCAGAGCACTGGAAGAGGCTGCCCAGAGAGGTGGTGGAGTCTCCCACACACTGGACACATTCAAAACCCACCTGGACACCGTCCTGTGTAACGTGCTGTAGGTGACCCTGCTGTGGCAGGGGGGTTGGGCTTAGATGGTCTCCAGAGGTCCCTTCCAACCCAGACGATTCTGTGATTCTGTGATTCTGTGATTTCCTGTGTTTCAGTTTGCGCCCATTGCCTCTTGTCGGATCACTGGGCACCACTGAAAAGAGCTTGGGTCCATATTCTTTACACACAGCCCCCAGTCAGATGTTTATACGTTGGTAAACTCCACCTGAGCCTTTTCTTTTCCAGGCTAAGCAATGCCAGCCCTCTAAGCCTCTGCTTGTATTTGAAATGCTGCAATACCTTAAGCACCTTCATGGCCTTTTGCTGGACTTGCTCCAGTAAGTCCAAGTCTTGTATTGGGGAGCCCAGACACAGACCCAGCACTCCAGATGTGGCCTCACCAGCGCTGCGTGGATGAATATTTTTCCTCTCGACCTACTGGCAACACTCTTCCTAATGAAGTCCGGGATACTGCTGGTCCTCCTTCTGGGGGCAGCTTGTTGTCAATCAGGAACTCCAAGTCCTTCTCTGCAAAGTTGCTTCCCAGCCAGTTGGCCCCCAGTGCATGGGGTTATTCCTCACAAAGTGCAGGACTTTGCATTTCCCTCTGAGGAACTTCATGAGGTTCCTCTCTGCACATTTCTCCAGTCTGTCAAGCACTGTCTGAGTGGCAGCACAACCACCGGTGTATCAGCCACTTCTCCCTGTATCTGCAAATTCGCTGAGGATGTACTGTGAGCCATCATCCAGGTCATTAATGGAGACGTTAAACAGTATTGGATGCGGTATCCACCGGCTGTGGCACACCATTAGTGGCTGGCCGCCAGCTGGACTTCGTGCCACTGATCACAATCCTTGCAGCCTAGCAGTTCAGCCACTTTTCAATGCACTTCACTCTTCACTTCATGCCCGCACTTCATCATCCGGTCTATGAGGATATTATGGGAGACAACGTCAAAAGCCTTGCTAAAGTCAAGATAAACAACATGCATTACTCTCCTCATCCACAGAGCAAGTCATTTCATTGTATTATGATATCAGGTTGGTTAGACATGATCTCCCATTTGTAAATCCATGTGGACTACACCTAATCACCCCCTTGTCCTTGATGTGTCTGGAAATGGTTTCCAGGATTAGTTGCTCCACCACCTTTCCAGGGATTGAGGTGAACCTGACCAGCTTGTTGTTCTCCAGATACTCTTTCTTGCCCTTCTTGAAGACAGAAGTGATCTTTACTTTCTTCCAGGCTTTGGGAATGTCTCCCAGTGGCCAAGACATTTAAAAGATAATTGAGGGTGGCTTCACAATGACATGTGCCTGGTCCCTCAGCACTTGTGAGTGCATCCTGCAAGGCTCCATAGGCCAGTTTGTTTATATGTTCTCTAACCCAATCCTCCCCCATCAAAGCTAAATCTGCATTGGTCCAGATTTTCCTTCTTGTATGAGAGTCCTGCAGTTCCTGAAGGCTGGTCTTAACAGTAAAGACTGCAGTGAAGAAGGGATTAAGTACCTCAGCCTTTTTTGTATCCCTTGTCACCAGGTCCCGTGCCCCAATCAGCAGCAGGCCCACGTTCCCCCTAGTTTTCCTTTTGCTGCTGATAAACATGTAGAAGATTTTCTTGTGGCCCTTCATGTTCCTTGCCTTAATCAACTCCAGATGGTGGGCTTTGGCTTTTCTAACCCCATCCCTGCACACCTGGACTATGTCTGTATATTCTTCCTGGGTCACCTGTCCTGGTTCCACCTGTTCTATGCTCCCTTTTTATACTTGAGTTTTGTCAGGACCTATTGTTCATCCACGCAGGCCTCTTGCTGCCTTTGCTTGATACCCTTTGCGTGCTCATTGGGATGGACTGCTCTTGAGCTTGAAGGAAGTGATCCCTGAATATCAACCAGCTTCCTTGGACCCTTATTCTCTCCATGGCTGTATCCAAACTGTTTGGGTCCTTCCAAGCATCCAGGATCCTTCCAAGCAGATCCCTGAACAAGCAAGAGCCTGCTCTCCTGAAGTCTTTGACTGTGATCCTGTGTTTTGCTATGCAGCCTCCTCACAGGATCCTGAGACCAACCATCACATCCCTGACCAGTTCTTCCTTGCTTCTAAGTGTGAGATCCAGCAGAACATTTTTCCTCATCAGCTCCTCAATAACCTGTGTCAGGAAGATATAATCAAGGCACTCCAGAAGCCTCCTAGATTGCTTGTACCTGTTGTGCTGTCCCTCCAGCAAATATCATTGTGGTTCAACTTCCCCACAAGGACCAGGGACTGCGAACATGAGGCTTCCTCCAGTTGCCTGTCATTTACTTCTTCTTGCAGTCTAGCAGACACCCACTACAACATCACTCATGCTGGTTTGCCCACAAATTCTGACCCGTAAGCTCTCAGGTGGCTCATCTCCTCTTGCCAGGCAGAGCTACGTGCATCCCTGTTGCTCTCCCACATAAAGGCACTTTTGGCTGTCCTTGCCCTCCCAGCTTGTCCTTCCTAAAGAGCCTGTGGCTGCTCATTTCAGGATCTCAGTTGTGTGAACTATCCCACCACGCCTCTGTGACCCCAATGAGACTGTAGCCTTGTAGCTGCACACAGACTTCTAATTCCTCCTGTTTCTTACCTGTGCTGCATGCATTGGTGTACTGGTACATCAGAGAAGCACCCCAGCATGCTGATTTCCCAGAAAGGGTATGAAAGCTTGCTTTTCAGAACTGAAAAACAGTCTCACAGTTTTGGAAATGAGTCATAAAATTTTGACTCTGGGGTTCAGCCACACTACGTGGCCTTCATGTCAGCAACACTTCAGGCATGTTGTGGTTTGGGCCAATTCAGCCACTGGCCGACCAACAGATGCTCCCCCCTACCCCTCTTCAAGGAGAGGCAGGAGAGAGAGAAAGAGACTTATGCATTTAGAAGGAAACTAAACTACTATAATGAAATATTAATAATAAAATAAAAGGAAATAATGACAACGTGAGATAAACAAGGGATAACCGGAATGAACTGGATAACTGAAGGGGCATTTGGGGGATCTCTTGGATAATAGCATTACAGGCCAACAGTACCTAGGTTACTAAGAAAGCCTTACACAAGATTCCTTAGGAAATACTTTCTGAAACACCAAATTTTCAAATAGATGTAGCAAAACTGAGCTCAATGGGGAAAAAATAATTAGATGTGGGCTCTTCACTTGGGATAAGATTGGGCAGAGGAAGATTGGTACTAAGGTGGCAAAACAATGGCTCCAAAAATAAAAAAAAAAAAGGAGAATAACATATAAAATCAAAGAATAAAGGAGGGCAGGTCTTGCAATGTCAGGAATAAGGACCCCTACACCTTGTAGTGAACCTGGATCTAAATCCAGCAGAACACTGGAGGGATCCCCCTTTGAATACCCACCGGCCTCTCCATCAGGTCTACGCCTGAGAGACTAGCTACAGGAGGGTGGAGTAAGGTGGAAGAGGATTCCATCCTGAAACTAAGTGATGTGGGAGGATAGAGAAAAGGGCAGTAGATGCAACTCAATACTAGTTGTGTGTATGAGGGATAAACTGTAACTACATAATTGCAAGTAGCTGTGAAAAATCATAGATCCGTAAATTGATAACAGAGGTGTTAATGAATTTATCGGTCATTTAGTTAACGCACCCATTTCTTAGTAGTGTGTTGGTTAATCGACAGTCTCTTGAATATAGCCTGTTGGACCAAATATGTCTCAAGCTTGAAGTTTAAAGAGGAAGGTCAGATCCTGAGATAACACTGGCAGAAATGGAAATAAACATGTTTGCAGCTATGAAAGTTTTAACTCTTCACGTGCTGAATGGCCTGTTTATGTTGGGCTCAGCATCTCAGGGCTACCTTTCTCACAGTTTTTTTTATTCTTCCGTAAAACTGTGGCCAGGTGTTTTTATCCATGTCTGTGCTCCTTTCAGCAGATCAGCGGCAATGTTACAGGGTAATTTCCTCCCCGAGAAGAGAGTGCTTAAGAGGGGAGACTTCTTCCCACCATTCTCACCAGCTGGTTGCCCCCTCTCCCACCACAGTTCATTGTGTGGTGCTGATACCGAGTTTAGCGTTCTGTGAAAGTGATCTATGAGAAGAATGAGGATTATTTTTCTTCTTCACAAAAACAAAAAAGGGAAAGAGCAGTAGTTTTATACCCAGTTTCATGGGGTTTCTTTTTATTATTCAAGATACAACACAGCACAGTAGACACTTGTATTGTATTAGCGTCAGGGATGGGGTAGCTAACCTCAGAGCAGAGGTGGAAATGAGATGGCAGGGTGGAAATGGGAAATTCTTAAACCAATATCCCAACTAGATATAGTTATAGCAATGCCTGTGCAAGAAATTGCAAATGTGTCAGAACTATACTGCCCCTGGGCTCTCTCCTCCACTGTCTTCTTTGGTTGCAATGCAAACATTGGGACGTAAGCTTTTACCAGTCTAGTTCTACTTCATAACAGATGATGAACCTTTCAAGATAAGGAATGTATGCAAACATCCCCTGCAGCAGAAATCCCCAGTAATTCCCAGGCAGTGTGGCCAGGGCACTGTCATGATAACATCCGTATCAGCTCATCCAAACCTGACTTTAGGTGGAGAACAATTTGGCATTAAGAAGGTGCACAGCAAACATGGCCAGCCTGCCACAAGTGAGCTCACGTGCCTACTGTACAAGCAGGATTTTGCAGCCAACGGGAGGTTCCAAATCAACTCACTACTCAATTCAAGCTACCAAGAAAGGGACATGGCAGGGATGCTCTGTTTAGGGATGCACAGTAAAAATGCTTGCATAGCAAAACCAGACTAAAGCAAAGGAGATCAAACCGGACAGACCTCCTGCTGGGCACTGCTGCCCATTAATGTGTGGAGATCCTGTTCCCTGCTCTGTGGCTTGCTCAGAAGGTGTCTGTGACTCAGGAGGGTGGGTTATCAGAGTGATGTTCAAGACCAGGCTGGATGGGGCTTTGAACCACACAGTCTAGTAGGAGGTGTTCCTGTCCATGTCCACCTAGTTGGAACTAGCTGATCTTTAAGGTGATTCTATGGTCCTTTGATGGCTACTTTCAGTAACATATTGCAGCATGGTACAAATCATGATTCCTGGTGTAGCAGCTCCAGTTTGGAAGGAAGCTCATCCTACCTAACGCAAGCCCTTTCAGAGGAAAGCAGTTCCCTTCCATCACTCCCTAACGTACAGCTCAGAAATAGCAGTTTCAGTTCAATTGTCCATTATTTTTCACCTCCTTTACTTTTTCTGTTGCATTTAGACTGTGACCTCTTTGGGGCAGGAACTGCCTTCTGACTTCTGTGGAGACCTACCCAGGCCTCTAAGAGTTGTAGGAGTGGACTGGAAAAAAGGAAAAATGATTAAATTCCATGTACCGTCAAAGTAAATCACTGCGGAATAAAGGTTTTGGTTGAGTGTTACTTCTTGTTATCAGAGCATCTAGGAATAACAAGTTTCATGTTAATCTCCTCTTCCCTCTTTTCTTATAAACTTTTAGAAGCCAAAACAGATGTGTTTCCAGTATCAGAACTCCTTTAAATGCCATTTCTCTTATATCTCCCCAAACAATACTGTACACTCCTCATTTGTGTTATAGCAAGAAAAGGTAAAAGGAAAAGAAAATTAAATTAAAAAGAAAAAAAGAAGGAATAAAAGGGGAAACAGTACAAGAGACTGCAGGAGTGCAAAGAAGCATAAAGAAGGGGAGGAATAAAGTTGTAAGTGAACATGGAAGAACTTGAGGTGGGATAAAAGAGAAAAGGTGAGAAAGAGTAGGGGGGAAATCCCTGTTTTGTATAAAAAAGTATCAGAGACCCTTGGAGGAAATTTTTATAGAAAATTCCTTAAAAAAAGACAGTGGCTGTCATGAAAAACACGTATGTTTCACTTCATTTCTTCACTTGGCTTGGCAAGGATCATTGTTTATTAGAGACAGTCAGGTGTATCCTATAAAGAAGAATCAGCTGTCAGAACAGGGAGAAGGAAGTTAAGCCAGCACCTGCCAGCACTCTCCAAAAGCAACAGAGAATTTTTTGAGAGGATGGTATACTATTACTGTGATAGACCGTGTACCACCACTCCTCTGCCATGTGATCCTACGAGCCAGATGTTGGTACCTGCACCGGTCTTGCCTTCTCCTGCCTAATGCCATCCACGGACAAAATGCACGTCTTCTTAAATACCTGCGCCAGCAGAAATATTCCAGCTCGCGCAGGACAAATTTTTATCCCATTTTCTGAAAACAGAATGCAGTACTGTTTCTTTCCCACTCTTGCTTCTGTTTCACTCCAGTAATGCCTGGCATTTTCTTTCCGTCTCTTGCTGATGATGCCATCAATGGACAAAGGGCTCGCCAGCAGCAGAATGGAAACCAACCTCCCTTTCTACCTAGGCTGCTATCTGAGCAGGTGGGACAAAACCAGCAGGGAACGCCACCACCTCCCCCACAACAGGATTCCCCCTGGGAAATTTCCAAGACTTACAGAGCAGGATTGAGGGAGTGGGGAGAACTGGCTGTGCTTTCCTCTGCAGAAAGGAGCAATATGCAGGGGAATGAAGTGTATGCCCGGGCTCTCATTCCAATATGGTTCTTGTGATATTTTTCCAGCTGGAGACAGCATCTCAAAGACTGGGCATCACAGGGTTTCCTAAGGAAAACCAGAAGCTAGCTCAAGTTTGAACCACAACAGATTTATTTTTGCTGCAGACCATGCCTTCAGCATATGTATCATCAGAAGTGAAGGTCACTGTGGTTCCTTCCCTATCCTCAGACCTGAGTTCCTTTCCAAAGGAAAAGCTAATGTGCCAAGGCGTGGTGCCAGGTCTTGTTCTGACAGGCAGTTGGGATGTGACCAGGATGCCCACTTGAAAACAGAGACTACAGATGCCATCATGAAATATGCTAATCTGATACACTTTTTGTCCTTTCTACCCAACCTCCTGGTTCAATATGCAGGGATTGTCCTTGTGAAGCCTTCTGAAAGTGCTATACCTGACTGCATATCTTTACCTCTGCCTCTTGGTATGACATCTGAACCAAGGCAGACTTGAGACATAATGCTTGTTTCTCATATGTTGGAGAGAGGTACCTCTTTCAGATAAATCTGTATCAAAGAGGAATACATTGAGAGGAAGGTTTTTGCAGTATTCTATGTCTGTGCAAACACCTACTGTGTACACAGTCCATCCCTGCCTAAACCCCGGACACTGCCATTGGGGTGGACTAGTCAAGGGCATTGGCTTTACTCAGAGACATGGCTGAAACTCTTGCTCAGAGTTTCACCACTTATCCTTCAACAGTGGCTACACAAAGCAGGGACAGGGAGCAATTCCTCTGTCTACCTGAATTTGCTGTCTTGTACAACTAATGTAAGAGAATGGGTTTGCACTTGTGTATGGGGGTGGGGGGTGGGTGTGTGTTTGTAGGGAGATGAAATCAGCAACTTCCCTTCAGTGATTCTGCCGGCAAACGCAGTATCATCTCCCAAGATCCCTCTTTTGTGAGGACATCTCAAGAAAAACTTTGCGTTCCAAATTTGAGGCATGGAGCCTGTTTCTAGCAAGTTACGTACTGGCAAACCAGTCCTCTGGCGAGTTTTTCTCTGTCCCATACCACGTCCCAGACATCAGAACTGCAGCTGCCTCTAAAACCTCCTGTAAACCATTAGTCACTCTCTGTGTGTCTTATCTACGCCTTTTTCTTCCTCAAAACCCTGCTGCTGTGGTTTCCAGAACTGAGTTGGGGAAATCAAAAAGAGAAGTCCATTGCAATGCTTTTGTTCGATGTCACGTTGGACAGGACAACAAAGTTTTCTCCATTGCGAAAATGTCCCAGCAACTTTAGACAACAGGGGGGCAAGACCTTGCAACAGCCAAGCTTTTGGTCCAATGGCTAAAACAGAAACATGGGAAATACATTGCTTCGGGTGCTTCAAATTTGTGCTCAGATTTTTGATGAGAAAAAAAAGAAAAATCGCTCAGAACTAATTTTTCAGGGTTTATTTTTATTTCCAACTGGAAATTCCTAGCTCTTCAGGGAATATAGATATCATTGACGAAAGGGGAAGGATATACAGAGAGGTTTGGGGAATCTGGGGGAAGCGGAGCACTTGCTCAAAACTTCTGTGTATCTGATTTGCAGTGATGCCTTTCATAGGGGTCTCCCACTCTTTTGTCACCTTAGAAATCCCTCCTGGGGAGACTCTGGCTTTTATCCTTCATGTGATATTTGACTGCTTTCTCTCCCCTTCATTGCCATGCTTAATCCTGCCACATGTCTCAGCAGGATCTCCAAAATCCATCTCCTTTCTGCTACATCCTGGGCAAACAGTTGGCAAACAGTTGTGACCACTACACAGCCTGCTCTGTTGCCTCCCTCACATATGATTCTCCGAAAGGGTTCACAGCTTTTCTCACATGCTCTGCAGATGAACACGAGGTTGTTCCTGCTCCTGACCAGTCCAGCACACTCACAGTAATGTTCTCACCTGCAGGTACCAAACACATTGAAAAGTTAAGACCCCCATGCAGGGAGGCTGGGCTGGCAGGGGGCTGGGACTTGTCACTCAGAAGACAGCCTCATAAAAGGAGCTGAATTAACATTTATTGATATGGGTTTTTTAAACTTCTCAATACAGAATATGCTGAAAGAAGAAGGAAACGTTAAAGATAAGCCACGAATAACTGTTCCATTTAGCGGTGGGCCAAGCACACTCCACCAAATGCTCAAGTGATTTGTAATACTAATATCCTTTCATGAAACAGAGAGGGCCTTTTCCACACAACTGAGACACCAACTGGACAAGGAGTCAAGGAAAGTATTGGAGGATCAGGGCACCCATCTGAGAAGGGGAGTGAAAAGGGGCACAGGAGGTTCGTGACATCAGCCTGAATGATTTCATCCAGGACTGATCTCCAGCTTGGAAAGAGATGCAGGGCCACAGGCTGGGAACTGAGGTCCTTCGGAGCTGGGATTCTGTGGAAGGCTTGCTCATCCTACATTGCAAAACAAAGCATTTGTGTGGGCTCAGGCCAGCTTTTCATCAGCTCTTTCATGAACTGCCCTTTCTCAAGAATGCTCCTTCAAGTCCTTCATGCAAAGTGGTGTTTCCTTCCTCAGACAAATTTCACTGCCAGTTCACAAATTCGATAGCAACTTGTAAAGCACAGGATGTTGTTCCAGTTACTATAAGTGCTGGAGTCCGTTTTTCCCTTGACATGAATTGCAGCACATTTTTCGGCAAAGAGTAAATTGGGTTCCCCGGGTTTCCAGAACCTGTAAAAGAAAGTTCCTCTATTGGGAATGCATTGGCATGCACGACACTGGGAGTGAGGTCACCTCAAACAGTTGTGGAAGAGAAAGGGAAAGGTTACTGTAACAGAGATCAGGAGCTGTGGCGGGGTAAAGACTAGTCATGTTTTTGACTAGAAAACTAGTCAAGTTTTCTGACTTATACTGCACCTAGGGACAGAGAACCCTCTCTGACACATACCTGCCTTACAAGGTGTATTGGTCACTTGGACTGAGGGGTGTGAATTACAGGACCTTCCTCACTCCCCCTGGGATACTCACGTGGCTGCCTTCTGATACGGAGTCTGATCCACCCACTGCCATTGCCCATTTTCATAAGCAGATAAGCCTATGTAGTATTTTGTTTCATAGGCGTTAGCAAATACTCCTTTTGCCAAGTTGAAGAGGAACTCCTGGAAAAGGCACAAAGTCCATGAGGTGCAGGACTGAGCAGAGGGAGGCAGCAGGGGTCTGGGTGGGCTGGGGCTGGCGGCAGAGGGGAGCCGGTGCTGAAGGGGTGCAGAAAGGACATTGCCCCTCCCCTGCAGGAGCAAGGAGGGCATCTGAGTCCCCTCCAGGGCCTGGCACCGTGTCTCTGGCTGCTGTGCCCCCCATTCAGCCCTGCACCTACCTGCTCTGCTTCGCTGTTGATCACCACCAGGTGGGAGCCCATCCCAGTGCAGTTCTGCACACTCTCAGCCCAGGACATTTTATCAGTCGACAGATAATAGCACTTCTCTTGAAAGCGTTTCCAGCCCTTCGGGCAGCATATCCAGCCCTCCTCTGTGGGGGAAAAAAATCCTGCTTTTGAACAAGATGCGCTTGTCCTTCATCTTAGTGAGCTCAGTGTAGGGTCCCAGGTGTTAGTGGAGGGATTTGAGCCCTGCCTTTAATCTGGACAAAGGTGAATGCTCTCTTCCATGCTCCACAAGTAAAGCTGTCAACAGTCTGACAGGCTCCTGTCACAGCACTGCTGCCTGAAGTGCCTTTCCCTTTCTCTGACTGTTCTGCCACGTCCATGCAGCCTCTCTTTGGTGAGAGACACAGTTTCTGCCTTACCCTTCCTGAGGAAGCGAGATGGGAAGTAGTTGGCTCGCGCACCTCTGGGAACACTTCCATCAGAGAAGTGTTGTCCAGGTGTTTAGCTCTCGACTCATGCAGACTGACAGACATGTGCAGTAAACTGCTCTAACAGTCTTGCTGCCACCACAGGCAGTTCCCTACACTGGCCAGGTTTTCCTAGAGATCTGCCTTATAGCCAGAAAGTCACATGCTGGATTAAAACCCAGATTTATTCTCTCAAATCATGAGGCTACATGCTTTAAGTCTACATATCTGTATCTATGAGCTGTATATATTATACTCTGAATATATCTCTGTATAGAGTATATCAGGCGGAAAAGTTCATCCAATAAAGTCAACAAAAAAATATGGCCTTGTAGATTCTAACTCAGACGCTTGCTGCAAATTCCAGACCTCACGGGGACTCTCTTCTTGGGTTTTCCAGTCAGGACCTCTTCAGGGGGTTGCACGCAGTGACAATGCCCCACTCAAGCCAATGCTCCATCCCACCCACAGCAAGCAATCACAGCATATTCATACTACAAGGTGGATCCAGATAACCATGTGCCTTTCGAGAACTGTCTTCACAGCACAGAATCTCACATCCCATTCTTGCCACCAAATGGAGGGAGTAGAGTCCAGTGAGTGCAACAGCTAGCAAAACTTCTGTTAATCTACCTGTGCTCTTATATATTAGATCCACTCAAGGTACACCATTACATACCTTTGTAGAAAGAGAGACCATGGCACTAGAGAGCATCAGACAACATGCAAAATCGAGTTCAAGCAGTCTAAAGACCTTGGAGCTCTCCGTCTCTGTGCTGCTCACCCTGATCTTTCACTAAACTGCTGGAGGATGGCCTGTAGCCATCACGTACTCTGCAAAACTTTTCCATCCATTCCTAATTCCACAACGAAAACTAAAGTTTCCCCCCATGACTAAGCAATGCTGGACAATTTCTCCTGAATTCTTAAGTCTGTTGACTGGGACAGTCTGTCTGCTCTTTGATGGACATGCTTGTGCCTCATGGAGCTAGGCAGGTTTTTTTTTTACAGGGAACAGCAAATTGAACATGCGTAGAACACAGCCTGTCTGGCCTTCCATAGATGTCCACCATAAGAACGGGTGGACCATGCCTATTTTGTACCTGCAAACACCTTTTTATCATGGACTGTAAGAGGAGTCTGAACAGCTACTCAGATGTACGCAACGTGTATGGATTAGCCCCTGTGCAAACTGCAATCTGTTTCTGAATGCAATGCACAAGTGAGAAGATCTCTGAACCGAGTTTGGGAATTGGCACTGCAGGAGTTCTAGCACTTGCCATTGCCATCAAGTTGTGTGTGATTGCAGCCCAGCTCTACAGCTACTCCAATCTGTGTAACAACATCCTTCCTACCACTCCAACCTCTGTCCCTCGCACTGGCTGTGATGCTTGTGTGAACAGGCAGTAAGCCAGAACAAGGAGTGGAGCTGGATTGAACCAGCCCTTACAAAAGCATGAAGCACTTGCAACAAGATTAGTGAGCAGGGCTAGCAGTTGAGTCATTGTGTGAGGGCCCGTGAGAGGGGAGGAGTAGGAAGGGTGGTCAAAGGTAAGTCTGGAACAACCCACCTTCTTCCACTGGCCCAGAACGTGTTTTCATAGCATCCTAAGTAAAATTGTGCAATTTTTGGCATTTTCTTTCCTCAATTCTCTGGTTTCCTTCCTTAAAACGATGTAGCTCTGCTGACAATCACATTCCCAGGCTCAAAGGCTGACTGACACCAGGGTACATTTTGGTGAGGTTCTTACTGTTGCCTATGAGGCTCTTAGCATCACTCACTTTTGTCTGCAGATACGTTGGGGACGCAGCGCCACTCTGTAGCATTCTGGAGCAGAGTCTTGTACTGGCCATAGCTTCCATGAAAGAAAACAACTGGGAAGAGAGGAAAGAGAAGGGAAGTGCTACTGCCATCCTTCCCTCCTCATTCATGACCAACCTGTCCTATCTTCCACCTTCTGACTTAGAGCACCCACAGAGACTCTGTTATATTAAGAAGCTCTGAAATCGGTATTGAACAAGGAGATAAGAAACAGCAGGCTGTTTTTCCCACTACTGGTCACTCCTGCCTTTGAACAGGCATTAATTGGATGAGCTCCTCTCACCTCTGCTGCCTGAGAGACTCCTTTTCCCAGCTGACAAAACCAGCTTAGACGTCCTTTGAGGACAGGGTCAGGAAAGGGTCAAGGAAGTCATGGGATAAGCTTAATAAAGGTGGAATATTAATATGCATTCCCTGTTAATCTTCCCAGGCATTGCAGCTTTAGAGAATCACTTTTACCTTGATCAAGAAGGGGTAGAACTGTTGAGTGCTGAGGCCTCACCCAAGGGAGTTAAGAGGCACAGAAGAGTCATCACAGAGCAATATGATACTCCAGAACAGTACAAGCAAAGGATTTCCCTTTTGGTCGGTCCAGGCACTGTGGGTGGGATGTGGCTGCAGCATTTTGATGGATTCACCCCCACCCTGCTAAAATATGAGCAGCCTTGGCACCAGTATTTCCAGGGAGATCACACTCGCCCCTTGGCTCCAGCATTGTCACAGGGAGCTCTGAGAGAGAGAGACCGGGTCAGGAGAGCCAACATCCAACAGCCAGCCTTCAGGGAAACTACCTAGATGTTCTCTGATACTAAAAAGACTTTTTAGCTCTTGGTGGGAGGGGAGAAACTGACAGGTTTCATCCAGGACCGGGTTTATTCAGGCGGGTGGGAAACTGAGAGGAGCCCTGCCAGGGAATGAACCTTAACTGTGGAAGGGACCCACCTCCCTGACTAAGAGGTCAGAGGGGGGAGAGGGGCAGCAGAACAGGCTGTTTTGGGGAAGGACATTCACCTGCTGGCAGAGAGACAAGGATATTGTCTTTCCATTTGACAAAAAGCAGTCAACCACGCCATTTGCCCCAGGGGAATTAAGAGACCCTGGAACCCACCAAGGCAGATGGTTACAAAGGCAGTTTTGACGGCAAGGACAGAAACAAAGAAGACCCAGGGGCTCAGCCAGGAGCAGCTTCTCTCTTCTGCTGGGGCTGAAAAACACAAGGCAAGAATGGGAATCCCGCAGCCCAGAGATAGGGGCAGGATAACCCAGGTGGCTCCATACCCCAAAAACCTGCTGGTACCCTTGTTCCAAGGCCTGAGGAGCCCCACAGATGCTGCAACCAGGTCCTGCTGTAATCAGGTCCTGCTGCCTGTCATTAGCAGTGGGCCAGACTCACAGAGCAGGGGGCTGCCCTGAAGCTGCTCTTTTATTTCACTTTTTATCACAGGCCCTGCCTGTACTCTTCTCAAACTGCACTCCTCTCTTTGTCCTGTCACACCTCCATTCCCTCCAACAGATGTTCCTTGTTGCCCTCCCCTGTCTTTCACTGAACCCTCTTTCTGTATTTCCCTCCTTTTCATCTCTCTTTAGATCTACTTTCCCTCAGCTACCTTTATTTTAGCTCTATCCCCTAAGTCCTTCTATGCGTATAGTTATTGAAAGGAGTGACCGTCCAGCTCAGTGTTTGCAGAGGCAGACACACAGACAAGATTGCTTCCACAGGGAAAACTCGCACTGTGAAGCTCCGGGGAGAGCCCTCGCTTGGGTCTCCTCAGAGACACCAGAGATGGGACAAGTGGCTTGTACTTAGCTTGATGCAGATCGTTTTACCCGGACAATGATAGTAGGATAGCACTCTTCAGTCCCATTGTTCACAGACAAAACACTGACGGCAATGGCAGACCATAGTCTGCCTGGACTTTCATCCCCCCTGGCTCTGGGAAAAAGGTCATTCTCCCAGCATGGGCACTCCCCAGTTCCCTCATCTGTTGCTTTGCTCTTGTTCTAAGCCCCTTCTCCTGGTATGAGGCCAGCCCCTGTACTATGCCACTACCTATCCCAGCCCTGTATTTTCCCCCACCTCCTCCTTCTTCTACAGGAGGACAGAAAGGAAGGCTTTGTGGTTACCTGCAGTTCCAGGACTGACTCTCCCTCGGCGATTCATTATCTCTGCCACAGTATCACTCTTCTCCACATTCCAATATGGCCACAAATACAGGCTTCGTCTTGCACAGAGTACTGCGCTAGGGCAGCTCCCACACTGGTAAGGAGCCTTCACAGTCTCTAATCCAGTGTGCAGAAAAAGCCATATCCTGGGTGTTCCCCACAGCACATGGAGATGGGGGAATTTTCATCATTTCTCTGCCAGGACATTTCACAAGATGCTCGTTGCAACACAGAAACTTGCAGATGCAAATGAAAACAGATGAAAAGTAGTAAATTCCAGTTCAAACAACCTCCTTTTGCACATATTCAAGCAGTTTCACAGGATGTACTACTGGTCTTACCTCTTTCGTCTTTGTTCTTCCCTGGTGAGTAAGTATGTATGTGAAAATGCCTACGCTGTTGGTATTTGCTAGCAAAGGATTAAACCCACTTATGACAGACATCCTGCAAAGGGCAGTCAGAAAACGACAGGAAAGCATATCTGACTCAGTCTGGGCAAGTGTCCATGTGAAGCCTGGGCCGGGTAACTTAAAGCAGAACAAAGAACTTGCCAACACTGTTTTTAACTAATTACACAGGAAAAGAGGATGGAGCTTTGAGTGAAGGGATTGCATGTGACCTGTCATTATGGAGCTGGAGGTCAGAAGGGATCACTAGATCATGCCAGAATGCCTATGCATTATGGACCACGAAGTTTACTTGGTCGTGACTACAGAAGGCACAGCCACACGTGGTGCTTCTAGCACTGCTCAAGGCGACTTGATTCAAAACCCTGCAGGATAAAGTGTCCCTAAGGATACCCATAAGGGTAAATAAATAATCTCTACTAGATCTCATTGTACTCTGAATGGACCAGGGTTGGTATGCAACCTTTGCTCTTCCATATTCCATCAGCTAGTTTCTCCATGTGAAGAGGTATGCACAGATGGACTGAGGAAGGAATGGACAGGTGACACAATAGCACAACTGCATCAGTTGAAGAGCAGAGCGCAAAGCTGGTTAGATATGAGGACAAGCCTAAATTGTGTGCAGAAAATATTCTCTGAGTGTTTCTTCATGCACAGCAGGCTGCATGCAGGGTTGAACCACCCAACAGCTCTGTTGCACTGGAAAGATGGTCCATGCATGTGGTTGCTGGTATTGTCATAGAAGGTATGAGCTGCTAGAAGGCACTAGCTACTGGATTCACAGTACAGTGAGAGATTCTCAAGTGACATTTAAAAAAGTTCCCAGCCATCATGCTGGAGAAAAGAACTAAACTGCACTAGAGATGCCCAAAAAATGAGAGCGCGTTGTATTTGCTATTGCTCTAAAATTTACTTGCTTTTGCATGTATGGGCAGGGAGCTGTCTTCAGCCGATCGGTCTGGAGAGTGTGGAGGCTGTAAAACTGTCAGAAGGAAAATGTGCTCAGTTCACGTGGTTTAAATCTAATAAGGATGGATCTAAGCAGTTTACCAATTTATTCATGACATGCAACTAACTGATAAACCATGACCCGTATATTCAGGATCAGTATCAGCAGTACAACAGGTAAAGCACAATACCAGACACAAAATATTACACATTTCTAAACATCCTTACTCAACTAATCCCCAAAAGCTCTAACCCACAGACAGACACACATTCACATGGTTACTTGTGCAACCCACCCTCACCACAGGAAGTGCAGGCTACAGGAACATGTCCCCTTTTCTGGGCGCAGGGTTCATGTAGGGTTCATGTGTACCACCTCCTACAGTCTGCTAACCCACAGGTCAGTGAGAAAGCACAAGGTCATGTGTGCATGCTGAAGTTGTGGGTCTGTACATGTTGCACCCCTTACTGCCAGGAATGTAGCCTACCCATGGCATCCAACAGTAAGGATGCTCTGTTACAGACAGAGGTTGCAAAGTTGCTGTCCTGGTTTAAGGTAAAACAGGACCAATTTTGTTCAGTAACTTTGCTTCCTAGCTAGGCCTCTTCAAACTACTGAAATTGACCAACAGGGTATTCCATCCCATCTGCCTCATGCTCAGTATAAAGGCTGAGGGATGAAAGGGTCAGCCCTCTTCCTGCAATGGCCGACGTCTGAGGAGAACTCTGTCTGCTCGTCTGCCTTTGGTCCCAATCATGAATCCAGATCCGGAATCCAGTCCCCGTCAGTCACTGAGTCCAGCCTGGGACTGCCCCAGTGCCACCCAGTGTCGTGATTGTCAACCTGGGAGCTCGATATGGTTTTGTATATATTTAATTATTTCCTTTTACTTTTATAATTAATATTTCAGTAAAGTGGTTTAGTTCCTTTTAAACTCATAAGTCTCTTTTTCCCTTCTCTGTGCCTCTCTTTGAAGAGAGGTAGAGGGGAGCATTTGTCAGTCCCATCTGGGGTCCCTTATGTCCCCGGTGGCCGATTCGGCCTAAACTACGACAGTTGCAGGACAACTGTCAAACCAGGTTTCCACTGCCGCTTCCTTCCCACTTCTCCCTCTTCTCTCTGTTAAAAATGTCTTGCTTCTTCTAAACTTTGTTTTCAGACTGACTCTGTCTCAAAAGCCTTTAATTCCCTGGTTACTCTTAAGCTGGTGGTCATGTTCCTTTTTAACAACAGCAGGTTTGGGGTAAATGCCCTCTCAGATAGTTTCAGGTATTCAATTCACACAGCTGTTTACATTCACGTTCCTATTTTATCAGTTGTTGCTATCCAGACCATTTCACCAAGAAGAAGGTCTGCGCAAGCACCTTCAGTGAATTCACTTTGCTGTGTGCGGAGGGTCTAATGCAGAGAGACAGTAAATGACTTTCTTTTCAGCATCACAAACCAAGCTACTCTACCCAGCAAACCAATGGCTGACCTCATGACATTCGGGTGACAAACAGCTCTGTCCATTTCCAGGATGAAGTGTCTCAAAGTGGCGACAGTAGCCAAATTCTGCACTGTCCTGCACAGAAAATCTTGGTGCCAGGCAGCTGGGACCAGTGATGGGAGAGGTTACCTCCTCAGTTGAAGACTCTGGAACCATTGCAAATCTTTTATATTTCCAAAACGGCAGGAACTTATTTCTCTTTCCTGCTCCATAAAACACCAGCAGCATGCTTGGGGACAGCACGTATCAATGACCTCAGTCTTCCTGTACATCTTTCCACAGTTCTGTAAGTAAAGATTCTCATCTCTTTTTTACCTGCTCCAGTCATGAAAAGCTTCATGAGTTACCCTTGGTTATTTCACTTCACAAACATATGTGTCAGAACAGCGTGCTGGGACAACAGGGTGGCATCTAGCAGTGCAGAATTGCTGGGGACTCCTGCCCCTGAACCACTGAAGACAGTGGTACTTGATTATAACAAGTGCACTCCTAGAAGAGGCTCTAGAGAACCTCGAATCTACTTTCACAGACCTTTGCAGTATAGACAAGAGTCGACAAGCATGGCATGGATACAGACAAGATCAATGGCACATGAACTAAGGAAAATATTGCAGTTGCAGAGTGTCTTGCATGTCTCAAGGTTGCAGGAGAAGACGTAGAATGCAATTTCCCTCAGAGGTATTCAGGATCTGAGAAGCTGAAAGCCAGAAGCTGGCAGATAAAACTTCATCATCTTTTCTGCAAAATTATACCACACAAGAAATTAATTGCAGCTCATATTTAAGAGGTGGGAATGCAGTGAACCACGTGATGCACTGAAAGTGCCTGGTTTTAGAAGCAACCAGCCACTTGAAGCAGCATGGAGAATGCATGAGAAGGTTCCAAGCACCAAAAAAGAACAGCAAGTGTGCTCACATTCAGAAATGAACTTGTTGGACCTAGTTAACTCATTCTCAGGGGTTGATGGCATTTTCTCCGTCAACTTGAATCCCCTGGGGAGTCCTGCTTTCTAGTTTCCTTGAATTCAGAATGACTTGAAGGGAAAGATTTATCTGCAAGAGTCAAATAAAGGCGAGCAGTCTAGAAGGGAATATTGACAAAGTGAAAGGCAAAAACACAGAAGAAGTCCTACCAGCTGTGACAATAGAGGAAGAGAGAATTAATCCCACACAAGGTTCCTCCCAATGTGCTTTGCACTTTCAAGGATTGAAGACCAAGCTGATAGTCCTGAGCCCCGGCAGTATGCATGAGAGTGCGGCTACAGAGGCAGCCAGCAGGCTTAGCAGTTTGTGCAGCAGTTTCCGAGCTTTGTTTTCAGCAGCAAAGTACAAGCAATCCAGGAGGTTTCTGGAGTGCCTCGACGACAACTTCCTGACACAGGTTATGGAAGACCTGATGAGGAGATGTGCTCTGCCGGATCTCACACTTACAAATGAGGAAGAACTGGTTTGGGATTTAAAGGCTGGGAGCAGGCTTGGCTGCTGTGAGTATGAGACGTTGGAGTTCAGGATCTTGTGAGGAGGGAGCAGGGCAAAACCCAGGGTCACAAGCAGAGACTTCAGGAGAGCAGACACTGGAGAGCTTGAGGATCTGCTTGGAAGACTCCCACGGGAAGACTCCCACTTACCTGATTTTCCTCTGTATCTATCACCACCATGTGGGATCACAACCCTGTACAGGTGTCCTTGCTTTCATTCCAGGACATCTGTTCAGCCAATATGTAGTAGCAGCATTTTCGAAAGCATCTCCAGCCCATCGTGCAGCACATCCAGCCTTGCACTGGGTAGTGATAGCAGGCCACAGAGTGAATGCCACCAAGAAGACAGAGCGGGAATATGGCCTGTTTCCTGGAGAGTCACCAAAAGACATGAGGACAATGCTGGATTGTTCCCTGCAGGTTGTTACTCAGGCAGCTGACCATGCTGTGTCTAAATAAGCTACAGGAAAACGTCAATGTCATTGCAATGCCAGCGTCTTTGGCAGGCTGCAATAATTGAGAGAAGTTTCCTATGCCTTGGAAAGGCAAATGGAGCATCTTTCGGAGCATCTTTCATAGGAGGAGAGGCTGAGAGAGTTAGAACCATTCAACCTGGAGAAGAGAAGCTTGGTGCTCACCAACTGCCTGACCATATCTCTTCCATTCCTGCTCAGCAGAATGAAGATGCAGGCTTCAGCATTCACACCCATCCCCCAAATCCTCTGTGGTCTTGTCAGGTCACTGCTGGTCTATCAATCAGTTTTACATAGAATGAGGTTTCCCACATCAGACAGTTGATGCTGCAGCTTCAGAAATTTGAAGACAAGGGCTCTCACTCATGTGGAAGATTGTTCCAGCTCCAGTGTACTTCTACCTTCCAGCAGATTACAATACACACTGCATCATTCACATTAGTCAGTTCCCCGGGCCTCTAGAACGAGAGACGTTATTCTCCAGCGTGGCCTTGCCAGGCATTGCAGGGAAAGGTCGGGTCCAGGACCTGGGGGTCCAGGGCTCGGAGAGACATGGAGATGGAACTCTTCCAGATGCTGATTCATCCAGAAACCCCTGGATGAATCACCCCGGTCCTCCTACTCTGCTAATCCCACTGGCATCAGTCCATGTGGAAACTTGCCTTCTCCCTACAGCCGACACAAGAGGACTGTGTTCAGACCTGGCAGGCGGTGCTGCTCACTGCAGCTCATTCCAGGCTCTCCACACCCATCTGGGGGAACTGCCAGTCAGCTCTGTCGTCCAAGGGCTCTGCACCTTCATCTAGCTTTACAAATGCAGGCTGAACCTTCTCTCCGTTGGTTTGGCTCTTTTCTGGAGGAGGGAAGAAAGGAAATCTGCTCCTTGTTATTCTTGCATGCTAAGAATTATCCCAGAGTGAGGGCTAAAGGGGAGTCCTGCACGGCAAAAGCCAGAAACTAGAGGCAACATTGCTAATGAGTCCAGACAAGGAGGTCCCCTCCAGGCAAACCCGAGCCCAGGAAGCCAGGATGGGGTTGAGAGGAGCTGTGCCACTGCGGAGGATGCTTTCTGGCTTGCAGATGGCCTTCACTTGCAGGGCTAGGAAGGGGTACTGTCACCCATCAGCGTTCTTGAAATGACAACCTGTATGCCCAGGCAGGACCTGGAACTATAAGAGCTCATCTTCTGCATGTGTCAGGAACAAAGCCTCACCCTGGGCTCCTGTGTGATAACACTCAAGGAAGGTGGAGAGCCTTTCTCTGAAGTGACAGAGCACAATCAGATCACTAAAGTGGACGATCACTGGGTTTCTTTTGCTCCCTATCTAATTTTACAGGATTTGTTCAAAGGGAGGCAAAGCAGGGGATATTTCATTCCACTAATGCAAAAACAAAAGCCCCACAACGACGAAAAAGTCAATAAGTCAAAGAGCTGGAATAGCTCTGAAAACTTGAGAAGGGACAAGCCAAGAAGCCAAGAAACAAGCTGGGATGACAAGTGATCTGGAAACAGGAGAAGTGAACTGAAAACAGAGAAGATTAAATCCTTGGAAGACAGACACCACTGCACCAGAGAAGAGAAATCCACTAGGGAAATAAACCCTGGGGCAAGCTATAACTTCACCTTCGTTCTCAATTTCTTTCCAGCTTTATTATCTCTTTACAAGGCTCCATTTTTAAAGTTATTCTTTTTACCTGTTCCTACTCTTCTTCTAATGATCTCGATTAACAAACTTTGCATATCTGTAACAAAAGTAAGTCTGGAACAGAGAACCTTTTAGAGACAAGGAAATAGAGGAAGAAAAAAATGGGAATTGGCTCTTTCGTTTCACAAATATTAAGACAGCACTTGTCACTGGTGCTTAGACCAATAGAGAGTGCCACCACCCAGGAAAAGAGGCAGAAATGAAGTTGGATAAGAAGACAGTCAGACTGCAGTGATCAGGCACAGGATGCAGCCACACAAGTGTACTGACCAGCAACCTGCTTACATGGGACTGATACCTCTTATCCCCCTTTCCCTCTTTCCCCACACTCCTTCCTCCCCAAAACACTTTGATCCTTCCCTTCCACCACCTTCAGTTCTTCACCTCAACATGCCATAAGAAGTCTCACACAATCCCAAAATGCTCTTCCCAGCATCTCCTAATGAGTCACACACTCCTGTAGACAGTAAAGCCCCTCAGTCTGCCAGGTGGTGTGGGGACCCTCTCCCATTCAGTCATCTTGATGGGTTTCACACCTGCTCCATTGTCCTGTGACAGTCTTGGGAGGAACCAGAGGAGCATGCTCTGTTTCTCTCATTAGGTTACAGGGCTTCCCCTACCTGCCATCATTCCTCTGTGCTCCTCTGTGTTTGGGGAGAAGATCCTCTAATCACATAACCAAACCAAATCCCCAGATGTGGTGGATTCAAGGCTGTCTATTTTTAGGCATGGTTGCCAAAAGTACAGCACATTTGGAAGCAGGAAGCTACCAGTCAGAGAGGCATTTTCATTACATTTGCTAGACGTGTTTAACAGGGGTCACATGTTATACCGGGAGAGCTGGCAGCTAGGGCAAGAGTTAGGATGTTGGTGAGCAAGCCAGTAAGTGAGAAAGCTGAAGCCTGTGGCCTGCAGGATCTCAGGTGCACAGTGGCCAGTGCGATAATCATCGCCAGTCAGGAGCAGCTACCGCTGGTGTCTGTTATCCTCAGGTGAATCAAGGCAAGAACACACTTGGGGGCAGACCCTACAATGCTGCTTTGCAGGGGTGAGTTTGGCCCTCACAAAACTCTCTAAATAGAGGAAAGGAAACTCCTTGTTCAACAGCAGGTGTCTGGGGGATGCATATTAACACTAGGACGAGATGTACGACATAGGGGAAGAGGTAAATTGGGCTGCTCTGCCCACAGTTAGAGCACTGGGCTTAGCCAGAGTCAGAGGGGAATGGGGGGAGTCTGAGGCCAAGTAAGAAAAACAATGAAAAGCAATCTGTTAAGTAGGACCTGTAAGGAAAGATGAGGCTTGGCACTGAGAAAAAGCAGTTGGAAGAAGGGAGGAGAGAAGCACCTTAGCCACAGAGAGGCTGTGAAGAACACAGTGGTCATGTTCCCACCCGAGGACGCTGGAGGACATGAACTCACATAGCAGCAGAGAAGGATTATGTTCTCCATGAGAGAGATACTGCTGTCCTGTGACGCTGGAGAGGACTGGAGCAGCAGGAAGGGGAAGGGTGGCTGTTTCCAGCACCCACTACTCCAGTTCCCTGGTACTACACCAGTGGAAATAACATTGTCAACCAGTGGGGATGGCTAGTTTCAAAAGGAGGACTCGAGACTCTTCCCACGGGTCAGATTACGTGACTGAACACCACCAGGCAGTTATAAACCCCAGGAACCTCATCGCTGAAAATGGAGCAGGCGCCCAGGTGTCCAAGCCGGCTCCCAGGCAGACCAGGGGATCCAAGAGGCAGCTACTGGGAAGACCAGAGGACTTGACCAGAGAGACTTTCTTAATATCCCCAGAGCTGCTTTCCTGTGCCCAGTCCTCGCCAGAGCTTTGGCTGTGTGCAATGGGACTGTGTAGCCACGTTGTCTCTCAGGGGTTTACTCTCACCGGCTGGATGCAACCCACGTGCAGTAGTTGTTTAAGGCTCTACCCTGGCGCAGCAACATCTTTTGATCCTGCAACTTTGATAGAAAAAGAGAAAGAGAGAGAGAGACACACAGCACAGAGGCTTTTTTATTGGTCTAATATTGTATTTTCTTTTGTATAGCAAATCGGTATTTGTTCAGCAAAACCCATGCAACCAGAGGACATTCTCTGTGAGCCCCAAGAAAAAGCAGACGCCTCTGCTCAAGGAGACAAAGGAAATTTCCGCTCTGAACATGGGTCTTCCATTCAGCTGTCTTCTTCCTGGAGAACTCAACCTCCTTTCACTAAGTGGCTGCGGGACCCACTCAGAGAGAAGAGGACACAAGAGCCCAGCACCTGCTTTGATGACCCTGAGCTTTAATGTGTTCCCTGAGCCGATACATGCACTAGGGGTGCTGGACATAGGGTAGTATCACTTCCACTCACATTGTCCCACCCAACAGAGAGAAAATGCAGCATTCAGGGCCCCCTATCCCTCCCAACACTGTTTCCAGCTCGCTGCTCATCTCTCAGTTTTACTCAGGATGAGGGTCGCTCCAAGAAACTTAGTGCTGCAACTTCACAAATTCGATAATGCTTCTCACATCGGGAATCAATCCAATTGTGACTGTCTGAGCTCGTATGGATTAACACACACGGCTCAACAACCACATTACTTGGTTCCCCTCGCCGCCAGAACCTGAGATAGAGAGAGACATGTTAGTCCCCAGTGTACCCTGCAGTGCACTGCCGGAACAGGCCACAGCAGGATGCAAGGCTTGGAGGGAGAGAGAAAAATTCCAGATGATGATTCACGGGCAGGAGCAGTACTCTTCCTCTCACTCCACTATCCCACTGGCACCAGTCTTATGTGGAAACCTTCCTTCTTCCTACAGCCAACACAACAGGGCCCTGCTCATCATGGTGGGGGGGAGCTGCTCACCACCACTCACTCCATGCACTTTGCACCCAGAAGACACATGTGTCTGCCTCCAGGGCAAGTTTGTCCTCCAGGAGGAGGCATGGCAAGGACAGCCTTGGTGATCTCTCCCTGTGCCCCATCTCTTCCACAGCATCACAGCACTGGCCATGCCTGTGCATATACGTGCATGTATGCATGGTGGGGGCTGTATGGATGTCAGACAAGGTTGGTCGTCTCTGAAGGGTTCTTCCTGCTGGTGACAGCAGCTTCATCTGTGCCTACAGCATTGATGGACACGTCACAGGTAGTTAACTAACAACCACTAGCCAGCACGGATGGGGCTGTGTCAACCTGGTGTCCCTACACAACACTCTCCTGCTCCATCATTGTCCTCACACAGGAATTTGTCTCACCTCACTCTCATCCACCCACAGACACCCTCACATCTCTCCTACTCTCTTGCACTACCAGGAGCCACACCAAATACTCTCCATCTGGGGATACTCACGCTGCATTCTCATTTAATGGAGTCTGGTCCACCCACTGCCACTTGCCCACCTCCTGGGCAGTCAGACCGATGTAGTAATTCAGTCCTGAATTCTGCCGTAGCTCGTTAGTGAGGAAAACCTGGAGATCAGGGAGAGTGCAACGTCCCTGAGGTGCAGGACTGAGCAGAGGGAGGCAGCAGGGGTCTGGGTGGGCTGGGGCTGGCGGCAGAGGGGGGCCGGTGCTGAAGGGGTGCAGAAAGGACATCGGCCCTCCCCTGCAGGAGCAAGGAGGCCATCTGAGTCCCCTCCAGGGCCTGGCACCGTGTCTCTGGCTGCGGTGCCCCCCACTCAGCCCTGCACCTACCTGCTCTTCTTCGCTGTTGATCACCACCAGGTGGGAGCCCATCCCAGTGCAGTTCTGCACACTCTCAGCCCAGGACATTACATCAGTCGACAGATAATAGCACTTTTCTTGATAACGTTTCCAGCCCTTCGGGCAGCACGTCACGCCTCGTTCTGTGTGGGGAGAGACCACAGATGTGAATGCTAATAACGAGAGAGACGGTGACTGTTCTCTAGGGACAATGCTCATGTTCTACTTAGATCACTTTTCCTGACAGAAAGGTCTTGAATATGCAAGGATAGTACAGGTATTTCTTCCCATTTTTCTGGGGTATGACCAGTGAGATTTGTGTGCACAAATCCATGGGAATCCTTGTAACATGATCTCAGGTCTTGACAAAGACAAAGTCATTTTGGTGATCTGGTTTGATTTCTCACTGTATGCTCTCCTTTAGACCTTTAGCCCCAGGAACAGGGAATATTGCTTCTTTCCCTGACTAGAGCTGCGCTTTCTTTATTGCTCCACTGCTAACCTTCCCTGTGCCGCTGTACTCTGTCCCTTTTGTTTTGTCAGTGTTCACAGCCACCCTGCCCTCCAGGACATCATTAACACTGCCATTTCCTCCCACTAAGCTGTTAGTAGGAAATCCTTTTTCTTTCCACCTCTGTCCTCTGGAGAGGATCTTCTCCACCCCTGTGAGCACTACTGACCTTTGCCTTGTGGCACCGTTGTGATGCACTCCCACGCTGTGAAATTCTGCTGTGGGCCTGTGGGCTGGTCACCTCTATGGAACAAGGGAGCAACTAGAAAGGAAGAGGAAAGGTGGCAGGATTACCCCTTCCTCACAGCTCCCCACACACCACTTCTGGGCTTCACTCTTGTTTCCCCATTTCCCCGCCAATCACCGTCTCAGCATTGCCTCTCCCCGGGCTGTCTCCTTCCATTTCACAAGTGGTAATTGCCACCCTCTCAGCAAAGGGAACAGGCATTTCTCCTCCCAGCATCCCACAGCTGCCCTTAAGGATTCCTCCACCCGCTGACTGACAAAATCTAGCAAGGATGACCTGGCCACCAAAGCTAGAGAAGCCTGCCACCCACACAAGGAGTGCCCGGTGGCCGTAGCCAGCCTGTGGTTTGTCAGCAGAATCTGTCCCATCACTGAGCAGCTGACATCAGGCCCCCTTGGGTGCTGTGGAGCTGAAGGTGTGTGGTTAGTGTATCTGTGGTCCATGGGTCTGAGAAAACTAGCCTGAATAAGTGGTATGGCTGCAGTCACAGGCAGAAAGAGACAATCTTCTGTGTCAGACAGCAGAAGGACCACTGGGAGGACATCACACCGAGGACATGCCACACAGGGTGTGATTGATTCCACCCAACCACAGGCATTTACCATGTAGATACCTACAACCAAGATGCCTGAATAAATCTCTTTACAATCAGTGAATAAAATCAGCACCTCAGTGGCACAGCTCATCTCTTCCTAAGCTAGACATCAACAGTAGTTTGGGTGAGTAACACATCAGATGCGCCTACTTCATCAATTTCAACGAAGACAGTGCGGGTGAAGGTAATCACACACAGGTAGAGCTGCTGGAACCAGGCTGGAAGGTAAACTCCTACAACCTAATAGCCACTTTATGGGGAATAATATAGTGTTGGTGATAAATGTCAGCAGGCCATATCACAACCCAAAGGACTTATCACTAACTCAAACGCTCAGGGATATTGACTGGAAGCTGATCAGGGTGTGCTAAGTAATACAGATATCTATTTTTATCAACAGTTTCATATAGAAATATTGTTAGTAGTGAGGAGGGCAGAGTAATAATAGTGGCCTCTGTGCCAGATGATGTGCCTATAATGGAAGAAGACACTTTTTGAAAGTGTTTCCAGCCCTTTTAGTCAGTATGTCTAGCTGCCCTCGCTCTGTGTGGGGAGAGACCGCAGATGTGAATGATAATAATGGGAGAGATATTGACTGCAAGGATCCCTGTTCTCCAGCGATGATGCTCAACTGTTCTCCCCAGTTCACTGTGCATGGTAGCGACCAGTTTGTCTCCTGCCCCAACAAGGACAAAAAAAATTAGATGTTACTGGAGATCATGCTCAGTAACTCCCATGCACTATTTCAGGGACTGCTGAGCACTTCTAGTCACACGTGCCCATCGTTAAACAAACCCGAAATCCTTCTTCTGAAGTAGTCGCAACCCTTCACCCAGAATAAGCTTGTGGCAGTCCAGTGGGCCTCAGCCATGAGGATTGTTTTCTCATCAGCAACCTGAAAAACTCCTCTTTCACACCTCATTGCTCACATCCTGTTCTCCTCTCTCCCTGTGATGTTCATACCTATGCCGCCCTGACAGGACTCAACAACTGCACCGCTGTCTTCTCCTTAGGCACTGCATATAGCCTCCAGTTTTCCTCTCCTCTCCTCAGGAGTCCCATGCAGCCCTGTCCATCTGCTTGACCTTTAGCCAGACCTTGAAGCGCCCTTTCTACTGGCCACAGACTCTCGTGTCTGCTCATTCCTGTCTCCCAGGCACCCACCATTGCCTTTAGCCATAGCTGAGATGCAGTGCCTGGCGGTGCTCAGAGCTGTAATGGAGGGGGACAACTGCAAAGGGAGAGGAAGTATTAGAGATACGGTTGAGGTTGGAAGGGATCTCTGGAGGTCATCTTGTCCAATCCCCTGCTCAACCAGGGCCACCTAGAGCTAGTTGCCCAGGATCGTGCCCAGACGGCTTTCAAGTATCTCCAAGAAAGGAGATGCTACAACCTCTCTGGGAAACCTGTACCAATGCTTGGTCACCCTCACAGTAAAAATGTGTTTCCTGATCCTCAGAGGGAACCTCCTGTGTTTCAGTTTGTGCCCATTGCCTCTTTTCCCATCACCGGTCACTGCTGAAAGCGGGTTGGCTCCACCTTCTTTGCACCCTCCCTTCAGATATTTATAAAAATTGACAATATCCCCCCCCGCAAGCCTTTTTTTCTCCAGGCTGAACAGTCACAGCTCTCTCAGCCTCTCCTCATAGGAGAGATGCTCCAGCACCTTCATCATCTTAGTGGCCCTTTGTTAGATTCTTTCCACTATGTCCATGTCTCTCTTGTACTGAGGAGCCATTCACTGGACACAGTTCTCCAGGTGTGGTCTTCTACCGGCCAGTGAAATTATGGCTGTTCTAGGATTAGTCATGTGGCTACGTGGCCAATGCAAAATATTTTGAGCATGTGAAGATTTAAGCAGCACAGAACAGCAAGGAGGAGCGATGAGGCACTGCTAAATGAATCTGGAGTGAATGGTACTAACCGATTAGGAGAGCTCCAGAAGTTTTCCCTTATTGACTTCTCGATTTGGACTTCTATTCCTCAGTCTTTCTCCCACCACGAGGAGGACAGGAAACATATTTTTTCCTAAATGGCAGCTTAGCTTTCTGTTTACAAGAATCAGTCACTGAGAAAAATCCCAAGCAGGAGTCTCGTGGAATGACTGTAAGCAGCCAGACAACTCACATCCCAACCATAACTACCCACACATGAAAAGGCAACAGCATGTCTCTTAACAGCTTATCGGGGCAAGAGTGGCCTGGGCCAGTCCCAGCTGTTCCCTCAGGAACAGGGAGCTCCAGGGACCCTGCTGTTCCCCTAGATGGTGCTGAGTCAGCTGGAATGAGATGGGGTCAGTAGGCATTCCATCCCCTGAGGCCACGCAGAGGAGTAGCAGAGGGTTTGAGCAGCAAAGATTCTTCCTCACTTATGGACTAGGGCCAGGTGCCCCCTGGAAGGCAATAGCCTGCGTATCTGATGCAGGCTGCTTCCCACCTCACACGAGGGATGTGGTGCGGCAGGGATTCTACCCATCCTAGCAGGGGCCAGCTTACACCCTCATGCACAAGGATGAGGATCCCTGCAGCAGAGAGGCACATTGGCCACATGCAGTTGCCACCACACTAACCAGGAGGGTTTGTACAGCTGTGAACTGTTTAATGGGGAAGGAGCTGAATCAGCTGTCACATGGGCAAGACAGTTTCCAAAAAGGCCATTGAAACTTCTTATGTCTTCCTCTCCCACCGCTCCCCTCTCCCCAGTCCCTTCCATCTCTGGCAAAAATAAACAAACTCAAGAACCCACCGAAACAGATGGATATGAGACTTGCTTTGAGGACAGTGGCAGACATGAGCAGGGCCCAAGAGCTAAGCTGTGGGCTTCTCCTCTTCTCTGCTGGGGCTGAAAACAAAAGGCAAGAGCAGGAGTCACACACTGCCCCAAGACAAGGACAGGACTGACCGGGAAACTCAGCAGCCCTCACTGGACAGCTGATCTCCTGCAAGGAGAGAAAGGTGTGGAGTCCCACAGAGCAATTTGTAATCCGTGGGCACTGAAGGGGGCAGAAAGCCGTAGCGTCTCTGCTTTGCTGGAGCTCCTTTCCTTCCCCCTCTCCCTTGAGCACTTGTCCAACCCTTCACACCCTGGCTCCATTCTCTACCCTCTCCAGCCGTTGCTCCTCTCTCATGCTCTTCTTTCCCATGGTAGTCACAGCCCACAACAGTTGCAGAGGGAGAGTCCCTTACGCTCATGACAACCACCAGCCCTGGTTCCAACTAGGTGGGATGTGGGACTTGGACACTGCTCACCTAGCCTTGCTCAAGAAAGTGGACACCGGTCCAGTCTCCCACCACCTGTTCCCAGAGCCTCACCCCTCCTTGTTCCCACCCTGCCTAGACACAACAGTAGAGGCAATCCCCACCATCACCTGCAGTTCCTCGGCTGGGATTCCCTCCAGGGGTCATAACCTCTGATCAAGAGTTGCTTTTCTCTCCACCGAGTCCCAGGGACACAGGGTGCTGCTGGTACCCACCTCTCGTATTGCAGAGAGAACCACACACAGCTGGTCATCCCTCAGTACGGAAGTTCAACGGCTTCTGATGCAATGTGATGTCAGAGGCTCAGAGCACAAAAAGAGCAAGCACCCTCTAGTGTAGGGACACACATAATCACTTCACCTTCCATGCCATTTCTCCGGCGACAGTCATTGTAAAGCAAGCACTGAAAGCTACGAACTTCAAGCAGCAACATTCTCATAGAAAGAGAAAGAAAGAGATCGCACAGCGGAGCATCAGCCCCATCATGTACCGCTCGTGCACATTCACCTAGTTTTACTATCTGCAGTCTTAACCTTGCATCTGTTGTTTTGGTTCCTGGAAAAGGAATCTTTAATAAAGGAGCAGCCCCATTCTTCCCTTTTGGAGCTCCCGTAATCATTAGTGTGAACCGGTGACTTCTGGGCCACGCGCACTTTTCTCATGAATACAAGAGACAATGGTGAGTGTTATCTGTGCAGCAGTGGGACCTCTGCCCGCCTCTTCCCAACAGGAAAGCCTCAAAACAAAACCAGAAAGAAATAAAAAGCTATTTAATTTCTGGGCAGATTACTTTTGACTGGGGGGAAGGGGATGAAGTGCAACAATTTGTCCTCTGTCTTGTGAGTTTTTATTTAACTATCTACATGCACTTTGTTACTGTCACTTTCTAGGAATTCTTCATGATATTTTGTTTCCCAAAGCTTCTCCAACACTCACCTCTAAAGCCTCCCTTGAAAATTTGCACAATAAATAGCAATGTTCTGGCAGCAGTTTCTACCAGGTGCATTGCTTGGTTTCTATTACCCCAGACCCACACAGCTGTTCCTTCCACATCAAGCATTTTGTGGACAGTAACGAAAGGAAATTCCCAAGTACAGGTGGAAAGTTTAGGACTACAATGAACAAACTAGAAGATGTTTTCATCTGTGACGTGCTAATCTTGGAGCAAGCATTAAATCATAGAATCATGGAATCATAGAATCATGGAATCATAGAATCATAGAATTGTTGAGGTTGGAAGGGACCTTTAAGATCATCAAGTCCAACCATTAACCTACCCTGACAAAACTACTTCTAAACCATGTCCCCAAGAACCACGTCTACCCTTTTTTTAAACACCTCCAGGGATGGCGAATCCACCACCTCCCTTGGCAGCCTATTCCAATGTTTGATAACCCTTTCAGTGAAAATTTTTTTCCTAATATCCAATCTAAACCTCACCTGGCTTAACTTGAACCCATTTCCTCTCATTCCATCACTTGTCTCTAGGCAGAAGAGGTCAGCCCCCACCTCTCTACAACCTCCTTTCAGGTAGTTATAGAGAGTGATAAAGTCTCCCCTCAGCCTCCTCTTCTTCAGGCTAAACAACCTCAGTTCCCTCAGTCGTTCCTCATAAGACTTGTCCTCCAGACCCCTCACCAGCTTCGTTGCCCTTCTCTGGACACGCTTCAACACCTCAGTGTCCTTCTTGTAGTGAGGGGCCCAAAACTGAACACAGTACTCGAGGTGGGGTCTCACCAGTGCCGAGTACAGGGGGATGATCACTTCCCTAGTCCTGCTCACCACACTACTCCACCTACTGTTCCACCTCTGGCTGACATATTACAGGACTGGATTTTTCCTGCCACTCATCTGCGTTTTCTCAGTAATGCGGTAAAACGTCTTCAGGGACCACTGAGCTGGGTTGCTTAGTGTCAAGCTTCTACGTCAACTCCCGTGTCTAGCTTTTATGCCCCTTGATGTTGGAGGGAGTGGTTGTCTTCCATCTTCAGTCTCCTAGCAGAAAAGAGGGGCAGACGTTATTCCATTTCTTGGGTGGTTCTGAAACTAGATTCCAGGTTTGCCCAGCAGTCTTATTGTGTCTGGAGACAACAATATCTTGGCACCAAGTCTCATTTCCAAAAGGAAAACTCTCTCAAGGGGAAACTTCACCTACGACCTCCCTACCTGCATGTGGAGAAATGGGGTGGTATTCTGCTACCTGCCTAGCAGGAAAGAACACCTCCATCCAACTTAGGTAGGGAGTTACCATTCAGCATCTGCAGAGAGTGACTGGTGATTCCTCACAGTGAGGAGGGGAGGAGCTCCTGTGAGGTGGGGGCTCTTTGAGTTAGAGGGGACAGAGAAGATAAAACCCATGAAGGAAGAGAACCATTGGAAAGCACTGAAGAGGTGGAGGTAGTTGAAGTCTACTGAAAGGCAGAGTCCCACTGGAGAGCAGTGTGTGGGCGTAGGATATGAGCTGCTGGGAGTGAGGGTCCACTAGCTGTATTGGCGTGGGTGTGCACATGCATATGCTGTATTAGGTTGAATCCAAGAAGACATGAGACCTTTCATGGCACCAATGCTTGTAGAGCATGAGCAGGGAGGCTGAAGTGAGGTGCCCTCAGCCTTAAATAGCGTCATTTCTCTTTCTCATTTCTTGCTGCTGTCACAGCTTTCCTGTTCATCCACTTTGCAGAAACTGGGGTTCACTGAGAAAATAATAACCCATGATAAACCGGCTGCTTTATTTCAGCAGATTAGGCTCACTGGTGGGTTCCCTGTGAAAATGAGATCTTCTGTAACAGCAGCTGTTTCAAGTTGGTGGGCAGTTTCAGGCCTATGCTGGCAAACTCCAACCGTGTCCTCACCACTCAGAGGCACTACAGCAGTGCAGTATACCCAGGGAAGAAGTCTGCAGCTCTTAGGAGACCCCAGCAGAGACAGAACACTACAGCACATCTTCTCAGCCTTGGCTACCCCAACCACACCAAGCACTACACTCCAGCCTCCGCTCTGGCTTTCGTAAAAGAAGCACCTCACTTCTAGGCCTTGGATCTTAAGATACCCCATGCCTAGAGGATCTGAAAGATCAGATAAAGCTGTGGGCTCATGGCCACGATCAACAATGCATTGCTGAGATAGGAAAGAGCTCTCTCACATTTCCTTACTTTCCTTTCCCCTTTTCATGTAAAGAAGCAGTAATGAGTACCTACCCATGTCCGAACACGTGTGTTACTGTTTCAAAATAAACCACCATACTCCTCAGACTCCTTCCCAGGGGAGAAGCGGCGAAAACAGGTGCAGATCCAATGTCTGTTATGTTGATAATGCCAAGTTGGCGAAACCTGAAGACCTTCCTTAGCTCCAGGCCAGCATCTGAGAGTACAGGCAGATCCCTGAGTGCATCTTCTGGAAGGGGTTCGATGCAGTTACTGCTATAGGAGGCATCTGAGGTAGGTTTCTTCATCGTTTCTGGAGCTTAGCCCTCCAATGAATTCATAAAGAATAATCACAGAACCTCTCCCAGACTTTAATTTTTCAAGGCTTAAAAAAACTATGTGTAACAAAACCGATCTTATGGTTGGTTCTTCACTCCCCCTCCCCATTGTCTTCTGCATTTATTTCTGTGAGAGACTGGACCATCACATATTTGCCCCAAAGCTTGCTTGTGTGTACCTTGCAAGGTGCAAATGACCAGTAGCAGCAGACCATTCTTTTGCAAATCTGGCACCACCAAAACCGACAGCAGAAGACCATTCTCAGGCACCACCAAAACCGAGCCCTGTCTGGGCCAGGCTGGCAGCCCACCAAGGTCTTTTCCTGGGTTATAAAAAGACTGTGGAAACAAGCTGCGGTGTGCACCCACCACCGAAGAATTGAAGACTGAGGACCAACGAGAGGTCGCTGGATCCATGGTGGTGACTATCCTTTGCTTATCTTTCTGAATGCTTGCTTAGTTTCCTTCTAATATTTCCTGCCTTTCCTATCGCTCCATTGCTCTGTACCTATTCAATAAAAACGGCCTGATTGGCGGCATTTGACCTCATTTGCATCTCAATCTCACTCTTGGGATCCTTAGTAACCTCTCCCAAGCCTGGAACCGGGCCAGGATTTTTCAGTTTCAGTATATCTTAAGCTATTCAGCGACCCACTAATATGCCCAGATTTTTTCTCTGCCATTATCCATTGATAAGCTCTTAGCTTAGAAAAGAAACTCCTGATGATGAATTCAAAATAGTTCTGCACTTTAAAATTTCACCCCATTTGCCATACTATAGTCTCCAGTGACATCTGATTATTTTCAGATAACATTCATACATTCTCTACCAACGATGCCCACATATTTGTGATATCGGCAAGATTTATTAGCATGAGATCATGACAAAAATGCTAAATGAAATTAGTGTATAGTACAATTCTTCATGCTTTGCTGGTACGTTATGAAGGAAACACTTTTAACATCTTGGATATAACTGCTGAATCCCAGTTATGTTAAAAGACTGTTATCATATTGTGTACAAACAGATAGGAACAATCAAAAAACTTTTATTAAAGACACCACAAAGCACCAGAGGCAAAAAGAGGTTGTACAGAAACACTAAATATCAGTGTCAAAAGTACCCAGTTTGGAAGAATACTGTCTTCTGTAGAAAAGGGAGCAAGGTCAATTTTCTGGGATATTAAAAATAGCTTTGTGGAGATTTTTCAAATGTCAGGGATGAGGAGATAATCATGTGCTGTTAGATTTTAATTCCTGAGAATCAAATCATAAAGTCTTCAGCTCTTTCTCAGCTTAGAACGCCCAAAACTTCAAAAATAATCATTGTAGGAATTCATCAGAAAAAAAAATCAGCACATTTGAACATTTGGCTTCAAAGTACAGAATAAAGATTTTCAAGTTCCAAGGATGGCTGAAGGATTTGGGGGATTGTTATGGTTTGGGAAACCCATAACAATTTATTGTCACTTAGACAATCATTGTATGACCCGATGTCCTGGTTTAAGGTAAAACAGGACCAATTTTGTTCAGTAACTCTGCTTCTTAGCTGGGCCTCTTCTAACTACTGAAAGTAACAGCACATTGTGCAGACAATGTTCTCTTTCTCAGAGTGATGAGACCTATGTTTATAGTTGATGCCCAGGCATGGTATGCAGAGAGGCTCTTGCTTATACTTATTGCTGTAACAACCAAGGCCAACCAGCTTTGTTACTTGCCCTGTTTGAGTGTTGGAAACAGAAAAGTGTAGTGGGGTTCCACCTGCGGGGAGGAGCAGACAGGACAGGTGACCCAAAATTGACCAACAGGGTATTCCATCCCATCTGCCTCATGCTCAGTATAAAGGCTGAGGGATGAAAAGGTCAGCCCTCTTCCTGCAATGGCCGACGTCTGAGGAGAACTCTGTCTGTTCGTCTGCCTTTGGACCCGATCATGAATCCCGATCCAGAATCCAGTTCCCATCCGTCACTGAGTCCAGCCTGGAATTCCCCCAGTGCCAGCCAGTGTCATGATTGTCATCCTGGGAGCTTGATATGGTTTTGTATATATTTCATTATTTCCTTTTATTTTTATTATTAATATTTCATTAAAGTAGTTTAGTTCCTTCTAAACTCATAAGTCTCTCTTTCCCTTCTCTGTGCCTCTCTTTGAAGAGGGGTAGAGGAGAACATCTGTCAGTCCCATCTGGGGTCCCCTATGTCCCCAGTGGCCGATTTGGCCTAAACCATGACACCCGACGACCCCTCCCCACCCAGGAAAGGGAATCGAAAAAACCCAAGGAAACCTGGGAGTTGAAGTATAAACAGATTTAATAGAGTAAGATTAGATAATTAACATTAATAGCACTAAAGAACCAATATTGATCCTGACAACAATACAGAATATGCAAAGATTGTACTCAGCCAATTCTATCAGTAGGAAGCCGTGCACTCCCAGCAGTAGACAGTAAATGTCGGACACTGCGAGCGCTATGGCTTTGGGAGAAAGAGCAGGCCTCAGGGGTCTGGCACTGGGGCACAAAGTTCTCAGGATGGCAGCCATCAAGGGAGAGAGCGATTTTCACAGCAAACTTCCTAATTTATTTTGAATGTGATGTCCATGGTATTAAATAACCCTGTTGGCCAGCTTGGGTCAAGTTCTCAGGTCTCGCTCCTCCTCATTCCTGCGTCCGGCAAGCTCGAAAACACTGAGACCATGAAACCCACACACCATAGCTGGCTACAAAGTACATATTTTCTCAAATTCAGACACTAGAGTCTTCTAAAAGTGCAGTCTTCCCAAGTATTAGAAGAGAAATTAGTCCTGTGTTGCTCAAACCAGGACAGGGATCTTTCTGGGTAACGTGCTGTTGGATGTACACGTAAATGATTTGCAGTATTGCTAATGCAGGTTGCTTCATTGACTTTGGATTATTCATAGGTTTGACATATGTTTATCTGGGCACAGTGAAAAGAAATGCTTGATCCTTGTATGCCTTACTTCCCAGCTCTTTTGCTGAAGAAGCTGCTCAGCTGTGGCCCATGAGATCCAGAGGAGTTGCAGAGAGCCTCTGACTCTGTCACTGCTGTCCCTTGAGGTGCACGTCAGTGGCCTTAACAGCAAGATCAAGAATCCTATAACATTCACTCAAGAAAAAGAAACCATAGCCACAAGACAAGGAACTGCTTGACTCAGGACCTCAAAATGCACCATAAAAATCAGGTTGTGCTGTCGCCTGTGTTTTAACACAGGGAATATTCAGGTGCGGCATTTAGGAATGGGCCATTGATCTGATTATTTAGATTGGAGATCACAGTAGACCATTGTACACACACTCCAGTGCTGCTTTCCTGTCAACACATTCAGTCCTGTGAGGTGAGGCACCTGCTGTCTTAGAACCGTAGGCAGAGCGAGTTGCCACAATTTTACATTCACTGGATGTCTGCAGATTTATTCTAGCTGAGGATCAGGGTGGTAACTTCACCGCCCAGGCACTGTTCTGTTTCTGACACAACCTAAAGCAGCAATTTCTCACTACACAGCTACCAACTCCGAAAGCAGAGCATGAAGGCAACCCCTTTCAAAACATTAAACAAAGATCAAGACCCTTCCTATGCTGTCCATCAAGGTTTTCCTTTGAATGGTCATTCTCATTTCTTGTTGCTGTAGCCATAATTTCATCTGGGTTCTTCCATTTATTTCTAGCCTTATTACCTCCTAACATGTCTCTGTTTTTAAAGTGGTGTTTTTCCTCTATTCCTACTCTTCTTCTAATGATCCTAATCAACAAACTGTGCATATCTGTAACAAGAGTAAGTCTGGAACAGAGAGCCTTTTCGAGACAAGGAAGCAGAGGAAGAGAAAAACAGGAAGTTGTGGCTTTGTTTTGTAGGTATTTAGAGAGCAAATATTTCCCCTTCTCTACTTAAAATGACTTCTGTTGGGAAAGGAAGTAGTGGCGTTTTAACGTACAACAGCAGACTTGGGAGGGAGCCAAGAACGAACTCTTCTATCAATCACATTCAACATGTAGAACTGCTTCTCAGGTTCATTGTAATACCATACCATTCAGACACCATTTAAAACTATTGCCGAGCACTGGTTTTGTCACGGACAATCACATTTTCATTTTTATGAGCAAAAACCTGCTTAGGAGGTATATTGCTTCATTGGATTCTCTGACCAACTCTGGAAAGAAACAGCCAGCTGCTGGGAAAGGCTCTCCTTGATTGGCCGTCCCCAGGCCTTAAAGAAAGGAGTCAAATTCTTCTTCACCAGATGAGAAAAGGTTTCTGCGCACAGATTCATTTCTGAGTCGTTATCATCTGGGAACTCAAACATATTTTGGTATTCAGAAAAGATTTCATTAAAGGCTTCCTATCCAAAGGCCTCTTGCAGCTATGAATCTTAAGAGAAACAGTACCAAAAATATGTATGGAAGTTTAGAATTACCCTACCGGCATTCCTTACAAAATCTTTTACTAAATTTAATTACTTATCCTTTTACAGGGTATTTTGCTTTCTTTTTTATAAGTGTAGCTACTCGACAAATTCTAAATGCCTACTGAAGAATCAGAGTAGCCCTTTAACACTGTCAGACTGTTCAACAAGCCTATATTTCTAATATTCACACAAACCCAAAAATCCAGTATTTAGAATCATAGAACAGTTAGAGTTGGAAGGGACCTTAAAGATCATCTCGTTCCAACCCTCTGCCATGGGCAGGGACACCTCCCACTAGACCAGGTTGCTCAAAGCCCCATCCAACCTGGTGTTGGACACTTCCAGGGACGGGGAATCCACAACTTCTCTGGACAACCTGTTCCAGTGTCTCACCACCCACAGAGGAAAGAATTTCTTCCTAATATGTAATCTAAATCTACCCACTTTCAGTTTAAAACTGTTATGCCTCATTTTATCACTACTCTCCCTGATAATCTGGGGCAGGGATCAAGTGGTTGCAGAAAGTGAGGAAAAGGGAAGAAGCAGCTTTGGATTAAAGGAGTCAGTTTGTACACCTGTTGCAAGCTTAATTTGCCTGCAGATTACCTGCAGGTATGTCTCCAGGCCAGTAAATACTTCCCAGTCCTTCAGCTGGGCTCCAGTCTTCTTTCTAAGCTCTAGTGTGTAAGAGAGGGCTTGTAAATTCCCTGAAACAAATGGTGAGAGACAAAAGGGAGGAGGAGGAGGAGGCCCTCCGAGCCTTATCGGGGAATGTCTCAAACACTTGCAAATACCTTGAAATGTAGCTATAGCCACAGGGTGAATAATGCAGGCCTTATGCTCAAAGAACTGATAAGGCTGACACCTGCTTACTCAGGTGGGAAAGAGTCTGGAGGAAGGAAACAGGACAGAGCTGCTTTTTGTCAGCAAGGACAAGATAACAAGAGTCTGTATAGTCCTTTGTTTCTTTGGAAGGCTGCTTAGGCCCAATGAGGCCCTTTGCCTCATTATCTGTGAAATGCATATCAAAGCTGACACCCCTGCATACGCTAATGAAGATTATTGAGATCATGCTAAACATGTATGACCTCGTCTCTCCACCCAAACAGTAGGGCGCGTCATACTGATACCATGAACATAAGAGGGGAAAATAAGCACCCGTAGAGAGATTTTTTCCCCTAGGGCGATTTTACACAGAGGAGCGCTTCTTATGAGCCAGAGATCCCCGTTGGCCAGACCAACGCTGGAACCAGGACCAGTGATCTCTTATCCCTCTCTGTCTCTCCTTCTCCATCCCTCTGTTTCTCTTTCTTTTCTCTTTTTCTTTTAAAGTTAAGTAACCCAAGGCATACCTTACTGCTTGCCATACTTTGTTTTACCATTTGCCATAATTTGTTATATACCTAACCAACTATCGTGGACCTAGTTATGACATATATTAATCACTGTGGGAATCTAATAAATGTTTTGTATGGACCTCAAGAGTTGTCTCACCTTAGTCCACGCCGTTGGGGATTTGTGAATCTGAGTCACCCTCTCTCCTGAGTGGGGTGTGACGCAGTGCAAGTGCATTGTGGGCCTTGTCTCTTAGGATGCCCAACACAGTCTCATTGACATAAACACACCAGAGGTTGCAGGTGGCTTTGGTGGTGTGAGGGGGAAACGCCCATTCAGATTGCTGCTAATTGTGGCCCAGCTCAGGAATGGCACCCCAAAAGCTATTGGCTTGGAGGGACTGCACATCTACCATCTCTGTCGCTGACTCCAAATGATGTACGACTGGGTAGCCGGCATGCATCCAGCCTGCAGGGAAGGTAAACCACAAACAATCTTGGCAATCTGTCTGGGAAAGCTCACACGATGGAATACCACACTGAGAAAAACACAATTAATGCTTACTATGTTAACTTATTCTTTGAGTTGTTTGTCATGACTGGATGCTGCTAATGATGTGCTTCCACCCCCTGTGCTGGAGTATCAAATATATCAACCACAAGCCAAAGTTTAATGTGCATATTGTATGCTCTCCTGCTCCATTTCCACTCCTTGGCACTACCCAACACAAAGAGCAAAAAAGGCCAAATGACTTTTGCCAGAGCTACAGACATTGCAGATGACTGTGCTCCCAGCTACAGGAGTAGAGAGGAGGTGTGGAAATATAATTCTGTCTGTAGAAGAATTTTCGGTTGACACTGGTGTATTCTTATTTTCAGGTCTGGCAAGGAAGATGGAATTGCCAGGAAAGTTTATAAACTTGTATAGCCACATAACTGTATGGTTTGTGTTGATGAAAATGACCCGAGCACCCTCCCCAGCTCTCGATAGAAACTTTGTAAGCTGAGTTCTGGCTCTGGAGCAAATACATGGGGGAAAACCTCGTGATAAATAGCAGACACAAATAAAGTGGAAAAATTGATTTTTTTTTTTTCCTGAAGTGCTCACAAAGAAGCAGCATATTTTCATCTTGAAGGCAGGGAACAAAAATGTTTCATTGCAAAATTTAGTGTCAGGACCCTGAGTGCACCAAAAGCCTTTAATGGCCTTAAGCAGCCCCCGATGGGGATTTCACCTACACCTCCTGTTGGTGGCCCCAGGGGCCGAATTTCAGGTCAGCCCTGGGCCCCCAGTCCCTGCCTGAGCTATGTTGTAGGTGTGCCTGTCTCCAGCTCTGTCACAGCCATGCCTGTTGGTTGGTCCCAGTTTTAGCGTCCTTACCTCCCATCACAGCTACTATAGCTGTGTTGCTATAAATGGATCGCGTCAAGGTGAAAAGCAGCTCATGAGCAGATCTTACCCTGATAGGCAGTGAGTGAGGAGGAAGGAAGCTGGGGAGGGGGATAATGTCCCCTTTTATAATAATTCACCTGCTTTCCACGCACTCTCTGAAACACTGTAATGCCCATATGGGCCAGCCGTCAGAGACTAAAGACATGGGAATCCCTGGTTCCCAGACTAGTTCTGCCCAGTTTTGCCCAATGTTTGTCATATTATTGTCCCTTTAAAGAGAAAAAAACAACTCACTCTACTATGGATAATACTGTTTGGATAACTACCTCTGTTTATCCCTTTTCACTTCCAATTACATAGAGGCTGGTTTCGGAGTCAAGATACAAATCCCACAAATATATTTTTTTATAGTGTGGACGTTTGTCTGTCCTGAAGACAAGGGTAATAAAACTTGAAAGAAAACAGCTTGGAGGCCTTGAAATGAGGCAGGATGACAGCAAGATGGGGCAAGTAAGATATTTTTATTGTAGGCAGAAATATCTAGTAGTCTCCTCCACATACACAATATTCAACCTTATAGTTTCTCATAGTGTCCACTCTCAATACAGGGATTATTCCTTTAATCTCAAAAGCAACAATAGAGATATTTGTCTTGTTTGACCTCTGCCTTCTCTAGGGGAATGGAGAAGGGCACAGAGGAGGTATGAGACCAATGTGAGATGGCCACGGTACGGAGCAGATGAAAATCAGAGGTGTGTCCATTACAGCTGCATAGGGCAGTCATTTTTCAGGGCAGAAGTGAGAGACTGTAAACTGAGAAACGAAGAAAGAGGTTTATGATAGGAGAAACTTGCGGAGAAATTGTTTAAGATTCATGACTCAGTAAGGCCAAGACAAACTTCAATGAAATGAGAATGGAAGTAAGTTCTTCTGACTGTAATGAGAAACAAAGACAAATGTTCACCTGCAGCTTAGCTGCAACAGCAGAAGCAGGAAAATGCAGACTGGCTATCCTTCTCGGACGAATATAAAGCCCAGTGCTTCTCCATGCTTTTGGACCTTAGAAAGAACCACAGGCATTATCAAGATAGAAACGCATAAGTCATATGACAGTCTTCAAGTTACAGATAAAAATCAACAGCAGCTTCAATTCTAATTCTAATAAATTAGTTTTCTGAAGTTTATACCTTTGTGCTGAATACTTCCCCATCTGACCACCACCTAATGCTGAAGCTGTTTTAAAAAGTTTGAATTCTTAATTATTTATGAGGGAATTGAGAAAATGCAAGGAAATTCCAAACTAAAGTATCAAGATAATCCTGCTCCACCCTCATGTCGTAAAAGTTACAGTTGGATAAACTTGATATCAAGGTGACCTTTCTGGTAAAATTTTATTGAAAAAAAACCCCAACAAACATTGGAATTTACGATTGTTTCTGAAAAGAATGCAGGATAATGTCCACACGTGACTTACGATTTTCTGTGTCCAAATAGAAACATTCCATAACGGTGAGGGATTTGTTTTCTTTCCAGAGAAGCTCTCCTCAGGAAAGACAAAACACCCAGCTCCACACAATGATGTCTTCAGGTGAAATGTCTTTGCACCTGAATTTGCACCTGAATTTGATGAAGAGCAGTAGTGGTCCTTCACATCAAACAACAAGGTAAATCACTTCCTCTGCAACCATTTATGGGCCATGTGCCTGGACTGCTCCCTTGTTACATAACCAAAATTCATTCATCATCTGATAAAACTGTACCCAATAGAAGATTAAATGATCAATCTGCCAACATCCATCATAAGACCAAGGTACTTCTGATTACACAGTGATCATGCAATCCCAGAAGAAAGCTGGGGAGGGAAGGAAGCAGAGAGAATTAGACTATTATTTTTGTAGATTACTCTGGTCAGCCTGATTCCATTCCACAGTTTGGGTGCTGCTGAGGAAGGAAACAGAAAAATATCCCCTACCTTTGTTTATTCCATCAATCTGAGCAGTTACAGTTGGGGAATGTCATGTCTGGAAGATTTTGAGTGGGAGCACGTATTTCCTTTCGTATATCAGAGAAGTTGTCACAGAGTTCTGCAGCTATGTTGATTAAAACCATTTCCTCAGAGCTGACTTTGATTGGGCTGTCAGCACTGACATCAGGAACCCCCTGGGAAAGCACTGGCTCAGCCATCTCCTCCTGAACAGCGCATATAGCTAGGGAGGTCCGAGCTGGAATCCTCAGCAACACTCTTGAGTCCTGTGCTAATTCCTTGAGCCAGGAGGAATGTGGTGGCTTTAGATCTTCTCTTTTTTGAGGTTTTGATGAAATTGGAAGAGGTTCTTGCGAAAGTGGTATTGTGAGAAAATCTCTTTCGGATAAGACTGGCTGACTTGATGCTGGTATGTTATCTCCTAAGACACCAACTCTAACTTTTGCAGTATTTTGTTCCCAGGGAACTCAGCAATGGCATGCTCATCAGCATTTACTGCAGCCCAGGACCATGCCTGTCCCCCAACCAGCAGACCCCCGTCCCTTGAAACAAACTCATGAATCTTCACCGCCTCATCACTGTAGGCTTTGCAGCAGTACACACTCAGGTTTTCCTTAAGATCTGTTACATTGCAAGGAATCTTCTCCTGGCTTAGGAGAGTGAAAAAGTCCTGCAGATCACCAGCAATACTGACTTGTCCTCCCTTCCCAGTATCAAGCCAACCAACGGCATTGAAGATAAAGCTTTTCATTGCTGATGCTTGAAAAAAGCCAAGGCAGAATAAACACTATATACAGGAAATTCAAAGAGCACTTTCTCCTTACCACGTTGACTAGCCCAGTGCCAGGCCTGGCCGCCAACAAGCAGCCCTCCTCCCCCCTTTACAAAGCCAACCAAGTCTTTCGCCTGTGTGCTGTCATAGGCCTCCATACAGTACACCCCCAGGGAGGGGCTGAGCTCTGCCCCAGCCTCTACTTTAGTGCCAGCCCTGAGCAGCAGCTGGGAGAGGGAATCCAAATGAGGATGGACCCCAACCAGGGCCTCAGGGGAAGGCTTGAGCCACTCCACAGCATTTCTGAGGAACTGGGAAAACTTGGAGTCCTTCAAGATTCCCTCATGGGAAACAACCACCATCCAGCCCTTCCCATAACAAGATGCTACAATTAGCACTTGCCCATTGATGCTCACCAGCACTGGAAAAGCTTCATCTCTAATAAGCAACAGCTGACATGTATGATAGTTTGTTGTGAACCCAAATGAATTAACATCTTTCACCAGGGAGGCACAGGCTGCTGTGGAATCCATCTGATATACCTCTTGTTAAAGAGGACTGGAAGACGAAGAAAGGGAAGCCCTTTTCAGATTAGAAGCTGTGTTTGAAATGTTTAGCTGATATGAGCTACCAAAATACATACCAGCTATGCTGTTCTACAGTCACAGGAGGAACCTGTATCCACGAGTGATGCACAAATACATAACCCAGCAGTAAGGTGAGCGAGGAAAACATTACAGGAATGATGAAACCTTGCATAGCTGCTAGTCACACAACAACCTCAACAGACATGTTAGGAAATGTACATTGAAGATATAATTCCAGGTAAGCCTTTCCATATTCTTCTGCTTATGAGTGTTTGAATTGGAATGAAGCTGCTTTACAACACTAACATGCCTGGAGTTGCAGAAGAAAAATCCAAATAGTTTTTTTAATTAGATAATATGTAGACTTCAGACTACCAGGTCTAGCCATAAGCCATTATGTTTCCATGGCTCAATTCTAAGAGGAAGTCTTACCTCTCAAGGAGGCAAAGGCCTTCAGTTATCTCTAAGAGTGTAGAGTTCAGTGTTCATCCCACTGACAGAGCTGGAATCAGCGGTGCTCAGGCAATTGTACACCTGCTCTCAGAGTGTGTTGCACTCCATGAAAGCTGTATAGACTTAAAGGAACATACTCGATATACAGAGTAAAGAATTTATCATTAGTCTCGTTACTGCCTTGACAGGGTAATTACAATACAGCAAAAATATTGATCCAGTTAAAATGATACTAACATATACAATACAAATTACTCAATTATTGCTAAATCCCAATAATGATACAGTTAAAACTGATATACATAGGCTCTTCTGTATATAATCATTTCCCAAGTGTTGGGTCCTGATGTTCGGTCTTGCTAGTCTTTTTTCAGAAGAGACAGTTTGCAGCGAGCCATCAATATCCTGAGTTCTTTGCTGGGAGGAAATCAATGGAGCAAAGGAGAGGGGAGTTCTTCTTCCTTCATCTTAGGTCCTCTTGGAGTTACTTTTACACTTCTTAAACAACCTGTGTTCTTACTGGCCCATGGATCAGTGACGTAATGACTACTTAGCAATGGTAGACCTCTACCGTATCTGATAAATATGCAGAATCAGTGTTAAGCTATAGGAGATATCCCTCCTGACTCTTTCCTGACACTTATAAATTTCTGAAGTTATATCTAAACGAGACCTGAGGCCACTCAAAACAGTTACTGCTGAATCTTGAGCTGTTAAATTAGTACAAGGCCTGTGGCTTGCCTCTAGCAGTAGCAACAATGCGTTTACTGGGTAAAAAAGAGAAGATCAAACTCCTTCTAGAACATTATGTATGGAGTGCTGAAGAATTAGACAGACCCATGCTTTTGCAAGGCTGTGTATTTAGGGGGACATCTTCTGGCATAAAGGGTGGTCTCATTGCCTCCCCACCCATCTACCTAACCATTAGGATAGATAATTGTGTCCATTCATGACGAGCATATCTCCTCTGGGGCTATGCTGTGTAGAAGGTTCCATGTATCTCCACCTGTCCAGAGAGGGAAACTAACCAGCAGTGTAAAGCTGCGTTAACAGAATTTTTTTTAATCTGATCCTGCACCAGGTGCCACCTTCTTACATATGGTGACCTAAGCAATACACTGGGTGCCTTCCTGTATCAGCAAGGTGACAGGGCAGAGACCAAGAGATATGATCCATGGGGAGAAGAAACAGGGTGCATATACCCCAGGCTGGAGTGAATGGAAACTCTAGCCATTTAATATTTGCTCCTCACAACCTCCGTGAAGTGACTAGCTGATCTAAATCCATTTCCCTAGGAGTCGAGAACACGTTGTCAAAATAGTCACCACGTATGGTTTTCTGCTGGCAGTTTCAGCTGAATGTCAGGGTCCTGAGTCCACCAAAAATCCTTAATGGCCAATATCACTTGGGGCCTTCACCCACGTCCCCTGCCCACGGGCCCAGGGGCTTCATTTTGGCTCAGCCCTGAGCCTTCAGATATTGTTGGTGTGCCTGTCTCTGGCCCTGCTTCCTGGATGGCTCTCAGAAATTTGTTGTAGGTAGATTTTCTCCAGGATGGGCCCCGCAGGCATAAGTCGTATTTTGTCTTCTGTCCTGCCTCTGACCCTGTCTCCTTTTGCTCCTGGCTGGACTCCCGGGGTGGACTCTGGACCTGGCTCATCCCATGCCTTGCCTGCGACTGTTCAAGGACTCTGCTACCAGCACCCTGCTCTGCCTGTGGCATTCAGACCCTGTGGGACCATACCCAGTCCACAAGGGCACTGCCTGTGCTGCCATCACCCTCAGCTCCAAGCTCACTTTCTCTTAGGAGCAGCTGTCCCTTGCTGCTCCATCACACCGAGAAGCCAAAGCCTGACAGTCCCATGGAGCCCCCCCAGCCTCCTCGCTCTCCTCAGCAAAGCTCTCCTCTGGGGCACTCAGCAAATGGCAGGTGGTAGACTGTAGTTCATTCAAGGGACAGTGACCTAGGCCTGAAAGTCACAAGACAGTGATTTTCATCCTCGCCTGGCTGTGGCTAAATCATTTTATCTTTGAAATCTCTTTCATTTGCTTAACTAGACTGTAGCCTGTGGGGAAAGGTACCATTTTTTTCTGCGTGTTTGCACAGCACTGAGCACAACAAGGCTCTCGCCCTCGCAAGACCCTGGTGGCCTAAAAAGAATAATGGTAGTAAAAGGCTGTCAACTCCTAGGCTGAACCTCTTTGATTAGGTAAATGCTTTTGCTTTCTTGACTATTCAGGCAGGTGGCTTTGGTGAACACTGAAATATCTAGTACCTTTTTTTTTTAAGGTTGAGGTAACCTTTGTTTTACTTTCTATGTTCAGACGAGGCCCTGCATGAACTGTCAAACCAAAGAATATATGATTCATGACAAACCAGATCTCCTAATTCCTCACTGAGATCACCCACTTAAGGTTTTTTCCTTTCCTCCGTTTGCTCTGGTCAAACTACAGATGCTGCTGAGCCTTCCTTGGTGTTCTTAGAGCAGAAAAAGGCAAAAACCGGCCACTGAAGGCAGAGCAGCTTTACACCCACATGCATGCTGGGTGAGAAAGGCCCCACCTCAGTAATGCAAACAGACTTGGAATAAGCAGTGTCTTTGGCAGTGAAGTTGGACAAGCTATCCAGAATAGAAGGACTAGAGAAAAAGGGCATGTAGAGACCATAAATGTCAGAGGTAGCTTGCTGTGGAGACTCTTATCTCCCTCCCCATCCCCTGTCAGAACAGTGCACTCTTAGCCACGTGCAACGAGGAAGCCTGTGAGGGTAGAAGGTGGTACCCACACACTATGGGGCCATGTCTGAACTTTGATTTACAGACACAGCCATGTGCTTCACTTGGGAGGAAACCAGTAGGAGGATGCTTCAGTTGGAATTTGGTCTGACATGCAAAATAATCTGTTACGGTTTAAGCCACCTCTCACCAGGTGTCTTATACTACATAGATGACATTGTCCCCTGCAACAGGGGTCAAGCGTTTCCCCTCAGACCATAGAAGTTTGGTAGGTTCCCGACTTACTCATGTCTCCTTCCACAGCCCAATTACAGCCATGTCCCTCCCCTCTGAAGCTGCTGCTATGTTACACATCCTTGAACCTCTCCTCTATGTGAGCATTCTGGGACATCACAAAGCACAGCTAAAAATATACATCTCCATTGACAGAGGTCTCTAAGTTTCTTCCTCTCTTCTACAATATTAACATAAATGAAATTGTTCTCCGGTACTTCCACACTGTTTCTCCACTGCGTATTTTAATCCATCTTGGATGGTATTGAGGTGCTGTGGGAATTTCAGGGAGTTCTGTTTCAAAACCAAATTTGTTGGGTGTGTGGAAAAATGCTTCTTTACAAGGTAGCTTAAGATTGATACCTTGGCTACAGGTAAATCATTGTGGGATAATTTCCTCTCTCTCACAGTCACATGTATATGTTTATTTCAAACCATGGGACATTCAAATACACTAATTAATCCCACATTGGTCATAGGACTGCTTTTGGACTCGTCTAATCCTTGGAGTTTGAAGCTGGATCCCAGTTTAGATGTTGTACATCCCACACATACTTTTAACATTCTGCAGAAGCAGCAGCAGCAGCTTCTGGCTGATTCTGTGCCTGGCTTTGTATTTTCCCATTTGAGAAATGGCAGTAGGTCATGCACCCCGGCTCTGTAGACTTTCAGGTACATTTTTCAACCCACTACCATGAGCTGGACCATATTCATAGAATCACAGAATCATAAAATGGTTTGGGTAGGAAAGGGACCTTAAAGATCATCTAGTTCCAACCCCCCTGCCATGGGCAGGGACACCTCCCACTAGACCAGGTTGCTCAGAGCCCCATCCAACCTGGTGTTGAACACCTCCAGGGATGGGGCATCCACAACTTCCCTGGGCAACCTGTTCCAGTGTTTAATCGCCCTCAATGTAAAGAATTTCTTCTTGATATCTGATCTAAATCTACCATCTTTCAGTTTAAAACCATTACCGCTCATCCTATTCACTATACAGGCCCTGGTAAAAAGTCTTTCTCTGTCTTGTTTACAAGCCCCCTTTATATACTGAAAGGCTGCAACAGGGTCTCCACAGAGCCTTCTCTTCTCCAGGCTCAACAACCCCAACTCTCTCAGCCTGTCCTCACAGCAGAGCTGCTCCAGCCCCCTGATCATCTTCGTGGCCCTCCTCTGGACTTGCTCCAACAGGTCCATGTCTTTCCTGTGCTGAGGACTCCAGAGCTGGACGCAGTACTCCAGGTGGGGTACTTTCTCACGAGAGAAGAGTAGAGGGGCAGTATGACCTCACTCGACTTGCTGGCCACGCTGCTTCTGATGCAGCCCAGGATGCTGTTGGTTTTCTGGGCTGTGAGTGCGCATTGCTTGATCATGTTGAGCTTCTCATCCACCAACACCCACAAGTCCTTCTCCGCAGGCCTGCTCTCAATCCATTCCCTGCCCAGCCTGTATTTGTGCTTGGGATTGCCCTCACCCATCTGCAGGACCTTGCACTTGGCCTTGTTGAACTTCATGAAATGTACACGGGCCCCCTTCTCAAAGCCTGTCCAGGTCCCTCTGCAGGGCATCCCTTCCCTCCAGTGTGTTGACTGCTCCACACAGCTTGGTGTCATCGGCAAACATGCTGAGGGTGCACTCAATCCCACCATCCATGTCATGAACAAAGATGTTAAATAGCACTGGTCCCAGAACTGACCCCTGAGGAACACCACTCGTCACTGGTTTCTGCTTGGACATCGACCCATTGACCGCAATTCTTTGAGTGTGACCATCCAGCCAGTTCCTTATCCACCAACTGGTCCATCCATCAAATCCCTGTCTCTGCAATTTAGAGACCAGGATATTATGCGGAACAGTGGCAAATGCTTTGCACAAGTCCAGGTAGATGACATCTGTTGCTCTCCCCTTATCCACCAACGCTGTAACCCCGTTATACTAGGTCACCAAATTTGTCAGGCATGACTTGCCCTTAGTGAAGCCATGTTGGCTGTCACCGATCTCCTCCTTATTTTCCATGTGCCTTAGCAGAGTTTCCAGGAGGATCTGCTCCATGATCTTGTCAGGCACAGAGGTGAAACTGACCGCCTGATGGCCTGTAGTTCCCTGGGTCTTCCTTTTTCCCCTTTTTGAAAACGGGGGTTATGTTTCCCCTTTTCCATTCAGTGGGAACTTCACCAGGCTGACACGACTTTTCAAATATAATGGAAAGTGGTTTAGCAACTTCATCCCCCAGTTTCCTCAGGACCTGCGGATGGATTTCACCTGGTCCCAGTTCTGCCTGGGTTTATTTACAGCCAATTTCACAAGGCCATATCCCTAGCCAGTACCAAATACTGTGCACCTGCCAAGCCCTCTCGGTGATATCCAACACTGCTCTGCTATACATCTTGGGCATCCTGTTTATCTTTGGGCCTTCCACTGCTTATGGGTCATTTCAACCACATGTCAGCTTCCTATCTGAAGGCTGGAGCATAGCCATAGTTTGTCCACATCAGTGCACACATCAGTTCTGCACCTGAGCTTACAGAATTGCATTACAGAATTGCATTCTGTGCTCCTGATTACGGATCACAGGGTCACCAAACTTTGTATTTCAGTTTTATCTTGTGTGGAGGTTCTTGACATCACTCATTTATGGGAGAAGAGTGATGTATCCAGTCCCATCAAAGTCGACACCCCAAGCAATTCCCAAAGAAATAATCAAGATAGCAGTGTACTGAGCTCAAGGGCAGTGATACTGAACCTCCTTAGGACTCGCAGAAGAAATAGGTCCAAAGATCCAAGTAGCTGATGTACATGTTAGCCACACGGATGAATCACATAATGGGAGAGCTCAGGCCAACGTTCTATCAGCTTTGTACCTCCTGGGCTCTTATTTCACCACCTTCTTTTACCCCACATAGTGGCCATGCAGGACAAAGTCCAGGCTTCTGGTTTGCAAGCACTTGTGCTCTCAGCCAGACACCAAAATTCTTTTGCATTTTTCCCTTACCAAGGGCTTCTCAGTATAAATAATTACCAGCTGTTCTTCCTCTTCTATCCCGGCACAGAGCCTATGTAAAATATTGGCAATGCGGGAGCTAATCCAATGCTACACAGTGGGGACAATTTTTACTGTAGAGGCAAATGCAGAAAGGAACAGCTATTGATTAATTTATGTAGTCCAGGGTTTCAGCAATGTCTCCCACTTCTACCCCTTTTTAAGGTGGGTCCAAAAAGGGAAGGTAGGCAAACATTGTGTACAAGAAAGATAATATCAGATACTTAAGAATGCAATTTGTTTTAGCCACTACTGAAGTCTCATCTAAATTGTGGATTTTTGGATTACAGTTTCATGAAAGCCCACAGATTTTAAGCAATGTAAACTCTCAAAAGGCATGTCATGTCACCCAAGCTGTACTGTACTGTTTCTTTTTCAAAGAAGAACAGAGGCCATTTACCAGAATTAAGTCTCTATACTCTGCACAATTCTGTTTATTTTGGAGGGCATGGTTCGCAGATGCTCCCAAAAGGCAACTTAAGCCTAAAACCAATGTTTTAATTGGGTATGATGATTACAGGATAAGTAAGGAAGCTCTCTCAGAACAGGCCAAACATCCGCAGTCCCCTGTGGCCGTTCTGTGATGAACCCTTGTCAGTGTGCCTGTTTCTGTCTCACCCTGCACAGGCTTTAGCCAGGCTACCGCTTGCACTTGTGAACTCCTACAGAGCTCTGTGCTATGGCAACTCCTGACGAGCAGCCTCCAACTCATGACAGTTTAAAGCTGGCTCAGTTTGCATAAGCTGCAGATCTACCAGTAGACCTAGACATATCTCCATCCCACAGAGCCAGCACCTTTGCCACAGCCTGCATATCCGATGTAGTGCTTTGCCTCTGAAACACTGCCGCGAAGGACCTTTTCTTCAGTGCATCAGTGATCAGAACAGTTTCTTCTCAGATGTATGATTTTTTTCCTGAAATCACAGTCATAATAAAGTTCCCACCTTGAAGGTCCTACATCTGCATGGTTGAATCTGGATTACCATGGTGGAGAACAAGCAACAATTAATGAAAATAACCCAGATCTATACATTTCCCTACAGGGTGTTAAATACCAAGTATGCCTGATCTGAAAACATCCACATATCTTGAATTAAGCCATGGTATACTTCATGGAAAGAAGCCACCAATATCTTCATAATGAAAGATCACAGTTTACACTTCAATGGCTATTTCCTATCTACTAAAGTACATTTCTACACACATAGTAAAATCTTACACACATTATACTTCATGATGAAGTCACTTATTTTCACTTCTCTCTGCTGTCAACTTACTAAAAGAATTTCGTGTTTCATACTAAGGCAGACAAATTCAATGAGTTTTATCCTGGGAGGAAAAAAGCATCTTAGATGACACAATTCAAAACTATGATTGGGCACACGTAGAAAGTCTCATAATTCCTACATTGAGCGAAGTGGTTTTGATGGAAAAAATGGGGATCTGAGGTAATACATGCAATAGAAAAAACTTATTACAAAAATAAACCTGTAATGCTTGCAATATATTTAACTTGCATTATAATGCTTGATATTCTCTAGTTCCACATAGCAGTTCCCTTTTTATCCTAAATATACTTTTAAAATAATAAAATAGAGAAGGCACACAGCCCCAGAGAACAGTCACTTTGACCATTTGATTGATAAAAAGAGACTGCGTTTAACAGAACGATTCAGGGGGAAATACAGAGTATGTTAAAAAGGTCAGAAGCAAATGATGGTGGACAGTGAGCAGAGCGAATGGACAAAGCAAAATTCCACATAACTGTAGTACAAAGAACAGCAAAGAGCAAGATGAAAAAGGGGAATGGCATTTTATAACTGGCTGACTGAATTGGTTCAGCTTCTGTTCTGACCGGAAAACTACTTAATGCTCTCTGTATAGCGGACCTCCATTGATTTCAGAGGATTTAGAATCAGGCACAGTGTTATTGCTGTTGTTTTGTTCAAATATGTGAATGAACCAAACAAATAGTGTTAAAAATAACGCTTGCTCTCCAATAATGCTTAATCTCCAACAGTGTCTCTTTGGGCTTAACTGAAGGCTGCTCACTCAAAGGTGAGAGCTGTAACTTGCAAACAGAAAATGCCTATGGACTTTATTAAAAGTTGTTGATAAGTTTTTTAAAGGCAACCCTGTAAGTCTCTCACTGGCTCCTCCCTTCACTATCCTGCATTTGTATCACAGGGCAGGTGGCCCTGAAGGTGAGAACTTCTCTAAAAAGGGACCACTGCGTGATGCAGTGTTTACACCAAACAGAATTGTTTCAAAAAATATTGTGCAAAAGGAACTGTATTTCTTCAAAGAACAGAGCCATTCCTGTATTCCAGAAGAGTTTTATTTTAGGGAATGCTATGGCCCATTCAAACTTCAGTTCACTCACATAGCTTGCACTCTCCCACAGTTCCATCTGACTGTCCAAAATCTATTCACATGCAACAGGCTTCTTTTCTTTCTTGTGTAGCCTTAGCCTATCAAGTATTAAATCATTCAGCAAGTTTTTTTATCCCACTCCTAACACCACAGAACTTCCTGGACCCCTAATACCCCACTGCTCTGCAATGGAAATCCAGCTTCTGCTCAGCTCTGGGAGTAACCAACTCATATTGCATGTTTTCAAGCGCCACTTTCAGTCATTCATCCTCTCCAGCCATCATTCCCCATTCTCCTGTACATTCAGCTTTCCTATTATTGGCATGGCTATACTATGCAAGATTGAATCAGAAGAGTCCTCAGGTCCCCAAGAAAGGCGCACGTAGCACTGAACACCTGAGGAAAGGGATCAAAAATTCATATATGTCACTGCCATACCACAGAGTTCACTTCCTTCCATGCTAGGGTGATGATTCATCTAACCAACCTTAGAGGAAAAATAGAGACTTGCAAAGGGTAAACCCTCTGCACTGCCTTAGGGGATGAAGTACCTTCTGCAGTGCCTGCTTCTCTGCATGGGCCCTAAAGGAAGCCTTGGGTAAGCAGCTCAGATTGAGATGGCTCACTTTTGGAGGCCTAAACGAGGGCAAACAAATTTCATTTTAGCTATGCTTGATTTATGGATTACTCCCTACAGCTACTACCCGAGAATCAAAGGCTAAAGTAATCAATACAAATAGCACAAACTTCTCTAGCTGTCTAACTAAATTTTGAGAAATCAAAATGAGCAGAACCTGTTATTAAATCAGGAGCTTATTCAATGCCAAAGTTCTTTACTACCAACAAAAGAAAAAGTCATGTTTGAAAAAAATTTGATTCTAGCCAGAAAGCTTATATAGAAGTAGTTAATAAAATTGACAGAATCATTGGCATTTTATTTCACGTTTGCTCTTGAAGTGGTATTGTGCCTCTGTGTGTTTCTCCAAGTGTCTTAGCAAATCTGACACTTCACCTACAGGTGAAATCACCATTAAGCCTTATAATTAAAGGAATGTCTTTTTCAGATCTTTGTTGGGCTTCTAGCTCTCTACTAGCAGAAGGGAGTATAGCAGGCAACTTTCCACTAAAAGCAAGCTGACTGTAAAAATGAAGGCACTAAGTCTATATATAATTCACCTCACCAATGAACCCATTCATTCTTAGTTTATCAGAGCATGAAAATCTTCTGTTTCTGGTTTTATTTTTGTTAAGGTGAATGTGGCCTCATAATCTATTTTTTTTCCACTTCAGCTCCTGCTGAGATCAGTCTCGTGTGTCCCACGATTTTCCCAGGCTGCCTGCTGCTTTGTGACTGCTGCTTGAACTTCATTTTTCACAGAAATTACTAAATGTTTCCTGTGTTACTTTGCAGTCTGTCTCTATGAGAGGCTTGAGATGTGTGACCCTGCAAACCTCATGAAGTTCAACAAGGCCAAGGCCCTGTAGATGGTTTGGGCAATCCCAAGCACAAATACAGGCTGGGCGGAGAATGGATTGAGAGCAGCCCAGAAGAGAAGGACTTGGGGGTGTTGGTGGATGAGAAGCTCAATATGACCCAGCAATGTGTGCTCACAGCCCCAAAGCAAACCACATCCTGGGCTGCATCAAAAGCAGCATGGCCAGCAGGTCGAGGGAGGTGATTCTGCCCCTCTCCTCCACTCTCGTGAGACCCCATCTGGAGTATTGCATCCAGCTCTGGGCCCCCTATATAAGGAGGACATGGACCTCTTGGAGTGAGTCCAGAGGAGGGTCACGAAGATGAGTAGAGGGCTGGAGCACCTCTGTTGTGAAGCCAGGCTGAGAGACTTGGGGTTGTTGAGCCCGGAGAAGAGAAGGCTCTGGGGAGACCTTATAGCGGTCTTCCAGTACCTAAAGGGGGCCTACAGGAAAGATGGGGAGGGACTCTATCAGGGAGTTTAGCGATAGGACGAGCAGTAATGGTTTTAAACTGAAAGAGGGCAGATTTAGATTAGATATTAGGAAGAAATTCTTTACTCTGAGGGTAGTGAGACACTGGAACAGGTTGCCCAGAGAAGCTGTGGAAGCTCCATTCCTGCAAGTGTTCAAGGCCAGGCTGGATGGGGCTTTGAGCAACCTGGTCCAGTGGAAGGTGTCCCTGCCCATGGCAGGAGGATTGGAACTAAGGTCCCTTCCAACTCTAACCTTTTTATAATTCTGTGATAACATTTTCTTGTTTTATTGCTACAATCTCAACTTGGCCTATCTGCCAATCTCTTCTCTGTGCTATGTTGCTTTTTTTTAAAAATTTTATGGAGAACAGACATCATTCTGTGGGTGACATTAATTTGAGTTAGTCCAATTTTGCATTTCTTTACTATGCATGCCTAAACATTTCAGGCTGCCTTTAGAGCCGGTGTAAATAAATTGTAGCTTCTCCACTGGAATCCCTATGGTTGGGGGATCATCCTACCTCAGAATCCAATCATCACCATTTGTTTTGGTTTTTTTTTTCTCTTACATATTTCAAGATCCATTTTGTTGTGCTATTCATGAAACAGGAATAGCTCCTGCCATGCTTGGGTAACACATCTGATAGTATTTTGAGCATTTTTTTAACGTACATGAATTCAACTCTTACTCATAAACTCATTAGGGGTGAAATCTGCTTCTGTAGGTAGGATCAGGTCTAAATCTTTATACTGTGTACATTTTCTTCTGAATCTTCAAACCAGGACCAAACCAGTACTGAAACACTGTCTAAACTATGATTAGCCTTTGCATTTATTTTATTGGAAGAACAACTCATACTAGTAGTGAATAAGAATGGAAAGAAGATTTGAAATACAAGGCAAAATATTAGCCCAATGAATCACAGAGAAATCAGAACCATGTCTGAGCCAGAACAAGAATGAAAAGCTGCTGTAACAAATCTTTGGGTCACACTTATTTAGGCTTTTTTTACTGGGCACAGAGACGTGAAAGTAGGACCACACACACAACCTGCAAGTCCACAATAATTGTTTTATTTATTGCTGATATACAAAGAATGGGTTAGGACTAGTACGCTATTAGGCTAAGCATTAACATGCTTGCCAGCTCTGTATAGTCACCAGTGTACTGTGCGAGCCAAGCAATCATGAATGAGGTGGCAGAAAGATTTAACTTCTGTTACTCCTTGGAAAAGGCTGGTCCTCTGTGCTGATAAACTGCTCTCTTCCTCCTCTCTGCTCCTTCATGGTGTCGTGTCAGTGCCTATTTTTTTAACCTTTGGTGAGTCCACCAGTTAAACCATTACCGACTACAATCAAGTCACCTCTTTGTTTCCACTCTCCAATCTTACATGGCATGTATCTTGCTGTCAGGCTATGGGAAGAGTGACAGCTACAACTTTTAACTGACTTTTACTCACATAAAGCTGGGCGTCACACACTAATGCAATGTAGGAAGAAGTCTACAGCATTTCAGTATCAGCTATGTACTATATAAGTTGTATATAAGCATTATAAGGTCACATTCATGACAATAGGTATGGAAGTTCTGCATACTTAGAGTGATTAAAGGCGAGGGATTTTAGGGTAATCAAAACCACAGTGAAAGATCTCACATTACTGATATTATAACCAAAGGATACAACATTGTGGAGGCTACTATTTGCTTTACAGACCCATATTCTATTGGTATTATCCTTGAGACCACTCCACCCTGAAAATTTCCATTTTATCAGAGAAAGGTTCTGCAGGAACTAAATCTACTCAGAATTACATTCCTCCTGAGGTGAAGAACCCAGAACAAAGCTCATTCGTTATTTAACCCTTCAGAAGATGGCTTAGATGGTTGCTGAGCTGCACGCAAGTTTCTGCTGAATTTCTGTTGGGGTTGACCTCCATTGACAGTAGAAAGCTAAAGAATTTAGATTAAAGCTAAGCACCCAATGAGCTCTCATGCAGCACACAAGGAGAAAAAGATAGGCCATAGCTAGTCTGAGAATCAAGGTTTAGATATTTTTCCTTCATGGTCTATAGGATCTCATTGGGTCCTGTTCCCAGCTGGGTAAAGAGGACAGTTCCACAGACAGCTCTTTCTTAATAGGCCAACCCCAGGCAGTAAAAAAAGGAGCCAGGTTCTTATTCACCTGCTGAGAAAACTTCTGTGCCCACAAGTTCATCTTAGAAGGGTTGTCTTTTGGGATGGTGGACATTTTCTGGTAGTCAGAGAAGAGGTGGATGAAGGGGTCCCAACCAAACCCTTCCTGCAACTGATGGAGAAGAATACAGTGTAAAAACAAGGAAATTCTCATTTCACTAGCATTATTCCTGTGCTACAAGCAGTAGAAAATTCCATAGGTTTCTGCAGTGTCTTTTAGAATGAATGTAAAGTTAGATGAAGGCATCCAACTTTCAGGCTTCAGAGCATAACCTACAGCACTAGAGTACGGAAAAATACACCTTCCCATTACACTGGCCTGCCAAAACAAACGGAGACGAAAGATGCATTGGAAGCAGCTAGAAATATCAGCAATCAACTGTACAAGCTGCTGATCTGGGTGAAAGAAAGCTTCTGGTGCAGTGAAAAAGCACCAAAGAGGACACTGACAGAGAACGTGGAAAGAAGGAGCACAGGAGATCAAGGAGTAATCAGGAAACAGGAAGGAGAGACCGTGAACAGGGCATGCTTTGGCTAGGAATAAGAACAAAAGGGATTCAGGCAGAAAAACTGCTATTGCATGAGAAAAGAGTTTACAGTAAGAGAGAGGGGAAAGCTATGTTGTTGCTCAAGACGAAGTTAGTAAGAAAATCAATGTGGAACAACAGCATGACAGGATGGAGAATGTCTACTCAATGTCCATAGTTCCTTACCAAGCCATGACCTACATCTCACTTTCTGATACTAAATAGATTGACACTAAATTGCATTCCACAAATCCTCCATCATGCTGGAACAGCTAAGCAGGAGACAGCACTTCTACATTAGGCAGAACAAACAGGCAGGTTCTCTCTCTCTGATAATCCCCTATTCATATGGAAACTCCTGGTGCTGAGACTAGCTATGGACTAGGCAGTATGTTTTTGTGAGAAGGTTGGAGAGCCATGAGCGGGCTGTCTGGAAGGTGGGAGATGAAGTGGTCCAGTCTTGTGCCAGATCAAAAGCGCTAAGCCAACTTATACTGGAGGAGGCTCCACACCGTTAGGTTATGTCTGAACTGCAGAACGCATCCCAGACAATTCACAACTCCTTGTCACAACATGTCCACAGTGCAAACTGTCTGTTCCATCCCCCGCCACCAGTTTTCTATGGGAAGAAAACACAGGTACTTGTAGGGGTGAATTGTGGCACATCCTGGACAACTGGGGGAACCAGTGCCTTGGAACATGCTGCAAGTGCTTCTTTTTCCTAGTCTAGACAGAACCTGAGAGGTCTCTGACTTTACTCCAAAGCAAGCAGTGAGGAGGTGGACACAGAACAGTACAGACAGGAGTTTTGTTGTTCCATTTAAACCTGCAAGTCTCTTAGGCCAATTAACTGATTTTCTAATTGCTTTATACTCTTTTTTTGCAAAATACATGTTACAGGCTCTAGTGACCACTCTGGAGAGGTAAATAGGTATCCAGGCTGAACTAGAGAGATGGTATGCTCCATCAGGCAACGGCAAGACCAGAGGACACCATGCTGCCAGGCAAGTGTAAGAACCATACAGGAGCTGGACCTAAAAAGGCCTCAAGATCAATGCTGAAGCCTTCCTGGATTGAAGGAATGTAAAAAGCATCTAAATGGCAGCCAAATATGGGGCTCAAAGGAATGTAGACACCATTCCATAGAAAAAAAAAATATAGCTGTAATAGGGACTGTATATAGACAGAATTGTCATTCATGTCACATTTATCCCAGCAGTCCTGTCAGTAGTCAGACAGGAGATAGGAGACCCCAGCCTATGGGGTGTGGGTGAGGCAGTGGCGAAACTGGTAAGGTGGCGTGGGGAAAATTTTCAGTTCCCTGGTTGAAACTGTTCCACTCTATGTAACTATTTTGATATTCGTTGCACCAGAGAAAACAGAGGTTGACTCCTCAGCTTGATGATTCAGGCAGTCCTCTGGGATGTGGAATAATCAGGATCAATACTCCTCCAATAAATATTTTATTGTTCGCACAAGATGTGAGGACGCCTAGACAAGGGGGCTGAGGGATACTCCCAACAGTCAGTAGCTTAAGTCATCATAATGGACATTCGCCTTTAAAGTCCCCAGTTAAAATCACGTTTAGTGCTCCCTCTGTTAGACTACTAGTTGCTGCAGGGATTAAGGGAAAGGCGGAAGGGAAAAATCTCTCCCTCATGCTTTCCAAAAGAATGCACTTTAATCTAGCACAGGGTTCATGATTGAGAGTCTTGACCACAGCGAGGGATCCAGCTACACGTGCAGGAGGATAAGCTGAATCGTCCCCTTGCCACTTGATGGACTATACTGGTTCCACCCAGTGCCTCGGCTGATAGGAACACCCTGCTCTTTGCTATGTTATGGAAAGAGAAGCCTAGTCATGTAACTCACCAGGGTACTGCTAGAAGCCTGGTTCTTCTAGACACTTTACAATGCCAAGATGTTTTTTTAGGCCAACTAGCCCAGTGTCCCACAGAAAATCTGCAGCAGATTAAAGAGCTGTGCCCAAATTTGATCATACTTTTCCCACGCTGCATAACAAGAAGCAGGTACTGTTTCTCTCCTAGGGAAAAAGATTTGTATATTCAACTAAGCTCTCTCCTGAGTGGCTAAGCCCAAGTCTGGCAAAGGAAGGTTTGCAGGAGACACCAGCAACAGATGCTCTACCTATACAGATACAGTGCTTCCTGGACCAGAGATGAACCCAGATTGTAAGCAAACACTTACAAGGCATGACAGCTACAGTCACCAGGCTGCGGACATCCTTCTGACACAGGCTTCACTGACTGCACTAAGAATACACCCGCTTTTCCCAGTTACCTGCAGGTATGTCTCCAGAGCAGTCCACACCTCCCAGTCCTTTAGTTGAGCGCCTTTCTTCAGATACTCTCTTATCCTTTTCTCCCGATGCTGTGGTCTAAGTGCCGTATGCGCCTGCTGCCTGGGAATCCCCAGCACCTTCTCATGAACATAAACAGACCAGAGGTTGCAGGTGGCCTCTGTGGTATGAGGGGGAAACTCCCAGGCTTTCTGCTGTTGATTGTGTCCCAGCTCATGGACAGGACCCCAAAGACCAGTAGTTTGCATGTGCTTCACGTCTAACATCTCCTTCACTGAATCTAGGTGACCCATGATGGGGTAGCCAGCATGCATCCAGCCTGCAGGAAGGACAGGTACCAACATATAAGTGCTCACTCCAGTGCCCCTTGGACATAAATGACTGTATTTTTTTTTCATTTCTCTATTGCCTTTCCTCCATCTCACAAACCACACTGTATTACCATGAATGACAATTTTTTCCCTTTGTGAGATCAGGAAATACTACAAGTTTCACCCTAACAAATAGTCAAATAAGCAATGTAAAGGTAGTACTGAACTCTCAGTTAAGCACAGTTTCACCTGCTTTCCCTTATTATACATAAGCATACACTCATGGTTGGACTGAGCCCGAGAATTTAGGATGACGGAAAAAGCCTGACCATTGACCAGAATACACCTGAACTCTCACAAACTGAGCACAGTTAAGGCCCACCCAAACATGCAATAATGTGATTCAACATCCTGGCAGAGCTTCAGTCTTCCTATGTAGAGTGTAGACTCTGCAGGTCTGCACTCCAGTAGTCAGCAACGTGGATGAGACACATGGAAGTCACAGTTTGTCATGCTTAAGTGCTGCAAAGCTTGTCAGGCTTAAGCCAGTTCTAAACCTCACAGGATAGCTATACTATAAACAACTTCCCAGCATCATGCTAGGCATGAATCTTGCACCGCAAGGAATTTTACTCGTGTCTCCTTGGTGTCTTCATCCCTGATTTGTCCTCCTTCTCAAAGATTCACAAAGCTTCATGGAAGAGTCACTCCTCAAACTCAAACTATTGTAGGAGGGGATAAGCAGCCCTTTACACTCACTATATAGAGAGCCTACACAGCTGTCTTTGGACACTAAGCTTGTAGACTACCCAAGCTGGAGAACATCAATGGCAACCCCCTTCCTGCAGGAACTATTCAAGATCTTGAGCTCCCTCTTTTTTAATAAAGGTGATGCATGCATTTAGCAGTCACTGGCACCCAAAAAGTTCAGGTCCAGGAATGTAAGTGAAACCATTTAGTCCACCCAAAACTGAAGGGAATTTTGTGTCTGCAGACTACAATCTTTTCAACTGGCATTTGCTCAGGATAGCAGAACTTAACGCTCCCAAGATATGCAACAAATTCTTTCCATGTGGCTTAGCAAAGGACATCAGGGCTCATGCCAAGTCCTTGTCTCATTGTGGGATGATGAATGTAACCAGTCTATTTGGAAAAACAACTGAACAAAACTCATATTGCAAAGTTCCACGTTTACCATCTAATGTGACTCTAGATCAAATGCACTCAGTTCACAACTTGAAAAGCTGGGGCGGGGGAGCATCAGCTGCAAAACTACAAACTCATAGGCTTTGACAGTGATATTGGTTCTGCTTCTTCCCCGGAGGTGTTCAAGGCCAGGCTGGATGGGGCTTTGAGCAACCTGGTCTAGTGGGAAGTGTCCCTGCCTATGGCAGGGGGATTGGAACTAGATGATCTTCAAGGTCTCTTCCAACCTAAATCATTCTATGGTTCTATGATTCTCCATTGCCATCACCTCAGGCACGTGTCTTTCCAGGCTAAGCTTTGCCCACAATAATCTTTGTGCAGCCCTTCTCCAGCAGGTAGGCAAACACAGGTTTAACAGCTGTCACTGAATGCATGAGAACAGTCCTGTGGCTGAGGCAGGGAAAAAACAGAAATCGGGTCGCCATCTCTCAGCTGTACTGACTGCAGTGCATTCAGGAGGGAGAATGAGTAACTACATGTGAGTCAAAGCCACTGCAGTCAGCAGCTCTGCTTCTTAACATGCCCAGGCAGCAGAACAGCTAAGTGAGACACCACCAGTTTTGAGAGCAGGGAAGCATCTGAAGGGGTCAATATATTTTTTTAAGCCCCACCTTACCATGTCTCCATCCTGATGGAGTAGCTCACAATTATGGAAGGGTCACAGTCATTTGACACCTTACATATGTTCCCAGTCTGGTTTTAGCAAAATAGCCTTGAAGGAACAGACATTGCTGCTAGAGGCCACTTGTCTCTTAGCCCCTTCAGAAGGCCATATGGCAATGTACCTACCACATGAGATCTGGACATCTGTTACAATCCTCTCTGGCCTTGGGAATTTTGTTGGTATGGCTGCCAATTTGCTTATTGCCACCATGATCTCATTCCACAGCATCAGCAGCGGCTGTGGGTTCTCCATGTGGCGGATGCTGTCAGATGGCACCGTCAGGATGAGATTCTCAACAGCGAGTTCTGCCCAGGGAGCAGGGTAGTGCCGGATACAGGTCTTCCACTGGCTTTCACAGGTCTCCCCTACATTGACAACACAGGAAATCAGTTAAGCACAGCTCTGACTTTTGAGCGCGCTGCTAGACGTCAAACTGGAGAAACAGATCACAGTCGGGAAATTATCTTGGAAAACAGTATGCGTTAGTTGTGTGACTGGGGGTAGTGGCTGTTAACTAGTTAATCCTCATCCTGGGCTTGGAAAATCTCCTCAGGCTCTTTCATGGACGGAAGACAGACAGGAGAGGACTGGCATATACCAGAGCAGTAACATATCAAGAACGGATACCCATTTTCCATCTGAGAACAAGAAGCACCAGGTTTCTCCAGCGTCCTTTGATGATCTCATTTCTTCCTCTCCAGCAGAGATTTGCTATTTCATACAACAACCCTGGTTTTGTTTAGTTTGACAGAAGAGCAAGAAGAAGTTGTATACAGGAAGAGAAGAGAAACCGACAGAAACCACGGGAAATGCGGCAGAGATTTACTGTAGGGACTGGAGATGGCCATATGGGGGCACAGTAAAGCAGGCAGAGCGCAAGGCAAGCTCTGTTGTGGCAGAGGTCAGCCGGTCTCCCTCCGACACAGCAGTTTCCATCGGAAATGACAACTCCAACCGCAAGAAATGTCGTTTTGGACAAATCCTGCCCATTTAGTGACAACTCCCTCGTCTAACTCCTGCCATGTAGCAGGCACAGAGTGACTAAGTGACTTACCCAGAATCCCAGTGGACAACAAAGCAAGGAAACTAAATCTGGGTATTCCCAAACCCAGCCATTTCTAAGACATTCCTTTCAGTCACAGAAATAGCAGCATCTGTGAGCAGCACTAAGGAGAAAGGCACAAAGGTAAACAAACCTACCAAGCTTGAAGAAAGGAGCTCTGACTGCCCCTTCTACCGTGATGGGCACTTTCCCCAGGACGCTGCTTGCTGGTACTACAATGTAAATGAGGCCACCCCAGAGGCAGGAAATAGACTGTTTCTGGCAGGCAATATCACAGGTGCGTACTACCACTGGGGCCCGCTTCAGCTCTGTGGCGTGAGAGAGGTCATCCGTGTGACACCCAATCTGCACCTGCCAAACAGAAGGGTAGGAACAGCTGGTCAAAGGGCTCTGAGTGCAACCTGGCACACCGACCTGGCAGATTGACTGCAACACCCAGAGTCATCTGCCGCAACACTGTCCTTCCAGGGCACGAACACAGAAGCAGCCTTCTGACTCCAGCCTAGTTCAAGCTTTCAGCTTGTAGTGACCGGAAGCAGAAAGTACAATGAAAAAAAGCTAGTGAAGTGCAGTGCTATCCCTGTCTCAGACGGTCTTACAGCAATACTCCCATTATTACTGGGTCAACTACATCCTTCACTAACAGTTCAGGGTACTGCAGTTGTTTCTTTCACTGCACTGTACTTGCATTGATCATTCCTTCACCCTTCACCAGCATCAGTCACATCCCATAACATGTGAGTTGGAAAGATGTGACTACTGCTGGCTTCTTTAATTGTGTCTCTTCCTTGGTCCTCATCCAGTAAAAAAAACAGCATGTGGCTGCAGGATCAGACAGAAACACCTGAGTTAACTTTACATTTCAGCTACACAGAGCTCACTGCAAAAAATATCCAAGCAGGTAAGCATTTATCTGCTTTGCACTTTGCAGAGAACAGGATCCCAAGGAACTAAGTTCTATCTGATCTGAATATATCCACATGAGCAACGGTGACAGCACTGTGGAAGTACCTTGTGAGAGATCTGGAGAGACAGAACTAAGTTTGGTGCATAGAAGGGCCCAAATACTTATCTTGGGCATGAAAATCACCTTGATCAGTTCTCTCTGCACGATTAAAAAAAACAAATAAAGCCGCCTTCAGGCAGCAGCTATAATCAATTATCCTGCCAGCGCATAAAAATAAGAGGAATGCAACAGAAGAGAGCAGGAAATGTGAAAAATTATGACAATGCATTGAAAGTGCCACAGGGTGGCAGCAGTAGGAAAGGACTGAAAAGGCAGCAAAACCAATGAGAAAAGCCTTCTTGCAAGCTATTTCTGAGGGCTCATCTGACAAATACATCAGTGTAAAGAGAAGGCAAACTACAGACAGCTTACCTTCAGACCAGCACTGACCACCAGGCAAGGGAATGTTACAACTGCTGTGTGCCCTTCAGGGAGGTAGAGTCCCGTACTCCTCCAGGCTGTCTTACCTAAAAGGTATGAGAATGCAGTCCTCAACAGTTAGGCGCTTCAGCCTGATGTTACAGATTCTGGAGATTTTAAGCTGCAATAGAACAATATTCCATCCTTTTCTTTTCCCTTGTCTACAGTCGCAGAACTGTCTCATGTTTTACCCAACCTGTCAGAAATATATTTTTAAAGCAATAGGGTGACAGCGTGAACAAGATCGTCACACCAGTAGCAAGCAAACCCACCCAAATTTGAACTTCTGGAAATGCCAAGCTTAAATGTTTTTACTAGTATCCTTTAAAAATAAGAAGAAGAAAAAAGAAAGAAACCAAACCCCCAACATCTCCTCCTCTCCTCAGATCCTCTTACCCTAAAGCCCTCATAAGAGGTGCATACTGTGGTGGTGTTAAACACCATTGAAGTTGTAATGGTCATAAAACATTTCCTAAATAACAGACTAACAGTAACATTACATTTTTCCTTACTGATTGGTCCAGCACAAGTTGGATCCTGCATGAGTTCCCATTTCTAGCTCACTGAATTTATAAGAAAGCCTAAAAGGACTGTCCTATGCTAGGTGTAACTGTAAGATGGGTACTCCACCACACCACTACAATTCAGCGTGTTTCTAGACAGCCTTCCCATGGAAATGCAAGTCTCCTCTGCCTAGATCTCTGTAAACACTTGCGATAGACAGTGCAAAACTGATCCATCTCTACTGTACTGATGAGGCAAAATACACTCCCGAGTTCTGACATAAAGTTTACTCAAGCATATTTCAACACAAACAGCAAAGTCCTAAAAAGAGCTGAACTGTCATAAAGCACCCTACTTATAACCTTTCCTGTCCTCCAAGAAAGGAGGACCAGTTTTGTCAAGCAAAACCTAATCCAAGGAAAAATGCAAATTAGACCATATCACAATGTTTCACCAATTCATCTCAGTTTTGCTGAATTTGCATCACAGGCAGTTTTGAAAGGGCGTTCAGGGTTTGCCACCATTTCTTTCTTTTTTGTTTATGTGAAATGACACAAATTCTCAGTATTTCTGGTCAAACAAAATACTGCATTTGATCCAATACATTCAGTTCAGCCAACCCTAACAATTTTCCCCTTTTGTCCTGATTCATTACTGTTAAAACCAGATATTCCACACCTTTTCTCTCTGCATAGCCTCTGCACTCAGACACTGCCACTCCAGAACAATCTCCTACATCTCATTAGGACAGTTTGCAAACAACGCCTCTCAACCATATTCCAACACCAAAAAAAATAATTAATCTGTCCAGGGGATAATACCTTACTAGTGGAATATAACCTAGAGTTTAAACATATCATTTGTGAACAGGAATCTCAGCAAGGTTGTATAGATAGGCCTTGGCCTAAGCTCAGACTAATCATTCAGGGTGTAGAATACCTTGGCTTCAGTGATGGTGTCAGCCCACAAGGTTCTGACCGTGCTTCCAGCCTCTTCTCTTCACCCCCAAAACCAGAACCTCACTCCATCGACTATGCTGACACAACAAGCTGTGAAAACATGCTACAACTCAGGCTGAAATTATCTAGATACAGGATAAACCTTTTGTTCCTAACTCCTACCTCTTCATAGGATGGCCCCACGGACAGCTGGCACAACTATGGCAACAACAACCTGCAGTGTAGAGCCCGGAGTTTCTCAAGCAGGTTTTCATGCCCAAGCCATTGTGCTGTGCAAGTACCCTAAGGTGCCTCTTTTAGGTGGTTCTTCTCCCCAGAGTGCCCGTGTGTGTATAGCGAGGGAGCAGGACTTTCACAGGGTGTTTCAGAGAGCTGAAATCAGGGCTGGCCACAAATGAAGCCCGTCTGCCACTACACAGAGGTCAGTCTCCTCACAAGCTCACTGTGAAATTGCACTTCTGTCCCCATGTTCAGACACACACAGACACACGTGCACTGAGGATGGGCACCCCACTGATCCCAGCAACAGGATTCCTCAAGAGGAAGGGAGATACACTCCTCACCTGGGTTTGTGCCATCAATTTCCACAGTGATGGGAAGGGCACAGACCCCAGCAGCAGATTTCTGCACTAGGGCTGTACTGTCCGTCATGGTGAGGGACAGCTGGGTCGCCATGCAGAGAAGGAATGCCTCTTTGGAGTTGCTCTTGACAGGGCAGTGCCTGCTGACCTGTGGGATCCCGCTTCTCTGAAGCACTTTGGTCAGGATGCGGTGGAGCGAGGCATATGCAGGGCACTCGTGGGCTGGGATGTGCAGAAAGGCAGTGCAGTCTTCTGCTAACCTTTGCAGCCAGTCCTTCAAGGGGGCCTTGAGCTCCTCATGCTTGTCTACGTGCCCTTTGAAAAGAGAGAGCGCCTTGCGGAAGTGGTAGTGCTCCCCAGGCCCCACAGGCGGGTGCTTAGCTGCCTGGACGCTCTGCCCCAGGATGCTCAGCCCAAAGCGGTTGAGGATTTTGTTGCCAGGATATTTTGCCACAGCAGCTTTGCCGCGGTTCTGGGAAGCCCAGTACCAGGCCTGGCCTCCGATCAGTAGGCCACCTCCCTCTGCCACGAAAGCATGAACCCTCTCCGCCTCTGCGTTGCCGTAAGAAGAGCAGCAGTACACGCTGATGTCGCATGTCAGCGGTGACACCTGCGACTTCACCTCTTCCTGAGAGAGAAGGCTACACAGTTTCTTCAGGCTGGCATTCACACCCACCAGCCCCTTTCTCCCAGCATCCAGCCAGCGGACAGCATTGACCAGGAATCTGGCCAGCTTTGGGGAGAACAGTTGGCCCTCGTGGGTTGCCACCACAACACGGCCTCGGCCATAGCGTGCTGCAGCTAAGAGGCAGCGGTGCGAGCTGTCCAGGCAGAGTGGGAAGGAGAGTACACCGTGCACCAGCAAGATGGAGGGTACGCCCCCTGTTACCAAATCCAGCTCCGACACACCATGCAGGAGAAACTCAGCATCAAGGCCGAGGTTGGCCTCGTGCCTGCAAAACCAAAAGAGGTCCAGGTTAGCCCTCGTCCCAGAATCCTTTCCTCAAAAGGCCACCTTGTCCACCCCTGCCTCTTCTTCCTCCCTCACCCTAGTAAATCATGTTGCCAGTTCTTCCAGTTAAAAAAATAAATCCATCAGTGCCTCATTTTTCTTCTTTTAAACCCTCAGTTTTTGCAGCCAAGCAACTTGTACGAATCTCAGAACTCATTTAAAAAAAAGGGGAGAAGAAAGAAGAGGTCAAAAGGAAGTTTCTAGACCTCTGACTTTGAAGAGCAGCTTGAAAATCTAAATGCATTGCAGAAACTCGAGAATCAGACGACCTTTCATATTTTTTAAACTGCAGGTTTAAACTGCAAATGATGTGGGAATCGACACATCTCCTGTAACAGAAACTTTCTCCATTTATCCCACCCTCGTCATCATCAACTAGGCAAGCCCAAAAGATTTCTCTGTGTCTTCTCCCAGCCTCTGCCACCACTGAGAACTGAAGAAAGCACAGCTAGGCCAGATGGACAGGCAGACACATAGCTAGACAAATAATGAGTTACTAGAAGATGAGTCAAGGCCCACACATAGTCATCACGTTACCACTAGTTGGTCTCAACAATATAATGAGATTATACTGTGCAAGGCTCTCTTATCTCTGCTATTTCCATATAACTCCCATACATCACTACAGAGAAACACATGTTGAATTACTCTCATTTGCTTTGTTGACACTTTCTCCTGGTTCTGTGAAGCACAGTTTTCTTCCAACACCTAAAAATAATCTGGATTATGTGGCCATTGCAGCCAACTCAGTAAGAATAAATGATGCTGCCCTTCTACATGCCCATAGGACAGGAATTAAATCTGCAGCTCTCCTTTGGTTATTACTTTACTGAGCCCCTTTGTCACACAGAGTATAGGCCCAGGCATATTGCACAGCACCTGCCTTAGAGTGCACTCTGATTCTCTGTGGGTTCAGCAAAGGCCAGCAGGAAGGCCCAAGTGCACAGAGCTGTTGTGTTGCATGGAAATTAGGTGTCTAAATTTCTCTGGGGCTCTGGATCCAATCAAAACCACCAGAAAAGCACCCTAAACAAGGTGTAATTGACTATTAGTTACCATTTAAACTCTTGTTAATTGCTATGTAAGTTTTCTGTCCTCAGTTCTCCACCTCTGTCACTCTTCCATGCACCACATAGAGGCAGAATCTAGTTGGAGGCCAGTAACAAGTGGTGTCCCTCAGGGGTCAGTACTGGGTCCAGTCCTGTTCAATATATTCATCAATGACCTGGATGAAGGGATAGAGTATACCATCAGCAATTTGCTGATGATACAAAACTGGGAGGGGTGGCTGACATGCCGAAAAGCTGTGCCGCCATACAGCGTGACCTGGACACACTGGAGAGTTAGGCAGAGAGGAACCTAATGAAATTCAGCAAGGGCAAGTGTAGGGTACTGCATCTGGGGAGGAATAACCCCATGCATCAGTACAGGTTGGGGGCTGACCTCCTGGAGAGCAGCGGTGTTGAAAGGGACCTGGGAGTCCTGGTGGACAACAGGATGACCATGAGCCAGCAATGTGCCCTGGTGGCCAAGAAGGCCAATGGCATCCTGGGGTGCATCAAGAAGACAGTGTGGCCAGCAGGTCGAAGGTCATCCTCCCCCTCTACTCCGCCCTGGTGAGGCCGCATCTGGAGCACTGTGTCCAGTTCTGGGCTTCCCGGTTCAAGAAGGACAGGGAACTGCTGGAGAGGGTCCAGCAAAGGGATACAAAGATGGTTAGGGGATTGGAGCATCACTCATGAGGAAAGGCTCAGGGACTTGGGGCTTTTTAGTCTAGAGAAAAGAAGACTGAGGGGGGATCTTATCAATACTTATAAATACTTAAAGGGAGGGTGCCAGGTGGATGGGAACAGTCTTTTTTCAGTGGTGCCCAGTGATAGGACAAGAGGTAACGGGCACAAACTTGAACGTAGGAGGTTCCATCTTACATGAGGAGGAACTTCTTTACTTTGAGGGTGGCAGAGCACTGGAACAGGCTGCCCAGAGAGGTTGTGGAGTCTCCCACACACTGGAGACATTCAAAACCCACCTGGATGCCGTCCTGTGTAACCTGCTGTAGCTGACCCTGCTGTGGCAGGGGGGTTAGACTATATGATCTCTAGAGGTCCCTTCCAACCCTGACGATTCTGTGATGCTGTGAAATTGAAGCTGCCACGCAGAGGAAGCCTAGCGACACTCATGCTTCTTGGAGAACCCGCTGTGCCTTGTGTAACTCAGCAGAAAGTGGGGTGAGGCACACCCTGGCACACTCGCTGACAAGGGGAGGTGGAAGAGGACAGCAGAGCAATGCCCAGGACTGCTGCCTGGTCTGCTGTGCAATACGAGTCATACCAGCCCTCAGTTTTACACCTGCTTCTCCAGGACCCAAGGGGCCACACTGGAATCCCAAATGAACTAGGAGAACCAAGACTTCCTGCCCACAGCTGAGAAGGGAGGTGGCACCCAGGCCACCCTCTCAGCTCTGCACCAGCCCCTGGGTTTCACCTGCAGAAAGTGAATTTCTGCAAGTAACAGGCTAAACAGGTTTAGCAGCTGCCAGCCAGAGCCTGGCTCAGAGGTCTGGTCTGGCACTCCGTCTCCAACCTGGTTTTCAACTGTGGGAAAGTTGCTCTGAACATACACATGCCTGGGGAGAGGGAAAGGCGTTACTCCTCCCGTCCCTGTCCCCGTGTTGCTGTGTGTGCACACTTGGTCAGACTGCTCTAAAAGATGGCTCCCCTCGTTTCCTTTCCCTTGAATGAATTCCACAGGCCTGGCCCAGCTGCCCTGCAAGCAGTCAAAGGCACCATTCTTTCCGATTGCAAACAGCAGGAAGGTCCCCCTTAAATTGGAAGACAACAGTTGCATCCCATCCTGGCTATTAAAGAACCAGCATTTGCCATCACCCTTGTCTCTCACCTCAAGAATCTTCTATAAACACCTCACATGCATAACCTCATCAGCTGTTTAAATAGAGAACAGTTCAGATACTCACGGCACAATTAAGGGGATCTTGGAAATTTTCTTGGCGACTTTGAAGATGCCTTTCTCCGCAGCATTTCCTGTGAAGTACACGCCAGCCACGCTGGTCACCTGGTTCCCAGGAAATTCAAACAGCACCTTCTCCTTACCATGTTGACTAGCCCAGTGCCAGGCCTGGCCGCCAACAAGCAGCCCTCCTCCCCCCTTTACAAAGCCAACCAAGTCTTTCACCTGTGTGCTGTCATAGGCCTCCATACAGTACACCCCCAGGGAGGGGCTGAGCTCTGCCCCAGCCTCTACTTTAGTGCCAGCCCTGAGCAGCAGCTGGGAGAGGGAATCCAAATGAGGATGGACCCCAACCAGGGCCTCAGGGGAAGGCTTGAGCCACTCCACAGCATTTCTGAGGAACTGGGAAAACTTGGAGTCCTTCAAGATTCCCTCATGGGAAACAACCACCATCCGGCCCTTCCCATACTGCGAAACGGCGATCAGAACCTGCTTCTTAGAGTTCACAAGCACGGGGTAGGCATCTTCTCCAACAAGTAGCAGCTCACAAGGAACAAAACTGCCAGTGAAGTCCCATGGCCCAACACCATCCACCAACAGCTCATAGGTAGCAGAGGGTTTCATCTCCAGGTCGCTCTTACCTGGTGGAGAGAAGACCAACGTTCGTTACATTATGGCTCAGCAACAAAGCTGTGACAATTCTGTGGGGTCACTTCTGGGTTGTCTGCTAAGAACTCCAAACAAATGGGAAACATTTGCTGGAAGCAGCTTTGTGGACACAACTTTTTCAGTGATTTGGGATTTTTTTTGTTTGCTTGTTTGGCTTTGTTATCACACTATTTACCGTTTAAACAGAAGTGACAAAGCTATGAAGATGACGGAGGAAAAGAGAGTGACTATTTCAACAAATTCTGCCATGAATCATGGAGGAGAATGGGGAAATAAAGGTATTCACTTTCCCATTAACAATTTATTTGAAGAGAGAGAGTGCCAGAGGCTCCAGGAAGTCTACTAGGAACTTGCCCAGTAGAGGTGGTTTACATGGAAATAGCCAGAAATTGAAAAGACCTTATCAACGCAACACATGGCATAATTCAAATATGCATTTCACATTGTTCTTCATAATTGGATACATAGAGAACTACACACAGTTGCTGCAAGATGATATTCCACAGTTGTACTTTTCTACCTCCATTTAGGCACTACGAGCCCCTGCTTATATTACCTCTTGCATTAAGAGGTGCTGTGAGGGGGAGAGTCAGCAGAAATGATGAAGACAACCAGCTCCGCTGGAATAACTGTCAGTGTAAGTCACATAGTGCCTAGCAGAGCGGGTCTGGGCACAGGTGATTAGTGCCCTAGTTCCCCGATCCAAACCGCCAAGTAATCCCAAGGAAATAATTTCTCTTTTCTGTAGCTTTGTTTCACCTGTTTTCCCACCTATGGAGTAAGGAGAGTGGTACTGACCGCAACTGCCAAGCCCTCTGAGGTCTATGGATGACATGTGCTCTATTTAGGCTCCGCGAGCTTGAAAGTTTGGCAAAATTATCTTCTGCTGAGCTGCAGCTGCTGTGACTGTGCAAACAGGAAGGCTTTGAGGTAGAAAGTATGACCTAGTCCCACCCAGTTCCCGTCATTCAGGATTCACAAGGCTGACTTGGAGCACAATGCCTACGGCAAAGGAAGGAGCTGCTGTGGGTTGGGCCCGGTCCTTTCCCTGGCAGCATCTCGTGCCAACATGGAGTGGTGTTCTCTGGTCTTCAGATGCATTTCGTACTTGGCTATCCTCAGAGCAAATCCTTGGTATGCAAACACAGGAAAATTGAGAAATCCTGGAGAAACTTCATTCTTGATTTGCATTTCTTTGTCACAAGCCCCAAGGTACTCAGAAACAGCAACCTGATCAAGAAGGACAGTATCGTTCTCATTGCCTATCCTCTGGACCTGCCTGGAAGCTCCCGTTTTTGACCCAAACTCTTGCGAGACTCCACTGTTGGTTTACATATGATTTCTGAGTTGATGTTGCCGATTAACGTAGGATAAAAACTACATTGCCCAGGAATTTAGTGCTTGTTTGCTGGCTTAGTCTGAATCCCAGCTTTGTTTCCCTGGGTTTGAATAAGCCCTACATTTAACGGCAAATACAAGATCTAAGTGATTTAGGTCATTTGCCAGGAATCATGGAACCAGGTAGTGACACAGCTGGGGAAAACACTGAAGTTTTTTTTTCTGGTGGCTTCTGTGGATTTCATATTAACATACCAATGTACGCACCTATCTACTGATACACTGACCATAGTGGAAAGGAGAGGAAAATCAGGTGGATAGTTTAGCAACTTGTACTCTACCTGAGGACTACCCCACAGGACTAGGTTTGAAGTAAATTCAGTAAAAAAAAACCCTTACTTCTTAACCCCCACCCTTCTTCTTATCACAGGATTTGGAAGGATTTGGAAGGTAACATAAGGAAGCTAAGAGGCATTTTGGATCCCTGGAAGTATGGGTGCTTCTTGCGCTTATCCAGAAAAAGGAGCAGCTGTCTCGGGAAGGATTTTAACTCTTAACTGAATGCAATTATCACCATATAACAGGATTCCCAATTTCGATATAATCACAAGTTCTCCCTTACCATTGTATTAACCATTTCAGTGTGGAGGGAAGGAAGGAAGTGTACTCATTAGACCCAAAGCAGACATAACTGCAGGCAAACTCCTCTTTCCAGAGACAGAAGGGAGAAGACACAGCAGAGACAGAAAACAGCTACGTCTAACAAGAATTGCAGGAAGCTGCAGAAGACAGAGCTGTATGTCTGTCGTGTCAACTAAGAGGAAACAGCAACTAGCTCTGGGCATATGCAGCGCTAAAAGAAAGATCTTGGCTCCTAGCTGCCTCCCTTCTTAATATGGAAATGCAAATTCTCCGCGTCAGTGTCTGGAACAAGTTAAAGGCTCTCAATTTCTTGTCTTACCTCCTGCCCATTCCACCTCCCAGCTCCAGACAGTTCCCACTCCCCATAGAGTTGAGAATATTCAGAGTAGGTATTGGAGCATACATTTATAAATCCTGTCAGATGACTAACTCTCTCCTAGCCTTTCTTCTGTCTCCGGAAAAGGGACAAAAACACAATGGGAAGGTATCACGGCTTCATTAAATGCAGACTTAAGATTCCATCATCTGCGGTCCAGAAGCCATCACACTGAGGCAAAAGGGATGTGTTACAAAGGAAGGAGTCCACTCAGGAAGAATCTCTCTGGGAGGCGGTGACGTGGGGGGCTCTAAGGGTGAATAAGGGAACAGACTTTGTGTGTCAAGTGCTCGGTCACTCTGGGGGGAGTCCTTAAATGTCCCCGTAAAGCCTGTGAGGATCTCTGTGAGTAAAAAGTCTGGGACTGTGCAATATCTGAGATGAGCACGACAAAAGGCACAGGACAGCCACTGGGGTGGATCACTTGTTAAGAACACAGGCAGCTTAAGTGAGCGAGAGAGACACAATTCCTAGGGATTTGGCTGCTCTTCCTAAGTATGGGGGACCTTTGGGCTTCTCAGTCTTTCCTCTCTTTCAGATTTACAGTCTCGCTGTTTGCACAGCAACCACGCACCAACTATGCTGCAAAGTCTGTAGGCAATAAAGAATTGGTGGGCTCTTGCTTCTTAACATGTTTATCAACAAAATGAGCAAGGAGAGGAATGCTGACATTTGGCATTTGCTGAAGAGACCAAAGTACTTATATTCATTATGTCTGTTCCTTATCAACAAGGTTTTAAACTGAAAGAAGGTAGATTTAGATTGGATATAAGGAAGGAATCTTTTTTATGATGAAGGTAGCGAGACACTGGGAATGGATTACCCAGAGAAGCTGTGGATGCCCCATCAGTGGAAGTGTTCAAAGTCAGGTTGGACAGGGTTTTGAGTAACCTTACCTACTACAAGATACCCCAGCAGGGCAGGAGGGTTGGACTAGGTGATCATTGAAGGTCCCTTCCAACCCAAACCATTCTAATTCTGTGATTCTATGACTCGCGTGCTGTGTAGCACAAATGCAAATTTAACATACATAGAAACTACAAGTGTACTTCAAAGCAGTACTATGGCATATTCTTATGAAGAAAGCCAGTGTCTACACTGCAAGAATAAGTGAGCTGTAGAGCTCGCTTAAGCATACAGGTGAGAACCTGGGCTGACGTTAGGGCAGTAACGTGCTCAGGCTCTGCCCTGCTGGAGGATCAGCAACTTGGTCTTAGCTGGTGTGTGCTCACATATGAACAACATCCAGGGTAGCTGTGAGGCTGGACCACTTGAGAATGGGCTCAAATTTATGTTAACCTGAAGATGGAGACAATGACTGTCAGGACTGAATATCTCCAGTATGTTCTGCATGCTTCTCCACCCTGTTCAACACCTGTGAAAGCTCAAGGTGGGGTAGGCTAAAGCAGAAACCCATGAAATTTAAAGATCAAGCAATGCGCAAGAAGAATGATGAGACGCAGCGATACATTGAGGTGCAATGGATTGCATGCAAAAGAGAATACAACACTTAAACTTGGACGGCAACCTTTTTTAGAGAACTGCTCAAAACTATGGCAAAAGAAGGCACCTAGCGGAGATGACAGAATCATAGAATATTTAGAGTTGGAACGGACCTGTAAGGATCATTGAGTCTAACTCCCTGCTCCTCACAGGACTACCTAAAACTAAACCATATGACCAAGAAAGTTATCCAGATGTTCCTTGAACTCCGACAGGCTTATTGCCGTGACCACTTCCCTGACGGAGTGGGGCGTCTTCCAGTGACCGACAACCCTCTCAGTGTGGTCCTACCTTTTCCTAATGTCCAAGCTGACTTCCTGTGAGGCAGCTGGAGAAGTGGGACAAAGTGGGAGGCAGGCAAGCAAGAAAGCTTACAGGGGAAAGACAAAGTTGGAAAACATACATAAAAAAAGCCTTTCTAATGTTACATAACGAAAGTCAAAGAAACAAAGCTAAATACATCAAAAGGAAATGGAGACAGAAAATAAGTAGATTAGGTTGCAAAATTACTGACAACTCAAAAATTACAAAGAAAAGCTAGATCCACCAAGAGCAACATCACAAAACACTCCAATAGCGCATACCTTCCAAAGGTGGCTGTTGATAAAGCCAGGTGGGGAAAAAATGTAATCCATACAAATTGACAGAATCAGATTATCAAAGCCACTTTAGGTCAAGAAAGCAATTACCAAAGGAAGGTACTGTATTTATATGCATTTTTTTTTATAATTACAGTGTTAAGAGTTATTAGAAAACAGACTGAAAACCAATAAAAACTAAAAAAACAAAACATTTTTAGTAAAAGTCCAGCAGCATCAATCAGGCAATTACCATCTGTAATTACTGTTACTGGCGTTATTTTCATACAGCACTTCACAGCAGTAGATTACAAAGCACTACAATTTCCAAGCCTAGTAAAATGCTGGTCTGTTTTAAGGAAAAAAAAACAGGAAATGCCCATCCTTTCTGGTGGTATTAACATACACACATAAGGGTATACTCACTGGCTAACAGGATGCATAGAAATAGAAAACCTGAATGTTTAATTATACATCTGTCCAGCAATCTTAATTGCTTTTAAAGGTAAGGCAAGGAAAGAACAAAATGAAAGCACCTGATGACATCTGCCTGGGTATTTTAAAATCATTTTGCATTTGGAAAGGTAATTAACATCTTAATTAAAATGAATTTTACTAACTTCCTATGAACTGAAAGCAGGCTCATGGGCTACGACCAGTATAGGGATACACTGAATCGGAAGAGATGTCTATACAAAAAAGTGCTGTTTAGTCTTTTAAAAAATCTACAGCTGTGATCTAAAAAGGACAGCACATATCACATAAATGAAATTACCAAATAATAGAAAGTAATGTGCCGAAGACAGGAGAAGAAAGCACAATCCTACTAAAAATAATTTTTAAAAAACAAGAACTTACCGAAATGCAAGTCCTGCAGCCTGTAGTTTTAGAGAAGTGTTGACATCTGTTGATGAACAAGGAGAAGAGCAGCTCAGAAACCTGCATGAACGGCGGATACAAGCCCTTTTCCAATTCTGCGCTGGAGGCGTGGCGTCTCATTTGCATGCCTTCTATACAACAGCTCAGACCACGTCCCTTTAAATGTTGCTAGGTTTTAAAGCAGGGGATGAGTGTAACACCACTGTTTTTATTTGAAAAGAAATAGAGAAGAGGTCTAGTGCCCTTTGCATGTGGGCCATGTCAATCTACTATAGTCTGCGCTGATGTGGCAAAGGATAAGGAAAACCAACAACTTTATCTCTTCTAAACTAAAAGGACAGCACAGGACTTGTTTTACTATGTATGTACTGCTGGGGAGCAAGAGAAAGCAGAGGTACTGGGACAGATCACTGAAGCTGAAGATGAAGAACAGGCAGGGTGTAACTCAGGTGGTGGGCAGCAGCTGACATCCTTAATGGCCTATCACACATGTGTCACACAAACTGTTAGACTGATGAAGGTTTGTGCCCTACTGTAGACTTTAAGGGTAGCACTGCTTATTGCAACAAAAAAAAAATGTGCAATTCACATAAAGTGAACATTACTTCCTCCTTATCATGCACCATTATATTTTATAATGCAACAAGCAGCAGTATTACAAGCTACCCCTGATCTTTTAAATCATATTCTTTTCGAACTCAGTCTAAGTGTGACACACCAACAAAGAAGCATCCGGGGTTTCTTTCAGATTCTGAGACTAACCAAGCAATCATTCAGAAGAAATGTATGCCAAGTAAAAAAAAGTAACAAGTTTACTTAGTTCTTTGTTACTGCAGCTAGATAGAAGTTTACTGCTGTTTCAGCGCCTGTTCAAAATCAGGGCCATGTTTCAAATAACATGGGTGGACAAATTATTGCTCTCACCCATGTCTTGTGAGCTATCTCTCCAGTATTAGTTTCCCTAGGAACGCCCTCACCACAGTGGAGCCGCACTGGGTCAAATTGTGTCTTCCGTGGCAGTTGGCACCGCGGCCGTCCCTGCTGATGGCTGGGCTGTCGGTCCTCCTGCCAGCTGGCAGTGAGTTCAAGTCAGCACACAGTGCATGGCTTCTGTCTCTATTCCTTTCTTATGCCCCGTGCTCAGTCCTTTCAAGCCAATCAAGTGTGCACCCAGTGCTTGTGATAGCTTGCGTTCAGTTCTGTGTTCCAAATGCAAATGAATATTCAGGGTTGCTCCCTTTTTGGTTAATCTGTTTGCTGTTATCTCATATTGTCATCTTTGAGCTTGTACAGACCTGCATTCCTCACTTCTTATCCCATTTGTGTAAGTCTCTGGTGCCAGCTTGATCCACACAACAATGGAAGGGAACCTCTAGGCCACAACCCATCATGGCAAGGCTTTGGTCAACCTATACAGTGCAGTGATTTGAGCCATGACATACCCAGGAAGTCGACCCTTCAACAGCACCCCAAAGGTCCTTCTTGATGGGCTAGGCCACACTGAGCCCTGCCCTTACCTGTCCAGCACCTGTCAATAAAGCTACAGCTAAGCTGTGTTGCCCTAAACCATCTTTTATGTTTTATGTCCAAACCTTGTTATCTCTAGCAAGTCTTTATATAAACCTATCCATAAATCTAGCACGTTGCAGACCAGCTTTAGATAGGCTGGGAGATGCTCTGGCAGACTGTACCAGACTTGCTGCAATTAGTTGCTTTTCAGGATGTTTTACTGCCCAGGCTATTCTCTGTTATTTTAGGCAATCATCTCACTTGTCTTTCACGCTGCCTGAAAGCTATTGCCAAAATTTTCATTTTCACCTCTCTTAAGTGTACCCATCAAGTTCAAGTTTTGTATTATGCCTGCCTTGCTTAGTTTTGTCTTTACTTGCAAAATTGTCTCTACCATTTATCTTCTAAATCACAGAATGGTCAGGGTTGGAAGGGACCTCTGGAGATCATCTAAGTCCAACCCCCCTGCCACAGCAGGGACACCTACAGCAGGTGAAAAATAGGCCTGACATGACATTAAGGCTCCTTTCCAATGCTGTGGAAACATAAACATGCCTTAAAATAGGCTTAAAATGAGGCTTAATAGACAGACTCTTCTGACATGCCTTCCACCCATATATACCTTAGCGAAAGCATTATGGCATTGACATCACCCAAAACACTGCCTTTTTTCTACTGTCTCTGCCCCCTTTTCCATAAAGCACTCCACATACAGCCCCCTTTCAACTTTTGTCTCTTGCACCCTAAGGAAGGCCCTTAAACAATATCTAAGCAGTCTTTGAAAAGTTACTGAAGGACATAGCCTGCAGTGCTGGATTTAAATTACTTATGTACAAGTTTGGACTGCTATGCTGAAAACAGGTGAATGGCTGAAAATATATGATATATATAATACCTGTAAGAGGTATCCACTAAAAGTTCTCCTTTCCTTTTTACTACTAATCACTTTCCTAAACTTGGTTCTAACATGTTTGGCAGTTGTAGCTAATTTGGCACCATTTCTACATACTGCAATTTTTAAATGCTGAATTTTGAAGTCTACAACATACAACTGAGAAAGTACTGGTCCCAAACAGAAAGTTCATTGCCAAACATAAGGCAGATGACCAGCAGAAACTTATTTTAAACCAACATATAGTTGGTTTATTATTAGAAAATCTAGGTGAAAAGAGAAGTCCGATCCAATGAATGGGAGTGCAGAGAATTTGTTAGTGCTGACTGGAAAATGTAAATTCAGTACCATACAGCCTCATTAGTCAGGGGGCATACAAAGAAACATCTCCCATGTTTTTGCTGTGCCTCCCCTAACCCTTCCCCCTACTTAAGTCAGTTTGGAAGTACAATAAAGTGTACGTTTGCTTGGGGTTGAAAAGTATACTCTTTTTTCAGGGGAAACCTGTAGATTTTGCAGTTTACACCCACCTGCTAAAGTAACTACAGGTTCTTTATTTAGGCTCTTTTGCTACTACTTTCCTTTGGCATTGGCAGAGCCATCCTAAGGCTGCTGGATGCAGCTTTCTACTGGCACAGAACTCCAGGCTGCATGCAGAGTGGAGACAGATGCAATATGCATACTCACAGAGCAATCTCACGTATTGCTGCCAAGCCTTCTGCAGCCTTTCCAGGAGTCCTTTCTGAACTTAGAGGTCTGCATTGCACGGGCCCACACCTGTCTGTGACCCTCTTTTTCTTTTACCTCCAGTGACCGGTTTTGTTACGGAAGCATCTAGCTAACACCAGCCTGAAGATGCAAAAGCAGGAGGCGCACAGCAAGCAGCCAACCCTCCGCTCGGGGCGGCGGGGGGGGAGGGGGGCACAATGCGGCCGCGATTGCGCAGTCCCGGCCCTTCTTCGGAGCCGGGGGGCGCGGAGGACCGGCTGCGGCAGGCGGCCGGTGAATGCGGGAGGGGGCGGCGGGGCGGCACCCCGCCCGCCCCAGCGCCCGGGGCCCGTCGGGAAAGCGGGGAGGAGAGAAGCGAAAGGAAAGTTCAGGAAGGGCCGGGAAGGCGCCGCCCGGGTTGGTGGGGGGGGGGGACGGCGCAAAAGGTGCGCGGGGAGGCGGTTTAGATGGCTTGCAGAGGAGGGCTGGGCGCGTTTAATGCTCTCCCTGTAGTTAGTTATGCCCGAAATGACCGACAAGGTACTGGTCTGATTTTACATCATTGGAAGCTGCAGATGATTTTGCCAGAAGTAGCGTACAGCCCATGAGGTTTGTGCAGATGCCGAGTAAGCCCAGAACCTGGTCAGCTAATTCCTCTACGCTTGCATGAATGCTCTTCCTATTCAGAGCGGGGGCATCTCTTTCTATTGATGCACCCCCAGGTATGGTCGAGGCCCAAAACGGCGGTACTTGCCCCCATGGAGCCCAACGGGCAAGCCACAGAGCTTACGCTCCGTACCCTAAGCACGTCTTCACTTTTCCTGGCCCACAGGAACACACCGTTTTCAAGCACATGGTTTCTAACGGGCTCCCCAGCCCGGCCAGCCCCGGGATGCCCCAAGGGATGCCCCCCCTCCCCGGGCTGCACGCTGGCTCCTCTGCGTGTCCCCACAAACTTCCCCGTAATCGTCCGCAAGCGCGGGTTGGGCGAAAAGAAGCCCCCGCACCTGCGAAGGGCTGCTGACACCGCGGTGGCAGGGGGTCAGTTCTGCTCTAAGCGCGGGGCCGGGCCGCGCGCAGCGGCCCCTCCGCCAGAGGTGGGCGCACCTGCCTCCCCGCGCCCAGCGCTGTAACAGCGCGCCCTCCCTCCTCCCGTGAATAAACTCCTATTTCTTATTATTATTCTCCTCCCCTCCGCGCCCTGCTAGCTATGGCATCTCCGCCCCCAGGGGCGACGCGCACTTTCACCCCGGCCCCTGGCACGGCCGGCCGCTTTGCGGCAGCCCGGCGGCCTCTCTAGAAACTTCTCGGTCCCTCCCCCTCCCCTCCCCTTCCTCCTCCCCGCCGAGCGGGGGCCGGCGCTGCGGCGAAGGCAGGAGCGAAGGAGGCGCGCGGCGCCCGCCCGCGCTGCTCAGAGCCGGAGGCGCAGCGAGGCGCTAGCCCCAGCCCGGCGGGAGGCTCGTCTCCACACCGACCCCGGCCCCGCCAGGCGGCCCTTCCCTGCGCAGCGGTGGCAGCGGCAGGCGGCATGACGGCGGAGGAGATGAAAGCGGACGGGGCTCCCTTGGAGGGGGAGGACATCACCCCCAAGCGGGATGAGGGCGTCCTCAAGGTACCCAGCGGCCGCAGGCGGCCTCTCCCCATCCCCGCACTGTCTCGGAGGCCGGTGGGGGGTGACGACCCGGTCCTTCCTCGCCTGCGAGCGGGCGCTTCCCCGGGCGCCCTGCCCCGCCGGGGCCCGCTTTGTCCCCTGAGGGGGAAGGCACAGGCTCGCGCAGTCCTGACGGTTAAACATCAGCGGCGGCGCGCGGGTGGCCGCCTCCGCCGCGCACGCGCTGCCCGCCCGCGGCGGGGGCTCCCACGCGGCGGCGGCGGCCGGCAGGTCCCCCGCTCCCGCCCCTTCCCCCCCGGCCCGAGCCGGGGCCCGGGCCGCCCGCCCCGGGAGCTCCGGAGTGACGGGGAGCTGTGGGGGGCGGGGGTGGGGATGAAGAGAGGTGTTTCTGGCCGCGCTCGGGCTTTTCCCCGGGGCTGGGGTAGTCGGTCCGCCCGGCCCGCAGGCTGCGGCTCTGCCCGCATGGCTTGTGTGGGGATGGCGGGATGGGGGTGGGGTGTTCGGGTGCCCCGGCCCCCCGTACGTGCTCGGGGGCTGGGAATTAAAGATGGTGCCTCGGCGGGGCACGTGTATCGCGCACCCGCTCGGCGCTGTGGGTAGGGCGCAGTGAAAGGGCTCCCCGTGTCGGTGCGGTCGGCCGCTGGGGCCCGAGGTGGTGCGCGGCACGCGTGGGCCTGATGCAGTGCTGCCCCTCGGTTCGGCTTTGGGGATGGTGGCTGTGAAGGGGCCGCAGGTGAGGTCGCCGGTAGAGCTGGCTGCGGTTTGCGCCGCGCACGGAGAACGCCGGCAGCCTGGCTTCTTCCCTTTGTGCCGGGAAGCCGGTTGATAAGGGTAGCAGAATTTATACCGTGAGGGGGAGTCGCGCTAACTTCTTCCGTCAGATATTTCCTATTTCCACATCTCTAGAAACTTCTTCAGTCTCTCTTAAGGACTCTTAACAACCACTGGAAGCGTATTTTAATCACAGTGATATTTCAGAGTTGCGGTGTTTGGAAGAAGAAAAGCGGCACCACAGCAAAGACAAAATTCTGGTTTTAACCTTTAGAGCCTTCTGGCTTTAAATTCTGGGTTTGTCATAGAAGCACTGTCTCCAGTTGAGGAAGGGTATCAGGTACCAGACTGACGATGTGTGGCTGGCTTCTATATACTGCTTTCCCGTATTTCCTGCTAATATGCTTTGGTGAGAATTTGTATTTTTTGCACGTAGTGCAGTATCAGGTTGGAGTTCTCATCTGCATGGCTGCCCAGGAAAGCTGCCTGCAGGTCTCCTGCATCTCAGATCCCTGAGCATGGTAAAAGGCAGTGAGTGTCTGCCTGCTCCATGCCCTACCCACCTTTGATGGTGTAGGTGCAGGTGATTTTTATTTTTATTTTTTTTAATTAAAGGACGGGAGAGAAAATACTGGCAAAAGAACTAAGGTTGTAAAAAAAAAAAAAACTCAAAAAAGGTGAGATTGTGAATTGGTAAGGCAAAAGACTGTAGAGGTCATGAAGTCCAGCCTTCATGGATTTTATTTTTTCTAGTAACTGCTGGAGTGCAAAATACACCCATTGAAATCAAGGGTTTAACTCTGAACTAATCTACACCAATTTTCTACTGATATCATTGCACTGATTCCAGGAAAGCATTTTTTTAATTAGCTTTTTATCAGGAGAGTATCCAGAGGTTTTTACCTGGTGTTGCTGAATATACTTGCACTATTTCTAGTCTAAGTATTTAAGTATAGAAATATTTGCAATCACAATATGAACAGAAAAATCTGGTTTCTCCATCTGAAAGGGAAATGTAAACTATATGGAAAATAGGGTTGCCATGTTGAGTATAAGAAAAAAGTGACACTTGAGTCTCTTGAAAATTAAATAAATGCAAAAGAATAATATTGTATAAATACTGAGAATGAGATATTCGTTACTTTCATGTTGGTTAACTTGGTATGACACTACAAGAATATGGTATTTGGAAAAACTTAGTAATATTTCCTTTAAATGCAGTTATTATTTCAAAGTGGCTTCAGGTTGGTTACTTTAAAATGATGAGTTACACACACACACGCTCTAAGCATGATGTAGTTTAGGTTGGTTACCAGATTCCCATTATTTTCATGCCTCTGTTCACTTATCTCTGAGAGTGGTTGCTTGAATTTTTGCCTCCCTTAGGAGAGAAGTCAATAGATTAGTTCTGTTATGCTAATATCTGCTGTAGCACAAGGTGGGGCCGGGAAAGGGGATGGTGTGCTGTGTGAGGTCAGGCATCCCTTTTCATACTGACCATTTTCTCCCTATGAAACAGAGCAGGTAGGTTTTTGGGTTTTTTATGCATCCATTGAGGTGCTTTCCGCTTGTTAAGTCTGCCAGAAGCTGTGCAGTTGCCTCGGCTTTGGGTGGAGGCTGCTGGTATTTCAGTCCTATAGTCAGTTGCAGGGATGGCGGGAGGCAAAGTAGGAGATCGGCTGTGGTTAGTTGCAAGAAGTTGAAATTTGGGAAGAAGGCTCCCAAAGGTCTGCTTCCTTCAGTGAAAAACAGGATTGGTATAGAAGCATGACATTTTTATATCTTTTCTTGAAAGGATGGATGCCAATCCATACTTACGCATAACTGCTCTTGAAGAAATGTTTTATCTTGTATGAACACTAAATATAGTGTTGCCAGGTCTTTATAGAGGCAAGCAAATAGGGTCCTCCAGTGGTTCCCTTTTGCCTAGCTAAAGTAGTGCAGAACTTTGGCTCAGAGCTAGATGGTTTCCATCAGTATTGGAGAAAACTCAAATTTGAACTTCAGGAATTCTGTTACAGGCAAGGCTTCATATCCTTGCCCTATGAGATGAGATATGGCAGTATTATTCCCTTTTCTTATATACATTTCAAATGAACACCAGAGAGATTGGACCAGTCTTGCTTTTTGTAAAGTCTAGATGTAGTTGGTACTGGCCTTGCTAGCTAGGCTGGGGAACCTCTTGAGAAGAAAATCAAATCCTTGCAGCTGCATGTGAAATTGGGGTGCTGGCAATTTGTGTCAGAGTTGTGGGGAGACAAAATTAATACAATATAGTAGTTTCTAAGTGTTACTGTGTTGGTTGCTAGAAGTAACCTGTGTTGGGGCGAGATGCTGTTAACCTTTGTTAAACTGTCTGGTTTAACTCAAGGAATGTCAGATTACATGTTAGAATAGACTTTGCATGGAAAGAACCAGCTCCTTTTCTTGTCTAAATGCTTTGCCTAAATGCTTTGCCTAGAACACTGAACTCGGGAGTAATGATAGAGTGGTGGTGAGGAAAGTACTTGAATAAAGCAAAAAAAACCCTGCCTAATGCTTTACCTGATTAAGTTTCAAGAACATTTAAAATCTTGTTGAGGAATGGTAAATGACATTGCTAACTGTTAAGTGCAGAGATCTGTAAACTGGTGCCAACTGTTGCCAATTAAGTTCTCATATCACAGCAAAGCCATATTGAGGTTCCTGCGTTTGCAGCACTGCTCATCTGTAGACAAAATAGTCAGTCCATTTCCAGGTAACTGAAATAAACCTGCAGTTCCTTTACCTACTGAAAATAATGCATGCATCTAAGTAAATGGAATTGATGTCCAATAGGCAGACTTAATTTTTATCATCTTAATGTTGCTTGCTGTTTTTCTCAGGTTGTCAAGAGAGAAGGCAGTGGGACGGAGTCTCCAATGATAGGTGATAAAGTGACTGTCCATTACACAGGATGGCTTCTTGATGGCACAAAGTTTGACTCCAGTCTGGACAGGAGAGACAAATTTTCATTCGACTTGGGGAAAGGTAATATCTTGTGTTTGGTATTGGTCGGTTGTGGTAATAATTGAGACAGGATTTCTTTGCATGGGTGGCTCCCTTGCATGTTAAAATTGCTATTTAAACTTGTTCTCAGAGTTTAAGGTTTATTCTCTTAGAATGGCCCAATCAGAACCGCTTTGAGATTTTTTTTTTTTTGAATGAGAAAACTGTGTAGCTCCTCGATGAGTCCTGATGAGTCCTGCTGAATCCTGCTGAAGAATTCGCGGGCCTCAGACAAAGCACCCCAGGGGAGAAAATTGCCCTGAAGCACAGTGATAAAGGGTAGTTAAATGGCCAGAATGTGCATTTCGTTTATTGTTTTTTTGGCAGAAGATTCAAATTCAGGAGTACTTAATTGTGACCAGACACTGGGACAGGGTGCATGGGGGCAGCTGTCAGCTGCAGCATGATGAAATGTACTCCTTTTTTCCCTAAGTTCCCGAATTAACCCAAAATATGAATCTTGAAGCAGTGTATCTCTTCATTATCAAAAGCCTTAATTTTTTTGAATGCAAAAATCCAAACAGTCTTGTTCCAGCAGATCTTATTATTCAATCTGAATTTTTCCCTGGCAGTTCCTTACCTGCTGCTTTTTTATTTAGGAGATAAATTCTGCAGTGTACTGAAACTTGAGATGATACGAAGTGTGCCTGTAATTACAAGACTAATAGGCTGCTTGGTTGATTTGAAAGGAGCAGCAAGTAGGAGAGCTTGAGCAAGAGATAGGATTTTGTTACTTGAGGTTCCAGCTTCTGTTCACTTTTGGCTTTAGAAGGAGTACTGCTTCTCCTGCGTTCCTCCCCTTTTCTGTTACAAGTGCATGTAACTTAGTTACCACTCGTGCTGTGCTTTGCCAACTGATAAAGTACAGAGAGAAAAGGCTGTTGCGTTGGATTGTTTTCAAAATACAAGCAGGCAATCTCTCACCCTAAGACCTTCCTCTTCGAAGAGTTTATTGTTATTTCCTCGCACTTGAGATTGTGCCAAGCGCTTCAGGCTGTGTCTGTGTTCAGATGACTTGTATTCTCTATAGGCGAGGAAGTAAAGGGGGGGGGTGGGTGGGAAGGATTACTACACCTAGAATGAAGAAATTAAGCCAAATTTAGGTCCCCAGGTAACTTCATAGTTTGATTAGGCTTAAAACTGATGTACATAAATCAGAGCAAGCACAAGTCATTCAGAATTCCTGCTCTGTCTGAGGTTTTGTATACTAAAAATGATGATGCTCAGTTTCACAGCTGATTGTGTCTTTCATGTATGCCTAGCAGTCATGTGGTTGAAATTTGGCTTGCATAGGTGAGGTGATCAAAGCATGGGACATTGCTGTGGCGACTATGAAGGTTGGTGAAATCTGTCGGATTACATGTAAACCAGAATATGCCTATGGCTCAGCTGGGAGCCCCCCAAAGATACCTCCCAATGCTACACTGATTTTTGAGGTAAGTGAGAGACTGTCACTAAAACCGTATGCTTGAAAAACAAAGAAAAATCATATTTCACTATAGAAACTGTGTGATGTAATATCCTTTCAAAACTGGAATGTTAGGTTTTCTAAAGAGAAAAATATGGTCAATTAGGGTAGTGTGGGCAAAGCATTGCATTTTAGTCTGGCTGCTACTGATCTGCAGTGGCTCAAGTTCCCTCATTTTGAAGTCTTTAAAATACTTAAATGTTTTCCAGTGTTCATAGTTTTAATTTTATAGTTATGGAATGATTCACTATAGGAGAGTGCAGGTTGGGGAGGAAGAACAGTTTGGATTCAGGTTGCCTGTCAATTACCAAAGTCTGTCTGTGGATCCAGGCTACGTTGGTGAATCTTACCATCGTAGAAAGTCATTTGTACATGCTTGGTCCCTGTGACAGATTGAGCAGTCTTGAGATTGGTGTCTGGGTAACACTAGTTTTACAATTCACATGAACAGTTGGTCTCCTTATGTCTTGTAAGCATGGAGCCAATTAGCATGGGTATTTCTTAACCTCCCCAGCAGAGGACAGAATTTGTTACCTAGTGATCTTTAAGGTATCTCCCCCCACCTCTCCTCCCCTTCCAAAAGGTGGTGGAAATAGCAGCTGTCTCTTGTGTATTATTTCAGTAGTGAGAGTGGTTGCTCAGAATGCTGAGACTCGTGTTTGATTTTTCCAGAGGATGATATTAAAGCTGTTCCTCGAGCATGCTTTGAGAAACAGGATATATTTTTCTTATTGTTAAAACAATTCAATTTGCCAAGAAATACTTTAGAATTAATTGCACCTGAGAGGAGGCAGATAGATTCTTACTTCAGTGTGATTTTTAAAATTACTTTGTTCTAAAATGCTTAATCAATGGAAGGGACCCCTACGCTGGGGGACCTAAGGAAAGTTTTTAACCTCTGATGATTGCTCTAAGATCAAATGTTTTATCTAAAAGTAAAACCAGCTCATGGAGTAGGGACTGAAAGCCTAGTAGGTTTTAATGGAAACAATGAGCATCTGTTAAGAAGGGTGAATGAAACAGGGTTGGATATTGTATTTTTATTACCTTTGGGTAGTGTATTTGCATTTCTTTTTTCCATGAACTTGTGAGTAATAGCATTAAGGATGTATTTTGTTGAGAAGGATTAAAAAAATGCTGCTAGCAGGTAGTGTGCCAGGCCACTAAGAGATGAGAACTTACTCCAGTGCACCAAAATTAATGCCATTATTTCTGCAGTTGAGTGTTGAAAAATAATATCTTGTAAAGCTGTTCTTAAACAGCATTTTTTTTTACATATAAATCTGAAGGTCCTCATGGCTGATTTATGTTGGATCAAACTACGCATGCTGGAGTGCTGTGTGCTTTGCACAAATGCAAGTGATAATAAGGCAGAATTGAAGGGGAGACAAGAACACTAACACATTTACTGTGTTCTGACCTGATGATTCAAATGCAAACTCTACTGGGGTTTTTTCCCCTACCCCTCCACCTTTTTGTGCTCACTTCATTTTGGTTGAGGGAAAGGAAAAACAAACGACTTCAGTGTAGCAATTATTGAAAGTGTTCAGCTTCTCTGCTTTTTATTGACCATGGTGTCTCAAGACCTTCTACCTTGGCAGCATAATAAAGCATTCTTAAGGGCTTAGCACTAGTATACAGGATGCTGCATCCTTGTCCTGCAACAAGAGATGATACCTGTGTTTTTGATAAACAAAAGCACTAACTGCAAGATGGGGTTTGTTTCATCAGAGTGGTGCTGAGGTCTATCTGATACAGTTGTTCAGATGCTTTGCTTTCTGTTAGGTTTCTCTTAATGATGCCAGTCTGACCTCTTCATCTTGTAGGTACTGTTTAGATAAAAGTAGTGTTTCATTCATGACCATTTATATCCCCTAATGCCTGCCTGCGCAGTAACATTAGAGGAGAAAAGGGAGAAAGAAAGAAAAGCCTTGAAGCTGCCTGTGATGGTTTTATGCTTCCCTAACAAAATGGCCTGCAGATGACTGGCTACAACAAATAAGCAGTGCCATGTGTGTCCTGAATTGGGGACTGGGGTGAAATCTAGGTCCAGAAAGTTTTACTAAGTTTTATTAGGTAGGAGTGATTTCTGAATAGTATGATTCTCAGGCACTTAAAATCTCTTTAAGTTTCCACTTTGTTTAGTCTTGCTCTTAGGTTTCTTTTTTATTTAAAACAATGTCAGCATGGTTCATTTGCAAGTACCATCACCATACCAAATTTTTGTATGAGTTGCCTTGAAAAGGACCCTCTAAAACTTGCGTTAAAAGATCTTGTAACTGTCACCACCATATCAGCGTTTGTTTATGACCTGAAATAATGTGTGTCTTATGGTTTGGGTTTTGTTAATTTTTTTTTCTCTTCCTCGTGATTGCTTTTGCTGAGCAATATAAATAGGTAGATTCTTCCATAGAATACTGTTGTTCAGGTAAAAACAAAAAAAAAAAAGGGGGGGGGGGGTGGAATCTGTGTGGTCATCAGTGGGATGTTCTGGAGTGACTTAGCTTGTTTCAGACAGACTGAAGAGAAAGACCAGAATATTGTTATTGGGTATCTGTCAAAAAGTGGAAGGTACTCTGTGCTGGTGAATATTCAATTCCTCTTGCATTCTGGGTATCGTTAAGTCCAGTGTCGTGAACCTGCACAGCATTAGCCCCAAACTCTTTTTTTAAAATGTACGTAGTCTAAACAATGCTGATTACAATGACTTGCTCTTTTGTACTGTTTTTACTATTGTTTTACTCAAACAGAGGGTAGCAAAAATTTTTTTCTTAATTTCATAGCAGCAGCAACAACAAATCTCTTTTGTGACTAGACTATTTTTCTGTCTTGTCAAGGTAGTCCCACTTGAAACTGATTTGCATTAGAGATTTGTGAGGGCATGTGAAGGTTCAGGCTTGTTGCCTCCTACATTAACACCAGCTCTTAAAAATTCTAAACAATTTGTTGCAGCAACAAGTTCAGATTAAAGGTGGACCACCATGGTTTTGTTGTTTTATCATTGTTGTGGAAATAATTTTTTTCCTGAAACAATGCCAGAATACACAATGATAAGGCAAGACCAGAAGGGAAAATGTAACAAGTAAAAAGAGAACACTAGCTTTGTTCAGGCATGAAAGGGGAAATGACACAGAAGTCTTAAAACTATTGTCCTGTGGCACAAGAGTAGTAGGATGAAGAAACAGGTGGGGAATAGCTGAAGTCTGAAAAAATATTCTTGAATTTGTTTTAATATTGCAGGACAAGTGTTTGGAATCAGTTTGGGTTTTAATCTAAGCACTTTAAAGTTGTTCTGAATTTGACCATAGGTGGAAGTAAGGGTGTAATCAGGACTTAATGATTGCATCTTTGTATTTAATTTTCCTGCTCCTTTTGTCCTTGTATTACTTGCAAACCTCCCTGGCCCTTGGATGCAGTGATGCTACTGGTGATCTACTTGACTGTAGAGTAAGAGGGTGTGACAGCTGCTGATCTGTGTGGTAGCACTGCAGAGTGGCAGCTGAGAGCAAATTCTTCCTAGCTTAATGTGTTCAAAGGGTTTTTTCCCTTGTATTAAAAAACAAACAAACAAACAAAAAACCTCAATCCCCAAAACTATTATCCATACTTCTGCCTGCAGACATTAGCAAAAATACTATAAAAGAAACAAATAAAATCTCTTTTTGCAGTAGTCCCATAGCATTGTGGGTCATACAAGCTTTTTTTAGAAACCAGGTTCACAATCCTTTCAATTAAAGGATCTAATTTGTAGTATTGGGAGAGTAAAAGTGCTGGAGAAAAAACTCGTAAAGGCCTGAATATAACCTTAGACTCTTCAGTAGATTTTCATTCAGTATCTACTGAATACAGCGTCTTCATAGCCTTAGCTATCTAATAACCTTACAAGACATTAACTAGGATAGTGGCTTCCTAAACAGCTATAGTTTCAAATATCTCTGGAGAGCAAATTCTGTGAGTTACTGAATTGATGTGATGAGAATAAATGCAAGGCTTTTCTTTCCTCCGTAGATAGAACTTTTCGAGTTCAAGGGGGAGGACCTCACTGATGATGAAGATGGTGGCATTATCCGAAGAATACGTAAAAAAGGGGAAGGCTACTCCAAGCCCAATGAGGGTGCACTTGTGGAGAGTAAGTATGTTACACAAATAGTAAATGGGTTTACCATGTGGGAGGGCAGAACCTTTTTCCTGATCTACAACTCCTTGCCCTGAGAGAGAGTAATACATGGCTTTTCTTTCCTTTACCAGGTAACTTAACCTAGAGTAAGCTTTCATTCTCCTGTTTCTAGTGAAGTTTATGTTTTCCAGCAGTGATTGCGTTCTCCAGAGATACTGAATCTGATAAAGTGCTTATGTGATCAAAAAAGATAGATGAGCCTAATAAAGTGTTTCCATTTGCTGAGGAACAAGAGCGGAAGTAGTTCTGGCACTTGTTGGAGTGAAAGAAAAAAAAAAAACCAACAAAAAAAGGGTTAATTAAGTTTAGCGGCAGAAGTTCTATTTGCTGCCAGTAGCCACCATGCATAAGTAGCTGTTAAAAGAGGAAAGACTGTTAGGAGGAGGCTTTGGCACTCCCTATATTACCTGTGCTACCTGCACCTTGCCATGTATGGATGTCTTCTGACTTTTCTCTTGGTTGTTCTTTGTTACCAGTCCAGTTTGAAGGCCGATATGGAGATCGTGTATTTGACAGGCGAGAATTGCGGTTTGAGATTGGAGAAGGTGACAACTATGATCTTCCTCATGGTCTGGAGAAAGCAATTCAAAAAATGGAAAAATCAGAGGAATCTGTGTTCTATCTCAAACCCAGGTATGCTGTTTCTGATCTTTTGCTACTTGAAAGCCTTATACTAAGTATCTGGCAAGAACGAAGTGTTTTGTTTTGATGCCTTTCAGCTTTTTTCAGTGCTGCAGTAAAAACTTGATCAGCCCCAAAAGTTTGATGTGTGAGAAGTATGAAGCTAAGACTGTTTTGCCACTAGGTTGTGAAGTAGTAGCACTCCAAAAGAAATTTACTTATGTCTCTATAGTGTTGATCTCGGTGAATATTAAAAAAAAAATATATTGTTGCTGTCTTTAACATTTTTGTGGTCCATCTTAATGAAACAGTACTTACTGCGCAGCAGTGCATATAAAGATACCTAAAAAACAGCCTCAGAGTAGGAAAGGAGCTGAGGAGCCTTCTGAGCAGCACAGTGTGACCATATAGTTGGGTGACATGGTTAGTAAAGAGTATCGGGAGTCCCTTGTCAGTAGAAAATGTTCACTGGTATTCTGAAAGCATTTTGGAAAAAGACCTTCAAGATTTCTGTGAGACAGAAGGCAGAGTTATATCCAGACTGTGGACCATTATGAGAACTCTCTGAGACTAAGAACAGCTAACTGAGACATGTGACTGCCCAATATTGTAACCTTAAGCAGTCTTGGATATAATCAGAATTTTCTCTTTACAGTGAGAACACATACGAAACAAGTGGAGTTTGCACTGATAGTTTCCATCAAACTTTAATTCATTTCAGTTTTTAAGTTGGTTTTTTTTTTTTTAAACTGGAACTGAACTGATGGGAGAAGAAAAGCAAAGCACTCTGATCTTGAGGGTTTTCCTACTAATACACAGCTTCTTACTGGAGTTGAAGCACAGCTTTTTTATAGGCATTTACTGTTACTCAGCTGATTGGCAGTATGTGAAGTGTATAGCTGTTCACTGAATCTTTTTATTTATCATTGTTGCTTTTCTGAGAATAGTACTAAAATACAGGTGCTTTGAAGGAAACATGCAGTCTCAGACCATGAATATAAAGCAAGATGTGTATAACTTGAAAGTATTGTTTTTTCCTTGATGGAGATGTACCTTCATTATCCTTCACATAAACTTAAGAATAGGAACTGGTAACCTAGAGATTAACAAAATTAATCCCATGTTTCTTCAGCTTTCTCCTACCTTGTGCTTGCTAATTTTAGAATAGTACCCAGAATTCTTCAAGCCTTTATGTCTTGTAATAATGCTGTATAGGCATCCCAGATTTGCATGGGGTTCTTACCTCCAGCTTCCTATGTAGAAAATACAGCTGGCTGGATAGTTTTGGAACCCTTTTTTTTTTTTGTTTGTTTGTTTCTTTCCCCCCACAATCTTACAGCTATGGTTTTGGAAGTGCTGGGAAGGAGAAATTTCAGATCCCTCCAGATGCAGAGCTACAGTATGAAGTGAAACTCAAAAGCTTTGAAAAGGTAGGAATGAGAGATGAAGTCCCAAAGAGATTGGGAGGTGGGAGAAGCGTGAATGCAGCTTAAACAAGGACGATGGGATACTTGAACGTTGATCTGAAACAGGGAAGTTACTGTTGTCACAGCTAACACACTGGGGGCTCTTGGCTGAAATTGTCCCTGTTCTTACTGTATCCCTGTCTGTTGTCATCAGTGTCTCTCCTGCTCTACCCCAGTTTCCAGCAGCAGTGCAGAACTCTGCTTTGCCAAACCTATCTCTACCATACTGTTAGCGGGAAGCATCATAGCCACTTGGTTTCCCCAGAAGCTGTATCATTGACTTGAACTGTTTCTGTTCGGGTAGGCGAAGGAGTCTTGGGAAATGAACACAGATGAGAAGCTGGAACAAAGCTGCGTTGTGAAGGAGAGAGGGACTCAATACTTCAAGGTAAACTACAGTCCCCAAGTAATAATAGCATTCTCTTAGTCCATGTCATGAGCTGGTAATGATGATTACAGTTTCTGTCATTTCAGAGTGGTGTTCATAGTATCCTCTGTGATGTTTTACAGGGAGGACTGGAGGGGAAGGCATCTTAAATAAACAACAAAAAAACGAAAAAAAGAGAGAGAGCCTCAGAATGGGAATACCCAAAGAACTAACTCTGCAGGGAGTTAGTTGTCTCTGTCAGAGCTCTTTGCTGTACCTACAGATAACTTTGGGGCATACATTGAATAGTAGCAAGCTTACAGTATTTAAGTTCCTGATGTGGGATAGTGCTGGGAATGAACAAAATTCATTTGGGTATAGATGTGTGGAGAAGCTGTTTCAAACAATTTGACCAGCTAAAGGCAGACTTTCCCATTATCTTCACGACACAGCAATTGCCATACTGTTTTGAAAATGCCCCATGTTCCTTCTTTTGTATCAGAAGTTGAATACAAGGTGGGAGTTGAGAGTGAAGTATCAGTGCTGACCTATACCCCTAGTTTTAGTGGGGGAACCAGTAGGTATTCCTAAAGATATCCTGATCCTATGCAGAAATGGCTTTCAGAGGTAGTATATTTTTGATGGTGGAAGTTATTTTCTGATTAGTCTGAATTATTATTTTTTTTTCAGACCTATTGCTCAAGGTAAGCAGGAGGGGCGAGAGAGATAAAAGTTACTGTGGTGAGCTGTGTGATAACTGAATTGCCTTGTTTACAGGAGGGGAAATATAAACGGGCAGCATTACAGTATAAGAAGATTGTGTCGTGGCTGGAGCATGAATCAGGACTCTCTGAGGAGGAGGATACGAAAGCCAAAAGCTTGAGGCTTGCTGCCCACCTTAATCTAGCTATGTGCCATCTCAAGCTGAAGGAATACTCCCAGGCTCTGGAGAACTGCAACAAGGTAGTAAGGCTTTATTTATTCTGAGGCTGCACAAGCAATCTGACAGTTCATCTCTTGCTTTAACAATTTAAAGGGATATCAGGCCGTGTGGTGTTTGGCCTGCCTTATCAGCTGGCAGAACAGGTTATTTTCATAATTATTGTCCTTTGAGTAACTTTTACTAACTGGCTGCTACATTGAGAATATTTAGTACTTAGAAATTAGAAACACTGAGATGTGGTGAAGATAGTCATGTTGGCAAAGGTTCTTCAAAGAGCTGGAATAGAGCCAGGACTAAATCTTAGACTTGCTGGTTCTTTGTCAAATAGCCTATTATATTCAGTTCTCTTTGTACTTATTTCTACTGTATTCAACTCATATTAATGAGTTAGGGCTTAATTAGTAAGCCCTGACAGGACTTGTAAATCTACATCAGAAGGTACAGTTTCTAGCAGTCTCTGGTATTCTGACTGCATATTGTTTTCTAAAAAGGAAAAATTCTTGAATGTGGTTTTGTTTTGTTTTGTTTTTTTAATGCAGGCACTCGAATTGGATAGCAACAATGAAAAAGGCCTCTTCCGGCGTGGAGAAGCTCACTTGGCTGTCAATGACTTTGAATTGGCCCGGGGAGATTTCCAGAAAGTGATACAAATTTATCCAAGTAACAAAGCTGCGAAAGTGCAACTGGTAACTTGTCAGCAAAAAATACGAGAGCAGCATGAGAAAGAGAAAAAGATGTATGCCAACATGTTCCAAAGGCTTGCAGACAAAGACTTAAAGGTAAGTAACACTACTCCAGAAGACTACAAGAGGTGGTGTCGTGTGTTAGACAAGGAATAGTGGTTTTAGGTACTCAGCTTACTTTTTAGTACAGATAAATACAGTGGGAGAACACTCAAGTAACTTCCTCTGGGGTAAAAAGCTGGAAATAGCCAACAGTCAAAATTATTAGGCCATCTTATTTGAACAAGACAACTAGCAGTCCCAAGCATGGCACAGAATGCTTATTTCAACTGATTTTGCAACAGACCAGTGTTAATCAGAAGCAATTGAAGTGATGAGATGCAAATGTGATAATGTTCAAGAATTGAAAAAAGTGCCTATTCTCCTTGAACTGATCTAAAGAACAGTCTCTCCTGGTGCCTGGGTGGCCCATCTACTTGAGACCTTATATCTATCGTACAGATGGTGCTGAGGACAATCTTGCTTCTCATAGAGACGTGAAGATGTGGTTGATGCTCTCCATCTTAAATGTCAGATTGATTATGAAGTGTCAGAATTCAGACTGTCAGAAGATGCGTTATTCTACTGTATGAATGGTTTTCTTACTAAACTTGTACTGGAATTTTAGTAAATGCTAGTTCGGTTAACAATAGCTATATTTGAATTTAGGTTAATTCTGTCCTTTCAGACATTGACATGTATAGCCACACAGTACCTTAATTTTTGGTAAGCTTTAATTAAAAAAAAAAAAATCAGAAAAATATACAGCAACTAAACTAGAATTATTTCACTGTTGGGCATCTTCACTTCTGAAATGGCAGGTTTTAATTGCCAGCTGTCAGACTCTGTTGTGCAGGTTCCTTTCAGATAGCCACAGCTCTTGGGAGTCTGGCTTCCTCCACTAGGCGTGGGACACAGCAAGATCTGTTGTTCAGAGAGGAAGAGTGGATTGCTGAAACAAGCTATACCCATCAGAAGTACAGAAGGGCTACCTGTGTGCTTTTCAAAATGACACCTTGGCCCCTAAGACAGACAGTTGGTAGAGTTGCATGCTTGGCAAAAGGCAGACTCACAGTCTTTGCATTGCAGACTGTTTGGGATACTGCAAAGACATGGCACTTAGTTCCAATTTTCCTACCTACTTTAGATAGAATTGGCTTATAGGAGTCATAGAAACATTTAGTCTAGAAAAGATCAAGTCCAACTGTTAACCTAACACTACCTAAACCACATGCCTAAGTGCCACATCTGAAGGGGCCTACAAGAAGGCTGGAGAGGGACTTTTTACAAGGGCATGTAGTGATAGGATGAGGGGTAATGGCTTCAAACTTCAAGAGGGTAAATTTAAACTAGATATTAGGAAAAAAATTTCACTCTGAGGGTGGTGAGGCACTGAAACAAATTGCCCAAGGAAGTTGTGGAGGCCCCATCCCTGGAAGAGTTCAACGCCAGGTTGGACGATGCTTTGAGCAACCTGGTCTTGTGGAAGGTATCCCTGCCCATGGCAGGGGGGTTGGAACTATGTGATCTTTAAGGTCCCTTCCAACCTAAACCATTCTATGATCTACATGTCTTTTAAATACCTCCAGGGATGGTGACTCAGCCACTTCCCTGGGCAGTCTGTTCCAGTGGTTGATAACCCTTCTGGTGATTTTGGAAATATTACCTAATATCCAATCTAAATATCCCCTCGTGCAACTTGGGGCTGTTTCCTCTTGTCCTGTCACTTCTTACTTGGGAGAAGAGACCAACACTGACCTCGCTACAACCTCCTTTCAGGTAGCTGTAGGGAGCAATAAGGTCTCCCCTCAGCCTCCTTTTCTCCAGATTAAACAATCCTAGATCCCTCAGCCACTTCTCATAGGACTTGTTCTCTAGACCCTTCACGAGCTTCGTTGGACGTGCTCCAACACCTTAATGTCTCTCTTGTAGTCAGGGGCCCAAAACTAAATACAGTACTTGAGGTGAGGCCTCACCAGTGCGAAATACAAAGGGACAATTACTTCCCTAGTCCTCCTGGCCACGCTATTTCTTGTACAGACCAGGATGCTATTGGCCCGGTTCATTCTTCTCAATAGTTAAATGATCTTGGGAATGTGCATGTGTTTACATTGTTTTTCCTTGGAGCCATCTGGCCTACTTCAAATGGATGAGGTTTTCTATGAAAAAGGATCAATGGAACTGCAAACAAAAGACACTTAACCCCCAGGTCAGTCCTGGGGACTTTTCTTGCAAGAAAACATGTTTTCCTTTTAATTCATTTATGTTATTTTACTCTAGCTCCACCGGTTTCTCTATTAGTGGTGGTGGGAGAAGTTCAGGAGTTCTAGAGGAGAAGGTTTGTTTACCAAATGTCTTCTCATTTGCTAAGAAGGCAGCTTGGACTATAGTTCTGAAATTCCTGACATCTGTGTATCTTAAGGTCTGTTGAAGTTTGACAGCCACTCTTGCATCAGTAGTTCTTTTCATTAATTCAAATAGTTCACATATGTGAAGTGTGACTTTTTAAAGGTCAGGATGTTTATCACCTTAAGTCAAGTCCAGGATTGCTAGCTAACAGATTTTCTGTGGAGAGGAGACTTTGCTCTCGTGTGCTTCACAGAACACTTCTAAGGATGAAAGGTTGACCTTTGGTGCCTGGATGTTATTTGGCTGTGGTTTCCTGTTGCAGCTAAGTTGATGTAACGTTTTAGTTTAAGGATTCTGTCCCTTTTTCCCCCTCCTGTTCCCCTCCTCCAACAGTGCCATGCTTATGTTCTTGCTTGCGACTGTCTGGTTCTCATTTAACCTCATAATAAAACAGATGGTTTGGGGTGCTAGGCTGACAGGTGGAATAGCAATTTCATTGCGCTGTCTTCTGAGATGAGCAGGACAAGACACTTCTGCCTCCCTTTACTGTGTTTTAAAATTATTGCAAGGAGGTCAGGATGTGGTGGTTATGTCCTATTGGAAAAACTGATCTCTGGCCCTTACCACATGGCTCTCTGCCTTCCGTACCTTTTTATGTAGACTGGAAGATGCAGCAAGGAGAGGGCTTTTAGAGCAGCCACCTTATCAGGTTAGATTTTCTTCCAGCTAAACTCTTATAGAGGACATCCAAGTGACTGTTGTTGAGTTGAAGTCACTCTTCATGAAACTAGTTGTCCAGCAAAGATATTTCTTTGTATCTTGCGTCCAAGTCTGCCTCATAGAAGTTGGGGTGGGAGCATGGTTACAGGAATTGCTGAAATAGAATCACATTGGAATTAAAGCAGGCTGAAAGCAGTTCCATGCATAAGCTTCCTAAATGAATTTCAGTTTGTGGGAGAACACTTCCTTAAAGTATGTGGCAAGCATATGCACGCTACATCATGAATCGTAACTATCTAACACCAGTATTACTTACTTATCAGCCTCCTCTACACTGCTTAGAGGTTTCTTAGATGCAGGAAAAAATGCAAAGAAAACTCGGTTTCTTTTGGCTGAAGGTCCTAACATCTTAATTCAGTCTTGCAGGGAGACCAGTTATCCTAGTGATAAGAATCAAATAACATTTGTGGTATTCTTTGCAAATGCTAGCAATTCTGTATAACAAAGGAATGTATTTTCTTTGTCTTTCTATTTAGTCAGCTGCTACTCTTCAGACCAGCCATGCTGAAGATGAAGAAATGAAAGATGAGCAGAATGGAGTTGGAGATAAATCGGAAGTTGACACAGAAGCATAAAAACAAACCTTATTCCATTAGTTTTGTAAATGAAAGAATTTCCAGTGAATTAGACCTTTATTTTTCTACCTGGTTGGACAGTGGCTTCAGGGGAGCAGAGGCTGAAGCCACCATGCCGCAGTCAGTTACAGCTTTGTACGTCTGTTGAAGAAGCTGAGTGGCAGCATAAATCTGGTTAATCCTAGGGACTTTATTTATTCATTCAGCCTCTGTTACTGTTTGGGTTCTGTCTGGATTTACTCTGCTTGGTTCATTTGCATTTTGCCATTGGTGTTTGTCTCTTTCTGGTTCCAGTTCACTTTAATCCCAGGTTCTGCTTCCTAAATTTATTTCCTTGATTTCTTTCAAGTAATCAGCCTTTTCCAGGAGTCCTCACGTGAGACTTGAGAACAAATTGGCGCTCCCAGTTCTTCTGCCCTGGCATTGCCCCCTTTTCCCGCTGTTCAGTAGGGAGTCCCTTCCATTAAGTGTTGTAACCTTTCTTGTATGCCTCCTCTTCGCAAACTGCTGAAGGTGAAGACTGTGAAGTCACAGCTAAAGTAATAAAGCTCCAATTAAACTCAAGAAAACAGAATTTTTCGTGGGTTTTTATTGGAATTTGCACAGAATGAAGGGAATTTACTGTACTTTGGTCATTCAGCATTTTCTCATGAACATAGCTGTACAGTAGCCACGGTATCTGATTATTTTTCTGTTGTTCATTCATTGCCATAAAAAATTCCCACAATAATCAAGACAGTATTTACTTATGTATTTGGAAAAGGAAAAAATATGTTGCTGAAAATTGTACAAAAAGCAAGTCTGTAACTGATGCTTAGAGCTTATTTTCTGTTCATACTGCTACCTTCCTTTTCACCCTCCACATTGTAAAACTGGACCAGAAGAAAACCCGTTTATTTATACCTGAAAGTGACTGGCTTTGAAGAGAAAATAAGTGATAATGGTTTAACACATTACAAATACTTCTAATTCCTCATGAACTACAAACTTGACTGATTCCAATGTCTGCGTATCCCCATCTCACAAGAAAGATATTACTCGATATTCTGCTTCTTTCTGCAGTATGTTGTGTCTCTTGTTTGGGGTCGGGTGTGCTTTCAGATTTTGTGTGGCCTTTTTGTTGGGATGGGTGTTTTGTCTGTCTGCAGGCATGGAACATAGTACTCAAACTCACCTCTGTTTATCCTGTTATGTAGTGTTAAACCCAGCATCTCCACTGTCCTGTTCTGAGACCCTATAGCAGCAGGGACACTTTGCCTGCTCTGCAGGAGGAAGGTAGATAATATGTTCCTTTCAAATACAAAAATGTGTTTTTTGCAGTGAGAAAGATGTCTTTCCATGGCATGGGAAGGGCTGGAGTTCTGTGTATATTGCAGAGAGTATCCCTGGTTTAACATGAATGGCGTCTGAAATCTTAATTTGAATTCCTGGTCTCTTTTGCTGGGACAGAAGCACTGTAAAAGCAGTTACTCATGGGGTTGTTTAGGGGCCAGTACTGCCTGGAGTACTCTCTGCAGGAGCGCCACCTTGGGCCTGGCAGCTGTGTAACTCACCAAAGCGGTAAGGCCTGCTTGACATGCTGCCCTCTGCATGGCGTCGCCATGTCCTCAGCTTCGGTGGGGTGGGGGAGGGATAGGGGAAGAGGCAGGATAAAGTGTTTGGTAGGTCATCGCATTTAAGGAAATGCTGCTTTGATTTGCTTAGCAAAAATCTTAGCAGTTCCAGGTAACGCAGGGGCTTTTTATGAATTCTGACTCTCTTAATAGTATCAGCCTTGCGTACGTAAAAACTGTTTCACCTCGATGAAAGCGTGACTACCTCTAAGGAGAACGTTATAGGCAGCTTACAACAAGGTGTGAAGGTCTGTCAACTGAAGTTACAGGAGGGGACTTCCAGATGCAGAGGAACAGTGAGGGGAGCAGGAATGTCAAGCAAGAGTTCTCCAGCAAGGAAATACTTTTGTTGGGAATCATTACTGGAAACAAGAGCTCCTGTGGTTGAAACTGTTGTTGCTATGAAAGTAAGCATAGGGCCAAGTCATAATGATAAATTTCTAATTCTTGAAAGTACCGTTTTGCCTTCATTATTACTACATAGCAAACTGAAATACTTAAGAATGTAAATCTACTAAGGATACTAAATGTGCCCTATTCAGGCAGCTGAAAGGTTCTGTGCTGTCTTTAAAAATGGGTCTAGTTGCCAGCAGAGTATTGATGGCATGCTAGTATTGATAAGTGGTCATGCATGTAAACTTCAAATATAAACTATTCGTTATGTCCTTACAGAGAAATACATAAAATAAACAATTACAATACTGACTTTGTAAACCGTACACATCTGTCTCCCTTAATTTATAAGTCCTTCGTCCTGTGTGTGGTATTCTTGTAAATAGCAGGCGGGTCCCGGTTCACCATCATCTGCGGGAGTGGAAACAACCGCCGGACCGCTCGTTCGCAGGAGGCGGTGAGGAGGCGGTTTCGCCGGTAGAGGGACGAGCTGGATTGCGTATAAACGGCCGCCAGGCTCCCGGCCCCGGGGCTGCGGTGGAGGCTGCGGCCGGGCGGGCCCTCGCTCTGCGCGCCGTTCCCCTTGGGCAAGCGGCGGCCGGGGCGCCGACACCGGGTAACGCGGCGGGCGGTTGGGCGCCCGGTCCGCCGGAGGGGAGGCGGAGCGCCCGCAGGCCCGGCTGCCCGCAGCGCCAAAGGCAAAAGGCGCGTTTCCAAACGCGCAGCGTGAGGCTCCCCGCGCTGGCCCTCCCCCTCGCCCCGGCTTTCGGGGCTGGGGCTCCCGGGCGCGGAGCGCCCGCGGCTGCCGCTGGGAACGGCCGCGCTGAGGGGCCTCGACCGGAGCGCGGCGGGGCCTGCCGGGAGCCCCGCCCCCGCCGGGAGCGCCCCGCCCCGCCTTCACGTGATCCCCTCTCGCGCCCGCGCACGCCCTCGCGCCCCGCCTGCGTTTGTACCTGCGGAGCCACCGTCGCCGCGCGGCCCCCTCCCCGCCCCAGGCCTGGCGGCCGGCCCGGCACCCGGCGGCGGCGACGGGATGCGGTCCGTCAGCTACGTGCAGTGCGTGGCGCTCGACTTCGGCGGCAGCCTCTTCCCGCACGCCATCTGCCTGGGGGACGCCGACAACGACGCGGTCCGGAGGCGGGGGGGGGGGGGGGGGAGGGTTTCTGTGGGGTGGCGTGAGGCGGGCTTCTCTCTCGCGTGGTAGCGGTGCAGGCGCAGGCCCAGCCTCGGCGCGGGGCTCGGGCGGGCCCGGGCCCGCGGGAGGTGGCGCTGTCGCCCGCGGCGTGCCGGGTCCGGTTTGCGTGGCGAGCTGGAGCTCGGGGGTTGGGGGGGGGGCGCGCAGGCGGGGCGAGGGAGCCGAGCTTGGCCGGCCTGGGGAGCACCCGGGAGCTGCCCGCAGCCGCCGCCCCGCCGCTGTGGGAGATGCGCGGTGGCGGGGCAAGGGGCGGCGGTGGCGGCCGGTTGTAGCGGAGGACGGTGGAACGGGGCGGGGGGAAGCAGCGAGAGGGCGGTGCGGCAGCAGAGCGGGTGCGGGTAGCCCCCTCCTTCGGCGGTCCCGGAGCTTGACGGGCCCTTGAGCAGTGTCAGGGACGCGGGCGCTGGGTCAGGTGGTGCCCAGAGGTCGCCTGCGAACGGAATGCTTCGGTGGTTCTGGGCTGCGGCTGGTCAGCGCTTCCATCCCCGTTAGCCGTGCTGGGCACCCCTGGCATGGGCCCTGGGTGGTGTGTAGCTGGTAGGGATGTTAACTTTGGGTCCCAAAAAGAGGCACTCTCCTGTCGTGGTGTGGAGGGGGGGATGTAGAGATGTGGGGAAACGCTTTGCTGGAGCCCAGTGGATCACAAACAGCGTAGAGCCAAATTTGAGTGTCACTTGAGCTCTATGATGGGTGGATGTGCATTGGGAATATTGCTGCCAGCCCCGCAGATGGTTGTTTCTGATGGGTCCGATTTGCCTGTGACTAGGAAGCGGTTAGCTTAACCAGATACATGTAAACTGGCCCTTCTTCTCCTCGATAAATTTTGTTACAGCTGCTGCTATCCTGAAAAGTGTCATGACTAGCAATGCAGTGAATGATAAAACAAATTTTCCCATAAGAATTTGCGTTATGTGGGCTAACGTGGAGGGAGTTAGGGAATGCACACAATTTAAATACACAGAGGCATGTTGCAGAAGATGGGATAGTAGGAGTAGGCTCATCAGGCAGGGTGGTTGGTGATTTTTAGCAGTCGTCTTTCAAGAAATAATCACTATTCTGAAAGACCTTTACCGGTGAGATCAAACAGCATGTGTAAATCTATTGTAAGTGTTCTTGCAGCCTCTTTCTGGATGCTTACATTTTCCTTATTGCCATCACCTTCCTGAGGTGATTCAAGAAAATCAAGTCAATTTAGATTGAAGGATGGAAGATGGGGTGGTGATGATGATGATTAGCAGAGCAGGATGTTAAAGTAGTCAGTGACACAACTCTGAAACAAGGGCTAGAGAAGCAGTGGATAATGGGTTGTTGCTCTAAGGAGCCCCTCTTCAGCTCTTTTTATCTGCGAGGGTAAAATTAGGGCTTTTATTTTTTCCCAGACCTTCTCTATTGATTAGAGGCTGTCTTTTTAACTCGTCTTGCTTTGCTGCTTCTTCCCACAGAGTGGTTTTCAGATATGAATTCTGTAATTATTGCTGTGTGGGAATACTGTTACTGTAATTGTGAATTTCTTTGTACTAACCCAATTCTTTTCTACAGCTGAATGAGCTAGTGGTGGGAGACACCAATGGGAAACTCTGCGTTTACAAGAATGATGACAGCAAACCCTGGGCTGTGCGGTCTTGCCAAGGAATGGTCAGTTCTTGACGAACTTTTTAAATAGTTAGGCCTTTTGGTGTACGTGCAGCTAGCTGTCCTTGACCACTGCCTAGGAATATGTAGGCCAGAGGGGAATGGCAGCCAGAACTGGTTCTTATGCCTTTCATATAGTTATGCAAGACCATGCTTTTGCCCACAGCTAGCCCCATGGGCAAGAAGTGATGAGCAAAGTACTGAACAAACACAGGACTGGGCTTTTGTCCCACCTTGACCCTGCTCCTGTGCACTGTGGATTTTGCCCTATGGCTCTGGGCATTTATATGACAGATGTGCTTCTGTCCCTGACTCTGGCTCTCTTTGTCCTTGAAAAGGCTGTTTAGAGTTCAAGAGACAGTTTATGAGAGAGGAGAGGGTAGAGCAGAGGCTTACCCCAAAGTGCTGTTTTGCATTGCCTTCTCTCATGTATGGCCTTCTTTTTTCTTGCAGCTCACATGTGTTGGTGTGGGAGATGTATGCAATAAAGGAAAGGTGAGATCTGCCAAACTCTTCCCAGCTGTGTCTGTAGGGCATGTGGGAGGTGTTTAGGAGATTAGGGTCATGTGGTGTCCTGAGTGTGGAGGAGGACAGGTTGCAGGTGCTTTCTCTGCAGTATCTGCCCTTGCTCATAGAGTTTTAGCACTACTCTTCTTAAAAACTGTTCTGTTTACATATAGCCTGTATCTGTCTGTGAGCCATATGCAGGTTTTAGTGAGCAAGGAAACCCATCCTATCTTAAGAAAGCGCTATTGATTTGCATGTGCCCTTGTGTGAGTGCCACGAGGCTTTGGTGGTTTGAGGGTTGCTCCTTTTCCTCAGTGGCTTTTGCCCTGCTTTGTGCTATTGCCTGCTGTGGGCCATGGCCCTTCTGCCACTTGGCTGTGTGCATTTAAGGTCATTTAAACAAGACTGAGCCACAGAATAGTCTAGACTCCCAAGCGAATTCCACTGGGCCTAATACGACTCCTTTTGCTGGATTGCTATTTCTGGGGGTTAAACCAGGACCACTGAGTCCAAAAGTCCCAGTTCAGGCAACCTGCCTGAATACTGTAGCTCTGTGCTCCAGTGAGGAGCAGAGCTGAAGTGAGCATTGAGAAAGCCACACGTTGTTTGGGGATTGTATGCACATATCAGCTTGATATCCTAGTCTGACAAGGATGAACAAGAAGTTTGGACCCTGCAGTACCTGAGTAGTTTGTATGCTGGCCAAAAACCTTCTCCTGTTCCTTGTGTAGCAATCATTGATCTTAATGGATCTACTCTCATATTTTCCCTTGCTCTGCTGTGGGACAGCTTCTACAGTTTCTAAAATAGGAAAAAATCAAACGATTTTTCTCTTCCCTCTTAGAATCTCGTGGTGGCAGTGAGTGCAGAAGGTTGGTTTCATCTTTTTGACCTGACTTCAGCTTCAAAACACCCGGATGCTTCAGGCCACCATGAGTTGGCAGCAGTAGAAGAGCAGAAGCCAGTGTTCAAGCAGCACATTCCTGCCAACACCAAAGTTATGCTGATCAGTGACATTGGTGAGCCAGGAAACTGGTGTGGGAGTGCAGGGTGAGGGAGTGTGTGGGTATGAGGTCTTGGGGGAGGGAGAGAAAGTGCATGGGACTCACAGAAGGAAGTTACTGTCTTGCTGAAACAGGTGGTCTAACAAGCAAACCACAGCCAAGTCATAGAGGAGAGAAGCAAAGCTTTGGGAATTTTCCTTAAGTGCAAGTTCTCATTACAGGATTGGGATCCTCAGGGATGCTACCTCATGCAGACCAGCACAGTGGTTTCTGAATGTTGGGGCTATGAAAGCCTGAGAAAACCCATCTATCTCCTTGTATTCCCTGCAGATGGAGATGGGAAGTGTGAGTTGGTGGTGGGTTACACTGACAGGGTGGTACGTGCCTTCCGCTGGGAGGACTTGTCGGAGAGTTCAGACCATGTCTCTGGACAGCTGCTCCTGTTAAAGAAATGGCTGCTAGAAGGTCAGGTAAGGAAACAAGGTGTTTAGAGCAGAAGTTGTCATACAGTCTTCAAGAGGTGGCTCTCCCAAGGGAAGAAGCACAAAATCTCAGTCCTATGAACAAAGCAGTTGTGTTGATGGCTTGAAAGGAGATTTGCCCAGTGGTCGTCTTACAGAACAGCTGGTGGGTTGGTCTGGGAAACAGTCAGTTGCTCTCAACCAACCAGAGAGCATTGGTGGAAAATACTAGTGTGTTCTGAAGTGGCTTTTGGTAGGGAAACATAACACTTCACTATAACTTGGACATTTTGCTTCTAGTTGAATTTGTTCAGCTCCTGCTCAGCTCTATGAGAAGATCCTGTCATGTTTTAAGTTTGGGTACAAGGAGCGCAGTGAACCCTTCTGAGGTGTTTAAAGTTCTCAGTTTGACTCTGTCCATGTTTTTTCTCTGCCAGTATAGGTGGACAGCCTCTCTGTGAACCCAGGCCCTGATGGCTCACCGGAGCTGATGGTGTCTCAGCCAGGCTGTGGTTATGCCATTCTGCTTTGCACCTGGGACTCTGAGCAGCAGGCCACGGCAGAGGGAAGAGACAGCTCTGCCCCAAGCAGGTGAAGAGTATCTGCATGAGATAGATGAGGAGATTCTGTTGTAGATGCCCATCACAAGGGGGCACCACCACGCCCCCTTTCTGAGGGTGAGAGGTGCTATCGTTTGTCCTTGCTTCAGTGACCTGCTGTGCTGCTGGGAGTTCATGACTTAAGCCCACCTGCACCCAAGCTTCCATGAATGCCCTTCATACCTCTGTCACAAAGATGAATACTGCTTTCATTGTGTTGCGCTCTCTTCTCCTTGGGTTGGGCTAGGAGAGTGGCAAAACCAGCTCACTGAGGGGGCGGTACTGGTGGCTAAGGCAGGGAAATGAGTGACCTTGATCTCCAGAGAAAGAGTAGTAGTCAATCTGGTGACCTATTTAATGGTGGGAAGGGTAGCAATTGAAAGGCTGGGCCAAGCCCGGTTAGTCTGAAGCCCGGGATGACACTTCGGGTTCATTTGCTTGTTTCTTCCAGGTGAGGTAATTGGAGGTTTTACTAATGAGACCCCTGGCAGCCAGTGCTGTAAATCACAACCAGAGCAATCGGGATGAGCAGTGAGGTTATTGTCCTTGGTGCTGGAGGGAGCCCTGTGGAGAATTCAGGTGCTTCTGTGGTGGTCTGTGAGACTCTAAGGCAGACACAGAAAAGTGCAGCAGGAGGGGAGCTAGGCAAGTTTCCTTGATGTCTTGGAGACCTTAGCGGAATGGTACCCTCCTAGCCAGCAGCCAGGCCCAGGCATGATCTCTGACCAACCTGTTCAACCCTGGGCAGACACCTGCTGAGTGAAAAGCAGCCAGGCTTACATGACAGTAATGATAAAAATTCTTTTTTTTTTTGCTTGATTAGAATACATTTTCCTACTGACTTTTTTTCTGGGTGGTTTTTTTTGACCTCTTTCCAGCTTTCTGATGCATCAAATCATTCTGGTTTTGTCTTTTAAACATGAGTTCCTTTCATGTTTGGGGTGGCATGCATTCTTTTCATTGGCCTTTACCATTAAAAGGCTAACCTATGCACAAACTCTATGAATCTCTGGATCTGTAGAGCTTTGGAGTACTCTGCTGTTGAGGTTGTTCTGGTGCAGTCCCAGGCATGGTTCCCTAACCTTTCAGTGACGTCTGTGTCTCTTTTCCTAGTGAGACCCCTGTTCGAGATGTTATTCTACACCAAACATCTGGACGGATTCACAACAAGAATGTTTCTACTCATCTGATTGGTAGCATTGGCCGAGGTGAGAGATTAGGATCTTGGGGTCTCTGGCCCAACAGTTGCCCCTGATAGTTTTTCAGTATGTTAGTCTGGCATGAAATTAGATTTCCCATGGTTGAAAAATAACAGTGGGAGGCAGCTGCAAGAACAGAGGGAACTCGGCTTCTGTTAGCCAGCTCCCAAAAAAAGACAGCTGGATATTTGCAGTTGAACTTTTTATAGCCTTTGTCCTTCCCTAGGTGGTTCTTACTCTTCACCTAGCACAGCAGTTTCTCTGCAGCCTCCACTGGCCTGCATTTAGTCATCCTGAATGGCTGCCATGCCTTGCTCCTACAAATGGCCTTGATCTTTGCTTTTGCATGACTGCAGCTTACACGGTCTTCTTATCCCCTAGATGCATCTCTTCCTTTCCACAGCCTCATCTTTATTCTTGTTTTTGTGATTTTCAGTATTTGGTTCCTGATAGCTGTATCCTCTTCCTTCACCTGTGCAGTCCCAGCCCCTCCAGAGCTTCTTCCATATTTCATTTATATCACTGTTCTCTGTTGTCTTCTAATGTATTCTGTTCAGCTGTTGTATGTAAACTCTCCACAGCTGCTGGCTTCTCTCAGCCATGACACACTGCTGTTGTGTCCAGACTTTTCTTACGCACTGCCACTGCTTCCTTTGTGTAACTGCTTTGTGCTCTGATCTGTGCCTGGCGTACCTGCTGAACCATATTTTGGTACCTGTCGAAAATAAGCAGCTTTCACCCCTCCTTGGAATGTGCGGGCATAATACAAGGAGGCAGAAAATTCTCAATGCAGATCACTTTATTTTGTCTGCAGCTGGCTGGAATCCAGCTGCATTTGCTCTGTCCAAGTATTACCCCCTGCAGTTCTGTCTGAGAACAATTGAGGCTGTCCAATGTAATTAGATCTGGGGGAGAAGAGCAATCCACTGAAGCCCCTTCTCTTCCCCTTCCCTGGAGTACCTCCCTCCCCAGTTCCTAAGCTGGTCATGTTTTCAGCATCTTGGATGCTGTTAAGAGCAACATGGTCAACAGAGCATGAGACCAATTCTTTCACTACATACAAAACCTTGTGTCTAATGAGAGGTATCTGTGAAAAATGAAGGCACACAGAATAACGGATGAAGAGAAGGTTGTGAAAAGCCCACTGATGCTGGACCATCAGTAATGAAACAGCTGAAGAGTGTTATGCTGGCCAGTTTTTAAGGTGAACAGACCAGATCTTTTGGATCAGATCCTGTCTGGATGAACATCAGCTAGGGGCAATCAAGCACTTGACCCGCTGACTGTTTGCTATAAGCTGATCTGTGGAAATAGGGTGATCTGTGTCCTGGGAGCGTGCAGGGTGTTGTAGCTTGGAGCTGTCTAGGGGCAGTGGAGGTAGGCTTACAGTATTAGGTCATGCTGATGAAACTGCCTGTTTCTTTTCAGCTCTGCTGGCTTGTCCCTGCCTGCCAGGTTTCCTGGGTGCCTGCAGACCTCGGGGAGCCAGTGTGTCTCCTACATTAATTAAATGCAGCTGTAGTTGAATACAGCTCCAGTCCTTCCCTGCCAAATGTGATACCACTTTCTAAACCTGACCTTACATGTCTTTTCTGTCTGGTAGCTAGGTAGAGAGTGTAGTGAAGGGCTGAAACAGCCCAGTGGTCAAGGCAGTCTCCTCTTCAGATTTAAGTAGTCACATTTGTCAGTGCTGTCCTGCACACAATTGTGGGAGAGGATACTGCTTGCAGGAAGTTCACAGCTGTGTAAGCATAGCCCAGAAAAGCCAGGGCTGAGTGTGTAGATGAGCATGAAGGTACATGTCTAATCTGATCATAAAGCAAGGGATCTCTGTTATCTGACCAGTGTTTGCTGGGAGAGGATCACAGCTTTTGTACAGTTTTGCTGTGGCAAAAACAATACAGTTGGTAGCATGATCTCCACAGACTCATTGAGGAGTTGCCAGGGAGGTGCTTTTTTTTTAATGTGACTGACGCTTTGTCCTTCTCGCAGGACCTCTCTATTTCTTTTCACCCTGCACCTTCCCAGAGCAGCTGAAGGCCGTGTTCCTGCCCTTGAAAGAAACAGTGAGGGTACAATTGTAATAATCTTGTTTGTCTTCAGCTGTTCTTCACTTTGTCCTTTGCAATGGTCCTGCCTGTTCTTGTGCATTTCTGGAGCCTGGAGGGGATGTGATGCAGTCCACTAAAATTGGAACTGCCAGGAGCCTGCAAGTGTATATGTGGTACAGACTGACTGCTAGGAGCAGCCAGCAGAGCCAGACATGCCTATATCAGTGCAAACCAAAGGTCTTGTGTTTTGAGATGCCAGTGCCCTAGAAATAAAAGCCAGCATGTAGTGCAATTGACTGTAAGAATCTGCAGATATCCACTAAGCAAAGCGTCAAGGCTGGGCAAAAAAGGAGGCAGGATGGATCAGCTTGTTTTGGATCTTTTTTTCAGGAGAGGGAGGGGACAATGCTGATAAAATGGCATCAACTCCTGTAATTCTCTTCTGCACTTCCAGGCTGCTCCAGTGAGAATAGTGGCTCAGGTCTCTTTGCCCTCTGTACTCTGGATGGTAAGTCTTACCACTGTCCTGGAAGAAAGACCTGTGGGGTGACCAAGGCCTGTGACTGATTCAAAGCAGGAAACCAAGGGCTCAATGATTTTGGCTTTGAAAAAAGGGGGAGCTGGGCTTCAGAAGTGCTTTCTGAGTCAGGCAAGGGATTTGACTTGGCCTCCTACTGACGTATTTTATGTGAAGGCATGAAAGCTAAGACAGGAGCCAAGGTAAGTTGTCACAGTTGTCACTGTGAGCAAGTCTTCCATAAAACAGGTGTGTGATAACATGCTTGTCTCTGAGGATATGATGAAACACATTAAAACTGAGTATGTCTTTCTGTTCCTTACTGAATTGGGTCTGATGTTGCACAGGTTTGCTTTCTCCAGGAAAACTGTTGTGTTTTCTATCTGTTACTAATACCTGCCTTTCTCTCTCCCTTGGTACAGTCTATTCATTTGTGGATTTCAAAGCATTTTACAAACATTAATTACTTGTACGGTCCCACTGCCTACGGGGGTAGAAGTATCAAAGCCATGCTGTAGCGAGCAGCCAGGAAAATGAAGAGGCTAGGTCATTGGCCCAAAGGCACAATGAAAGCTTGAGATGGAGAGTGAGACTAGAACTTTCATCTGCTGATTTCTAAGTTGCCTGCTTACCCAATAGTCAAACAACTGTTTGAGATGCTTGTTCAACGAGAGCTATTCGTGTAGACAGGAGCCTCTAAACCACAGCAGAGATGTGTCCGTGTACTTGAAGGGAGTGGTGGTGTTTTCAAAAGCAGTAAAGGAAATGGATGCTGAAACTTGAGTATTGGTAGAGAGGAGCTGGCCTAACACAGGCCTGGAGCCACATTCTGCTGTGCCCCTGACTGAGAAGTTAAGAGGACAGGCTGCAATAGGACTGAATCTAATGAACTGAGTGCAGGGTTTCTGTCCAGAAACTAAGTGTGGAGACAAGATGCTGTGCACCTCTCTTCCCAGATAGGCAGCCTGGCCTATTTGGGCCAGATGTCCACCTGCCAAATGATGTCCTGCTAGGGAATTTCAGATTATTCTTTGGGCCTGAACTCTGAAGGTTCTGCATCTAGCAAGGCTTCCTGCCTCACTGTATTACATTCATGAGCCTTACTGAGGCTGGAGGGCACTGTGAGAAGAGATTCATGTTCCAGTCTCTCAAGGCCACCCCCTGCCCTGCCAGTACTATCACAGTATCTCTGGGTGATAGAAAAATGGTATGTGAGGTAAGTGTCCAGTATGGTTTTAGTAGCCAAGAGGCCTTGCCCGTGCTATTAGCCAGCCAGCTCTCAGCTGGTACCTGTAAAATGCTGTCTTGAAATCACATGATCTGTGGGACACGGTAAGAAGCTTCTAGTTTACTCACTGTCTCATGTGAGATCTGTTGATATACTGTACTTTGGGAGCCTGTTTTGGGCAGTATTCTTCTTGTCTTAGAGCACAATCCAATTAGCAGAGCTTCTGTTTTTCTTTTTTGTTTCCAGTTACTGATGACAAGATAAAGGACTGCTTGCTGTCCTTCCCAGAACTGAGACACTGCTGTCTATTACCAACCACAGCCAGTACCATGGGCCCAACCCTTTGCCTTCAGACCCTAAGTGCTGAAGGAGGGTCAGGGCCCAGTGTTAGCAAAGATCTTTCTCCCTTTTAATGTTTTCAAGACAATCTTTTTTTTTTTTTCCCCTCAGGGACATTGAAACTCATGGAGGGAGCAGACAAACTGCTCTGGTCTGTGCAGGTTGATCACCAGCTGTTTGCTCTGGAAAAACTGGATGTTACTGTGAGTGTCTGTGAATAGGGCTGGGAGGGATAAAGACAAAAACTCAACATGGCTTTGTGTATATGAATTTAGGAAGGGCATAGGGGTATGACTCAGCTGAAAAATGCTGGGACTATCTCAGGATGACACACAGAGTGCTCTGACTGTGCCAGTGCATTCTGCGCTCATGGCAGTCTGTCCACCTGCAAGAGGTTGAGCTGCATCTGCCTGTTTGACCTAGTGAGCCCAGCATTCTGCTATAAACTTTTTCATCCTCCAGCTGCTCTTTTATCTTATTGCAAATTTAAATGGTTTTGCACATTGCTAGTGCTGCGATTGTCTACAACCTCTTATGATACTTAAAGATTACAACAGGGAGATGGTCTCCAAGTACAAAAAGACTGGACAAGTGCAGAATGTCTGGACAGGACATCCAAAAGTGACATCTTGTTCAGACATTAGTGTTCTGTCTCTGGACAAGCAGGAAATATTCCTGACTGCCTCTGGGAATAGTTGATGTGCGTGCTAATATGCAATCTTACGGTTCCTGCAGGGCAATGGGCATGAGGAGGTGATTGCCTGTGCCTGGGATGGTCAGACATACATCATCGACCACAATCGGACTGTTGCCAGATTTCAAGCAGATGAGAATGTCAGTGCATTCTGTGCAGGTGGGGAGCCTGACTGCAAAGCCAGCCCTTGCAGCATTTCTCCCTCAGAGCTACTACTGCCCTCTGGGAGACTTGGAATCCTTCATCTGTGTGCAGTGGGGAATAATTTCCCTGTATGTATACTGCAGAAGGCTCAGCTAGTCTTTTCTCTGGTGGCATCTGGGAAAAGTAGGGGTGAGAGGAGGTGATGCTGAGGTTTGCCTGTAATGGTTTGGGGTTTTTTTGGGGGGGGAGTGCTACAGTAGTATCTTGTCTTCCCCACTGCTTTTTTAATTTGCAGACTTATAAGCTGTTCTCAAGTGGAGATAAGGAGCCCCACAGAACCAGCCTAAGCCTTGGCTTTACTCAGTCCCCTGTCTCAGACCTGCAAGAAGCAGCTTGCAAATCCCCAATCTCCATGCATTAATAACAGTTTAGAGACTGTTATTAGGGGACTTCATATACCCGAGTCCATGACTGTGCCCCTCCCCTCAGGTGCTCACTGCTTTCTGCTAACACCTTTTGTACTCATCATGAGAAGTTACCTATTTGCTTTCCCTATCCTTTTGGAAGTAGTCAAATCTCCACACTTCTGCTTTCTGCAGGCCTCTATGCATGCAAAGGAGGAAGCAACAGCCCCTGCCTGGTTTATGTCAGCTTCAATCAGAAGATCTACATCTACTGGGATGTGCAGCTGGAGAGAATGGAGTCCACCAATCTGTTGAAAATCCTGGATTGTGACCCAGAGTTTGGAAATCTCCTGCAGCAGCTGGGTGTGGGTGAGTGCAGAAAGGCTGAAGGATGTGCAGGAAAAAAGAGAGGAAGGGCTGCTGACGGGTGACATGCTGGGAGCTAGAGTTCCAGGTACTTGAGGAAGAGGGGCTTTCATACTGCTTGTTGAGAATCCCTAACAACTGACTTGCTGTCTTTTCTGTAGAAAGAGGCGACGTTTCTGCTGTCAAAGATCTGATTCACAAAACACTGTATTTTCCTGAGAAAGAGCAGCAGAGCAGCCCCTCGCAGTGTCAGGACCCTGCTGGAACAGACTCTTCTGCCCACTACACTGCCAACCAGGATCCCTTATAACAAGTCATGTGAAGGCTGACATCTTTAGTATCAGCGCAAACTCTTCTGCAACTGGAATCAGGCATCTAATGAAGATGGGACTGTTCTTTTTTCATTCTCTGTCAAAGCTTCCAGACAGGAAAGGGCGTACAGGCCGGCTTCTGTGGAGGGACGTGCTTGGCTGTAGGCTTGAGTGAAGTTGGTGGGTTGATTTGCTTTTAGCTGAGGAAGCTACCAGAACAACAAGAGTCCAGTGTTCTGTTCGTTTGCCTTCCATTGCCAGTTTCCATGTTCTCTGCTAGCTACAGTGTTTTATGGGTGGCGGTGAAGCAGCACTGAGGACATAGATGGAGAGAGTAGCTGAGCTCAGTCTGTGTTTTGGCCTGTTCCTACAACTGCTCTAGTGATTACTTTCAAGTTCTTAGCAGGATCACAGCGCAGGAACGGCAGATGGAGGAATTGGGTTAGGGAGCAGGCAAGGGCCTTCTTTCCCATTTAGGTGTGTTTTTAAAGTAGGCTTTTGTTTGCCTTTGCTCTGCTGCTGCTCTTCTACCAAGCAGTTTCTCACAAACCACCTCCTGTTCTGAGGAGCTGGAGATGTGTGAGAAGAACCACGGCTTGTACTAATAAGGTGTTGAGAGGTGATGGCTCCAGCAAACCCCAGTTGTACTCGAGAGCATTGCGTGTCTCCATCTTCTTGGGCAGGGTGATCCCAGAGATGGCTGTGACTTAGCAAAGAAAGCAGCTGTGAACTGGGCAGGAAGAGAAATCTGTTTTAACCGTGGATCTGTGGTGCTGTGGGAGTTTGGTAATTCCATAATAAGCAGTGGAAATGCCACACTTCTCTCTTGTTGTGGAGAGTGCCATGCTATTTTGAGTCCTGTACAACTGAAAGAGGTGGACTGGAGGTAATGTTCCACTTGATGGTATGTGGAGTCTGGAAAAGACCATTGCTCCCCCAGGTTGCTCATATGCAAAGGCCCAGGCAGGAACCTTTCCACATGCTGCTGGTGGTCAGCTTTTCCTCATCTCTGCTTCCCTCTTGCCTAACTCGGCTTGTTAGGATAGGAGCAGCAGGCTCACCTGCTGTTTTGCATCTATTATCTTCTCTCACTTGTGTGATGTTTTATTGGACATGCATAATGGCTGGCGCTGTCCATCCTTATGGCAGCTTGAGTCAGAGCAAATATAGTTCAGTGACCTCACTTTAGCAAATGGTAGCATTTAAAGATCCTGCAGGCTGTTGAAAACTTGCTGTTCTGTACTCTGCAAAACATCAAAGGGCAGCCCAAACTGGGAGAAAGAACTTTGTATAGAGGAAAGGAGTGTCTTGGGCTTGGATCAAAAGGGCTGTTGTTGAAGTAGCCCTGTGTGGTAAAAGGGCAGGATCTTTACGTAATAAGCCCTAGCTTTTCTTTGCAATTTGCATCCATAGATTTATATAAGCTTTATAGAGGACAGCTTCTGTCCTCTGTGTTTGATAGCTGTGGAAGTTGATGCATGGAGCATTGAAATGGTATGACCTTCTCTGTACCAGCTGTTTTGCTTCTCAGACCACTCTCTCTTCTGACTCTAAATACAGTGCTAGTTTCTCTCCATTTTAGTGACCTCACTGAGAAGCATTTTTAAGTGTTCCTCTGTCATACTAAGTACTTGTGTACAACTGTACCCTTCAGGCAGGAGCTCTCAAGTCATAATAGTGCTTTAGTAACAGTGGTGTTCAGAGCAGCAGGGCTTGAGTTTGTCAGCTATGGAGAGCTGACAGTGTAGGGACCATCTACTGATGGACTAAAGCATGGAGTTGTCTTGAAGCTTGTCAGCTCTGAACTGTAACCTCAAGAAGTTATCAGATCTCATTATGCTGAGGTGTACTGCCACCCAATCCAGTGGGTAATTACTACTGCTTCTGGCAAATTAGTTGGTGTGACCCCTTGGGCTCTCAGCAGTCTCGTAGTCCTTTCCTAATGAGGATGAGCCTTACTGGGGCTGTTAACTAGATCACGGTATGTTGTTTCTTGCCTCTTCCATGTTTCTGTTTCCCAAAATCAAAAGCTGCTTACTCCGATCACCAGAACAAGTACAGATCCTCCCTTCAGGTGAAGCAGTAGCTACTCTCATCTCCTTCGCTTGGGGCCCAGCTGAGTTGGGGAGACACAGATGTCCCTACAGGTGGAGTGAACAGTTTGGTTTCACTGTATTCTGAGATACTTCCCTCCTAGCCCTGTTGCTGCCTGATTTTAATCTTGCACTTAAAAATTGGTGGAACTGACATGAAGAGGGACCACAGTGGAGCAGGACTCTGCAGAGCAGCGTCCAGGAGCATACAGCAGAAATAACATTGTAGCAATGTCCCTGAAGAGGCCTGTGTCTTGGCATATGCTGTTTTTCCACCTTGAACACAGGCTGCTGCTGTTCTTTCTCTACCTCAGGTTGTGTATTTTCTGGTCCAGCTCCCCCCTGTACCCCCCTAATTCTGTGGCTCCTGTCTTGCCCACCAGGGACAGAAACTGGATGGTTACAAGCAACAGAAAATAGTAATACCTGAGTTTTCAGTCATCGCTCGCTCAACCTGGCACGTGTACTGCTGCACAGATGATGGGCTCTTCCATTGTGTGTGCTTTGACAAAAACAGGTGGAGTCTTACCACAGCTTGTGCCGGGCTGAGCTAATCTGGTAGCTGGGTCTTGCAGGCTGTTGCAGTGCTGCTAGATTGTAATTCCTTCTTGAGGCCTAACAGGATTGTACACACTCATAACAGAAAACAACTCACTGCTGTCTGTCCATGCCAAATATAAACCTTTATTAGCAACACAAGCGCCGGGGGGGGTACAAATGGTTGTATGACTGAAACTGTTTTATGGAAAACAAATTTTGCTGTACAGGTCAAATGATTTCCAAGGAAGGAAAGTCAAGTAGATACACTGCTGGACTGTTAATTGTTGAGAAGAAACAGGAAAAGGTTAAATGGGGGGGAGATTTCATTTTCCTAAGAACTATCTTTAAAAGAAAATGGGGGGAAAACAATGTAAATGTTGGACAGGGCAACCTGTGCAACCTAGCCCTCTTCTCTTGCTGGCCTGAGGATAACATTGCTGTGTGCTGTGCAAAGCGCAGGCGTGCTGCATTGTGGAAAGCAGAGGTGAGAATATACGAACGCTATAGATCATCCATTCCCCAAAACTCTTCAGCTCTTGAAACCATTTGAGAGGAAAAATACTCATGTTTGAGGGTTTCACCTGTCAGTTTTGTATTTACAGCACATAGTAACTTGCAGATGCATTTTGCTCCTGTGCCCCTTGCGCACAAAGGAAAATGAAAATGGTCTACAGAAGAATTAATTGGAACTTCTGTACTGTTCCTTGGCCAAAAGATTACTTTCCTTCTTTTTTGATGCCCTGAACTCTTAAGTGACAATTAATAGGCTGGCTACCGTCAATACTTCCTGAAGTCAATGCTTCAGGCTGCTTCCACTGGCTAAGAAAAGGAGCCAGGCAGGCTCTGTCTGTGGACTGATGGAGTTAGTTTCATTGTAACTCACTCCCTGTTTGTCCTTGCCAGCTAACACAAGCCACAGAGTTGGAATTAGAAGTTGTTCCTTCCCACGCAGCAGAAAATGTTGTTTGCTGCATCCTACTCAGTAGCAGATTGGCACACCTACTGGTGCCAGGAAGCTTTTCGACAGGGCAGGAATTGCAAGACATATTTGTATGTCCCTGTGCCAGCACACAGCAAGTGGGGAGTCCAACAGCATTCTCAGACACTGGGGGCATTTGCAGATAAATGATTCATGGCTTCGGTTGTGACACTCAATTTACTAGCAAGAAAATTAAGGGGTGGTTTTATTTTCCTGAGACACAATAAACCCGCTGGCTGTCCCTGCTCTTATTTTTATGATCTCTTTGTTGAATGCAGTTATTTCTATATCTCTTCAGGCATATCCTGGCATTTGCCCGTGGAGTCTCTTGAAAGGAGGACTGACTGCAAACATATGTAGGTGGCTCGGGGGTCTTCAGTTCCATAACTCTCCCACTAGTAGTGAGAAGGAGCAGGCCCCTGGGAATATGGATGGCTGGAGCTCCCGTTCCGTTCAAAACCAAGTGACCCCAAGCTCCTGCAAATGGTCCTGATTATGGCTTCAGGAAAGTGCATGTTGTTGGGATAGGTCTTGCACATAGGCCTTGGAAGGGGCCTCAGAAGTCCATCTCCCCATGCCAGGGCAGGTTCAGCCATATGTTTCTCACATCTGCTGTGTAACACTTGCTTCTGTGTTCCAAAGACTTGCTGTGAGAGGCACTTCCCTGCAGACTATTTCACAACTGCTGTGTCCACTCTACTGGAAAGTAGCCCTGGTAGGAGCTGACCGCCAAGGCAGTTCAGAGAGATTATCCCTAAAATAATAACATTCCATTGTCTGTATTGAAGGGATGGGCCCCATCATGAGGAAGCCAGTGTTGGAGACATAGAGGATGTGCCGATGTCCTGCTCTGAGGTGGCAGTTTGTACTAAATTTCTACTTTCCATATGAAAGCATTACCATTTTTTGATCTCCAGTGGAAAAGACCTTTAGATCCTTCCTTCCTCTTCTCCCCCAAAAGACTGGAATTGGGAGTAGGGAAGTGTATCTGTATAATAGGCTTTTCCAAAAAAAATTTTGAGTGAGACAGTCTTCAGCCTTGCCAACCCACCTAAAAATTACTTACTGGGCTCCCTCACATAGGAAGACTTTTAAAAATTACCATGTTTGTAGATGGAGTTAAGTTTGCTTCTTTGAGATGTTGTAAGTCCTGTTACATAATCACATCGTTTAAAGCTAAGATTTCTGTCTTTCACAATGGAAGCTGGGATTCCCATGTAAAGACACAAAAATGCTGGTCTTTAAAGAAAACACCGATTTGGGCAAGAATTCCGAATACATGTGTTAAGGTTGGTAACAACATGTCATTTAATGCCAAGGAACTTTGGGAGATGGAAACCCACCAGGAGTTCTGTTTGATAAGGAAACCAGGTACTGCCACTATAGGATTAGACTGTGATTTGGGGAATGAGTTGAAGTGAGGTGTCAGCCATGGTGTTATGACATGCAGTTCTCATTTAGTCATATAAATGTGTTTTTTTCTGTAAGCTCTGTTGCAGGCACTGCAACAAAGCTTGATGGGGAGGTTCCAGGATAGCTGTTGGCAACAGCTGTCTGTCTGGGTGGAAGAGATCTTTACCGTGTGGATTCGCATGTTCAACTGTCATGGACAAGAGGAAGGTGAAAAGCATGTCTTCTACTCTGGACCTGATTTCACAGCTGAAAAGAAGAGCTCTCACATGCTAATTTAGCACTTGCTTGGAAACATCTTCTCTATGACTGATAAGTGTCACAGTCTATGTTTATACATGCCAGTATATATACAGTTAATATAATTGTTCAGAATGTGGAAGAAAGGCTGGCAAGATAGTGGCACAATTGAGAGAGTGAGAGAGTATTAGCAACTAGAGTACGGGAAAGTGTTAAAAGAATTATCTAAGGTGGCAAGAATTCCTTTTGGAAGAAGGAAATCTGTCATTTACCAGTGTGGAAGAATGAATTATTTGCTTGGGGAAAGTAAGGAGCATGCAAAGAAGGATTCATTATGCAGAGAAGAGAGGGACAGATGGGGCTGGTGATTTTCACCTACTGTAGCACATTAATATGCTGAGGAACCTGATCTATTGGTGATTTGAGAAATGAGGCATGTGAATCACAGAAAGGCTTCAGAAGGACTGGAGGATGTTCTGAAGGTGAGCAAAAGCAGAGTTATCCCAAGACTGACATGTATGAACAGCACTTGGTGAATTCCAACAGCAGCTAGCGTGCAAGTATCTGCAGGACTGTTAAGTGACAGGCACTAGCCAAAATAGAATTGACAACTCAGAGTTGTGCCAATTTTATGTAGGATCCCATCCAACACCCTTTAAAGCATTGGAAAGATTCCTGGTGGCTTCAGTCTGAGTTTGGGAAGACTCCTACTCACCTACGCCCTAGCCAGAGCCCAGCTCCAAAAAGGACACCGGACAGGCATGGCTCGCATAGAAGTGGCCAGGACTGAAAGCTGTTGGTGGCCCTCCCCTATCCTTGTCAGCCCTTTCACAGACCCACCAACACTGGGGCTCTGCACTTGCTCCACCACCTGACTCTTACTCTCACTCTCTCACCCTAGCCAAAGCCCAGCTCCAAAATGCACACCCACCAGCTAGGGCTCCCACACAGAAGTGGCCAGGACTGAAAGCTCTTAATGGCCATCGCCTTCCCTTGGCAGCCACTTGTGGGCACCAGAAAAGCCTGGCAAAAGCTGTCAGACACTCCGGAAGGCAGCAGAGACCTGCCTGCGCGTCAGCAAAGCCTAGCAAAAGCCCTGGGGTGCTCTGGAAGGAAGCAGGGCCCCTTGTGGACCTCGCAAAGCGTGGTAAAAGCCTTGGGGTGCTCTGGAGAGAAGCAGGGCCTGTGGCAGACCAAAGCAAAACCCAGCAAAAGCCCTAGGGCACTCTGGAGGGAAGCAGGGACCCCTGTGGGCACTGGCGAAAGCCCAAAAGCCATCAGATACTCTGGAATGTTAGGGTTAGAGGTGTAGGATAGGGTAAGGAGTTAAGAGATAGGGTTGGGGTTGGGAGTTAGGGATTTAAGTTAGTGTTAATTTTAGGATTAGTGTTAGATTTTGGGATTAGGTTTAGGGGCTTAGATTTAGCAGTTTAGGGTTAGGATTTAGGTTTTGGGGCTGGGGTTAGGGTTAGAGTTAGGGTTTATGTCTTAGGGTTAGGAGTTAGTGATAGGGTTAAGGTTAGCTTTACTGTTTAGGTTAAGGGTTAGGGGCTGGTGATAGGGGTTTGGGTTAGGATTAGGGTTGGGCATATAGTTAGGCTTTAGTATTAGGTGTTAGAGTTAATGTTAGATTTAGAATTAGGGTTAAGTATTTGAATTAGGTTTAGGCGGTTAGAATAAGTGGGTTAGAGTTAGGTGGTTAAACAGAGGGAGTTAGGGTTAGGGTTTAGGGTTAGGGGCCAGGGGTTAGGATTAGTAGTTATGGTCCGTGTTAGGGGTCAGGATTAGCTTTAATATTTAGTGTTAGGGTTAGGTTTTGGGGTTAGTTTTTATGTTAGGGTTAGGTTTAGTTTAGGGTTGGGGTTAGGAGTTAGGTTTAGGTGCTCTGTTAAGGGTTAGGGGTTAGGGATAGGGTTAGGTTTAAGGGTTTGGGATAGGGTTATGGTTAGGGGGGGTTGGGTTAGGATTACAGTTTTTGTGTAGGGTTAGGAGTTATCGTTTGGGGTTAGGGTTTAGGGCTAAGGGTTAGGGTTTACTGGTTAGGCTTAGGGATAGAGTTAAATGTTTAGTTTAGGTTTGGGTTTAGTGTTAGTGAAAGAGTTAGCATTAGGGTTTAGGTTTAGGAGTTGGAGTTATAAAGTTTAGGATTTAGGATTAGGGTTATGGTTACAAGATTAAGAGTTTGAGGATGTTTATTGTTAATTTAGGGGTTAGGTTTCATGTTAAGGGTAAGGGTTAGTCAGGTTTAGTGGTTAAGGATAGAGTTAGAGTTTGGGTTGCGCGTTAGGGTTTCTAGTTAGCATTACGTTTAGGATTAGGTTTAGAGTTAGGGAGTTAGATTTAGGGGGTTATGCTTAGGGTTAGGGTTTAGGTTTAGGGGTTAGGGTCAGGGTTAGCATTAAGGGTTAGGGTTAGGTTTAGGGATTAGGGGTTTTTTTAGGAGTTTAGGGTTAGGATTTAAGGTTAGGGTTACTTTTAGAGGTTAGATTTAGGGTCCGATTTACGGCTGGGATGTAGGGTTTGGGTATGGGCTAGAGTTAGTTTTAATGTTTAGGGTTAGGGTTTTTTTTAAATAAATCATAAAAGTTAGTGAATAATAAGAGGTGTAATGGACATGGTATCTGTCAGCTTTAGCTGGTTATTTGCCATTGTTCCACATAGCATTTTTAGAGGGCAAGAAGAGTTGGAAGCTGGGCGAGTTGCTGCACATAGGAACAAGTGTTTCATCTGCCACAAACAAGATTTTTTCAGCAGAGTTAACCCAGGTACCACTTAGATTCCAGCTGACACACATGATGGTTTAGTACAAGTCTGAACTACCATTAAAGATCCCTGGGTCTGAGAACCCAGTCAGACATGCAAGTGATACAAATCCAGGAGGAATTACTGATACTTTGGAAGACAGTCTCATTAAGTAGACGTGTGTCCTGACATAAGTGAGAGAACTGTTGGTGGCATTCAGGAGATTCATGGAAAACAGTTCATGCATCCAGAAATAATCAGATGCACAAGTAGAAGAATGGCAAAGAAGCCAAGGAACAGATCAGAAGCTGCAAGATATGATGAGTAACAATAAAAGTCACTAGCCTGATATGGCTTGTAAGAGGAGCAGATGCCAGTCACACCAACAAATCATAGCAGCCACACTGTAACTCTGCTGTCCTTAGCATGTGTTAAACTCCAGAATACAGCTTCTGATTTAGGAAAGAGCTAATAGAAAAAAAGCAAAAATGCATACACAAGTTCTTTGAGAAGCACAAGAGAAACAATGAGTGGTTTGATAAAAAAGGAGGAGAACCAGCGGTGTTTAATACAGGAAGACCAGCAAAACAGAGATGTCATGACATTCTAAGGGTGGACAAAGGGATATTGTGCAGAGTTTGGATAGTGAATCAGTAGTCAGGAGGCATGGAACAAGACCTGATCTGGTGCACCTTTCCTAGAGCTAGTAAATAATAGACTATGTTTATCATACAGCTATGCTCCATTAAAAAATTTAAAAAATTTAAAATAAAAAAAAATTTTAAAACCCCAACAATTAAGTGCCTTAACAATCACCCTGGTCATCCCAGATGAGTTCACAGTTCTCTGACCTGAGCTGATACTGCAAGGAAGTCTAGTTCTTGTTTCATGCAGGAGTAGCAAAGTTGATGGGCTGTGAGATGCCGGAACTTGAGGCTGATGATGTAATCTGTGGCCAATCACTAGATTTCAAGTTGAAAGAAAAGAGCTGACAGAGCAGAAGACTCTGGATGCTGTAATTCATCGCAGCATTTAAATTGAGTGGCAGTATCTCTGATGATGCAGCAGAGGTAATAGGAATGTAGCTCTAGCAGCTGGAGTGCAGAGAGGAGAGGCCTGGTCGGAAGAGCAGGCTGTGCAAGTCTGTTTGCTATGTATAACACCAAGAGATGATAAGCATTGTCATTCATATAATATAGCTTAGTAGCAAAGTAGTAGTGGCAAAACCCAAGACCCTGCAAGTGTCCACTGTGCTCTAGGCATCTATGCTCAGCATTTCTGCAAATGTTTCTTAGAATTAAGAACTCTGGAAGTGTTCTTGCTGCAAGGTTTTCCCAAGAAAATACTTCTGTTCTGCTCTGAGCCAGCAAAAAGTAACAAAATCTAGCTTCCCAGAGTACAGGTGAGGGGGCTGGCCACGGAGCCCTTCCCACAAAGAAAGGGGAGTGGAGTTCACTCACATTGAGGCAAAGAGAAGGGAAACATTCACGACAATCTTTGGAGGCTTTTGGAGAAAGTGCTGTCCTGTCCACAGAACAACTGGAGATTGTTCACAGAGACTCTTGTCTCATGAGCAGAGGTTATTGTAAAAATAAGTCATTAAAAGGTAGAGTGCATTTAGTACATGAGCAGAAATTGGAGTGACTAGGGACAGATAGAAAAGAACAAAATGCCCACTCGGCACATGGGGACAAGCAAGAGGGTCCACTGAAAGAAGGGGTATCTCTCAAGATGAGGCATTCCCAGCAACAACAGCTTCCAGCACCCATTTGCTTTTTTCTCACTCCCCAGTGAATGCCTCAGCCTAGAACTCAGCAAGGTTAGGGACATGTGAGCCTCACCCTCATCTGTCTCTCATAGCAGCAACTCTCCTCAGCCCCAAACATGGGGAATGCAGCCAGTCACTGACCAGGCTCTTCAGAGGCATGTAGAAAAGGTAGCTCTTGACTCAGGGCTTTAAATCTCAGGACTCCTTCCTCCAAGTCGATGCAACACTGAAGAAGGGGAGAGCCAGTTACCTGCTGGACATTTCAGACAGCAAATCTCTTCATGTCTATGACTGGGGAAAACGTGTATAACCATCAAACAACCCCACTTTGGGTTTGTAGAGACCTTACAGTTCCCCTCCCTGTCCCCCATGCTGCCTCCTTGCTCCTATTCCCTTCAATGGATTCTTCTCCAAACCCTTCACAGGGCCATTCCCCTCCCTTCCTCCTGTGACTCCCTCTGAGATGATGTCCTCACATCACTCAGGCATTCAGCCCAACACTTTTCCTGCTTTATGAGTCTGACATGTGGCTACAAGTATCTGACAGGCAGGAGCAAGCTTGCTGCAGCCGTATTCTGAGCCACCCAGGAGCCAGGGTCAGCAAAGCACTTACCCCAAACTGAGCTGACAAAAAGAGAAGACTCTTTTCACCCATGTCCAGCTAGTGTTTGACACTGAATGTGATCATACAATGTGAACTTCATTTGGCTCAAAGCAAGGGCAGAGCTTGTTCACATCTGCCTTCTAAAGGCAATACAGATATAAGTCATGACACGGTGTGCCTTGCCTTTTCTAGTCTCCTCCTCAGTTTTCTCTTCCTGTTTGCAACTTTTATGGTCAGGAATACAAAGAATGGGAGATGTGATAGTATCCTATTAGGTGATTCCTTTTTTAAAACCTTCAAAAAGGACTGGAAAGGAATCAGTGACTCAGAGCATACTGCAGCCAGCCAGGCAGCTGTGCAACAAGCATTGCAAGTGACACCTGGGAAGACCTGATAAATATTTCTGATTCTTCCAGCAACCAAATCTTGGAGAACTTGTTGAGAGGAGCTGTTCCTTACCTTGAGAGACACCAGAGTCTGGAGACCAATGCAGAACTCCAGCATTTCATCATCTGAGAAGAGAGAAGAGACTGATCAGGCTCAAGACTATATATACTGCCCCTCTAAAGAAAGTGTCTCTCCTGTAAGAGGGTGTGCAATACAAGAGCATCCAGTTCATTAAGTTATACGGTTATGGTCTGTTCAGTATAAAGTAAATAACAAATAACAAGGAAAGTGATGAATTAAACACACAAACATTAACAAACAGGTGGTAACAGCAACAATAACAAAGACCAGCACTCTTCTGCCACTGACTGATGAGCTGTTAAAGGAGCTACTTAGGCACAGACCCGAAGAGGGGCAAAATGAACTTTGTAGCTGGTAAGAGGAGGGAACCATGATTATCATGAGTATTATGAGGTATTTGAGGGGGTTTCTGGGATTGTTTGAAACTTACTATGAGATACCAGAAGGGACTTGTGGGATCATGTAAAACTTACTATGGGCTGTGTAGGGGCAGGGCCAAAGGCAAGCAGCAGGGTGGATCATGGAAGAACAAGCATGGAAAAATGGAGAGGAGGGGGGATAAGGGTGCCAGTCACATGCAAGCAGGCTGTTGGTCAGTTTACTTGCCTGTCTGAACCCTGCACCTGATGGCCATAATCTATCCGAACTTATTAAATTATTTCATGAGGTAATTTTTTTCTGTGTAACCTCTCTATCTTACATGTTACTGCTGCAAGTCTTAAGTGTCAGCAAGTGTAGAAGATGCCATGGGTTAAAGTGCAAATAGCTCTAGATGTCAGCAACTAGAGGGACTGGCATGCAAGAGATGTACCAGTTAACTGAAGGGACCACAGGCCATAGGGCTCATAGGTCTGTGTCAGCAGCTGCAGAAGGGGATGTAACTCACAGATGCCAGCAACTAGAGAGGCCAATGTGCAAGAGAAGTCTGGGTGCCAGCAACTGGAGGGACTGCAATGTGTGCTGCAAGGTCTAAGTTCCAGTAACTGGAGAAGGACTACGGATCACAGAGCTTGTAGGTCTAGGTGCCAGCAACTGGAGAGATCAGCATGCAAGAGCTCTGGGTACCAGTTCTGACCAGGGTCACAGGCACCTTAGGTTTGTAAGCCAGCAACTGAAGAGGACAAGGCATATGTGTGAGATGTCTAAATGACACTAACTAGAAAGACTTGAGTGTGTTTGTATTTCCCCAGGGAATTTCATCCTATAGGCTTGTGATTTTGTATACATAATTAGCTAGCAATCTTCAGTTTGGTCTAGCCAGTGCATAGGAGGAAACCTGCATCTGGAACGACTCAAGGTCTGTGTCAGTGGCTAGGTAAGGCACCCAGGGTTCAGATATCGACAGACCTAGAAGCTGTGCTGGTATTTGAAGACTCTGTGAATACGAGTGTGCTTGTGAATCTAGAGACTGAAGATGTATAAGCTTCTGCTAGTGAACTTCAGTCCTGGTCAGCCAGACAGGAGGACCAGGGCTGGGCTATCTGTGCTGGTATTTATGTGAGTGCTGGTAAAGGCACTGCTCTGTGTGTGGTAATCTGTGTGACTGGCCTTGTCTGCATCCTCTCTGGATGTGCCTCTGGAATATATGTTCAGCCTTGCTACTGTCTGAACCTGCCACTAAGAACATGCATTGGACTGGGCAAGAGCGACCTCCTGGGTCTTAGCGTCAACCATCTGGATTTCAGTGGCAGGGAAGGAGGAATCCCCAGGTTCTGGAGTCTGCAGGCTTCAGCAGCCACCAGTAACACCATTAACATTTCCCATGTCTCCCGGATACCTGCTTGCCCTGTAAGCAGTGGCTGTATTTTACAGGGTGTGCACAGGGAGATGTAAGGCACAGATGTAGCTCCTTCCAGGCAGCCATTTTACACCTCAGCAAAATGGGTAGCTGCTACTGGGCTAAATTCACCTGTGCTGGTACTAATACAGTCTCCCTATGAAGGGGAAGAACAAGTAGAGGAGAAACCAGGGAAGAAGAGTGAGCTGGAGTGTGGAGGAGGAGGAAGGTCTTTCTAGATGGCTGGGAAAGTGGGAGGAATGGACATGAAAGAGGGAGCAAGGGAGGTCTTGGAAGATGAATAGTAATAATCAAAGATGAGGAGACAGATAAAGGCAAGAGGGTAAAGCTGGAAGACTAATAGGGAGAAAGAACAGAGTAAAAAAAGACGACTAAGTTGTTTTCAGCATATGCACAGCTTGATGTAAATGCAGAACATGCAGCCTTTCTGCTGTTTTCTGAGCATGCTCCAGTGCATGCTGACTTGACCATGTCTCCTATGGCTGCTTCTTTCAAAGAGTGCTGCCTCAGGACACTGAGGGAGACTCAGCACTCTGGGGCTACCAGGTTCTTCCAGGGTGCTCCCTGCAGCAGGGGCAGATGAGTACACAGAGAAACACTCTGGGGAATAAGCTGTACCCTCCGTCAGTTTCTCTGATAACTTCCATTCAGCCAAAGACACAACTGCCCATTCAATAGGAGAACATAGGGCACTAGAGGACTAATCAAGCAGTCTGGATAATTTTAACAAAGGTCTGTTTTAGAAGGAAATGAGAATTTTCCAGATCCTGTGTTAAAACTAAAAATCAGCTCATTTATCCCACTTTCAGCATCTTCTGTCTTCTCTGTACTCTTCCTATGCCCTTTGCCTTTGGTTACATTGAGGGTATTCACAATGCATAATGATCTATCTTGGCCAGCAGTGGAGGTGACCACATCACCAATCTCCCACCACATTATGCTTTTCCCAGAGATCCTTTTAAATGCCCTTGGCAAGGCAAAAGGGACACAGGAAAACTGGGGGAGAGGAGGGGCTGGCACTCTCACCTACAACCAGTGCTGAACACAGCACTGTCTCCTGGCCAAATTGCAACTCCATATGTTCTATTCGGCCAACAACGCTGGGGATGGGAAGAGAGAGGTCTCCACAGTCCATGGCAGACACTTCTTCCAGCCTGTGGGACACAAGAGGTGTTATTGCCTCAAGTGGAGGAAGAGGAAGAAAAACAGGACTTCTCACTGATGGCAGTACTTCTTGGTCTCATTGGGAACAGGCCCAGAAGAGGAGGAATCTCTTTCATACAGCATGTCTGAAGGCCAATTCCACAAGCAAAAGCATAAAGTGCTGTCCATTTGAGTTTCTCACTGCTGAGGCTAATTATCAACCGGGCAGCTTTGCCCTGCAGTACACACAGACACAATGACACAGCTCTGCCTTCTAGTCTGGGGTCTGCAAACAACTTTGCCAGTGCTCCTGATGCCTTGCCCTGTAGCCCACCCTCCTAAGCATCTTCTCCTAAACAGCCATGTGCACATGCAAAGCTGCTAGTAATTATCATTGGGGCTGGGAATCAGGTGCCTATGTTCTTGTCATAGGTTTTCTTTTAGTCACCCCTCCTTTTCTACTGCGCAAAGACTTACCCCAGCTGGTTTAAACAGCTCTTGGAGATGAGATTTGGTAGACACCCAGTGTTAACAGTCGCTTTCAATACCTGACCTTGGCACTAGAAAAAACAACAAATAATTACTGTGGGCTCAAAATTGGCATACCTGCTCCTCCAACAGTGTGACAATCCCTTAGACCTTCCTTAGCAACACAGCCAAAGATGTGGTGTTTCAGGCAGTAGTCATAGGGCAGGAGACTCATCCAATACAACAGTGGTCTCCCCAGTGCCCTGCCAAAGGCTTCTTTTTGATTGTCTTCTTTAATTTGTGTTTGGTTGCACAGACACTTATCTGTTATTAGTGACTTTAACTTAGTAGTATGCCAGTCAAAAGATGCATAACGAGTCAATTTGTTCAGAAAACCCACACGGACTTTATAAGAAGAGCAATAGTTGATATGAAAAAAGCTTCTAAAGGAATATAAGTATGTGCTACAGCCTTTGTAGGTTTCCTCTCTCCGTTTCTTCTGGTGTCACAGGTAACAATGACTAGACATCTGTTCTCAGTTGAACAGGGAGAAGTCTGTGGGAGAAGCCAGAGCACTCAGGACAAGCATCCCTGAGAAAAGCTTGAATTTGAGGCAGTTCCAAGGGTAACTGACACATCCTAGTGACTCATGAGTCCAAGAAACAACATAATCAAGAGGTGTCTATTTTGTGTGGGGCTTACATTAAGTTCCCAGACAGCTCTTTAAGGAAATATATCATGAACACAACTACAATATTCACAGCTGGTGTCATCTAGCAAAGGGGGAGACTGGATGCCCTGCACCCAAGTCACCACTGCATGATCTTACTGGAACAATCCCCAGTGCCTTGCCAACTTCATTTCTTCATCCCTTTGCACTTGAAAGGGAAAAGGAGATGTGGTTGCCATCTGTTTTCTGTCCCCTCTGCACATAGGTCCTTAATGGCAGGCCAGAGGTGCTTAAGTAACAGCAGGTCTCATATATTGTAGAGGTCTGAAAAAATAGGGTTGTCAAGGACATCAATAAGAGTTATGTTCAGAAAAAAAAAGGAGAAGCAGGACTTAGTAAAGGAACTGGAAAATATGGAGTAAATGCCATCTACAAAATATGGCTTGCACCTACCTATATTGCCTAACGATACCCATTCTTGATGGCCTACTTCTTCAAGGTTCTGTTGTACACCAACACCCCAAAAAACCCCAACCACAAAGTTTCCATCTTGGGAAGCTCATTTTCCTCCTGCTATCTTCATTTGTATTTTTCCTGTGATTCCTTGTCTTCCATCCACTATGGCACTCAGCGTCATGAGCCACTCAGAAGCAGCAACAGGCCTCCCACAGCTCCTCTACCCTTATACTTATTCTTAATGAGCTTAAATGCTTTGGACACCTTAAGCAGATCAGCACGACCATCGGGGACTCAGTGCAGCACCAGCAGGGTCAACGAAAATGTCTCAATTTCCTGATTTCTTAACTAAATCTGTTTATGATTATTACATGGGTTAATCATCACAGAGAGCTACATCCAGTATTTCCAATATTTCATTTTCAAAAATGTGCTATTTGTGAGTTATTATAAAGAGAAAGAACAAGACACCTCCTGTGAGAAATACTGTAATGCTGCAAACAGACACACCACCAATCATAGCTTGAGTGCTAATGGCACTCAAGGCAACCTCAGAGAGCACATGCTGGAAACGTCAAGTCTGTGTTGTCTTGGAGCTCTTCCTCTGGTCAAAAATGCATCTGCAGTACACCAGTGTAGAGATTTCTGAACATTTAGACAACCATATTCCTAGAATGGCCATTTAGTTGAGAAATTCTCAAGCACTGCAAGACCACTGGAGCTAGAGACCTCAACCTATTTTGTTTTACAGAGTTTACCAAGAATCATGTGAGACTCATATATGTATATACGAGGTATGATCTATGATTTAAATAACATCAGTGAGTTTAGAAGGATTGAGCATTCACCATGTATGGCCTCATCCAGGAACAAGGAGAGCAGTCCTTAAGCAGTAACTACACAGAAAATGTGCACAGATGCATATTTTCAACAACTCCTGATTTTGTTATTATACATTTTCTTCTTTAATGTAAAAAAGCATGTCTTATTCATAAAGAATTATGTCCAGTTAATTAACAGTCCCGTGTGACTGCAAACACTTGTGACTTCTTACAACACCCAAGTGAGGCATATAATGCTAAATACTTCAGGAAAGCCAATTTAATCCAGGGCTGCTCTTTGGCACATGGAATGGAAATTGCCACAGAACTACAAAGTCATGGGTTGGGAGAACACAAAACTTAATCAACCTGATACCAGCCAGAAGATTCATGAAACAGAGTCAGAGCACAGAGAAACTAAACCCCAGAAGCTCTCTCTGCAGTTCTTTGTACATTCATACAGGAATATTCCCACAGCTCCTTCACAGATGAGCAGTCCCATTTCACTACAGAGCAGCTTGAACTAGCATCCCATGGTAATACAGATCACACATGACAGAGCTGATAGGAGATCCATCTGAGCTGTTGCCTGTTCCCAGAATGCACACCCATTCTCTTGCCCTTCATTCATGCATGCCTCCCTTGGCACCAATCTGCTTTAAGCAAGTTGGAGAGCATGCTAGAACTTCACAGAAGGGGAAGAGCTGCAAAGCACTCTATTTAGAATCTCCTGACTTTGGCAATATTTCTTTTTGTTCAAGGAAAAACATTGCTGCCATGGCTCCAGGCTGCCTGGCATGTCAAGTTTAAAATATTCAGGACTAGGCGTGGTGCCTGCCCATAGAAGTCCCCAAGGCCAACTGGAGACATCCCACCTTACCTCATTACAACAGCTGTTTGTGGCAAAAGCCAGTATTACAAAGTCCGGGCTTCTAGAAAGAAAACAGCCTGGAAATTGACTGGTCCCAGAGGACAGTCCCTTATCCTTGCCCATGGCAGTAGGATTGGAAATCGATGATCTTTAAGATCACTTCCAGCCCAAACCATTCTATGATTCTATGAAAAAAAATGCCTCCCTTTCTGCTTTTAGAGCTCTGTAATATTTGTGTGGTTTGGTCCTCACTGGCGCATCAGCCCTGCCTGGAAGGATTGTGGCCAGACTAGGCAAGGCCACAAGGCAAGAGGCAAGATAAAGCACAAAGTGCAGACACATGTTAAGCATCTCCCTCCTCAGCCTCTGTACTGTGCCTCATAGAAGAGGCTTCCCTGTGCCTCCTCACTATCTAAGCAGGTGTATTAGCCATGAGTGTCAGGTCAGATATGCTACCACATCTGCCCAGACTGCAACCTGCCAACTGTCCAGCTGAATCAGCTCTTCCTCATTAACAGGCACGGATTCTACTGGGAAAGAGTTAACCATCCCTGCGGTTCACAGAGGCCGACTGTTCATTGCCAGGCTACAGAAAAGACATTGTATCAGTTCTTCAGAAACAGAAGGCCTGGAGTATGTATAGCGATTGCTAAGGAGTCACTTTGGGAGCAGACAGACCTGAGATGCATGAGATGTTAGCATTATTGTGATAATAAACCTAAACTCTATCACTAGGCAGATTCTTGAGGTTTTTTCAGAGCAGGGTGGGAAAGTTGCAAGTTAGAAACTTGCTAGGATGTACCAGGACAGTGATTACTCTGTAGAAAACAGCATTTCATCTCATTGAGCTCCAGCAGCCTCACAAAAGCTATCCACTGTCCAATCATGCTGGTGACTATTTGTCCAGAGAACTCACCAGGAGCCTGAAAAGCGTACTTGGTCCAGCATACCACAAATACAATGCAGATTAGGTAAGGAGTACACAGGCAGCTGATGAGCACTGCAAGACTTCTTGGACTAAGAGGACGTTTCACCACATTACCCTCTCTCATCTCTGCCTCAGAACTGTTACTGCCAGTCACCATTAGTCTTTATCTAAAGATCAATTATGGGGATTTCCAAGAAAGAGAAAGAGGGCAGAGGAATCAGCATGGATCACCATTTATAAAGACCTTTGTTTTCTGAAATAATGTCATTTCCAAAGTCAAGAAGCTGCTTTAACCAACCGAGGCTGATTAATCCCAGGTTGCTTTGGCACAGAGGAAAAGCAGCTTTGGACAGCAGTGGAATCTTTCAGCATTTATTTCCAAGTCAACAAGAGACAAGCCCCACCACAAAAAAATGACAGCTTGATTTTACAATGCAGGTGCCAGTCATGGCAAGTGTTCCAAAGTGCTTTGCAAAAACTGCCACAAAAAGGGGCCATTCTGCTAAAGTAACATGTGAGCAACCCACCTAAGTAAATAGGAAGGTGAGTGACTCTGCAGTACAACTATTATGGAAACTGGGTCTGTTCGTGACCTCTGTAACTTAAAAAAGCCGTAGGCACAGGACAGCTATAACCTGTTAGAGTGAAAACACTTATTGCCCGAATTTTCCTGTATCACTGAAGTCTACATATATTCAGCTTTATTTCCTAGTCAAGTTCTGTTGCTAGTTAGGTGATGCATTTGTTACCACTTTGAAATTTTCAGCATACTTGCCTGAGTGTAAATGGAAGCTTTGTGCTGGTAGATGATCTTAGGAGCTGCTGCCAGAGAGAAGAGACTTCACTGGGGTCGTGCTCCATTTCTAATAAAATCTACACCATAGTCAAGCAGTTCTCCAAAAAGTACCAGCTCACCTCTCTGGTTAAATGAACTGGCAGCCTGAGGGCTATTTTCTGCCATAGATCTGTTGCTTGCAGGCAAGGCTTTTTGAAGTTCGCAAATGCGAACATGAAAAGCAGCAAGAGTTAAAAGAAGGTGAGGAGAGCTTCTCTTCCTTCAATGTAAGAAGATTAAGTGCGGCGAATAGTGACTGGCTCTTAAGAAGTGCAGAAAAAGTGAGAGATGCCTGTGCAGAAGGTACTGAGTTTAGGGAGAGTTGAGCGCAGCACTAGACCCGTTTCCTTTACTGTGATGTTCATTAACCTTTCTCCATGAAGGAAAATGTAATGTGTGTGACAGCTGGGGTACATTAGAAACATAAAACAGGAACAAGTAGTGGACTCTGATGCTGAGTTAGCTACTGCCTCTGGGTTATGATACCTATGCATGCCTCCAGGAAAGCAGGGCTCTGTCACACATAATGGATACTCAGGAAGCTAAACAACATAACTCCAAACGTTCCCCCTTTCCTTCTTCTTCCCTCAGCTTTATATACTGACCATGACATCACATGTTCTGGAATATCCCTTTTGTCAGTTGGGGTCAGCTGTCCTGGCTGTATTGCCTCCCAACTTGTGCCTTCCCAGCCTGCTTGCTGGCAGGGTGATATGAGGAGTAGAAAATGCCTTGACTGACTAGCAACAACTAAAACCACTGGTGCACTATCAAAAGTATTTCACATCCCAAATCCAAAGCATAGCACTACACCAGCTGCTAGTAAAAAAGTGAACTCTATTCCAGCTGAAATCACGACACTCTTACAGAACAATACAGAGTGGTGATTAAAAAAAAAAAAGAAACACCTCCATTTGCTCAAAAAAAGATTCCAGCTATTTGGAGAAATTACACGGAGAGCTGTTCATCCTGCTAGTCTTTTTCCCAAGTATGGTTATGTTAACCTGGCTGCTTTAGAGTCTAAAACCCAGGGTAAGCAATGCCTAACTGCAACAGTAAAGGCTGGAAAACAAACCAGACAGTGGCTTTGTGTGGTCCTGAGATACCTGATCTGAACATTTCAGAAAATTGCTACCAGGCCATGTTCATATGATAATTAATAGTGCCAACTGAATTTTCAAAGGTGTATGTGTTTTTCCTGAAAGTGTAGACTTTACACTCTAACATGTGAGAAGTTCTTTAGGACAGGTAACTGAAACAAACACAGCTTTAAAATGGATTTTGTATACCAAGTCTATATCTTGGTGAGTCTCATATCTGCATATTACTGAACAGCTCTAACCATGCAGCCCTCTTTCATGGGGCACAGCTTTTGGGTGTGCTTTCTTACCTACAGGGGCCAGGGAGGACTGTGTTCTGCTGTACAGGAGGATATAAGAAGAAAAGGGAGCTAGGAATACTGCTTCCATCAAGGAATGCTACAGTGCTAATTCAGGGCAGAGTTAGACACTTTCTTAGGAGGTCCTTTGACACCTGAGAGAATCAGAGTATCCAGTAAGTGTAAATCAACTAAGGGCACCTGTCCTAAAGCGATAAGGAGACATTCTTTGCTTCTGTATGCAGTTATGAAATACCTCACATCATGGGAAAGCTGGCCTCCAAAGGAAGGAGATGTGATTAAGGTAGTTTATCTTCAAATACGGACAACTAGAATGCATGTGGCAGAAAGACTTTCCTCCGTCTGTTGGAAAAACTGAAGGCCATATGGGAAATCTGCTCTCTCTGGCTGCAGCTGGCTTTGCAATTAATAACTTAGCATGGCCCTTGGGAGTGGGGCAGCTGGAACTCATTGTGCATTTGCCGTCACTGTGAAATCAGCAACACCGTGTTGTTGCCTTACCTGGCACTGTATTAGCAGGAGTGAAGTCTCTTTTCTCCTGTCCTCTCCCTTTTCCATCTTTTCATCCTGGTCTTTTGCCAGCGGAGATTGAACCCGTGCAGACTGAACCCTGGTCTCACCCCGCAGCTTGTTCAGATTGCCTTCCAAGAGGCGCCGCTGGACCACGCTATGTGGCTGCTGTCACCATCACAAAGAAAGAAAAGTCCCAGCTAAGTATGGAGCTAAGAACAAAGACATTTGCTAGCCCAGGGAAGCAGATTGCAAATACTTGACCCAACTGATCATCCTGATGAAAGACAGGTTTCTCCCAAAAAACTTTCTTTAAATCCTGAGATTTTTTCTGTAGCCACTAAGGTGATAAAGTTTTGGGCTGTCTATGACAGGCAGGTCTCTGGGATATATCTGTTCCTTCAGCTAAACACGCACTTGGCAGTCTCAGCTGTTCAGGTACTGCAATACACTACCCAGTGGGTGTGTGCTGACATCCAACCAGGCACACTGCCACCTTCTAATGTGGGAGGGGATGTGGGATGCAGCACATGTGTGAAGTATCTGTGGGTAAGTAGGCAGGACAAGCAATTATTTGTAGTGAAGCAGGAAGCTTCCCCTGCATAGGAAACTAAAACTGGCTTCTAATGTTCTTTGGAGTCTGTCTCTGCGCCCCCTCCATCAGAACTGATACTATTTGGACTCCTTTCCGAGCTGGGGGAGCATCTATGAAGTGTCCTGGTTTCAGGTAAAACCAGACCAATTTTGTTCAGTAACTTTACTTTTTAGCTGGGCCTCTTCTAACTATTGAAATTAACAGAATATTGTGCAGACACTGTTCACTCTCAGAGAGATAAAACGTGTTTATACTTGATGCCAAGGAATGGCATGCAGAGATGCTCTTGCTTACACTTATTGCTGTAACACCCAAGGCCAGTTCACTTTGCTACTTGCCCCGTTGGAGGGTCGGAAGCAGAGAAGCGTGGAGGGGTCCCACCTGCAGGGAGGAGTGGACAGGACAGGTGAACCAAAACTGACCAACAGGGTATTCCATGCCATCTGCCTCATGCTCAGTATAAAAGCTGAGGGATCAAAGGGTCAGCGGTCTTTTCTTCAATGGCTGGCATCTGAGGAGGACTCTGTCTGTTCATCTGCCTTTAATCCCGATCCTGAATTCAGATCTGGAATCCAGTTCCCGTCCATCACCGAGTCCAATCTGGGACTTCCCCAGTGCCAGCCAGTGATGTGATTGTCATCCTGGGAGCTTGATATGGTTTTGTATACAGTTCGTTATTTCCTTTTTATTTTATTATTAATATTTCATTAAAGTAGTTTAGTTCCTTCTAAACTTGTAAGTCTCTCTCTCCTGCCTCTATTTTTAAAGAGAGGTACGGGGAGAGCATCAGTTGCTCACCCCATGGCTGGTTCAGCCCAAACCACGACAGAAGCCCTACGTTGTTCACAGCTAGAAGGGAGAGCCATCAGCAAGATCACAGCTGAAGGAACTTTATTCATATCTCATTCCTATCTATTGCTGACTTGTCAGTTTTGCCCAATAGTTGGAGCGAGAGAGAGTTATTGCCTCTTCGGCTGCACTCAGCATTGCTCTTTGCAAGGTGCCAAGTCCCTCACACCTCTGTTTCCCCATCACTCAAGGGGTGAGAGTCAGAGCATTCACATGCTGCATGAGAAACACTGCAGTAGTTGAAAAAGTGAGGCAAAAATATCTCGCTGTTCCTGGTCTTTTCCCAGCCTACTGTGCAGGCCCACAGCACAGCTGGCTGTTGTACTTCACTCCCCAAATACTTTGAACACAGTGCCAGTTTTGGCTGCTAGCTAAAATCTGGGCCGTGGGAAAAGGGCAGGAAACCTACAGCAGGTCTCCAAACTCCCATCCTCCCTCCTGTCTCCTCTCACAATCTGGCACGCGAAGGACCTTTCCCTCTCCCTGCAACCTTTCCCACAGAAAGAGCAGGTCCTTTGTAGCTGCCACCTCTGTCTCCTTCTTGTCAGGCCAAGCACAGATGGAGTAGCACTGAAGGAGTAGCTGGGCTTTGGGACTCTGGAGGCATCTGATTCAAGAGCAGATTACCGGGGCCCTCCCTGTCTTCTGTTGCACCAGTGAGACAGAGAAGAGGAGACTGTTGTGTCTCTTGGGCTGGTAAGAAACAATGAAAGGAAGGGGATGGTGAGGGAGGACCTGAAGCAGCTGGAAGGGAGGCCCTCTCAGGACTCTTAGAAGGGTCAGAGTGGGTTCCCAGTGCAACTTATCGGGTTCAGGCTCTCCAATGTGAAATCTCAAGCCCTTGCTATGAGTAGTGAAATGGTATGAGCTGGGGATCTTGATTTTTGGGAGGAGAGACCTTCTTGGTATTGTCAGAAGATTTTAGCTGATGCAGCTACTTTTTTTTTTCCATTAAAAAAAAAAATCAAAGCGTCGTGTTGTAGTTGTTATGAAGCTGGAAACGTGAGGTTTCCACTGAAATGTGTAATTACTCATTGTTGGAAATGTGATGGAAGCATCAAATCCCAGACACTGCTGGATGCATTGCATAAGCTGAATGCACACACAGAATACACAGAAAAGATTGGCAAAAAGTAACAGCGTGACTTTGACTGTACAAGAAAATGTATTTTTTTTTCAATTGACATGGAGCCTTGCTCTAATTTTAGGACATGTGGGGCTGACACAGCTGGAGTCTCTGGCACTGTCAGTGGAGACATGTTTTGGGGAATTTAACTCTTCTCCCAGTGTAAGTGCTACAGGACTCTGGGGTGTTTTGCACTCTCTCCAAGATCAACCTCTCCAGCACTTCCTGCGGCTGCTTTGTCTTCAGCCCTGCGTTCCTGTTCTCCAGGAGGGAGCCAGATCAATTTAGGAAACATAGGTGGAGTTTTGCATGGGGCTAAAGGAGTGCCTGAAAGCATATTTTGGACTCTAATTCACAGCCCCCAAAACATCACAGCAATATCACAGTGGCCCATCAAGTCGTAGGGACTGGTGAATTGCTCTTGGAAATCTAAGGCCTGCTTCTTTCCTTGCTCCAGGGTAAACCAGAAATGGAAGTACCACAGCTACCGCATTGACCCCACGTATGACACTATATCTATGAACTTTGCACAGGTGCCACACTTTATTTTGTGCCTTCTAACACCAGTGCAAAATTTCCATGGCAGAAGAGATGTTATGTTTTATTCACTGCTCCCTCGCTTCATTGTAAAAATGTTTCAGCAATTCTGTTACAGGCCAAACATCAACTATGCAGTGGTTTTGAGTGACCAAATGCCATCTGTGTGTGAGGAAGTCTCTGGCCTAGAATGGTTAATTTGGCCAGGAGAGCTGCTCATGGCAAGTAATTTGGACAAGGCCTGTCTCGCTATAGCAAGCATTTGAGGCTTCAGGGTGCCAGCCTCTGGTGGCAAAGACTGACACCCATACTGTGCAGGACTCTTAGAGAGGCCTCTGGCTGCCACCACAGCTGTCGTTTTGGGGCATGGTGTGACAAGAGTCCATTCCAAAGCAAAGCAGGTAGACATGTTTCTCTCTGCCTTTGTGGCTGGGCTCAGCAAACATGCACTAAAAGATTCGAAAGTGGCTCCTCCTCATTCCCTGCCAAAAGCTGCACAAGGAAGAGCCCAGGGGTATGTCTGGCTATCCCCACCTGAGGAGATGTTTCTGGTGCAACGCTACAGGGTGTGAAGGGCCAGTGCTAACCTGCCCCTGCTGCCAGCCTGAAGAGGGCCCTCCAGGCTCTGCTGTGGCCAGACCTCCTTTCCCACGGGGAGGAGAGGCCCTATTCCTCGCTAACATGACACTTGTGTGGCTCCCCTATTGTACTTGAGACAGCGGCTGTGTCCAGGGCCAGAGGAATGCTCAGGACTAGTCCCTCCAAAACAGCTGTGTGTGCATGTGCAAAGGGCTGGCAGAGCATAAGGTGACAGCTCAGGGTGACTTTGAGGAGCCACCCTTGACCCTGCCGAGCCAGGGACTCTCAGCAGCGGCTGAGGCAGCTGTGGGGGAGGGTTGTGAGAGCAGGAGGGTACGCTGGCACAAGAACATGGCACCAACCCCTCGTCTGCACACGGCAGAGCCTCTGTGCCTAAAGGTTTCAGCAAGGGGGATGGCTTCAATTCAGGCCCAGTGCCTGGGACTCTGCCCATCCCACACACGTGTGCCCCTGTGTGCAGCAGCACCTCGCTGCTGGCAGCCGTAGGGGCTGCCATGGGAGCTGGGAAGGGACTGGAGGAGACACACACACACACTCAAGCATCCGTGGTGCTGCTGCGATGGTCTGAGGATACAGAGGGGCTGTAGGGAGGGGCAAGGTCTCCTATGACACCCACTGGCACAGCTGGAATAAGTGGTTGTGTCCACATCACTGGCCAGACCCAGGCTCTTTTTTAGGGCCTTTTCCCTCTTTAGACCTCCACACCCTTGAACAGTTAAACTGGACAGTATAGAGGAGAAGTCAGACAGCAAAACTGCCAGAGCAAGGGGCAGATGTGTGTAGTTAAGCCAGCAAAAGATCCCACAGGAACCAGCTCCCTGCCTTGGGAGAAATCCCTCCAGACCAGAGACTGCCCAGGTTCCTGGAACAGATGCCCTCCCTGGTGCTTCTTGCTCCACATCTCCACAAGGAGACGCCCACAGGCCTCACTCCTGTGCCTCCTCCCCAAAGGTGTTATCCACTGGTGCTGGCCACTGCAGCTGCCTGCGCACCTGGCTAGCGGTCCTGCCCTCCGCTTGCCCCTCCAGAAATCCAAAGAATGGGGAGAGAGAGAATAATGCAAAAACATGACAAAGTCAAACCTTGGAGTTTCATAAACTGTGATTCCCTCCCTGCTGAATCCAGGAAGCAGTCTGCTTTTGAGCTGGATCGTGCAGGAATACACGGGGGCTTTCAGAGATGGCCCACATGGAAACATACATGTCAGATGAACGTATTTACGTACTGGGTGGGCGGAAAGTTGGATCCTGATGAGTCCTTCCAGTCCATGTCCACCTGCCTCTGTGAGGAGTTTTGTCCCTATGGGGATGCATGGGAAGGTGGATGCAAAAAACGGGCAATTCATTCTTTCCCCTCACCCTGACCTGCTCCTAAATGATGCTGAAGGGAAGTTTCATCTTTGCTGAACCCATGACCCTTCCACAAACCTGGCAGCAGTTCCCAAGTGGGATGAAGACCCCCTCCCAAGTGGGGTCCCACTGGACTCACCAGATCCTTGGAGGTGCCAAGCCTTGTCAAGCCGTCCAGGGGCAGCAGGTCAGCAGAGTCCTTGTGCACAAACTGAGTGGCCTGTTTAAGGCGCCTCTTCTGTTGCAGAATAGCTTTGTTCCTCAGCTCCACCTCATGCTCGTGTCGCTCCAGGTCAGGAGTACCCTCACTCTGCTTTTCCTCCTTGTCTCCTTGTTCCAGTGTCAGGGGGCAGCTCTTCCTTGTGCTCATGGTGAAGATTCAGACAGAACAGGTCCTTCTTGATATGCTGGGGTGTTCCCTGCACTCGTCTCCTGGTGTTTGCCCTCCTGAGGCTGACTCAGTCTCTGAGCTCCTTTACCTTCCCCACAGCTTTCTCCTTCTCTCCCTTTCTCTGCCTTTCTCACTACTCTCTTAGTTATAACTCATCCATATCTGAAGTGTCTCTGTGCCTTTTTCTCCCTCTGTCATCTGCACTCTGCCAGTGTTCCTCTACTCCCCACCTCTTCCTCTCCCTCTCTTCTCCTGCCCTGACTGCAGCTCTGCCTCCTCTAGTCGGTGAGTCCCTGTCGTAACAGAAAAAGCCCCGCGTCAGAAACCAATTTCCATAAATTACAGCAGAGCCTGCAAGATGCTCCAGCTGGAAAAATCCAGCAGCAGAAGGATGGCCCCGCTGCTGGGGGCTGGACTTACCTCCCTCAGGCTGTGCTTGCGCACGCGCGCATGTGTGTAAGCGTGTGTGTGTGTATACATTGCCTGTTCCCCCCAATACGCTGAAGAGACAGCAAATCTCTCGGTGGCAGGCTGTGCAGTTCAGTGTCTCTGCTGGGGAGGGCTTTGACGCATCTCAGTGAATCTGTAAATGCTGGCAACAACATGATTCAGTGTAGGAGATGATGCAGTGCCTCAGTAAATGGGAGAGAGCTCCCATTCCCGTCTCAAGGTTCCTGGCAGGCATGCACAGTCTCATTTCTGCAGAGAGTGTCACGCATTCAGAATAGGCTGCACCGAAGGATTTTACTGTGTAGCTTGAACGAAATGCTGAAGGCCTGATTTCTGCTTCCCGCTAGGGTAAATGTATTGGGCCTGACTCTGCCCTCATTTTCACCCCTCGCCATCTACCATTGAAGTTGCAGAAACATAAAATCACTGGTTTGTCAATACCAGTAGACTTGACTCCCTGTTTACACTAGGAGTATGCTGACATTGCTGCAGTGTGAGATGTCTGGACCAGGGCAGACATCCCTCCTTTCAGGGGTGAGAGGACATGACAGAGCTCACTTTTTCAACTTTCTGCCTCCACGTTGTCCTGCTTGAAACTGTAAGTTTAAATTTGAACTGAAGCTGCTTTATTTTGATCCATTTTCACTGGTGAATGCACTGCCCCAGTAAGAACCAGTTCTGACGTCATGTACAGAGGAGGACACTGAATTTTACTCAGCTATGAAGCTGAGGACAGCATTACCTTTCCATGAATATCAGGTGGGGGTGAAACAGCTTTCATGTACAACATAGAAGGAATAACAGCAACAGACTATGAAAGTTACAGCAAAAGGAGTCTTTCTGTTGTTCACTTTCTTTTTTTCCAGCTTAGTAGTATGTAACATTCCAACATTACTGATATCAATTATTTCTATGATTTATATTGAATATAAAAATATAACACTGAGTTTGCAATGTTAGGAAGTGTCCTGGTTTGAGGTAAAACAGGACCAATTTTGTTCAGTAACTTCACTTCTTAGCTGGGCCTCTTCTAACTACTGAAATTAACAGCATATTGTGCAGACAATGTTCACTCTCTCACAGTGATAAGACCGATGTTTATAGCTGATGCCCAGGCATGGTATGTAGAGAGGCCCTTGCTTGTACTTATTGCTATAAACACCCAAGACCAAACAACTTTGTTATTTGTCCCTTTGGAGAGTCAGAAGCGGAAAAGCGTAGTGGGGTCCCACCTGCAGGGAGGAGCAGACAGGACAGGTGACCCAAAACTGACCAACAGGGTATTCCATGCCATCTGCCTCACGCTCAGTATAAAAGCTGAGGGATCAAAGGGTCAGGCCCCTCTTCCTGCAATGGCTGACATCTGAGGAGGACTCTGTCTGTTTGTCTGCCTTCGGTCCCGATCCTGAATCCAGATCCAGAATCCAGTTCCTGTCCGTCACTGAGTCCAGCCTGGAATTCCCCCAGTGCCAGCCGGTGTCGTGATTGTCATCCTGGGAGCTTGATACAGTTTTGTATATTTTTCATTATTTCTTTTTATTGTATTATTAATATTTCATTAAAGTAGTTTAGATCCTTCAAAACTCGTAACTCTGTTTTCCCTCCTCTACCTCTCTCTTTGAAGAGGGGTAGAAGGGAGCATCTGTTGGTCCCATCTGGGGTCCCCTATGTCCCCAGTGGCCGATTTGGCCTAAACCACGACAGGAGGTAAATCCAATGTCCACGTACAAAGATGAGTCCAGTCAGCCACTGTAAGACCTGGACAGGCTGGAGAGTTGGGCAGAGAAAAATCTTATGAAATTCAACAAGGGCAAGTGTAGGGTACTGCATCTGGGGAGGAATAACCCCACGCATCAGTACAGGTTGGGGGCTGACCTCCTGGAGAGCAGCGGTGTCGAAAGGGACCTGGGAGTCCTGGTGGACAACAGGATGACCATGAGCCAGCAATGTGCCCTGGTGGCCAAGAAGGCCAATGGCATCCTAGGGTGCATCAAGAAGAGTGTGGCCAGCAGTTCGAGGGAGGTCATCCTCCCCCTCTACTCTGCCCTGGTGAGGCCGCATCTGGAGTATTGTGTCCAGTTCTGGGCTCCCCGATTCAAGAAGGACAGGGAACTGCTGGAGAGGGTCCAGCGAAGGGCTACTAAGATGATTAAGGGATTGGAGCATCTCTCTTATGAGGAAAGGCTGAGGGACTTGGGTCTTTTTAGTCTAGAGAAGAGAAGACTGAGGGGGCATCTTATCAATACTTATAAATACTTAAAGGGAGGGTGCCAGGTAGACGAGAAGAGTCTTTTTTCAGTGGTGCCCAGTGATAGGACAAGAGGGAATGGGCACAAACTTGAACATAGGAGGTTCCATCTTAACATGAGGAGGAACTTCTTTACTTTGAGGGTGGCAGAGCACTGGAACAGGCTGCCCAGAGAGGTTGTGGAGTCTCCCACACACTGGAGATATTCAAAACCCGCCTGGATGCCGTCCTGTGCAACCTGCTGCAGGTGACCCTGCTGTGGCAAGGGGGTTGGACTAGGTGATCTCCAGAGGTCCCTTCCAACCCTGACCATTCTGTGATTCTGTGTGGTTGGAGAAACTACAAAAAAGTTGGCCTCAGTGCAAAGCAAACCATGTTGTTTACTTTTTAATCCCTGCTAATCATTGCAGTGTTAGCATGTCCCTTGGAATCTTTTGTCCTCAAATGTTAGAAGGGAGGCTGGTCCTTTTTAGAGCAATTCTAAAATTTGAAGAGGTTAACCTTTTTGTTCCCAGTGTGCTGACTGCCTTACACAAGGTATCATGGTTCCCACAGAACCAACTTGCAGAACCAGATTTGGCAGGAATGGGAGTATAAATATATTCTCACTGCTTCACACTACAAGGCCAAACTCCAACACCACAATGCAGGCAGAGTCCCATCAAGAGCTCAGCAGAGCTGTTTTCAACTGTCCTTGTCTCTCTGCAAGCTGAATTAAGAAAGGAGTTTAAATAACGGATATTCCCAGGGAAGCTGTGTTCCCACGGTCTTGTTTTCTTGCCTCTAGGTTGTCATGATTCTTGATTTACACACACTTTTGACCTCTTGTGGCCTAACTGAGCATCCTTTGAGTCTTTTTATCAAGTTGTTTAACTATCCTCATAAACCAGTACTGAATCATACACCTCTACTCTCACAGAGGGCCCTGTTTCCCTTCCTGCAGACTGTGAATACCTCAGCAGGCCAGCCTTGACAAGGCAGCTCTGCTTCTGCTGGCTATAATGGCAGTGTCAATTTTCTTAAATCCTCAGAACAGACTTTTAAATTATAAAGTAGAACAGAATATCTTGGTACCAGATCCCCTACAGTCCCTGCCTTGAAACCTATGGGCAGGGTTACACGATTTCTGATGAGATTGTCTCCCACCTTGGATGTGCATGTGGGCATGAAGAGGAGAGAGCACTCAAAGTTCCCAGTCCCAGTTCCTCCTTGCAGCTAGCCTTTACTATTTGTGCTTGCCCTGCACTTTGGAAAAGCCCGATCAAAATTGGTTTGCCTTGCAGCTGTGCTGGAGCTTGATTAGTTCTGCTTTACAGTCTGACCAGCTAATCCTGGCCCTTAACTCACAAAATATTTCTCTCCTATTGCCTCAAAGGGGAAAATTCTTCGAATCTTATTTAAAGCTTCCTCCCATTCTTCATCCCTTCTGCTGCAAAGAGCAGGTCACTTAACTCTTTATGTCCTATGATGTGTTAGTTCCCAGACTTGGCAAAAATCCCTAGCATTTTGATGGAGGTGGAGTCATCTTCTCCCTTCAGAGGCATGCTGGGTTCTAGGTCACTGTTTGTTTCTATTCAGCTATTACTTTTTCCATCCGGTTCTTCTTAAACAGAACCCATTTACTAATTGGTTAGGTGCTTACAGATTTTTTTGCAGAATGGACACTCTCAGAGATTTTCTAATGGAGAGCCAGACCACAGTGCAGTGGCTTTTAAGTTTATTCCCGGTAGCTATGCCTTTCCCAGTCATATTTTGTAGGCCTTGGAAAATACTGTATGACTCACCAACAGCCTGTGTTAGAAAAATAAAACAGATTTAGATAAAATACATTTATACACAATCCCATACACACTGAGAAATTATTTTCATTCTTAGATCCAGTCACATACAACGATCATAACCTGTTATACCTCACTATTCTCCATCCTTCATACAGAAATTCTTACAGGATGTATAACAGTGCTGTTCAGACAATGGAAGAACCACTCCACCTCCACAGGAAACAAAAGCCCTTCTTCCCGCTCCTCCTAGGGGCTTCACCTTCTAGCTGAAGCAGTGATAGGTCAGTGAAAGCTCTGGAGCAAAATATTCCAGATTCTAACCGCAAAGCCACAGCACTGTGTCTGTGTTCATGACTGTTGGTGACTGCTGTTGACTCCCTCCATGTCTAAGGAATGCTGAAGAATTCAGAACTAGTGCCCATATTTCTGAGGAAAGGTACTGAAAAGTAGCATTTCCCAGTAGCCAGTTTGCCCAGCCAAGAAACAGGAGAGGGTCAATATTCCAGCCAGCCGATATTCCATTCCATTCTTCCTTGTTGAAGAAATTAATGAACAGGATGTGAAGTAGTGAAGGGAAGGAATGGAGTCTTGCTGAAAGAAGTAACTCCCAGATTAAAGAACATGAGACAAAGTAAAGATTTCACCTCCCTCTGCCAGGAGCTTTAGGGAGCATCCCAGTTGTTTGAGGAGTTGCTCTGCTGAAGGCTTTCACTTGTTTGACTTGAAATTCACCAGCTGAGGTTCTTTCACCACAAATTTTCCTTGTATCTCACTTCTAGGAAGCTTTACCTAACCTAATCATTCCTCTTTAAAATATTCTCCTACTACTTTTGCAACTTCTAGTATTTGTTCCCTTGTTAAAGCATTCTCTTCAGCTTTGAATTTTTCTCTTTCAGAAATTTGAAAACTATTATTGTCCTGTTGTAGAGCAAACACGGTGCAGGTGGGAATGTGGATTGTAGATAAAGAGTTTTACATTTCTTTTGTGTCAGTCTGGGAGAGAGCTCAACAATAGTCCCCGCATAATGTAACCAGCCCAGAGATTGTTTCTGCATTACACCAGTTTCCAAGGCAATGTCTCAGTTTGGTAGAGCAAGTTTCAAGTGCCTGTAAAAGTGCCCCTCAGCGTAGCAACTATGTTAAGACGAGGATATTCCTTGTGTTGGCCCAGTACAGGATCACTGTGAGACAACTTTCTGCTCATCCTCTTGCATTGTCACGGTCTGTGCACTGTCCATGGATGCACAGATGGTCCAGAGGGTAGACAAGAGGACAAACCTTACTCAGGCAAACTATGCACGCTTCTCTCTCTCCTTCCATCTCTGAAAAAAGTCTTTGGAAAAAAGCTTCCTCTGCTTTGAATTCCCTCCAGTTTGTCTATTTGGATAATAAAACATATTAATATTCTTCAAGTAATAAGTAACAGGTTACAGTATTTATATCTGTGAATATGTCTGGCAAGTTTCCTTGAGATAAATGTCATCTCAGATGTACATTTTACATTTTTAGCTCAGCTGCTGGACAGCAAAGTGTGTCCTGCCAGTAAGGTCAGTCAGAAAGTAGAATAGTTTGCTTAATTAGGTAATTCAGGGTCAAATCACTGTAGTCATCTCCCATAGGGCCTAGATTTATGAAAACACTGTGGCAAACTTGGAACAGTGTTATCCAACATGAATTCCCCCTGCTGTATAAACATTGCTTGGAATGATTTGTGTCCTATCTGTATTGATTTCACTGCTTGAGCTAAGTTGCATACAAAGGGGCCTTTTCTGTTTCGTTAAAATAGTTAGCATTACCACAGAACAGTTGCTGATCATGCAGCAGGCAATACAAAATTCCCCTTTTCATTACATGGCTGCATTAATTACACTAGATGACTTTGGCTTTGTTTTCACAAGGGGAAAGTGTGTCCACTTTTATTACACAGTGCTAATGCACATAGGAATGGCAACTATCTTACTCATGTTAGAGCTTCTCTGTGCTCCTGTAGATGTTTAATAAAGTAGAGGATAATTTCTGGTAGGAATAAGCTTACCAATAAAAGTATGCAAGAGTCTGAGGTGTAGGATGGTTGTGTTTTTAAGGCCAGTAGCCCTGTACTTGGAAATGTGCAGTCTCAAAGATGTCTCCTGTGTTATCTCTGAGTAGTTGCTTTCATTTCACTGTCCTTCCATTTCCTATCCGTAGGGAGAGCAGAATTTCCATTATCCACTTAGCTAGAGGCTAAGAACGCACTTGTCCCTAACACAGACAATTTTTTTTAAGACCCTATATCCTGCCATAATAATAATGACAATTTTACACCATTAAGACTCCTTTCAGAGGATGTCCTCAAAGCTGAACACTCAAACAGTAAAACCCAATGCTGTTAGAGTTGCCTCAAAAAGCTTAATTTGGTATGCATATGTGTGGGCTTACAACTAAAAGCACTTACAGAGTCACGGGAAGGTGCTTTGAGTGGGGGCTTCTGTCAAAACTTTTTATTTTTTTCACATAAAACAACAACAGAAGCAGAGAAATCAGACAGCCACCTATACACTTCTTTTCTGTGCCTAACTAGCTGTAGCATCAGAGCAGTTCTTGTTTTGCTCAAAATGAAGACCAGATGTAGTCTTCAGAAGGTAAAGAATCTCTCCACTGGCTGTCCTTGCCTCCAGTCTCCTTTCCTTTGGGGACAGGTTTTACTTTTAGAGTCTTCCAACAGGTGCTGCAGAAAACTTTCCTATCAGCTCTTACTAGGTGTACTGCAGTGTTTCCCATCATGTTTGTTTGTAAATGGCTTTCTTCCTATCCTAAAGCAACTGAGGTCAGTCAAATTCTTCATCAGTCAGCAGTATAACTTGCTGAAATTAACTATAATCACTTTAACCAGGTATATTTGTCAGTATACACAGTCTAAGCCATGTATATTTGTGCCTGTAGTATGTTTCTGGTTGCTGCAATGTGATGCTTTGTAAGCACCTTGACTGGAGCAGTTCTACGGTAGCAGGGCTACTCACACTCACACTCAGTTCTTGGGGGAGTCAGCCACTCTAGAGGGAGGGTGTTATAGCCCACCTATGCTCTCTTGTTCAGGCAGACTTTAATTTAGAAAAACAGCAATTCAAGCTTCAGTGTTCACTGGCTAAATCTTCAAAGACATGCTCCTGTCGTGGATGGTTCTTCAGGAACACCACCTCAGTCCTGCTTGGTGAATCAGCGCTTTTTCCACATTGTGTTTCCTTCTTGTTAGTAGGTGCAAGGCACTGAGCTCATCCCTTGTAAAACGGTCAGCCCTGAAACAGTGTTTCACATCTCTGATGCTTTTCTGCAGTACCTGATCATTTTGCCCCAGCCTTAAACCAAAGGACTGTTGAATCTGTGACTATGACGGTCCTTATCCAACCTTCTCCTGTTATTTATTCTCTCAAACAGCCTCAAGGTGTGCCGGGCAGGTTTAGATTGGATATTAGGAAAAATTTCTTCACTGAAAGGGTTATCAAGTGTTGGAACAGGCTGCCCGGGCAAGTAGTTGAGTCAGCATCCCTGGAGGTATTTAAAAGACATGTAGATGTGGCAGCTAGGGACATGGTTTAGTGGTGGACTTGGCAGTGCTAGGTTTATGGTTGGACTCGATGATCTTAAAGATCTTTTCCAACCTAAATAATTCTGTGACTCCATGCCTTCTGACTGCTGTTTCCATTTGGCTCTTTGAATCACCTTCTTCTCATTGATGTCTTCCTTCCTATCATCCACTCCTTGAAGCCCAGTAGAAGTCCCTAGAACATAAAAGAGATCATATTCCCATGCTCAGCTGCTGGCAGTCGTGAAGAGCAAGTTCAGAAAGAAATCTCCATACACTCCAGCAAGCCTGAGCTGGAGCACACTCTGTGCTGAAAAAGTATCTTCTCAGGTTTTAGTTGCCAGCTATGTCTCTGCTAAGGATGTGAAACAGATTTTTTAAAGAATGTTTATAACAGCCAAAGATTGGAAATTTTTCATGCAGCTCATAAAAAGGGACACACCAAAGCCAAGAAGGACACCCTGACAAGCTCCTTCCACAGCAGGGAGGCCCTAGGTCTTTTCAACAAAAGGTTTGCTATAATTATTATTTTTTTTAGCCTAAGCAAAACATTTTTGTGCTGTCATTTATAGAAGCAATTGGACTGTTTGAACTGAATTCCCTGTGTTCCCAGTCCCTTTCCTCCCCTGTAGAACAAGAATAACTCTACCTGAGGCTAATATTCAGTACAGATATTTTGTGCTGAAACAATTCAGGATTTTACGATGGAATCACCAGCACAGTAGTACTGCTAGTGCAGAAGCAGCTTTGTGTATGCAATACTGGTACAGTGACAGGAAGACAGAGGGATGTGTTATCACCCCAAAGATTTGATGAATAATAATGATGGTTTAACAATGTAATTTTATTTTAAATTATAAATACTGGGTTCCTTTGGTTTCTTAGCCTTTAGGCTGCATTCGTACATCAAGTGTTCTTTGCATCCTTGATGGCTAGGCCTTGGCGTGATTTGAATGACAACTGAGATTATCTCATGATCTCCTGACTCCAGCAATCAAGATTTTAATAAAAACAGCAAACAAACCAAAACGGAGATTCAGCTATGGAAAACAGCAAAACAGCTCTTATCATTGTAATATGCTAGTCCCATGGGTACGCATAGCAGAGTGCAAACAGTCAAGCACTAATTAGCTACAGAGTGGAGCTCCTGAGATCAAACCATACTGTGGCATTGCTATCGTTGTTTGCAAATACTTACAAAAGCATATTGATGCTGAAAGCATCTTCAGTGATGCACTTTATGGTGTCAGTTCTGCTGCGTTCCTGACCTTTCTCCCCCTCCTATCATTGGATGCTAAATGCATCAAACACTGTTAATTGTCCAAAATGTTATGGCTACATTGTAATTTGAATTCATAAAGGAATGACAAGGGTCCCAAGTGACCTTTGAAGCAGAAAAAGAGAATGATTAAGATTTGTAGAAAATGAGAGGAAGGGCTGAGAGGGAGTGGATGAAGGTCTAGAAAGAGCAAGCATATGTGCACCGAAATTATCTAGTGGGCAGAGTGGGGGTTTGGAGGCTGAGGATCATCCTGGTCTGCACGTAAATTGTTGGGGCTGTGGAGGGAAATGTTCTCATGCTTTCTTGGGAGATTATTTCTGACAAACTTTGCAAACATGAACGCCCTGTTCAGAGGCCTGGCAGGACTATTGACAGCCTGACACATGGAGCACCATGGTTTTTCCCAGCGTCTGGGTCCTAACCTGTAATATGCCCCCTGTCAAGAGAGGGACAAGTAAAGGAGAAGACAGACACTGCATATGGAGCAAAGATGAAATAGGGTGTGGTCATGGGGAACCTGAGAAAGAGAGAGAACTGAGAGTGTCTAAATGGAGAGACAGCGGTAGCGTAGATTACATATGGACACTTCCAGCCTGCAAGAAGTAGTCTTAAGAGGATGATGGAATTCTTGACAACCAATATTCATATCAAAGTTTCATGTACGGTTGACTTGACAATGCCTGAAGCAATTCCTCCTCTAGTTACCTCTCTGTGTGTAATAACAGCTAAGCAGGCAAAACTCTAACTGCCCCAAACAAAAGCTTTTCTAAAGCAGAAAATGCATGTTGATAATTCAAGACAGATTATACCACAAGAGTCATGTAACTACCACTAAATTGAGTGTTTCAGGGCTTAACAATATACATGCATTATCCAGAATAGAGATTACAGGGACTGTTCCATGATCCAAAATAACTTTGGGCATAGACAATCATGTAATGTCCGAATTCAGAATAAAAAAAAAAAGTAATCTAAACATGTTACTCCATGAGAAAAGCATAGAGTTGAGATGGGGTGGCCTGTTGTGTAATGATATTATCCAAAACTTTGCTTTTATTAAAATGTACATAGAAATTCATAAAATGTGAAAGAATACAGTACACCAAAAAAGACACCATATTGGTAGTGAAATAAAAAAGTAAATAGAAAATGTCAGCAATATTAAGAGATACCTCTGAAGTCCAGTGAAGGTGAGGGTTTTTTTGTCCTGTTGGAAAATGGGTCTATACATTTTTCAAACAGCCTTGTTTCTAATGAGCTGGTCTCTTGTTTGTAACCACAGATGAGTAAAACAAAAATTACTTTCTGCAAGTTACATTACTAAATAAACAAAGGCCCTATTGGCAGCAACCTGCTATCTGTCCATGAGAAACCAACAGCAGGGAACATAAGCCATCCATGTCTGACTGTAATTCAATAATCACTTGTGCTGACTATTTTGCTTGACTTTCTTAAATAATGTCATTAAATGTTTCTGTTTCTAATTAGGGTACATCAAAAAAAAAAGGAAGCAAACATGGAAGATAAATAATTCTGACGATATATCTTCTATACAAACAGTTTACCAGTGTGCTCCGTATAATGACTTCCTACAGATTTTGAGGTGTGGAATAGGATCTCCTTTGCATAATCTTTTGCTTGTATTGGTAAACTGTGTATCAAGGTATTTATCATCTTTATCTTTCCAAGAAAATTTGTAATTGAAACTCAAGGGCTAATGTGCCATTTGTAATGCATCAGCAATTCAGATTTGTAGCCTTTAGGTTCTAAAACTCTGCTTGTATCAAAGCAAGAAACCAGTCTGAGATGGCTAGTGAAGCAGGACACTTTCTTCTTAATCGCAGGCAGCTAATGCTTTGTTATACCCTGAATATCTTTTTATCCAGTTGTAGCTCACCTCTGCTGGAAAAAGGGGAGGGAGGCTATTTCTGTCCAGGAACAAGCTCACATTTTTCAAGCCTGTCATTTTGCTCTCTGAATCCATAGTGAGTTTTAAAGAGGACGGCAAGTATTCTACTAAAAAATAAATTTCCACCTTTGTTTAGAACTAGACTGCCCTGTGGTAGAAATGAAGACCTGACACCTTCACAAAAAGATTGCTGGGTTGTAAAACAGGGTCTCTTTCTTCCATATGGGGAAAGGCTCGAGGTCTTCCTCCACCAGTCAAGTTGCAAAAGCTAAAAGGTGGCAAACGTCTTTACTTGCATCATGTCAGGGGGCATTCAGTCCTTTTCAGCTGACAGAGTGGAGTAGGAGGAACACCACTCGACTGGTGAAGGGGAATTATCTTCCCCTTTGCATCTGTTGCACTTCTTTCCAGGTACAGAGCAGAATTTTCAGAGCATCCACAGCACTTGCTGGCTCCCTGTATATTTGTGGGTCTCAGATCCTTTGAAAATTATATCTTAAATTAATGTTTTCTTTCACTGGCTACAAGGTGTTAAACAGCCTGCTCTGTTATCAGATCTCAAGGACAGTCTTGGGATGCTCCTGCACATTACTCAGTGAAGACCTGGGGAGTGCTACACAAAGGGTGTGAAGAACTGTACCTACCTGCTCTTAAGCTACGAGGTTCATGAGAAGACAAAAAGTATAGCTCTGCTCTTACTGAAGGAGGATGGACAGAGGCATCCACCATGTTACAAGATCACACCTCTACACTATAATCCAAATACTAAGCCTGCAGTGGGACAGGTAACACCTGCCTTCTGGCCTCTTTACTCCCTCTGTATACATCTTCTCTGTTCTGAGCCTACTTCATTGCTCTGCTCTCGACCGTACAACTCTTCAATTCTTTGCCTGGTTACGACTTCCTATGCTACACAGACCTCCTGTTTCCTGTGAAGTGCCAACTTGACACTGCCCTGACACCCCTGTCCCAAATGCCTGAAGTATGATCTTTATACACAAAGCATTAACCATGTTCCCCATTCTTCCTTACAACATACTTCTTTTACCCTCCTGCTATTACTGTCATGTGGCAGCCAGGCCTTTTACCTGGTTACAACCACAGATCTCCTGAGAGACACTCTTTTTGACAACACTGTCAAACTGCTTCATTGCTGTCATTTGCTGAGCAAGTGTGACTTGTGTGGTGGTGCAGTCTTCCCTCCCCGCCCCCACCTTAGACCTCTCGGTACTTGGTGTGATGTTCTCCCCTCCTGGGCCACATAAGCATACACTGGACCAGAATATAACATTAAAGAAAGAAAAGGTGGAGAGAAACAGACCAAGAACACAATAGTGTTCCTGGTCCCCATGGCTCCTAACGTTTGAAGATAGTAACTATAATCGATCACTCCTGACAGCATATGGATCGCGGCCACAGAGAGAGGGGGTACCAGGACCACAAGTCCTAGCAAGTCCTGGGCTCGCATAACCATGGAAAATACCGAAATACTCCATTGTGCAAGCTGGGCAGGAGTGGAAAAGTACCTGACAAAAGTCAATTGTCTCGGATCCTATAAGTAGCGATTCTAGTAAAGACCCTTTGAGCTCTTCTAGATCACAGCGGGCTCAAGGACTAGAAGGCTGGGGCAAGACAATCCCTCTTGAGCCTCAATTATAGCCCGTTGAGGAATGCCGATATATTGTATTTACTCTAACTAGACAAAAGGGAAATTTTGACTATAGGCTAGCCTCTCTTCCATTCACCTCTCCATTTATATGTTTATGATAAATATACATTAGCTTTATGGATGTGGATGTTCTTCCATTTGTCCATGCACATGTAGGACTTAAAAATGGTATGCGCTGGCTCATTAGAGTTGTGCAATATTACATCTTTGATCTCTGTGGTTATAGACTGGGGGGTGTGTGTGTATGCGCATGCTTATATGCATATGCATTAATTTGAGGTCTGTGCTTTTGTTCATGAGTATGTGTTCTGATTTGGGATACTTTATATTAAGTTAGTGTGAATCTTGCCATCTTCGAATCTGTAACTAGGTCACTATTTAGTTATTTTGTTAAGTTACTCTGTAAGCCTTTAAATCAGTTATTAAGTGCTGCTAAGATTCAGCCTCTTGACTTATATAAAATTATTAACAAATTTTGAGCCACTGCTTAATCATAACTGTGTCAAATACTTCCTTCCACGACAACTTGTTATGTCCCATTTTATTCCCAAGCCAGACTAAAGATTCAAGTGAGCACCACAGATCAGCAGTAAGGATGAAGGTATGTGGTGGAGCTACTGCAGGGAGGACATGGGAATTCTTTTAGTTGAGGCTGGTTGTGAGCCCTGCACCTTCATCTGCTCACAAGCAGGAAAAGGAAGTAAATGGTCCTGTACAATTTGCAGAGAACTTCTGATTTCAAAATGTACAGTTACGCATTGTAAAGGGTTGCAAAGGGAGACAGTGGCAAAAAGCATGGCTTTTTCCTATGGAAATGCTGCTGCTGTTATAGTGTTGCTCAGGAACCATGCTGTTTTAAAGCAGAGGCATAACAGGAACATGTCTTCTGGGGGAGGTTATCAATATTCTTTATTATTGGATGATGCTGCTGTGTTACTTGTTCTGTCTATGTCAAGAGCTGGGCGGGGGAAGGGGAATTTCTATCCCATGATGCAATTACCTAAATGCTTCTACCTGTCTGGGTCCCCTGTATACAGTGCCCCAAAATCCCTAAACTTCAGTGCATGCTCTACTCTTATGCAGGGTGCTGTTGCTGTGCCTTATTATGGTGCCCTTTTGTCTTCTGGTCTGTGTCTGGTGTGGTCTCCTAGTAGTTTTTCACCAGCTGCTGACAGAAGCTGACTCTTCTTCGTCAAGCTAAGTCTCAATGCCCTCTCCTGATAATTGGGATGAGGAGTGGGGCAACACCAGGCCCAGCAGTCCTTTAGCGCAGCTTAAACTGGGTTGAGCTGAGCACAGAGTGATTACAGGCTGGTTCTTGCTGTTTGGAGGCTGTATCCGTCGAAAGTGAAAGACAGTTCAGACTGTTCTATTCTCTGACAGGTGTACTTCTCTGTCTTTCTTTGACTCAGCTAATTCCCACAGAATAGAGGCTGACAGCAATATCAGTGATCAGCTCTGAGCACTGAATACATGCTTTTGCATAATGGAGAGGATGATGGGCTTGTGCTCAAGAAGTTCTCTACTCCACATCCAACCTGACTGCAGAAGAATTTCTGTCCTGATCAATCAACTCCTTGCTCTGTCCATGTACCTCATGTTCAATAATTGGCTCCCCACGATCCAAAATAATGGCTTTGGGTTTGTTTCTCACACAATGTTTTACTTCTGCCCGACAGATGCATCATCTTGTTGTTCTAGCCTTTGTTTCATGACAAACATTCTCGAAATACAATACTCCTACTCTGCAGCCCTGCTGCCACTGTTCCAACTATGACCTCACTGCATATGCCTCTAACACTTGCCCAAAAGTGCAAAGTGCCACAGTTCCATCTGTATTACTTATTTGTCACCTCACCCCCGAGCAATGGCACTCTTGAACAGTCCAGTTGCTCAAACATAAGATACCTAAGCAATGACCTCCAGCAACAAATCTCCAGCCAATTTAATCTGACATCATCTAACCAGCTGGTTTGCTGAATGATTAGAAGCGCAGCTCCCTGCTTCTCCGCCCCATGCCATGCTTATCTGCCTTCCAACACCTGATCACATTTAATCTTGCAGATCTTCTGTGTGCTAGGCCTGGGATATTAAGAGCAAGTGTCTCTCTCCCTTTGTGACAACAGAGATGTGAAACTTCTTACTGCTGAAGATGCAAATATCCGTGACTTCTCTTCACATCAGTTTACGTGCTGCAACAACTCCATTCCCATAAATAGTGACATGTAGATAACAGCAGGGAAAGAACAGAAGGAGAAGCGAAGACTTACAATTTTCAGCAAGCTGGCTGCAGTCATTCAGACACTGGTGTGATGGCTTTATAGTTTTTTGGACAACTTTACAGTGCTGAATGTAACAGGATGAAATTAAGGAAAGGATCCAGGCAGAATGTCAGGCAAACACTTGCAGACGGAGAGAAATAAAGTAGTCTTCCCAAGGGCTGTGATAAAATCCTCACCAAGTGGGGCTTTGAATTAGGTTGGGCAACACGCTGGGAAATCTGCTGTGGGAGCAGTGTATAGGACTGCTTAACAGGATTTTTGGATCTAACTGCCCTCTAGCAGAGCTCCCACTGGAATACTTAGCAGGAGGGGAAACTAGTCTTTGGCACTACTATGTTCAAAATATAATGTGAGGTGGCCATCAAAGCACCTCAGCTGACAGGAGCAGAAAGGGATCATCCACCTGGAACTGACGCCGTCCCATCATCCCAAGGAAAACAGAATTTCATAATTTGCTGGAGACATGATCCTTAGTTAGCTGGCCCTTGGAGGTCCGTTGTATGAATGCAGCCTCTCAGGAACAAGAAGTGATGTGAAAGGGAGATAGGATGTCTTGAGAAACCCGAGCAGAATGTCGACTGCTGTGCAACATGTACTAGCAGAAAGTATGCCACAAACTACAAAGTGGGCCTCTTCTGCAGCCTTACAGTTTCCTGATCAGAGAATGACGATTTCAGTCCAGGCTGGAGAACATGAACTCCTTACTAGCGGACATTTGCAGAGAAGAAGGAATCAAGACATCCTGCCCTCACAGGCAGTATTGGCAAATCAATCCTAAACAAAATACACTGAAGAGGCTATTGGCACCCAACAGTCCTTGTCCTGGTTTGAGCAACACAGGAATAATTTCTCTTCTAATACTTGGGAAGCTGCACTTTTAGAAAACTCTAGTGCCTGAATTTGTGAAAATATTTACTTTGTAGCCAGCCTTGGTGTGTGGGTTTCCAGGTCTCAGTGTTTTCAAGCTTGCTAGGTGCAGCGATGAGGAGCAAGACCCGAGCACTTGACCCAAACTGGGTAACAGGATTATTTCATACCATCAACATGGCATTCAATATAAATTAGAAAGTTTGCTGCGAAGATCGCTCTCTCACTTGGTGGCTGTGATCCTGAGAACTTCTTGCCCCAGTGCCGGACCCCTGAGGCCTGCCCTTCCTCCCAAAGCTGTAGCGCTGGCAGTGTCCGACATTTACTGTTCACTGCTGGGAGTGCACAGCTTCCTACTGATAGAATTGGCTGAGTATAGTCTTTGCATATTCTGTGTTGGTATCAGGATCAATTTGGTTCTTTAGCGCTATTAATGTTAATTATGTAATCTTATTCTATTGAATCTGTTTATATACCAACTCCTGGGTTTCCTTGGTTTTTTCCCAACTGGGGAGGGGTCATCAGGTGATAGAATGATTGTCTAAATGACAATAAATTGTTATGGGTTTCTCAAACCATAACAGTCCTAAAGATTTCTGAAGTCCTTTTTTATTCCCTGTTTAGAGGCAAAGAGACTCAATCAATCAGAAGTGATGGAACTTCCAACTTCTAATCACTGACAAAAATCTTCTGGTCTGAAATTCACATGACAGCCTAATAAAACATTTTTCACTGTTGGCCTCAAGCTGAGCAGTCATTTGTGCTAGGCAGACAGAAATGCAAATCAAGGAGTCCAATATTCCTCCCCAGAAAAACTGAAATAATAATCATCAACACAAAGTGCTTGAAATATCTTCTGAGGACAAATAACCCCTAACAACCACACGAGTGAACTGCAATTCTGAAAAGCACACACATCTAAATGTGGTTTTGTGTTTATAGGGAAAGACAGAAATATAGATTTTTGAGTGAGACTTGTTTTGCATTTACAAAATACAGAAACTAGTCTGCTGTTTGTGTTATGCTGTTTGAGAGTAAGTTAGTATGTTTCTGACTTGGAAAGCCAGGATTTACCCATGAACAGCAGGAAAAAGTATATCAAACGAAGTGAGGGGTTGAATAACCAAGTCTAATGTGGTGTGGCCAACATGGCCTGAGGAATACTGAAGACATCCTAATGATCACTTACTCAGTGATCACAGAAAACACACACACTAGACAAGCAAAAATTGTTTGTTCATGCTATGACCCAGCCTGAGCACGCTGCTAAGAGGAAAAGCAGTAAAGAGAATATTTGGCTATGTTCCCACAGAAGCTTTATTAAGTAGGCAGATATATAAGCCATCATTTATCTGTAAGCAGAAGGATCAGATCTTTTCCACGGCAATCTCCTCTTTAGACATGGGTTCTAATTTGGATGAGTTGTCCTATTGCACCTAGAGAAGCATACCTTGTGTTTCCAGAGGTCACTTTTCAGTGGAAATATCAGCATTTGCTTTATAGGTTCTTTTTTACATTTTCAACTGATGATTGTGATGAGGGCAGTTTTAACCATTCAATAGAAGCCCATCTTACTGCAGCAGTGACTCTACCTAGTCCTCTAAGTACATAATAAAGAAGAAGGGAGTTTACAGTATGTGGAAGAAGGGGCTGACCGCTTGGGTTGAGTATAAGAATGCTGTCAGGGTATGCAGGGATGAAAAAAGGAAAGCCAAGGCTGCCTTGGAATTGAACCTGGTGAGGGATGTCAAGGCCAGTAGGAAGGGTTTCTTTAAGTATATAGGAGGCAAAAAGAAAACCAGGGAAAATGTGGGCCTGCTGTTGAACGAGACAGATGCTGTGGTGACAGATGATGCAGAGAAAGTGGAGTTACTGAATGCCTTCTTTGCTTCTGTCTTCACTGCTCAGGCCAGCCCTCAGGAGTCCCAGACTTTGTGGGTAACAGAGAAAGTCTGGAGGAAGCAAGACTTTACCTTGGTTGAAGAAGAACAAGTCAGAGATCAATTAGGTAAACTGGATATCTGCAAGTCCATGGGGACTGATGCACTCGTGAGTGCTGAGGGAGCTATCAGAAGTCATTGCTGGGCCACTCTCCGTCATCTTTGAAAAGTCCTGGAGAAGAGGTGAGGTGCCTGAGGACTGGAGAAAAGCCAATGTCACTCCAGTCTTCAAAAAGGGCAAGAAGGATCACCCGGGAAACTACAGGCCAGTCAGCCTCACCTCCATCCCTGGAAAGATGATGCAACAGCTCGTTCTGGGGGTCATCTCCAAGCATCTGGAGGAAAAAAAGGTTATCAGAAGTAGTCAGCATGGATTCACCAAAGGGAAGTCATGTCTGACTAATCTGATAGCCTTCTATGATGGCGTGACTGGATGGTTGGATGAGGGGAGGGCAGTGGATGTTGTCTACCTTGACTTCAGCAAGGCTTTCGACACTGTCTCCCACATGCTCCTCACAGGCAAACCTAGGAAGTGTGGGGTAGATGAATGGACAGTGGGGTGGATTGAACAGTGGTTGACAGATAGAGCTCAGAGGGTTGTGGTTAGTGGTGCAGAGTCCAGCTGGAGGCCAGTAACTAGTGGTGTTCCTCAGGGGTCAGTACTGAGTCCAGTCCTGTTCAATATACTCATCAAGGACCTGGATGAAGGGATAGAGTGTACCATCAGCAAGTTTGCTGATGACACAAAATTGGGAGGGGTGGTTGACACGCCGGAAGGCTGTACCGCCATACAGTGTGACCTGGACAGGCTGGAGAGTTGGGCAGAAAAAAACCTGATGAGGTTCAATAAAGGCAAGCGTAGGGTACTGCATCTGGGGAGGAATAACCCCATGCATCAGTACAGGTTGGGGGCTGACCTCCTGGAGAGCAGCGGTGTCGAAAGGGACCTGGGAGTCCTGGTGGACAACAGGATGACCATGAGCCAGCAATGTGCCCTGGTGGCCAAGAAGGCCAATGGCATCCTAGGGTGCATCAAGAAGAGTGTGGCCAGCAGTTCGAGGGAGGTCATCCTCCCCCTCTACTCTGCCCTGGTGAGGCCGCATCTGGAGTATTGTGTCCAGTTCTGGGCTCCCCGATTCAAGAAGGACAGGGAACTACTGGAGAGGGTCCAGCGAAGGGCTACTAAGATGATTACGGGGTTGGAGCATCTCTCTTGTGAGGAAAGGCTGAGGGACTTGGGTCTTTTTAGTCTAGAGAAGAGAAGACTGAGGGGGGATCTTATTAATACTTACAAATACTTAAAGGGAAGGTGCCAGGACGATGGGAACAGTCTTTTTTCAGTGGTGCCCAGTGACAGGACAAGAGGTAATGGGCACAAACTTGAACATAGGAGGTTCCATCTTAACATGAGGAAGAACTTCTTTACTTTGAGGGTGGCAGAGCACTGGAACAGGCTGCCCAGAGAGGTTGTGGAGTCTCCTACACTGGAGACATTCAAAACCCGCCTGGATGCCGTCCTGTGCAACCTGCTGCAGGTGACCCTGCTGTGGCAAGGGGGTTGGACTAGGTGATCTCCAGAGGTCCCTTCCAACCCTGACCATTCTGTGGTTCTGTAATAATGGGACTCTGGAAACAGAAGAGCTATACAGCTTAATCCAAGCTCTCCATCCCAGCCTGGGAAAAAGAAGCCAAGCCAAGATTTTATGCCACAATTCAGATAACAACCTGTTTCACTTTCACTTGAGTCACATATAGGTGATTTTTCAGATCTTTGCCCCAGCAACATTCAGAACAGCCTAGACCAATGTGTTTCTGAAGTCAAAAAGGAAAAAAAAAGAAAAAAAAAGTATTTTGGGCTCTCATCTAGGGTAGAAAAATACAGATGTGAAACATATGGACAACACTCTAAGACAAACCCTTTACCAGCCCAAATATTCCCATAACCCTACAAGAATAAAATTATTATTATAATTAAGGGCTAATTTAAGGAATGTACAGTATTTACAGCCATTAAAACTACACAGAAGATAATAACAGAACAAAGTAAAAGAAAGTAAGGACAAAGCTAGGAGGAGGTTCTCAGGCTCTTTCCTATTGTACATAACTCAGGAGTCCAACCATTTCCTCTGATAACTTGAATAGCAAATGGCATTCAGGGCCTACCTAGATGTTCTCTTGATAACCTCTCTCCAGGGACTCTCATCTCTAGCGCGAGGTTAGAGAGGTTCTATCGTGTTCCACATAAAGTCTATTGCAGCTTATAAAGGGAGCTTATAGCAGCCAATGGGCCTGTCTCCCAGCTTAGCAGGAGTCAATAATGCCCTCTCTTCCCATGGATGCAGGAATTACTCAAAAGCAGACAGTCTTCCTAGACTACATGAACAAATCTCAGAAGAGCGGAGTGCTTTCTGTAATACCAGAACAAGTCAAATTCAGTCCTCGGGCCAGTTTACTTCAGTTCAGGTATGAGCTGAGACCAACTAATATCTGTTCCCAAGTTTTCATCCTCAAGACCAGGAAAGCTGATATCTAGAAGGATTTTGCTCAGACTGTCGTTCATAGTGTCCAGGATCAGACCCTCCATGAGTGACCGGTTTTCAGTAAAGCCAGAGGCTGGCAATTCAACAGATGATTGCTTAGTAGACTCATGAATAAAAGCTGGAGAGCTCATAAGGGGGACGTGCACCATGTCACTGGATTCTGTATTGAGCAGTTCCCGGGGGGACTCAAAGAGGGGATTTTTAAGGGGTGTGCTGTTGAAACCCAGCAAGTCCTGGTTCTCCTGTATGGGTGTGAACGGCAACTGAAGGGTTCTCACTGGACTGAAGTCCAGCTCCTGACTTTCCTTGGCTAAAGATGCAGATTTCCAGGAGTCAAGGCCCCCTAGTGGGGGAGTAGTAGTTGCTGAGACTTTGCTGGGAGTGGAAGAAACTGGCAACTTACTGAACATCTTGACTGGTGTTTTAAAGGGCCCCTCTTCCCCCTGTGAGCAGCTGAGCTGTGATACATTCTCAAGAGGCTGGCTTTCCTGCAGGAAGGGGCAGTCTGCCCCTGATCGGAAAGGGTCAAAGCCATTGCTTTCTGGCAAAACAAGGACAGGCTCTTCTGAGCAAGGCAGTGCTAGGCGTTGTTTCCTTCTGGATCTGCCCATTTCCCGCCTTTCCCGCCTCTTTATAACTAACGTGTCAGAAACATTCTTAGATGGCGACTTCAGTATGGTGAATTGTTTCTTCTCCTTTATGGATGAAACTGAGAGGAACAAGTCTGGCTCTTCCTTTACCGTTAGGGTTGAAGCAAATGGGGACAGCCCGTCATCCAGTTGGGAGCCGCCTTCTTCTTTTATACAGACGCTCTCAGGGAGAGAAACTGATTCCTCACCAGGCTGGGAGCTGCTCTCTTTTAGGGAATGGGTTGGGGAAAATAAACCTTCATCACATTGACTCTCCTCCTTGACAGCAGCCATGGGTAAAGAGGATGACTCTTCTGCAGAGAGTGACATCTACAAAGAAACACAAGTGATATGCGGTCAGTAAGCAAGAATCTAACCCACCCAAAATCCAAATGATAGCGAAAGGAAGAAAAGAAAGACTGGCACTTAAGGACAGCAGAACAGCTAAGAGGAAGATCTTCAGAAAGCAGTGACTATAACAACAGATAAGAGTTTGATCTCTGTGTGAAGTAGATACAAAGAAGCCTACCGATCACGTGGTAAGGATTTTAGCAAAGTGACTGGAAGTCATGCCCTTCAGAGCACTTCTGCTATGAGCAACTTCTAGGAGTACAGGCAGAAGGACAGGTGAATATTTCTGGAAAAGTGCAACCCCTTTGATTCCTCCTTATGCTATCTACATGTGAAATAACAAAATGAATGAGGACAGCTTTCCCCAACACCAAGGAAAAAGAAAAGAAAAAAAAAAAAAGGAGGTTATCAAAAGAATAAGAGCACAGTGGAAAGATAAATCATAGCAGGAGAGAACATAAAACAGCAGGCATACAAAGGAAAATAGGATTATAGTTAGACAGGATGGGAGAAGTTAAAGTTTTACAATGTCTAAGCATCCAAAAGCAGTCAGTGAGGTGCCAAGAGAAGACCTGTTTTAATAGCAGTTTTTCTTGAGCCCAGAATAACTGAGAACTCCACAGAATTAGCAAGCAGCAGGTACCAAAAACCTCTGGGAAGAGACTCCATACAAATAAATGCTCTTTCAGAAGTTCTCTATGTTACATGTCTCTTCAGAGCTATCAAAAATCCAAATGTTTTAAGGGCGGAACAAATCCATTTCTCCCATTCTTATTTCTTCACATCCAAGCAGTAGAGAAAAATTGTCTCGACCAATGCATAGAGCCCCCCCACAGTGAATTATAGTAACATCCTTATAGCACATCAACTAGCAGGTAACAGTCACCCTAAAGATAGAAAAGGACAGCAAGGATTGTCACTGCCTAGTTCCTTAATGAGCTTAGAGTTTCAGAGCACCTAGTAAAGATGCACAAAGGGACCATATGAAAAACAGGGTCCATAGAAGGCAAAAGCCATGAAAAAGAAAGAAGAAAAAAAAACCCAACCAAACAAAAACCAACCAAACAACAACCTCCACACTCACCCCAGCCCCGCCCGCCCCCCCCCCCCCCCCAAAAAAAAATAAAAAAGAGAATCAAACAAAAAAAACTTCGAAAAACAAGAAACCAACCTTTGGAGCAATGCGCACACGCTTATTGCTCCGGAAGGTCTCTGAGCTGTTGAGGGATGCTCCCTGTGCCATGGATAGAGGAACCTTCATAGAAGGCTGCAAGACAAGAGGCTGACTCAAAGGAAACTGGATCGGAACCAGGTAGGAGTTGATGCGAGGAAGCAAAGGTTTCATCTTTCGGCCTGGAAGGGAAAAGAACGGACTTGCTAGTCTCTTGCCTTCCTCTACTACCTCTTGAAAACCTGGCATCTAACAGGAAGTCCTTCTAAACACCCCAAAATAAACATCCAATCGGAGATAGGCTCACCCACCTTCTCTGCTAATTTTAAGGACACAAATCCCAAGTCAGAAAGCCTTATGAACAAAAAAAACAGTCCTTCATACAGATCCTAGCCCGCAAGTTGGGGCAAGCTCTCCTCTCACTCCATTTGAGTACTCAATCCTCTCCACCTCCCCATCGCATCCTTTCTCAGACACAGCAATACTGCCTTCAGATCCAAATGTGACAGTAGGAAGCCTAAAAGCTGGCAAATCTGGGTAACAGTTTTCACTTTTATTCCTAAGGGAATCTGGGAGAGGTGCCCCAGATTTGTGTGACTGATTCTCTTTGGCCTAGGCTGATGTAGACACTCACGTGCATTCTGGGGTTCAGTTTTGCTGCTGCTGTTGCTTCCCATGTTCTTCTGCGGATCTGGAAGGTGTCGCTTTTGCTGCTGCAGTCATTGTGAAATAAGATAGAGAAGGAGAAAAGAAAAAGTTTTAAAAAGAATCCTTCTTTATTCTGCTGTCTTATTCAGAACTGCAAACCCAGAAGCCTATGCTGCACTAATACAGAGAGAGCAGCTGTTAGCACCCAGCATTCATGCTGACTCTATCTGTGCCACTTGCTGTTTTGCAGCCATGCCATCTCAAAGCTGTGTAGAAAGAGAGATGGCATGACAGATCTGCTCTGACTGCAGACTCTATTGCAGAAGTGACTTGGTTTTGGTGTCCTCAGTGTCTGAGGGAAGGTGAATATGACAGCTTTATTGTATATTGGGTCTCTATACAAACTATAGCCCAGATTGATGTTCAAGTGGAATAGCAGAGGCAACAGAAGAATAAGTCTAAGCAGATGGAAAGAAGGCCAGGGGTGTAGCAGTGACAGAAAAGTGTTTGACTGGCTGCTTTCAGATCTGCCATTGTTAAAACTGCTGAATGCAATACAGACAGCAAACAGGTTTATCCTTCTGAGAGTCACAATGCAGCTGGGTTCCAAAATGAAAAAGAAGCACAGAGAGATCCTATTCTCTCTGGATCTGAGCCAGATCTGATAGATTGGGACTGCTGCCAGGGAGATGAGGATTTTACCAGAAAGGTCTGTCTGGCTTGTTCTCTGAAGGCTGTCAGTGCCCATTGCAGCCTACTTCAGCAACAGACTTCTATTCGCTCAAAGCTGTACAGCTCTACCAGCTGCAGAGAGAGCATATCATCCGAGGGCAATCAACCTTTGGTTCGACACTTTTCCCCAAAAAGGGTGTGCATGGAGCTGTATGACTAGGTGCTGTAGTGACCCAGTACCCCTCCCCGAGCCTCTTGTCCTTTCCTTCAGCGACTGGCAAGAGGAGAATGGAAGCCCATGCCGCGAGCTAGAGGGTAAGTCTTACTGATTCAGAGTGCTCAGGCGATGTTGGTGACCCCAAGTCCAGCGGCTGGTGGCAGCAAGGCATTGAGAGCAAGAAAAATAAGATGAAGTTATCAACCAAAGGGGGAACAAATGGGACATTTTAACCTTGTATAATCTGAGTAAACAAGTGTCAATCTGCCCGCCCGCTGCAGCAAACACAGAAGAGTCTAAACACGCCTACACCAGACTCACAAGTTCTGTCCCACAAAATGGTACTTCCTGGAATACGTAGCTGGGATACAGCAATTTCATCCTGTCTAATCAAACAGCGTAGGAACTCCTGGTCGACTTCAGTGGAAAACTTCTCACTAGGAATTTGAATCAGGCCCACGGGAAGAGGTTGAACAAGCTCACTATTAACATTTGGCACACCACCTGAAGAATAAATGCACTCCACAGAAGCTCCAGTTCACATGCACAGCCACAGCACCTTTTCTTTCAAATACAGAGCCTGTCTATTTGTCAAGAGAAGTGGCTGAATCCAGCTCCTACAAAAAGGCTGATGTCAAAGCAGCTTAACTTTCCTGTTAAAACAAGGTGCACCTGGCTAGTGTGGCATTTAGGAACTGGATGGCCTGTCCCATTTTCTTTGCATGAGGCACTTACCTTAAATACCTGGTCCAATGTTAGGCAACGATTTGCATCAGGGTGAATAGTCCAGAACGAGATTTTACCATTAGCAGATGTCTCACGGACAAACATATCATGAAGTGACAGGTTGTGCCGAATGGAGTTCTAGGGAGAAAGGAGTGAGGGGGAGGTTGAGAAGCAGTATTTTTGTTATCAGCACAGCAAGGCCTACCTCAGACACAACTGCCCTGGCAGACGGATCACATTCCAAAGCATAGACAATACGGATCTCCATATTCACTGCATACCCAGCCAACCCTGTCATCAGTCTTTTATTCGATTTACTCTTGAGACCCCTATTCTTACTTCAGTGACCAAACAACCCACCATCTTGACTGAGTGGAATGAGAAAAGGGGTACAAGAATTGGAACAGGGGACTTTCGGAATGAGAGAGTATTTGGGGTGGGGTGCTTAAATTAATTTCCATCTTGCTCTGCAGGCTGGGGAACAACTTTTCATTTTCATCCAGAAGGCTTATGGTAATATCACCCTGTGGCCCACAGGAACTTGAGGCCCTGCTTTGTTACCTTCCAACCTGGCTTCGCCACATGTTTAAAATACGGGAAGTGATCCTCAATCCAGGTATAGATGTCCTTCAGAGTCATACGCTTCTTCTCAGTGCTGTTGATGGCAAACTGGATCATGGCCATGTAAGAGTAAGGAGGTCGTTCTGATACTGAATCCTGCCATGAGGAGGAGGCAGCAGCAGTGGTAGGAATAGCAGCAGCAGCAGAATCTTCTTCAGTCTGAGAGGCAGAAGGAATAATACATGAGCCTCACAAAGTTAACAAGAAGGGCTATGGAACATCCCTGGATCCTCCAGGTTCTGCTATTCAAATCAGTAAAGGCAAAACTCGGGTTACTTAGAGATGGTATGCTTTATTCTTGCAAGTCTTCTGATCCACACGGATTACTTCCCTACCAGAAGTTTTAGCATACACTTTGTTGTCTTCTACTTACCTTGATTCTTTCCTGCAGAGGCATCTGGTTCTCTTTCTCTGTGTCTTGCTTCACAGAACAGGGACTTAGCCCATCAGATCTCATCTTCCCCAGCCACTGGATGTTGGTGAGACTATTGTCCAACACAGAGCTCATTGTCTCGCCACTGCCTGTTGGAATAACAAGCCCATAGCTCTGCTTACTCGCAAGTAACCTTCTTCCCCCTTCATCTCAAGTGCCAAATAGAAGGCACACTTCTAAAAGAGGTATCCCTGTCTCAAGATAGGGACAAGATGGTATTACAATGTTAGCATTTCTTGTGGGATGAATTGAACCTTCAGTTCCTGATTTCACGTGAATCTGCTCAATTTCTGAAAAGAGCTGCAGCCTTAGAAACATTCAAACCAGACTATTTCTCTCAACCAAAATAGGACAGCGTTGATACAGTACCTCAAGAATTCAAGTATTTTTAGCTAGAGGATGAATCTAGCAAGCAGAGGCCACAGAAGGCAGTGACCAACTGAAAGACCTAAGTCAGAAGCTCAGATGTTTCCAGGTTTTTGAACTGCAGCAATGAAAACTAACACAGTTTTGTTATCTCTGGTGAGGTTGGTTGTAGCAATGCTGCTATTGCAGCGGTCTGTGGGCTCCTGTCAGACACTACTATACTGTGGGATAAGATTTACTGCATCTACATAGCTATTTTAAGTTGCAAATTTGACTTGCGCAGTGTTTCAAAGTAACATCCATCCCACTGCCAACATTTACTCAGCAGCTTCCTGAGACGGCCAAAGAGTAAACAGACTTGCCACTTAGTTATTAAAGGATGGGAATCATCTCATTTCCAAAGCTCTTGGCCCATACGTTTTGTCACTGACTAGGATACTCTATGTTATTCTTTAATTCAGCCATAACTCTTTTGCTAAATTAAACTTAGTCTTTTGTTCATCTAGACTTGATTTCTTCAAGGCAGCCCTTCTTTTTTCCCCAAAACTAAAATTTTGCTTTGCTATACACTGTTACATGCTGTCTCTTCCACCAAAAATATATCCACTAAGATCCTTCAGATTTCACTACATACGCATAGCTGTGTAGATTCTTAGAATCAAACAAACAGGTATTCCATAATTAACAAAAAAGTTTTCATTACTGCATACTGATACCAAAGCCCTACACTCATTGGCCCACTTCACATCTCTTTGTCTAACTGTCAGCACAAAAAAAAAGGGTAAAGATTACATACTGTTGCTCTCCTGTTCCTGTCCAGCCACAGAATCAATTCCCGAATGCCAGAGCGTTGTTCCTCCTGCAAGACCAGGTGTCTGTGTAACATTCTTCTCTCTTTCTTGACCATCTGCGGCCTTGGCTGCTGCACTGGGTTTCTTCTGTGATGGGAGACGCTGCGGTGGTGTTGGACCTGCTGAACGGGAGGTGCCCCCACTGCTAATGAGAATGAACTTGTTGGGCCCATTGCTGCCACATTCTTTTCCTTTTGCTGTCAGTGCCTCTATGATGCTCTGGATATCAGCATTTGTAGGGATGGCCACCACTTGTGTGTTGGGCATTGTAGGATGGTCAATTATCTTTATTCCTGCTGGGAATTTCTGCATGCCACGGTCCATTTTGTCTCTGTGTTGGCTGTTATGTCCGTCCTGCTGGCTGTGCTCCTGCTTAGGAGTCTTTTCATCCTGACCACTGTTCTCATCTCTTGTTGAAGTACTAGGTGTATCCTTTTGTGGGAGGGTCAGTTTTCGTCTTTTGAGAATTAAGGGCCTGCGAGGGCTGGTCCTCATTATTGATCTACACAGTCACTCTCCATTGAAAGGGACAAGAAAAAATCCTGCAAAACAAAAGATACAACATAAGAGTACAGAGGGCAGGAACAGCTAGGAAAGGTGCTGCAAATCACAACATGCCCCCCACAGAGCACACATTCTTAGCAATTGCTACAAAGCTAGAAACAAGGAAGGAAAATAAAAAATGAATGCATTTAACAAGGCTGATGAGGCTATTGGAAAATAGTACTGTACCTCCTTTATCCACACTTTGTGTAAGCAGGACAGCAGAGATATTTGCAGAGTAAATAATTTGCATCACAAGTTCGGAGCCACAGAGTACATAATAATGAAGAAAGTACGTATATGTGCTCTGCAGAAAGGGAGACTTAGCTGTAAAGCAACTTAACCAGCATCAGTCAGCAAGCTGGAGGAGAGAGAAGCTAGAACATAGAAATACCAGTCCTGATTCTTAAATCTCATTGCTGTAACCAGCAGATCATATGACCTGAGAGAAAAATGAATTTAACAGATGGTTTAAGATCTGGGAAGCAGAGATTGTCCTGAACGCTACAAAGGCACACAATAAATGCAGCAGAAGTTAGGTGCTTTAAAATAAATGTAAAGCAAATGCTTTAATTATTCCTTCTGTAGATTTGTCAAGAACCAGATAAATTCATCATTGGGCAGCATACAATTTAATGTCAAACTTTTGGACAACAGACAGTTTAGATTACAAAGCAGAGCAGATAAAATTCAGAGGTACTGCTTTCAGGGTAAGATGCAGATGTCCCTTCTGAGAACACCACTTATAAATATCGTGCCATTCAAGAACTAGGTGGAGGCTGTCTCTTGCAGCAAACTATATCAGAACAAGAATACACAAGTTGTACTTATTTTTGTACTTATTAATGTACTTACATTAGGGATGGTAGGCAGAACAGAAGCAAGTAGCAAAAAAATAGGCCTTTTGCATTGGTAGATTTGACTGGGCCAGGTAGTAAACAAGCAAATTCTCAGTAGGAATCACCTACACATATACAAACCAGAAAGGGTCCAGCAGATAAAAAACCACGGGAGTTGAAGCCCTACATGCATGGAGCAGACAGTCCTTCGATCGGGGGGTTCCCAGCAGCCGGGGGCCACCAATAGAAACGTTCAGCACTACACATGGGTTATAGCACCCGGGCACACACATGGCCCTTGGCGATCTGCTCCGCTCTCTTAAAGAGAGATGCTCGTAAGACGACGATAAAAAAAAGCAACCTTTAGGCTGCCTCTAAAAGTTCCATTCCCTACAGGAGCAAGCCACTTCCTAAAAGGCCTCGGGCTGCTACCACCAGTAGAGGCCCAGGAGAAACCCTGTGTACGCACGGCCCGGGGCTGTTGTGGGGAGGGGGGGGGGGGGGGGGGGGCGGCGCTAAAGGGCTCCTAGGTCCTTCTTCACCAACTCCCAGCCCAGCCCAGCCCAGCCCGGCCCGGCCCGGCCCTACCCGCTCACCGGTGAGTCCGTCTGCTCCTCCGGGGCCCCTCCGCCCCAGCCCGGGCCTAGACGTTTCCCTCTCCCAGCCGCCCTAGGCTCTCAGCGCGGCTCTCGCGGGGTTGCGGGCCCCTGCCTCCCGCCTCCAGCCCCCGCGGGGAGACACCGAGGGGCGGGAGGCTGCGGTGGAGACAGATGCCGGGCGCAGGTCGCGAGTCACCACCTCCCCCGGCCGGGCAGGGGGTATGGAGGGAGGCGGCAACTCCGGCGCTTCCGGGCTCCGCCACCGCTCGTAAGAGAGATCGTTTCCCGGTTTGAATTTGGCGCCCGGCGACTCGTTGGCGTCACGTGTCGGCCTGGACCAATGAGATGTGGCAGGGGGCGGGGCGGATCGGGCCAATCGGTTGCGGCGGCGGGGGATACGGATGTGCCGGTAGCCTGCGAAGCGGTGGTGCTGCTCGGGGGTAGGTAGAGCGGTCCCGGTCCCGGTCCCGGTCCCGGTCCCGGTCCCGGTCCCGGTCCCGGTCCCGGTCCCGGTCCCGGTCCCGGAGTTTGTTCAGCCGCCGCTTGAGGCGCGGGCCCTGCCCCGGGACGGCAGCTCTGGGAGCTTCCTTCAGCCGCGCCGCCTCGGGCGAGGAGCCCCGCCGTGTTCCCGGGCACCGGCTGGTGGCCTCGGGTGATCCTTGGCGAAGCGCCGCGGAGTTCCGCCGTGTAACGGGTGTTGTCTGGCCAGGGGAGCTCGCAGGGCTTCCCGAGGAGGCAGCGTGTCAGGCTGCTGCGGTTTTACGCGTTTGGTAAGAGAATGCGTTTCTCAGGAAATATTCTCTTTAAAGTTCCTTCTCTGCGCTAATCTGTTTTTGAATGGAAAATTAAAGTCAATATCATTTCAACTAAAGCTTATTCACTAGGTTAAAAAAAAAGCATGCAAGATATGTAGAATATGGGGGGGAAATGTCAAGTATGTTTTGTATTTAAAAACTTAAAAATTCCTGAAATTAAAAAGTATGGGTAGTTAGCAACTAGAAATGGGAAGGTTTCTGGTTATCTTGACCCTACAATATATCTCAGCATTACAAACCAGTTTTATGGATTAAATTGGAAAAAGAAAACAAGTTTTTCTGACTTTCAATTCCTAAGCCATTCTTTGTCTGTGACTAGACTAGGTATTGGGCTAATGTGAAGAAATTATTTATTTACATTTTTTTGATGGCTGACTTCACATAGATGGTTCGGTAGGTCAACTACTCCTGTTCCATTCTTTTTCTTCTCTCCCAGTGGTTTGAATTTCTTTAAAATTTCAGTGACCAAGCCTATTGCAAATATAGTTGGTTCTGTATTTCAGTATTTCAGTCAGGCCTTATCACAGATGGATATCTTTCAAATTACTTCTAAAATACTTTTATGAAGAAAAATGCCTACTTGACTTTGCCTGACTTGTGTATTTAAAGTATGTATTTTCATAAGAAACTAACTTTTCCAGCAATGTTGAGTCTTGCCCAAAGGCCAGTTCAGAACTCCTTTTGTAGCTGGGGCACTCATTTTGTTTGCGTCTCTGTCTCCCTCAATGTATTTGTCTACTGGCTTTCATGAAGCTTTGCAGCATTTATCTATGACGCTATGCATTTCTAAATCTACCTGAAGTTCAACAGAAAGTTAAAAAGCTATTGGTAGGAAAAGGTCTGAATAGAGATGTGTACATCGTACTGTTGCATAATTCTTCTACTTTAATTAAAAACTAGATCCAAGCTTTCTGAATGAGTTTGTCTTCAAGTCCATTTATTTGCCTCTACAGACTTGAGAGTGCTTTAGCATCTCCTTGGGGTGCGTTCCTCTTTCTCCAATCGGCTCTAGCAAGCATCATGAGGTTTCTAAGACATTTTACCATATCTTTTGATGCCTCCGAAGAAGAAATGTACCCACAAGGCCAGGAAGGCAGAGCTGGTATTCCTTGCGAGGCCGCGAGAGGGACCCGTCCATTGCTATGAAACTCTGCTACCTCCGGCTAAGAATCCAAGATGTGTTCCTACAAAACCCGTAGACCAGAACACCTCTGCTGCCTGGGTTGGTATAGATTATCCTTCCCCCTGCATCCCACAGCAACAGTTTTCAAGTTTCTCCCCTATATCTCAACGGAAAGCTGTCTGTCCTGGATACTGAAAAATTAGTAGCACAGACAAGAATTCATTATAGCCACCTAAAGCATAAATAAATGCTTTTGAGTTGCTTCACATTCTAACTACAACCACTAAGGTCTTGGTTATTTGAAGGCATAAAACTGCGTGCAGTGTGTGCTGATTAATATGACTATTTGTCTTCTGAAAAACTAATTCTCATCAGGAAATTGCTGTTTTCTACGGCAACTGAAAACCCTGCACATAGTAAACATTAGGGTGTTTTTTTTATTGGCTTGCTGCTTGAAATAACTGCTGAACTCTAAACTTTACATATTAAAGTATTAGGTGTTTTATTTAAATCTGACACTGCTAAATTTAAAGAACATAGGCTTTCACTTGAGGATTTTTTTGTTCTAACCTGGCCTCTTTTCCATTCTTTGTGCTTTGAATAGTTTCTCTCCATATCAGTCTTCTGATGGGCCCCTTTTCTGGGCTGAAAAAATATTCCAGGGACTGTTTGCAGTGTCCTAAGAGACTCCTCATATCATGTAATGTAAAGATTTTTATTTTTTTTAAGCAAACGGGTGCTGCAAAGACAGACTGTTCCTATACAACAATAGTCATCACCTAGGGGAGCTCTGTTTAAGCACTATTGCTGCTTCACTCTCTGCTCTTCACAAAGCAGGCTCAGGAAGCATGACTTGAAACCTGCATGAAACATTCCATTGTTCCTGGTGACCTGGAGTTATTTTTGTGATGCCTTAACCTTGAAGTAGAAAATGTCCAATTTTTTCCACTTTATTTTTTTTTATATGCTTGAGGCAGCTAGCTTCTGAAACACTAAGTAAAATAACTGCTGTGAATAGGCATTCTTTTTGTTTGGAAGAGGTGGAAATATCCAGACTGGTACTTAGCTCTTTGATTCCAAACATACAATGATTCTAAAATATGTTTGAAGCTATCAGCACTGAAACTGTTAGTTATTTTTCCATTTGAAAAGCCTGGTAGGTTTGTAACTTCTTGAAGCATCCTCTGCAGTTTTGTCAACTTGTTACAGTGGCAACTGATTTTCTGCTCCTCTATTCTTGGTGTTATCTAAGTTTTTTATACCTTCTTGACAGCTAGATGCTGGTAAAGCCTTCCCTACACATTCTTGGAGCCATATATGCAAAGTTCACGTACTTTGTTTTAAGTATCTGCCAGGATACAATTACTAAGGAATCATTTCTCTCTTTTCCTGCACAAAGGCTTTGCATTCAAACAGTTCAGCAGTACAGCAGACAATCACTATGCTTAATTAAATCGCACTTAGTTTTTTGAGGGACTATGTAGGAACTTAGGAATGCTGAAAGGTGTCTGTAGTTATCGTAGCTAGAACCCAGTTTGGTGTGCTCTCAGGAAAAGGAAATTGCAAGAAACAGAACCTGACTCTTTTTGTTGATAGCCAGGAAGGTAAAGAATACTGTAATAGAAGGATTTCCAGGTTTGGAGTAAAAGCCCAGAATCTTTCCAAGAGATATAGATGGTTGAGCTTTGAGCATCTTCTATCAAAAGCCAATTTAAAAGTGGCTTTTGGGTGATCTGTTACTCCAGTATACAGAGATTAACTATGTTTCAAAGTAAAGATGTTTTGGGGGAATAATTCTGAAAGCCTTATTAATATAATTTAAGGTGATGGAGCTAAGCGGGCATCCTTTAAATCATTCCTTATTGCTCTCAGTTCAACCTCTACCTGTTCAGGGAGACTCAGGATGTAGTTCATTGAATCTGTTCAGAGTTATAAGACACAGAAGGAAACAGGATCCAGCTCTGAACTGTTTTAAATCTGGAGGGGTTACAGGAGTAGAAACCAGTTGGACTTTTCTTTAAAACACAAGTCTTGAGTGCTTTGGAAGTTGCCAGAGAATAGCTCACTTGCACCCTGATCACTTTTCAGAGAAGCCTGGCAGAACATGATGTTGAAGTTCAGAGGTATCGCCTTGCTTAGCAGCTTGGTTAGTGACTGATTTGCTCTGCCGCAGACCAGATTACCCACTTAATGAACACACTGAAAAAAGACGGGATAGGTGAAGAAGTAGAATCAGATTGGCACTCCTTTGTCTGGAGAAAATGGGGGGTGTGTGTTTGGGTTTTTTTATTAATATGTCTTTCCCTTCAGGTGTGCCCACAATTTGAAACAACTAAGTCAGTGGTGTTGAAAGCATGCCAGAAGCAGCATTGTGGTCCTCATAAACCCCAGAATCAGGATGCCAACCACAGTTTGCTTCATGCAGGAGGAGCTTCTCGAAGAGCTATAGCCTCCAAATTTCCTCCTTTAACTTTTGAGAATCCAGAAGGATCTGCAGTCCGCCCCTCAGATAGTCTGAATTATTCGAGGAAGAACACACAGCACACTCGCTGCCAGCCCAAGCAAGGGACAGCAGCAAAAGCCAACATCCAGGTGAACAGCCCGGAGAACTGCAGAGAAAGTCCTTTGTTACCCACTCCCCAGCCTGTGGAGCCAGAGGTCTTTAGTCCACCAGATGTAGAGACTCCACAAGCACCTTCCATAAGGAACTGGAGATGCAGCAGCACTCTACCACAAAGAAGTAGCCATGCCAGGCATTCAGAAAAAGAGCTGGCATTCGATACTGATCCCTGTGGGAGAGGGGAGTCAGCAGCAGTACTGGTTACAGATACTCCCGAGCGCGAGTATGGAGTAAAGGTTACTTGGAGGCGGCGGCCTCATCTGATGAAATACCTGCGGGACAGAGGGAAGCTGAGTGCTGCCGACATACTGGTGAAGACGAACACGGAGCTCCCTTAGGAGACAGGCCAACGGCCCACCTGGTGGGAGCAGTAATTTGGTTACGTGCAAAGACGCGCCCAAACAGACAACGTTGCTTTCGAGGATGAAGAGGGGCGACAATTTAAGCCAAGCCTTGTGCTACGGGTGGCTGATCCTCCTGAGAAACGCCGCAAAGGCGCGGGGGGGGTGGGGGGCGCCTTCTTGGGGGTGGGGGTATGTTGGGCCGCGCTTCCTTGGGGAACCGGGCGGCTCTGAACAGAGCTTTCTAATCTACCTGGCTTCTTGTGGAGTAACAGCCAGCGCTGTTACTCCAACCCCGCAGGAGGCGGAGGGGCGGGAGCAGCACGGCTTGGCCCCGACCGCCCCAGACGGCTCCCCTCGGCCGCGTCCCGCCGCCGCTGGCGGCAGGGACCCACCCGCGCCTCAGCCCGGCGGCGTGCGCGGAAAGGGGGTCTGCCCGCGGCTCCCGCCCACCGCCAACGGCCCTCGTCCCGCGCATGTGCGGAACTCGTCCCTCCCCGCTGAGGGGTGCCGTAGCCAATGGGCGGGCCGCGTGCTGCGCCTCCAGCCAATGGTGCCGCGCTTCAGTACCGAGTTCCGTTGCCAAGGGTAGCGGCGAGGCCGGGGCCCCATAGCAACGGCGGGGCTGGGGATGGAGAGCGTGAGGGGCCGGAGCGGCCTTGCCGGCGGCAGGTGAGAGGGGGCCCGGGGCGGTGGGACCGCGTGAGTGCCCCCGCGGTGCTGCAGGGCTGTCCGCGGCCGGGCCCCGCACATCCGTGAGGGCGGCCGGGTGCGGCGTTTCCCGGTCCGGTGGCACCTTTCGGCGGGCGCGGTTTCGGGGAGGTGGCGACTCCGCGAGCAAAACGACCTGGGCCGGGGGTGCCCTCAGCTCTGATTCGCATCGCGCCAGAAGCAACGCCCGCCCCCCCCCCCCCCCGCCGCCGAGCGCCCGGTGGCGGGTTGAGCGGCCGCAGCGGGGCCTGGGCGGGCGGAGGCGCAGGCGGCTGCGTGCCGTCACCGCGGCTGCTAACGGCCCCGCGCGGTAACGTCGCGCTGCTCGGCTGGGCGTTGTGGCGACGCTGCGCCCGTAACGCCCGCTTCCAGCAGGCGCGAAACAGCTGCATAAAACCCGGCTGTATTTTATGTGCTTGAGTCTTCGAGGTTATATATTGTGCATCGTCTAAATGCTTGTAAATTAAACTGGTTTCACGGGGTCTCGGTCCAGTCTGCTTGTTTCTAGGTGTTGCTGTGAAGCGTTCTTGCGGTGTTATTCTGCTCTTCCGTTCCTGATGAAGCTCTTGGGGGTGTACGGTAACACAATCCGTATGCCGTTGCAAGGGAAAGAGAGGAATAACTGAAAGGAACTTGAGTGATGCGATAGGAAAAGCAGCTGTGAACTTCGGAGAAGAGATTTTTAGAAAGAGGTTACATCTGTGGCACTTGAATAACCCAAAAGCAAAATTATTTGAAATTAAATGTGAGGATGCAGGCAGGCAGTGAAAATGGGTTTTGACAGAATTAGTGTGGTTGTAGAAACACAGGAGAAAAATATCTTTTGTGCCTCTGATGTCTGGATGGGGAAAGGAAAGGCAAGTAAAGAGAGAAACCTAAACTTTTAGTAGTTGAATTATAATGAACACGGCGTAGAAGAGAAACGGTATTTATTTATGACATACACTTGGTCATTTTAGTTAATGGTGAAAAGAGGCAATAGAGTTAGAAGGGATCCCATAATCACTTGGGTCCACCAAATATGCTGTGAAACATTAGAAGATTACTTCTTTGTGCAGACCTTAAAGGGTGAGGTTTGTATACCAATTCTGGAAACAATTTGTGAAAAACTGATGACCAGATGCACACAAATTTCCTTGCATAGATATGAGACGTTTAAGTTTGACAGAGTTGAAGCTTCAGGAAATTATACAGCTTTTCTGATAACAATTGTGCTAGCATAATTTCTTTCTGCTAAGAAACTTATTTTGCATACTTTTATGGGTGCCTAAAAATAAGGGCAGTTCATGTGATAGCTGTTTCCCACCCCCAGTTTATGAAACAAACAATCCATTTCCTTAACTTTCTTAGTCTCCATGGTTAAAGTAAGACAACTAGAATATATGAACCAAAATAAAAGTATGTAGTTTTCAAATATATCCTTAAGGCCTATTCTCTTTAGGGGTCTGATTCTGAACATAGAACGATCAGCAGCACTATAATAAATTGCAGGAAGACAACAGACTGTATTCTTAAGAAGGATCATCTTTTCATGAGAAGACAATAGTAAAATTCATAAATCAGTAATTTAGTCATTAAAGCTCTTGTTTGGTAAAATAATTGTCAGTTGTCCAAATGGGGGTTTGTATAGAAAAAGTAAATGTGATACATAATAACTGCCAGTTCATAGCAATGAAGACACTACCTACCATCTTATAGAAGAAAGGCTATGTAAAGTTTAAAAAAGCTGTACCTGAGAACCAGTTGGCAGTGCTTTTTTTTTTGCCCTTTTTTTTTTTTCCCCTGAGGTGGAATACCTTTATTATTGAACAATACGTAAAATACACATTATGATACAAAAAGTATTTTATTTCTGGTGGACAGAGATGGAGGGAACAAGTCAAAAATAAGTGTGTGTTGTTTTGTAAACGTGCTGTGGGATACTTGGTGATGGATAGACAGCTGAGATCTTGGCTTTAGGCCATCTCTGAAACAGGCTGCCCCTTGAAACTATGGTGTTATGTTAACCTATCACTTGTCCACCAACACTACCTTCCGTTTGAGGTAGCTGCAACTGAAATTGCTCAAGTCCATTTTAAAGTTTGATTGACTTTCAGGTAGACATGGCACAACTGTCTTAATGCTTGAGAAAATAAGGTTGATAGTGCTGTTTCATGGTTTTGATGAGTGCAATTTGATGCTGCTGCTGTCAATGTGAATGAAGAAGGAATCACCTGTTGTGGTTTAACCCCAGCCAGCAACTGGGACCCACACAGCCGTTCGCTCACTCCCCCCAGTGGGATGGGGGAGAGAATCAGAAGAGTGAAAGTGAGGAAGAACTCGTGGGTTGAGATAAAGACAGTTTAATAAGTAAAGCAAAAGCTGTGCACGCAAGCAAAGCAAAACAAGGAATTCACTACTTCCCATCAGCAGGCAGGTTTTCAGCCATCTCCAGGAAAGCAGGGCTCCATCACACGTAGCAGTTACTTGGGAAGACAAACACTGTAACTCCAAACGTCCTCCCCTTCCTTCTTCTTCCCCCAGCTTTATACGCTGAGCATGATGTCACATGGCATGGAATAGCCCTTTGGTCAGCTGGGGTCAGCTGTCCCAGCCATGTCTCCTCCCAGATTTTTGTGTGCTCCCTGCATCCTCACTGGTGGGGTGGTGCGTGGAGCAGAAGAGGCCTTGACTCTGTGTAAGCACTGCTCAGCAATAACTAAAATACCCCTGTATTATCAGCACTGTTTCCAGCACAAATCCAAAACACAGCCCCATACTTGCTATTATGAAGAAAATTAACTCTACCCCAGCCAAAACCAGCACGTCGTCTCACTTCTGGTGATGTAGACAGCAGTGGCAACAGAGGAAAAAGTAGCAACACTGTTAAACCTGTCACTAAACTTTCCAAATACAACTTGAAATGCATCTGGTAACTGCAATTGTTAGAACAATGAAAGAGTAGTCTTAAAGTTGAACGTTGTTTGAATTGTCTCTTCAGTTTCTAAGTTCTTCTCCCATTCTCTTACAATTTAGAATTTAGGTTATCGATGTCCCCTCTTTATACACAACCATTATTTTTCTCTTCTGCTTTTTTTTTTATTTTTTTAACCACTTTTGGTATGGCATCTGTAGGAGGGACAAGTGCCCTGATTTCAACATAATTATGACTTCGTATGTATAAAAACTTTCTGCAACCAGACTTTCACTAGGATAGCTCCAGACCCTTGTTTTGTCACTGAGGCACAGTTGGGTGATCTCCAAAAGAAAACTGTTGATTGTGTTGTAATTGGGTCATGGGGTGAATTCTCTTCTAAGTGGTTTTGCTGATATGCCTAGAGCTGTTGTCTTAGACTACTGCAAGAACATTTATCCTTACTCCTAGTGTTGTTTAAAACATATGTTCTGTGGGATGGTAGAACTCTAACTGCCTGTGTTATTGTTATAGAAGTCTGTGGTCACTTCTGCACTCCTTTCCCATTTAGCATTCTTGAGTGAAATGTGAGGCAAAAAAAGAACCAGAATCTAAATCTAGCAGCAGTATCTTGCTGAGTCACCTAGTTTGGGATGGAAATTAAATTTTGCTGTTTCTGTATCTTTAATGGCTTCTCCTTTCAATATTTTAAAATAAGAAACAATGGACTGGGACTAAAAGTCCACAATCAGTTCTAGAGTGCCACTTCAGAAAATGTCATTTATGTTCCTTCCCTCATTTTAAGTTTGAAAGACCACAAAATAAGTGCAATTTGTGGCATGAAGTGTGATAATGCTTATTTTCAGAGAACTTTGAGTTTTGCTATCTAGTCTGGGTTAAGCATACTGTGTGCTGTTTAACTGCTGACTTTGTTGCTAGGAGATAATAGCAACTGCTTTACATTTCACTGGTTTCACGTTGTAATGAGGTACGACGTCAACAAAAGTGACAGGCAAGGTTTAATAATTCACAAACAGAAGATCATAGGAGTCAGAATTCTAAGCCCCTGTGAATCTTGCTTTGCTCTTTTCCTTGGGTAGAGCAATTTCTATAAATGAAATTACTTGGGATTTGGAGTGTGTAGCTGAGAGGACGTTAAATGGAAAGCTGGTGTTATGCTTATGGAATAGATGTCTCTTTCTTTTCCTTAGCAGAAACTTAAGTTTCATGAAAGTCACCTGAACAAACAGGATTTTGGAAGCATAGCATTCTGCAGTCGTATTGGTGCTTAAGAGCTGAAAAGCCCTTACTCAAGCTATATTGTGAATTTGTATCTTCCCTGTTAATGTCAGGATCACTGGGATTCACCAGCTGTGAACTCTTGAAGGAATGTGCCAGGCAGGAGATTCCTTGTCTCCCTTTTCTTACAAATATTGCAATAAACCCCCTGTTTGGCTACACACTTAAAGAGAAGTTTATATGCATATTCTTGTTATGGTTGTCTTCCTCTGTGCCACCCTCCCAGCATCTGTGATGGCTTTAGTGGGTAATGGTCTGTGTGGATTTCTGGTTTCTCTTGGCCTTTCTTCCAGGAAAAGAATACTCCATTCACTTTAGGTATGCTGTAACGAATTATTTGAGACTTTTCTAGCTAAGGAAAACAAGAATCTACTTTCTGTTCTCCCAGTATAGTACAGTAGAGAATGACACAGGCTTTTGTTTGCACTCTTCTTTATAGTCTGGATAGAAGATCTACTAGCTTCTGTCCAGAGGGTGCTGCTTTATTTTCGTTGCTCTGTTCCCTCCTTCCAAGTAGGAGGAGCTAATCTTTGGTACTTGTTGAGTCAATTTTTGAATAGCATATGAAACAGTAAGCAGTACAGTAGTCAAAATAGTTCTGAGCTCAGAATTTAACCTTTTCACGATGCTTGTGTTCCTGTTGCATTTTCTTGTAACAGCCTGTATTCTTTATTGTCATTTGGTTTGTTCTTTCAGACTCAGGCTCTAAACTATCTCCGTTTATCTTGTGACCTCCAGAACCCAAACGAACAGAATCACAGAATCATGGAGGTTGGAAGGGGCTTCCTGAAGTCATCTGGTCCAACTCCACTGCTCAAGCAGGGTCAGCTGGAGCAGGTTGCACAGGACGATGTCCAGTCAGGTTTTGAATATCTTCAAAGATATTCAACAACTCCACAACCTCCCTGGGCAACCGGTTCCAGTGTTTGACTGCTCTCTCAGTAAAAGTTTTTTCTTGTGTTTGGATAGAATTTCATTTGTTTTAGTTTGTGTCCATTGCCTCTTGCCCTGTCAGTGGGCACTACTGGCTTCATCTCCTTTACACCTTCCCATTGGATATTTATACACACGGATAAGATCACCCCCTGAGCCTTCTCTTCTCTTCTTCCCTTCTCAGCTGGGATGGCTGAACCATCCCAGCTCTCTCAGCTTCACCTTGTATTAGAGATACTCCAGTCCCTTAATTGTGGTCTTTTAATGGACTTGCTCCAGTACGTCCATATCTTTATTGCGCTGAGGAGTCCAGAACTGAACACAGCACTTCATGTGTGCCTTCACCAGTGCTGAGCAGCGAGGTAGGATCACCTCCTTCAACCTGCTGGCAATGCTTTTCCTAATGCAGCCCAGGATGCTGTTGGCCAGCTTTGCCTTGAGGGTGCATTGCTGGCTCATGGTCAAGTTGTAGTCCGCCAAGACAATATCAATCTGTTTCTGAAAAAGGAATCTCATCAGACAGCATATTCTTTTTTCTTTCTTTAACCATAATTCAACTTTTCTCCCATAGACTCTTCATTTCTCAATGTTCTGTTACTTTACTAGCAGGTTCCTATTTAATTCACCTGACAATCTCTTGCCACATTAGTTCTTCCTATTTCAAGGTGTGTTTGTGTAGGTATGTAATAGTGCAGACCATATCCCATTGCATTTGTGAGAAGATAATTTTATACTAGGGTTTTTTGCTTCCACAGATACCATTTTGAAACTGAAGATAGAGGTGATTTTTCTGAGTGGTCATTTCACCTTGCCTACTACACCGTTTCATTTTACCTTACAAAATCACTGGAATGAGTACTGTAAAGAAAAGATAAGTTTGTATTTCATGTACTGAGAAATACTCTTTCCTGCATTAACTGAGCTGCAGTCAGCCATCACAGAATCATACAATCATACAATGGTTTGGGTTGGAAGGGACCTTTAAGGTCATCTAGTTCCACCTGCCCGAATATATCTAATCTAAATCTACCCTCTTTAAGTTTAAAACTGTTACCCCTTGTCCTATCGCTACGCTCCCTGATAGACTCATTCCCCATCTTTCCTGTAAGCCCCCTTTTAGGTACTAGAAGGCCACTATAAGGTCTCCCAAGAGCCTTCTCTTCTCCAGGCTGAACAACCCGAACTCTCTCAGCCTGTCTTTGTAGGACAGCTCCAGCCCTCTAAATATCTCCTTCGCCCTCTTCTGAACTCACTGCAACAGATCCATGTCTCTCCTGTGCTGAGGACTCCAGAGCTGGATGCAGTGCTCCAGGTGGGGTCTCATGAGAGCGGAGTAGAGAGGCAGAATCACCTCCCTTGACCTTGCTGGCCACCCTTCTTTTGATGCAGCCTAGGATACCTTTGGCCTTCTGGGCTGTGAGCACACATTGCTGGCTCATGTTGAATGTCTCATCAACCAACACCACCAAGTCCTTCTCAGGGCTGCTCTCAATCCATTCCCTGCCTGGAATTGCCCCCACCTACGTGCAGGACCTTGCACTTGGCCTTGTTGAACTTCATGAGGTTTGCACCGGCCCACCTCTCCAGCCTGTCCAGGTCCCTCTGGATGGCATCCCTTCCTTCCAGTGTGTCGACTGCACCACACAGCTTGGTGTCGTTGGCAGACTTGCTGAAGGTGCACTCAATCCCACTGTCTATGTCGCCGACAAAGATGTTAAACAGTGCTGGTCCCAGTACCAGCCCCTGAGGAATGCCACTCATCACTGGTCGCCACTTGGACATCAAGCTGTTGACCGCAACTCTTTGAGTGTGGCCATCCAGTTAATTCCTTATCCCTTGAGTGGTCCATCCATCAATTCCATGTCTCTCCAATTTGGAGACCAGAAAGTCACACAGGACAGTGTCAAATGCTGTGCACAAGTCCAGGTAGATGAGGCCGGTTGCTCTTCCCTTATCCACCAATGCTGTAGCCCTGTTGTAGAAGGCCACCAAATTTATTGGACACCTCTTTATTTTCCATGTGCCTTACCAGAGTTTCCAGGAGGATCTGCTCCATGATCTTGCCAGGCACAGAGGTGAGACTGACTGACCTGTAGTTCCCTTGGTCTTCCTTGTTTCCCTTTTTAAAAATGGGGTTTATGTTTCCCCTTTTCCAGCCAGGGGGAACTTCACTGGACTGCCATGACTTCTCAAATATGATGGATAGTGGCTTAGCAATTTCATCCACCAGTTCCTTCAGGACCCTCGGATGCATCTCATCAGGTCCTGTGGATTTGCGCACTTTCAGGTTCCTTAGATGGTCTCGAACCTGATCTTTCTTCTCCTACAGTGGGTGGTTCTTCATTCTCCCAGTCTCTGCCTTTGCCATCTGTGACTTGGGCAGTGTGGCTAGAGCCCTTGCCGGTGAAGACTGAGGCAAAAAAGTCATTGAGTACCTTAGTTGGATAACCAGGTCTCCCATTTCCTACCTTTTCCGTTGTCTTCCTTTTATCACTGATGTACCTGTAGAAGCCTTTCTTGTTGCCCTTGATGTCTCTGGCCAGATTTATCTCTATCTGGGCTTTAGCCTTCCTACACTGATCCCTGGCTGCTCGGCCAATTTCTCTGTATTCATCCCAGGCCACCTGTCCTTGCTTCCACCCTCTGTAGGCTTTCTTTTTATCTGAGATTGTCCAGGAGCTCCTTGTTCATCCATGCAGGCCTCCTGATGTTTTTGCCTGACTTCCTCTTTGTTCAGATGCATTGCTCCTCAGCTTAGAGGAGGTGATCCTTGAATATTAACCAGCTTTCTTGGGCTGCTCTTCCCTCCAGGGCTCTATCCCACAGTACTCTACCAAGCAGATCCCTAAAGAGGCAAAAGTCTGCTCTCCTGAAGTCCCAGGTAGTGAGCTACTGTGTGCCTTCCTTGCTGTCCTGAGGATCTTGAACTCCAGCAAGTAGTGGTCACTATAGCCAAGGCTGCCCTTGAGCTTCACATTCCCCACCAGCCCCTCCTTGTTGGTGAGAACAAGGTCCAGCATAGCACTTCTCCTTGTTGGCTCTTCTGTTACTTGGAGAAGGAAGTTATCATTGATGCATTCCAGGAACTCCTGGATTGCTTGTGCCCTGCTGTGTTGTCTGTCCAACAGGTATTGGGGTGGTTGAAGTCCCCCATGAGGACCAGGCCTTGCGAATGTGAGGCTGCTCCTATCTGTCTATAGAGGGCCTCATCTGCTCAGTCTTCCTGGTCAGGTGGCCTGTAGCAGACCCCCACTGTAACATCACCTGTCCCTGCCCTCCCTTTAATCCTGACCCACGAGCTCTCAGTCAGTTCCTCATGCATCCCGGGCAGAGCTCCATGCACTCCAGCTGGTCATTGACATAGAGGGTGACACCCCCTTCTTTTCTCCCCTGCCTGTCCTTCCTGAAAAGCCTGTGTCCTTCCATTCCAACACTCCAGTCATAGGAGCCATCCCACAACATCTCTGTGATGCCAATAAGATCACAGACCTGCAGGCATGCACACGTCTCTAATTCCTCGTTTATTCCCCATGCTACGTGTGTTTGCATAGAGACATTTAAGTTGGGCCCCGGGTGAAGCTGACTTACTGGCTGGAATTTCTTTGTGCTGCATCCCAGGTACTCTTCTTCTGACCTGCAACCCTTCTCCAAGCTCTGGGCATCTATTACTGGTATTACCAGTATGGTACTGGTAGGAGAGGTATGGATTGAGGTTCCTATTCCCCAGCAACTTTAATGCCCTCTTCATGAGTTTGGCAAGCCTCTGACCAAAAATGCTCTTCCCCTTTTCTAACAGGTGGTCCCCAGTAGACCAGGTTTCTTACAGCGAGTTCCATGGTCTAAGTAGCCAAACCCCAGGCTGTGGCACCAGCTCTGTAACCATCTGTCGATTTGCCAGATTCAACTGGCCCTTTCAAACCAGTTGGTCCTAGACTGCATCAGTATTTACCAAGTTACATTTGGCATGTGAACAGTCACCACAAAACGGATGCATTTTCAAAGGAACTCCTTTAGGCCAACTGTAGTGTGGTCTTGCTGAGCTGTTTTAACCTGAACAGCCTGTTACTTTCAGGTACGCTTCACTTACTATTAGGACATTGTGCATTTAATGGCATTACTGTGTTATGCAGGTATGGAGAACACGGTGCTGCAAGGATAGGTTTGGATTAAATTTACTGCTTTCTTGGCTTTAGCCAACAGAAATAATTATTAACCTGTTCATGTTTTATAACAAAAGATTTTTCTGTAGCACGTGTGTATCTCAGATTGTTGGGGGTTTTTTTTAATTCCCTTCTTCAGCATGGTATTCTTATTGCTGGGGAATAGGTTGAGAAGTTGTTAGGGCAGATGTTTTGCCACAATAAAGGCAAAACATACATGCATATGTATACGAAGAATATGTATTTTTTTCAGAGTGCAAGCCTTTTCAGATTTAAGGGAGGGTGTTTTGGTTTGGGTGTTTTTGGCATGCTTCTAGTCCATGTGACTTTAAAGAAAAGTACCTGATAATTCCACAGTGAATTTCCATTTTTAAACTCTGAGGTAGGTAGAAGCAGAAGTTGTAAAGGACTAACTGGCCTTTGTGTTTCTTTAGGATCTTCTTTAGTAAGTTGTAAGTCATTCAGATAGTTTCTGCAAATTATTGGCAGGGGCATGCAGTGTCTAGAGGATTCAAGTGTATTTTAAAGTGCAGTAGGACATACGGATCTAGATGCTTGTCTTTCTGCTCCCCCACCTCACCCTGGTCTGGCAGTTGACTTTATTGCTCTTATTAGTTCATTTTATACTTGTTTTCAAATATTCTGCGATAAGTTTTATTCACTCTGTATCATGTGGGACATAATTTATGTATTAAAGCATATCCAAGACAGTCTTTATTCACAATAATATATTCACTCATTCAGAATTGCTTCCAAAATTAAGTGTTCACTGTTGCCATGTCATTGTTCCCATAATATGTTCAGTTGGTGAAAAACTTGCCAAACAAATTTTGTGAAACCTTTCTTAAAACAGCGTGCTATTTGCATTAGAAATCTGTGCATGTTTCTTTGGTGGGGGAGTCAGAAGGTAAAACTGGTTTCACTGGAGAAAGAATTCTTTTTGTAAAAGAGCCAAACAGAGGCTAAAGCTTGCCCTTGTTGAAATATCAACTGCTTGAAAATAGCTTATAACCGAAATGTTGATGCAGCTGAGCTGTGTGAAATGGGTGTGGCATTTTATGGCTGATTCGCAGCAGATCCAGTTTACTTTGGAAGACTTGCTGGTAGTTAATTTAATTATGAAGGAAAGAGTATCCTGTGTTTGCCAAAAAAACCCACTCTTCTGCCTTGGGGAAGGCAGAAAACTTTGATAATCCCCACTCCTATGGATGCTATGTTATGCATTTTCCCAGAAATGAACAATTACAGTTATGTCAGTTGCAAGGAAAGCAGATGGGGCTCCTCCCTTTTGTGCATTGGAAGGTGCATTACAGTTAAATTTTGTTCCTCACCCAGTTTCCAGAGACAGTATTGCAATTTTCGTTTGGAATGTATCTTTTAAAAGATAAGAATCCTTCTTCAAATTATCTCTTTTCTACAGCTTCTGTTTTCCTTCATAGCTTTAGTTCAGATGAGGAGAACAGTTCCCAGGGAAGTTCTTTGGAGAGTTAAGAGTTAAAACTCTTTCATAGCAGCTGACTGTTTCTTACTGAAGTTGCTTTTACTCGCGCTTCTACAGCTAAAAATAAAATCTAGTGGACAAAGATATGTGCCACAAGCCACATTCTTCTTATTCCCTGATTCTTAAGTTCTGGCACTATTGCTCGGAAACATTGCTGACAGACACTGCTGCTACCACATTAATAAATTGTCCTGCAAAGGAAAAAGAAGTTACATGAGCTTTGTTAGACTCGAGATGGAAGCAGCCCTCTGTGGAGTGAGAAATGGAACATAAGATATTAGGAAGTTTGGGACATTAGTGGAGGAAAATGGCGTTAGTTTTTTGTGCCTTGGAGTTCCTTTAAAGGAAATAGAGCAATGGAAGCAGTGTTAAGGATCTCGATTGTTAATGTATAGGTTCATATTCCTATCAATATTGGAAGATTGTGTTTGTTAAAAGAAGGATTTATGTGTCAGACATAAAATATCAAGGTTGTTTGTAACAAGGCACAGTAAACTCAGAATCTAGTCCATTTTAAAATGAGCTAAAACTTTCTGCTGGACACTTTCCTGAATCTCTCTGCCAAACTACGGGGCATACAAATTTTTAGTATCTTCCCTAGAGCTATGCACAAACAGGTGATACTTCCTGATACTTCCTTCTCTCACCAAGAATTCAGTGCAAATACAGTGCTAATACATGCTTTAAAGAAGCTTAGAAAAGTTACGCAAAACAAGCCAGCTTTCCTCCACTTGGGTCAGATTTTCTTTTAAGGTTGGGGTGGGGTCTATTTGTGTCAGCTAGTCTGTACCTTCTGCTTAAAAGAGGCCAGAGAACCTCACTCTGTCTTTCCAGTGAATTCCGGATTATGTAGAACATTTTCTCTCTACAGGCTGCTCTTCCTGTGGCTTTTCTTGCTTCCTCAGCTTGTTGCCTCTGACTCACTGCTGCAACCAGTCAATTCTTTGCAAAACTAGTCCATAATAAAGGAAACCTTTTATTTGCCTCTTTACAGCTTCAACAGTCAGTATATAAAGGGGACTTAATGGATCCCTTGATATCACTTGAAAGAGGAATGCTTAGCTCTCCCATCTGGGATAACCACACCTGAAATCTGAGGTAGACCATAGCCTTACACCATGACAGTGGTTTTTAGCTCAATAATATTCAAGTTTGATTAAAACCTGTTGTTTTCTGTTGAAAATTCACAGCTCCATGTTGTATCCCAATGGTTAATTAGTCACAGTGTTAAATAAAAATTTTATTTGCAGTCTGGATTTGTTCAGTTTCAGTATGACTTCTCCTCTCTTATCAATAGTCATTTGTGGCCTCAAATCCACAGAATACAGTGGAGTGTATTGATTATTTTCCCTTGAATAAACTGTAGGATGCATTCAAATCTTGGTAAGAGGTACATTTTCCAGTCATTGGTCAATTTGTTCAGCTTTCTGCTGAACCCTCTTCACAATCCTTTCTCTTGTATGGACCTCAGGCAGTAATGGGAAGACCCTTTACAGACTGGTGGATTGCTTTCTTGCCCTATTTTTTATGTTCTCCTGTTTAATATCAGGGTATTTCATTATTCTCAGAGTTGCATTATAGTGTGAGTTTGTACTTGGCTGGTCCAATGGTAATTATTGCCAAGTGCTTAGAACATAACTGGTTTGGTTTTTTTAAGTATAATATATTCAGGAACACAGAGAACTTGCAATGAAAACAAGAGGGTTAACTCTGTCTATCCATATGTATGCTTTACAACATAGTTTGGAATTCCAAAATTGCAGTGTGTTATTGAATAATAATATGTCCATTCTGAAAGAACTGTCAATAGATGTAGTGTGCCTTTTTCACAGAAATGAAAATAAGCTGCATAAAAATGAATTGCATATATGAATATCTGTTAAATAACTTGTGAATTATCTCATCATTGTGGTTAGTTTGATATTCTGAAAATGGTTAGGAAAGACCAAATAAACACTTCTATAAGAAATTTGTCATTCATATTCCTATTGCAACACTTTAATTTCTGCTTATGATATGAAAATAAGGCTAATTCTGATTTCAGCAGGAATTTGAGGTGCTATCATTTAAAAATAAGACATTTTGCTTCATGTTGGACTATGTTGAATCTGGAAATGGATCTGTGGGGAGGAATGTATCTGTGAACTCCTTTATGTCTCGCTGTCTTCTCCCACATTCAGACATGCTGTTGTATCTTCTTAGTTGAGTGTTTTTGTTAAATAGTTGCTTTCCCACTCTCATTTTTATGCTATATCCTGAATAATCATTAGTGTTCACTTCTACATTACATTGTGGGTCATTTTTTCTTTTTCTGTGGCACGTGTCTGTTACCTGTGATGTAGCTTTAGTAAGAGAACAAGTGGATGCTGGTAAATGCAGCAGAGGAGTTTGGTGGGCAGGGTCTCGTGTAGTCTGCTCTACTGGAACAGTTGGGAAGAGGAAGATCGTGACTTGAATGTTTTCAGTTTTTATTTATCAAAAGTAAGTGGGCGACTGGTTTGGTGTGTTGATTTTTTTTTTCCTGTTTTGAACTGTGTTGGTGTAGCTACAGAAATGCTGCTTATTTTTCCTACTCTTACTGGATATTTAATTCCTCTTATTGCGTGTAAACCTTTCAAATAGAAAAGCATAGTGAAGAGCATAGAGGTTTTGCGTGGGCTTGTCTGAAAAGCACACTTAGATGTGCTGGTCTGTGTAGTCAGTCCATCTGAAGGAGGATTCCTGTTTGAAGCCTGCAGCTGTATTAGCACACTACTTGCATTCCTTAGTGGTGAGCTGTGGGAGTGACTCTGGCACAGCCTTTTCCTGTAAGGTCTGTAACAACACCAACCCGGCTGTGGTGGGTAGAAAAAAGTTTTAAGTGTGTGTATGTGTGGGAAGCTCTTTTTTGTCTGGTTATTATGTTACACTTTTATTATGACCAAGTGCTTGAAGGAATCCATTGCTCTGATTTTCCTTGTTAGGGTTATATTCAGCACTGCCTGCCAGCTTGTGACTTCACATCATTGGATGTTTCTGCATACCTAGACCAGACAGAGAATTTCCTGTTTAAATTGAAATTTTGTCTAGCCCTGCTTTTCTGCGTGCCGTCAATAAAATATCTGATGTTTGTCTTTTTCTTGTATTAAGTGTCTTCTTTCTGATGGTTTCTCACTTCCAGAGAGGTCTTTGTCAAAGATGTGTAGGAGGAAAGTGCACAACTATGGTAGGCAGAATACGTGCTTACTTGTCAATTAACCTTTCCCCTTTGTAGGGTTAACTGCTCTGAATTGTGCTTTATGTAATAATTCATTATTATACAAAAGGAAATGCGAAGTCTGTATGGAACACAACTTTGAAAAGCTAGAGTTCTTATGAAAGTTATCTATAAAACTTATATACTGAAATAATTATTTTTTTTCTCTGTAGGAATTAATATCAAGTGTTGCAAATACAGATTCTCTCAGGTATTAACAGTAGTTCTGGAAAGTCTGGTAGGAGGAGAAAATGGTGTAGGTTTGACTCCAAAACAAAACCTAAAATTCTGAGTTAATTTGGAATTGGGCATTTTATGAAGGAGCAGAGACTTTACTGAACTGGTTTCAACTGTGTTAAGCCTTGAGATATAAATTGTCTCATAGCCTACCTCAATAGTGACTCATAATCTGTGCATCAGTAATGAAACCTTTTTAACTTACAAAATGTTTTCAGAAAAGTTTACTAAGGTGATTGAACTACAATTTGGTCCTATTTATGACAGAATATGAAGTATCATAGAATCACAGAATGGTTTACATTGAAAGGGACCTTAAAGATCATCGAGTTCCAACCCCCCTGCCATGGGCAGGGACACCTCCCATTAGACCAGGTTGCTCAAAGCCCCATCCAGCCTGGCCTTGAACACCTCCAGGGATGGGGCATCCACAACTTCTCTGGGCAACCTGTTCCAATGCCTTACCATCCTCAGAGTGAAAAATTTCTTCCTATTTTTTAATGCTTTGTAACTTGGTCTTCTCGTGGGATAGAAGTTACGTCTTAGAGTTGTTTTAAAGTCTTGACGGTGAAGTTGTAGTCTGTGAATATCCTGTGATCTTATAATGCAAACTATTTACTAGCAATAATTAATTTGTTTCTTTCCCTTTCCTAGCATCTTTGAGGATGAAAGCATGAAACTACGGCAGCTGAAACTAGAGAATCAGGTAAATGATAGTGCTGAAACTGGTAATAATAAGCATAGGAAAGCAAACAGAAGCCATCTTATTGCAGGAAAGGAGGAGGTAAAAGTGTTTGTGTTTCCTCTTTTTCTCTCTTCCCTTCCCTGTCCCCTCACTTTTCCTCATGATGACCTGGCTTCTTTTTGTCATCTACTTTGTGATTTGCTGCCCAGAGCTACATCAGGTATATTGCAACAGTGAATTCAGCCCACATTCTTCAACTTCTGTGCTGATATCAGATATCTCCCTGTGGTATCAGGGAGACTTGAGAAATGGGCGTGAAGTGCTGAAAATGCTTGGTCTAAAGAATACAAACAAGAGCTCATTGCTAACATTTTTCTTTAAAGATTTTCATGGCTTTCATTAGTTTAAGTCAACCTTGCTATGGCTTGTAGGCTTGATTTCTTTGCTACATTTATTTTTCGTATGTCCTACTCATTTCATTGCAGTTGAGTCACCACACTGCAGGAATGAATGAAAAGAGAGTAAAACTGCAGGAAATTATCCATTTTAAGCATCCAAGGAAAACAAAAACATTCCCTGTGCTATAGAAAGATATGCTTAACACTGCTGTTGAGAAAGATTTCCAGCATCTTTTGACTTTTTTTGTTTCCTACAAATAAAACATTTACAGTCAAGCATTTGTCAAATATTAGGTTATAGGTCTCTGTTTTTAAAGGGCTGTTTGCTGGATGCTTACATCACCGTATTCTTCAAAGCAATAAAGCACCCATCCTTAATATTTTTCCTCTGTGAAATTTTAAATGCTCATAAATAGATTAGAAGACGTGAGATTGTTATGATTCTCTAGCTGGCCATTTCACATGGACCACAAATCACCGTCTTGCATTAAATTCATCTGTGTTCAAATTAAAGTATGTTTTTCAGAAAAGTATGCCCTCAGCTGAGGATCTTTAAATCCAGATATAACAGTTTTCAGGGAACTGTTGCAGTGGATAATAACCCTCTTTATCAGAACTTGTTCATGATATCTATTTCTTGTTTGAGTTTGCTTAGCTTTGACTTCAGACAGTGGATTTATTACCAACTTTATCTGTGCGTATACAGGCGCTTATCTAAAATGTTTCGGAGTCAATGAGTAAAATTCATCTTTGGTCATATTTGTGGAAGCTAGGACAATCCTTTTACCTGTAGACTATTCAGTAACACTTTTTTTTAAAAAAAAAAAACCCAAAACAAAACATTAGTTCAAGTAATTGGTAAAAGAGCATTTAGTGCCAAATGCCACTCAGTAAGAAGTTCCAAAACTAAGGATGGTCTGACTGCTTGGTGATGAACCTCAGTGTCTGTTTCAGGACTGTTGTCTTGGGTCATAAACAGGTGAGTAACCACTGGCTCCTAGTGCTAGGCACTGTGGTCAATGTATGCCTAGTTTCAGACCTTGCCATGGGGATCCATTGCTTTTCCACCAAATCAAAGCTGCTCTCAGTGAATCATGAAGAGGTGAGTTTAAAGAATTCATACCCTTTTGCAATTTTGTCTCAGGCTTTCTTGGATTTGGTTGAGATTGCAATAATCTGCAAAACCAACAGCTGGAAAATTTCACTAAAATATATTTTAACTGCACACCCACCCACCCCACCCCCCCCGCCCCCTTTGCAAATGAGATTTGTTGAGAAATGCAAAGTCTCTAATTTAGGATTCTGTATTTAGGTTTGAATATTAACTTTGAAAGTCTGCTTTTAACTTTTACATGAATAGTACCATGCTTTCTGAAGAAATAGAGTTCAATAGGAGATCACTATCGATGGGCTCATTGCTGATTGTAGCTGATGCCCTGCTTGGTTAATTTGACCTAAACATTTATAGGAATTGGGATTAAAAATGCAAAATGTTTTAATCCAGCAGGATCGTGTTTAGCACTTTTGGCCATACAGAGAATCTGGAATGAGCATTAGGCACAGCAAAGACATATGCCTGTCATCCATCTTTATGATGGGTTTGGAAACCCTGTAATTGCAGTAAAATATTATTTATAATAATGCATGACATCGGGTTCCATCTGTGGGCCAACTCTGCCTGCCAGGATGCTTTTAGCTAGACTACTGCCTTTTCCTTGAGGAGTGAGTGTGTGGCTGTTCAGGCAGTGCTTACTTCACCAGCAGTAGAAGGTGTTACTGTGTCTTTTGAGGTCCCTGCAGCTCAAAGTGCAATGCTGCCACCTCCCTGTGGGTGGAGAGCATGAAGCTGAAGACATATTTCTGAATGCACCTGGTATGGTACTTACTTTTGATACGAAGTTTGATTAATGCCATCATCACTACCATTGTCACTGCTGCCTCAGCATGGACTAAGGAGGAGCTGGAAGAGTGGAGAGGATGCTTCAGAGCTAGGATCCATCCCGCATGGCCTACTAAGGTGGGACTATGCCAAATAATAAGTAGTATGGTATTGCACCTTCAAGGGTGTAGTGGCTGGAACCTTCATGTATACCATCTTCCTGTTCATCACAGTTGTAGAAGGGATACTAAACTACTTGTCTTATTAGTCTGCTATGGTATATTTATCTGACACATCTGACTTCTTAGCTTGTTGGAAACTCGTTAGAACTGGAGCTGGTGGTTTGTGATCCTTTAATCATCCTGTATTCTGATGTTCTGCTTTTCTGTGGTGCAAAGAAAATGTTTCTGAAAGTATTTAATACATGGAGTTCACAAAATCCTGAACAAATCATGATAATCTGTATCTGTTATTTATTAAAGGGGTTGTGTGTTCTCGTATCCATTCATGAACTATCAAAATTTTTTGTTGTAATATTATATGAATTTTTACTGTAACTCAGAGCCGGAGGAAGAGGCTAGTTAGTAGACAAAATGAAACAAAATACAGATTCCTTTTTTCTACTTCATCTTAGTGACATAAGTCTGAGAATACATAGTACTGAAGATAAGGCTGCTCTGCCACCTTATGTAGAGAAGTTGAACTGCTACTATCTGTCCTGTTAGTGGGTTTGTAGATTTTTTCCATATCAATAAGCAAAGTAGCAGAGAGAAGCCTTTTTAAAACAAATTAAATTGCTATCAAGTTTTGTCACACTGATTATCCTGAAGTTCTTGCAAGAAGGTTGGTCACATCTACCAGCAGTATGTTTCAATGTAAACCAATGTCATCCCATTGGATTGGTGAGTCCTAGAAACTCTTTCATGAAACAGAATGTACTATAATAAGAAAAAAAAAATTTTTAGACTGGTGAGCAGTGAAAAGTTTAAAAAAATTCATCTAATAAAACAACCAGTTAAGTAGCTCTGAAAGTTATTATATCCTATATTGATCCCAAATTCAGTTTCCCATTCTAGCTGTAGCTTTGTACTTTCTTACTGCCTTTAGGATGTGTCTGTCTTATTTTTTTCTTGTCTGTCTATTTGTCAGGTAGAGAAGCCTTGGCAACAATTTTTCTCAAATCCTTATTCTGAGTATGTTGGTTTGATTCTTGTTTTACCTCTCTCCTTTTTTTTAAACTATTAGAGATTTATAAACTGTCATAAAATTTTTTACTTTTCCTCATCATTAATTTAAAAAACAAACAACCAACACAAACTAATGTAAATTCTTCTGGAGGGTCTGACTACCTTTCTAGAAAACAAATTTTATCTATAATTAACATTTTCCAAGGATTTAAGTTCTACTGCTTATTTTCTTTTTCTTTTTTTTTTTTTTAGACCACTGTGATAATCTCTTTGCAATTCTGTGTAATTTTTGCCCTGCAGGACAATCCTTGCAAATAATTCTGCAGTAACAAACACTAGCTGCATTGTGGTCCAGTCTTCAAAGTGTAATTATGAGTTTAAATAAAAAAAGTCATTTTGGTTTGGTATTTTGTTGTTCTTTGTTTTGGTTTTTTGGTGTTGCCTTTTTTTTTTTTTAGATAACGGCTTTAAAGGCAGAAAGAATAAAGGACCAAGGGCTGAGTTGTGTTGGAATTCCTCAGGGAGAGGTTGCCTGAGAAACTAACCTCACTTGAGATAAAAAGCCTAATAGGAGAGGAAAGAACCAACAAGAGAGAGAGAAAGCATAACAGGAGAGGAAAAAGTTCCAAAGACGTCTATGTCTCAAGTGGATTGAATTGTTGGTACTGTTTATCTGATAGATCCTTGGAGACTGAAAAGAATTTGATGGAGAAAGGGTTTCTATCATCAAGAACAACTTTCGGGGGTGTTCAGGTACCTAAGAAGCAGGCATGGATAAACTGCATTTACAAAAAGGGGCTTGCACATCATTTGCATTGTGGTGCATTACAGAATATTAGAATATGATTTTTCCTTCTTCATAAATCACCTTAACTTTTAAGGATTAAGCACGACTGTCTTTAAAATGTTGCAATGTCCCCATTTGCCTTGATTTAAATCTAGAAGTTGTTTTTATTCTCATTTAGTAGGAAATCATAAATGTTAGATGTATACATCTAATATCTTGGGAAAGTAATGGTTTATTTTTTAACATTTGGATTTATCATTCTTTCCTTTCAGTCCTGAATTACATAGAAAAAATTTTGAGACAAAAGCCTTTTCCTTTGCAAGTCCTAACTTACTTTTGCTGTGTTGTGGCAGCATTTGTAACTGCAGTGGCAGAGTGAGCCCTGATTAAGGATTTTTAGAAATGTTATGCTAATGCAGTAAAAGTCTTAATTGCCATATAGTGCATAGGGCAAGGGCTGTCATCTTTACTCTGGCATTTTCAGGCAGTCTTGGAGATAGTTCTCTTAATAGAAAGTTAGATTAATTGTACAAAACAGGGAGGAACAGGAAGTTGTCCTAAACGATGTAATGTTTAGTCCAATCATGACTGCAGTGGAAAGAGCGGAGAGTCCTTGTGAGCTGTTTTGTCTACTCTATCAGCTTAAGTAAGTAGGGTGCATGGAGTAATAAAACTGCATGGACATGCTATGTTGGACTATAAAAGACTGCTGAATTTGTCTATATTACATTAAGGATTGCTGCAGTTTAGACTTAACTCATTTCAAGAGTTAAAATTGTCTGCTGACGGTCTCAGGATAGATCAGAAAATAAGAAGGTGTCCACGTCACCCATCACTGATGGAGAATCAAAGGCAATGTCTCACTCCAAAGACAAACTAATATCTGTGTCTAGGATTTTTGTGAGAGATTACAAGTGTATCTCAGGTTTATTGGAGATCCTGATCAGTGACATGTCATTGCCAATGGCCAAGGTATGGTTTCTGCCTCTCTGGATGTGGTTACGCATCCTTATTTCATGCGTTTTCTTTATTTCACAGAGAGCTCTTCTAGAGAAGAAGCAGAGGAAGAAACGGCTTGATCCGTTGATGGTACAGCCAAATCCTGAGGCAAAGCTGCGTAGGTCAAAGACCAAAGGGTGTGAGGAGCAGACTCCTTTAGTAGAAACTCCTACCCCTTTCCACAGTGATGTTATGTTACATGGTAAGTAATCAACCTGATTGCAACAATGTTCCCCAAAACGCCAGTGCATGCATTTTATGTCACAGATGGGCACCTGCATTGCTGTGATGGTGGTCAAGTTATAAACAGGCTTGATTACACACCTTTCTATGTACAATAATAGAATTCCATGAAGGCACATCCATGAAGGCACATGAAGATTCTCAGCTGTCACAAAATTCAAGATAAGTTTTTTGTTTGTTTTTACAGTTCAATATTGCTCAACCATACTGTACTACAATTCTACTTTTGTACATAGAAAGGTGTGTAATCAAGCTTGTTTATCACTTTGAGTAATCTCTCCCTTGTGTTAGGCTAAGAAGAACTGTAGAAATGGGTTAGGAACTTCTATAATGGTAGGAAGATACAAATCCAAAGTAAGAGACCCTTGTGAAGCTGTAGGATAAAGAAAAGGAAATAATCCAGTAGTGACTGCCTGTACTTTTCTTCATGGTATCATGGTATACTCCATCTCAAGATTGTGTATGACTGAATAATAAAGTAGACAAGAGCAAAACAAGACTCTTATGAATACTGAATTGGGTTCTTGCTGATTTCTACCTCATCTGTTGTTTTCTGTGGGCTTCAGGGAGATAACTGAAACATGATAAACAAGCCATAGTGGTCCAGAAAGTCACAAGCACAAAGTGCCAAAGGCAATATCTCAGTGGTCTCGAAACATTAAAGTGAAATAGTGACCATTCTGTTAGCAGTTAAAAGAAATACAGTAGTGAGAGCGTTAAAACTTCTGTGTCACAAGGAGGAAAAAAAAAGAGCAGCAATGAAACCCCAAGATTCCAGTAGAAGTGACAGGAAGTAGTTTATGAGAGCCAGGATCCCATCAGCCTATCAGGATAGTAACAGGAAACATCCTAAGGCTTTGAGATACATGCTATTGCAGGATGTTATAATACCACCTTTATATTAACAGGGAATTAATGTGTAGAGTAGAATTTTAAAAACCCAAACAAACCCGTGTTACCTGGTTTTAAGATCACATTTGGAACTATGTTTGAATGTTTTTCTTGCTCTCCACGTGTCTTTCAGGATCATAGGATGGGGAGGAGAGTAGTGATGTGGATGGTAGCATTTATGTGTTTAAAATCAGGTGGGAGAAAGCTTCTGTTGAAAGATACTTTTGAGTCAAAAAGAGAGTGAGAGAAAAGATTGATATAACTTCCGAGTTAGGAGACTTCAATAGTACTGAAACTACAAGAAAAATGAAAACTAACTGCTCCCTCACTAGCTTCTGTAGTTCTGAAGCTTCCTCAGTACAAACAAATCCTGTTAAGAAGTGATAACAGCAGTAACGTGTCAGAAATCTAATGACTAGATAAAGCAGTAAAGTTTTAAGAAGGAAAACAGTGGGAAAGCAAGACATCCAAAGATGGAACTATACTTACATATTGTGTACGACGCAAATGTGTATTAAGTATTGTGCTAGACCCTGACATCAAGACGTCTCTACCAATTACGAAGTGCAGTGCACAGCTGTGTTGCATGTTTAAACATGGAAATTTCATTTCTACAAAAAAGACAGAGGGCATCCATTTACACTTTTTTCTGCCTGTGGCTGTAGATATTTTTATCAAATTGATTTGTGATGTTCACTGTAGAGCACTCACTGGCACAGGAGCAAACAAAGAACCTGAAGAAAAAGAAAATAGAGCAGTTGCCCATAAATAAATTGAAGGACGTCAATGTGAATGACAAATACAACTCATTTTAATTGCTTAAGTCCTTGTAAAAAAGTAGATATAAACACTATATTTGTAAATGGAGAAACTGATGCCTGTTATGTTTAAAGTAATAGGCGATCTGTACCAGAGTCAGGACTGACTCCTCCCAAGTCTTCTGACAAAAGTTGAACAAGTATATGTCAGTACTTTAAAGGGATGCTTGAGCAAGGGAAAATGAAAAGAACAACCGTCCTGGGATATGTCTTTAGACATAAAAATAGACTTTAGCATTCTGTTTCATTCTGGCCTGCAGGCATTGATGGACCAGCTGCTTTCCTGAAATCGGAAGTGCAAGATTTGGGGACCAAGCTCCAAACTCTGACTGCTGGATCTTCCAAAACAAAAGACAATGCAGATCAGGAAAATGATGGAGAGGCTCTAACAGACTCAGCAAGCAAGCCAGATCTGCAAGAAATTTTACAGAAACGAGGTAAGAGTTGATAATGGGCAAAGGTCTTTTTCGGAGTTCTTCTACTTCTTAAATTTTTTTTTCAGTAGCATTAAAAAAACCTAAAAAATATGAGGAATCATGAAACAAGTGTCTGTAGGATATTACCTTTAAATGTAGAAATGCAGAACTGCAGTTCCTTCTTCTGATATTAATTGGAACATAGCAGTTACATTTTAAAGGTTTGTCAACATGCTGTATAATTTCTGGCCCTTCAAAGGAAGTTTGGTGACAAAATATGGTTGGTGACAACTATCGTTCACATTTTCCTAAAGTTCAGGGTATTTTTATTCCATATATATTATATCTGGATATGATGCTTGAATATTTTCACAACAGCAGGACCCTCTATAGCCAGTAAATGATGTAATTTAACTGTTTAGGACACTAACAGGAAGGTGTTCTTCCTGAGTCAGAGGCTGTCACAATCAACAGTTTTATATTCAATAGTTATATCCCATTGAGTAGTTTCCCAGTTGAGTGTCCATCTCTGTCTGCCAAGTATCTTATGTTGCTGCCAGCACCACAGGAAACCTTTTTTGTTGTGAGCAGCCTAAGCACTTCGCAGCAAAATAATGGGTAATGTTTAATATGGTACACAGCATGTTTTTATTTTGCAGACCCTGTGCCCCAGAATGTTTCCAGTACACTTTATGTATTAAGGTACTACCATATGTAGAAATACTTCCATTCAGTTGTCAGATGCAACAGCTGCTTACCTATGGATAGCAACATTACACAAGAGTTAGGAAAGGAAGCAGGAGATAATATCCAGAAACTTCAGGGGAAATTAGTGGAGGTAGAATATAAACAGTGAATTTTGAAATTGGCTGGAGTACTAGGGTTAACGCCTTTCCTCTTTCCAAATGTGCTTTGGGAAGTTTACTGATAGGTTGTTAAGACTACATTTTTCTGTTTCATCTGAGACAAAGAACTCCTAGCAGTGCCCCTTCTATGCAGTGCCCTGTTGGAGCATTGTTAAAATACTGGCTCTCAGAAAATAATTCAACTTAGCAGGCTGAGTGTGCTCATTTTCTGTAGTGCTTTATGTGCTTTTCCATTCTACAGCCAAATTAAAGAATGGAATCACAGAACAAAATGATGGAGTTCCAAGTAGAAGGAAATGCCAAACAGTGATGTGTACGGAAGCTCTTTATAAATGTCTTTAACCAGAGTTATTTTAGTTATATACCCACAGTCATCTCTACGTAACTGTGCTTAGGTTAAGATTAAATAAGTAAGTCCTGGAACTACTCAGTCTGTGCTTCTGTTTTAAAAACCAAATTATTAGTAGTATTCATGAGACCTGAGTTATTGCTACTGATGTAAGAATAGGAGGGGCTCTTACTGAAAAATTATCATACTCCATTTCAGTGTGTATAAGGCTAAGGGGAAATGGCAAAGGATGTAAACTGTACAGAGTCCAACTTACAGGATAGGTGTCAGCATATTGATCTGGATTTCCTTTTTTTTTTTTGTTCTTCAGACATGGAGGGATTTTTGCGTGAAAATAGGCAAAATTAATTGAATGACAGCATATACTAAGCAATATGTTACATCATGTAAAATATATATTAATAAAAGCCTGACAGCTGCTTAATCATCTGCACAGTGACAGCTGCAAAATGTCACTAGGGGTTTGAATTACAAGACTCAGGAGGCAATATAGCACACAAAGAAAATCAGTAGTTGAAACAACAGAAATTAGTTAAAAGAGCAAGAGCAGAATAGCTATGCAAGAGTCATATATGAATTAGTGGTGCCGTGAACTCATGAAATCTTTGTTCAGAGGTTACCTGCTTGTATTCTGTATTCTGACAGGAATTTCTGGCAGTTTGAATTTTGATGAGGAGGACACAGAAGAGGAAGAAGCTAGTAAGAGACCAGCATCTCATTCAACGTATCCTGAATCTGAGAGGCCTAGTTCTGCAACCAGTGAGAAATCTTTTGCAGTAAGTGTCTTGAAATCCATTTCTGATAAGGGCTGGGCACATGCTTGATTTTCGTACTAACCCCTTGAGCACTGGGTTAAATATAGTAGTTGCAACTACAGTAGCTAGCGTATTAATCCCTGAAGGCAGAGGAAGGTCATGATTGTAAGGTTATCTGACTGAAGGGCCATTGAGTTAAACACAAGACCTAGTAATGATCAAAGGAACAATGGTGGGTGGAGGAACCCAAGTAGCCTAATCAGTGAAGCACAATGAATCAGCTACTCCTATGACCCTCAAAGGAGATATGTTAGGCCTTTGTTTCTGGTGTAAAATCCACCAAGATGACTCAGAGAAACTCTGAAATGTCATGCAAACTTAAGAGGGACCACTGCCTGAAGGTTTATAGCATTTATTGTGGGATGCAAGGGGAACAGAATTTTGGGATGGAACAGAGAATGCTGGGATTGGACAAAATTGTTTATAGGGTGTTTAGCGGAAGGGACTCAAGAGGTAAAAGAAAGGGGCCAAGGTGGATCAGGGAGTAATAAGCATGGGAAAACAGGGAGTAAAGGACGTAAAAGGCACCAGATGCAAGTAAACAGTTGCAAGACAGTATGCTTGTCTGGCCAAGCCTTGTGCCTGATTACTGCAGCGTATCCTACCATCTTCTAAAACTCCATTTTCTAACTATTTTCTGTGTGAACATGTTCTTGTGTGTGCGTGTGTTTGTGTCTGAGAGAGATACATACATACTATGCTGACAAACTGTATGCTGGACTAGCCAGTGAGTTGGAAGAGACAAGCATCAGGAGGACCCAGGGTCTGAGTTAGTGACCAGATAAAGGGCATAGGGTTTGGGCATGGATGTTGGTCAGCCTTAAAAGTCCATGCTACTATTCAAAAGACCCATGTGAGTATATTTGTGAGGTGACAGTGTGTATGTTGTGCTACACTAGTGGGTGAGTAATACAAGAGGTCTGGGTGTTAGCTACTTGGGAGACTGGGCTGTGGGTGCCAGCTGCTGGAGATATCGGGTCAGGGGTGCTGGAGGGGGGGAGAGGTGACAGCCACTAGTGAATTTCAAGTCTCTCTGTGTGTGTCTCTGTGTCTATTTGCTCATACTTCCTATGGGCTCTATCTGAGTGTTGTGGTTTGGCCTCAGCTGGCAACAAGGAACAACGTGGCAGCTCGCTCACCCCTCCACAGCTGTGGGAGAGAATTGGAAGAAAAAGGCAAAACTCGTGGGTTGAGATTAAGGCAGTTTAACAGAACAGCAAAGGAAAGAGAGAAACAACAACAATAATACTGATAGAGGAATGTACAAAACACGATTACTGTACCACTGCTCACTGACCAGACCCAGGAAGCCCCAGCCCGCTCCCCCACAGCGATTTCCTGCCCCTTCTCCCTCAGCCAGTTCCACCGGCTATGTACTGGGCATGGCTTCACTGTGGTATGGAATACCTGTGTCCCCTGCCAGATCCTTGGGAAAATTAACCCTACCCTTGCTGGAACCAGGACACTGGGAATGGAGATAAACCAGCAGCCTCATAAGGCCCAGTAAGGGAGGAATCTCCTAGGTTCTACGATCCACAGGATTCAGCTGCCTCTAAGAAAAAATTACTTTAATGACCTATACCAGTTTTACATTAGAATTCCAGTTCCTTTGGTGACCATAACTTGTATCCTGACTGTACACGTTGTTCTGAGGTTCTTCCAGCGTTTAGTTGAGATGGTTCTACCATCAGCTTACTCCATTTCTGCTACTGTTCCAAACTACCTCAATCTCAGTGCTCATTTCAGTCACAAAAATCCCAGCCTGTCTTACTGCAGCATCCATCAGTCCAGTTTATCATGCTGTCTTATTTCCCACAGAGTGTTTGAAATTCTAAAAGTGCAGATGCTCTTTGCTTAGAATATTTACAGTGTCTCATCCTATTTTTCCCTTCCTAGCAATTCACTCATCTCTGGTTAATGGGTACTTTGTCTCACCTACCCTTGGAGGGCTAGTTTTTCCTCAGAGTAAAAGTCTTCAGCCACTTTCTTCAGAGAAACACTGGTGGTCTCTTGTTTAACTTCCCTTTCCCAAATATCTTCTTGAGACGTGAGATCTCTTTCAACAGGCCTTTCTTTTCTTGGGGAATACCAGAGCTTCCAATCTGATACTAATTTGCTAATATGATGGTTCTTCTCACAGGAAACAGGTGCTTCCTGTAGTCCATCCCCTCAGGCAGATGCACAGCTGGGAGAAGTAGAGAACTTGGAGGATTTTGCATTACGTCCTGCACCCCGTGGTATTACAGTCAAGTGTCGAATCACTAGAGATAAGAAAGGGATGGACCGGGGCCTCTTCCCTACTTATTACATGCATCTGGAAAGGGATGACAACAGAAAGGTATTGGAAACAGCACACAGTATGTTGGGCTATTGTACTCCTACCACAGAACATTTTTGGTGTAAGGGAGATCTTCTGGTAAGAAACCATAAGCTGAGGAGAGCCATCATGCAGATGGAGGACAGCTTATATTTGGCCAATGCACTAAGTAGGGAATTAACAAGTTTAAAAGCCACAATACAATGAAAGATGAAATTGAAAAAGCATAAAAATATCAGGGATAAAGGAAAGCAGGGAGACTGACCTGCTCCAGCAGAAAAGGAGGGAAGACTAGAAAGGACAGTTGCATTAAATCTAGACCACCGAGTGAGCTGGTTGGAGGAATAGGATTTCAGGGTATGCACTTGTGGAAGAGATCAAAATTGTGGAGACAGTAATAATAGCACAGAACAAAAAGGGGAATGGATATGGGAAATGGAGAGATAACAGTTTGGACAGCAATGCCTCTGCATTCTTACAAAACTCCAGTCTTGATCAAAGTTTTGTATTTCCAGACATTCCTTCTTGCAGGGAGAAAACGAAAAAAGAGCAAAACATCCAATTATCTCATATCTGTTGACCCAACTGATTTATCCCGGGAAGGGGAAAGTTTCATTGGAAAACTCAGGTGAGAACTACAGATGAAAACCACAGACAGGAGAGACTGAATTTTCGTTTTAGTTGAGTTGGAGTTATGAATAGCAATCTGGTATTAATTCAGAGAGAATGAACTCGCATCATCCATTCAGAGAGAATGAATTTGCATTGTCCTGCTTAATGTAGTCTGCATTCACCTGAGCTGGCAACCTTTCTTCAGCATTACTATTCACTGTGGCAATTCAGACAAGGAATTCTGGCTTGATGCTTTTCCAGGATAGATTACAGGCTCAGTTCACTATAGGCACTTCGCAGAAGCTCCTTACTGAGCTGGCAATAGAAAGATTCAGATGGCAGGAGATGCATGTTTTCACTTTGCTTCAGAAGATGACAAAACTTGCCATTGATGCCTCTCTCTTTCTTTGTCTTTCCGTAACCTGACATTAGGTCAAACCTCATGGGAACTAAATTTACAGTCTATGACCATGGAGTTAGCCCAGTCAAGGCACGAGGTCTAGTGGAAAAGGCTGATATGAGACAGGAGCTTGCAGCTATTTGTTATGTAAGTAGTGCCTCTCCCCTTTTGCCCCTTTCTTTTTTGTTGCCTGGATACTGAGGAAACAGGGCTTACAAAATCATGCTGCCTGGCAGCCTTCCCCACTTAACTTTGGAACCAACTGAACAGTTTCAATCAGCTACAACAAAGGGCAGAGGCCTCAAAGATAAGTTCTTGCAAGTTTAATGAAAAAAAAAAAAAAATCAATGCCAGGTGAGGGAGGGAGACCCAAACTAACATCCTGATAACCATGATGGCATGTGGCCAGTCAGTAAATCCTTTACATGGAGCCAGCCACATCATGAACTGCCTCTTGCCCAGCTGGTATCTGGTGGACACAAAGAAGGAACTGGGAGTACCCTGTGAAGTAGAGTTATTTTTTGCAGAACCAAAGGCATTTTAGTGGATAGGAAGAGCTGGTATTATTTCATTAGCAGCTTTTTGTTGGTAAGGATATGGTTCCAGGGGAAATTGTGATTCGCTAGCTCTGTCCTAGAGATGTTTTCTTCTTCTGGTCTTGTGGATCACCTTGGTGTAGGCTTCAGAGTGAGGCAGCACTTGTGGCAGCTCTAGAATTATGTGAGGTTTCTCATGTCACATTGTTTCATATTCTAGTCCTAAAGTTTAAAATGAGTACAGCAGATAATATAAAGTCAGCTTTTCATATTTCTGAACTTTTATCCACAAGAAGTTCATAAAATTTATATATAAATAAAATCAGTACCCTCATTCTCATAAGTGCCCCTAGATTTTCTGAAATGAATAGTAGAGGTTGCAACTCCAAAGACCTTTGTCCTGTGCCTGCAAAATGCACTAGCATGTTAGGCGAAGCTGTATCACTTCTATCAATCAATTCAGTATTTCTAAAAGAGTCTGGTTTTCTAATTGGTCTTTGGGAATTTTAAAGGTTATCACTGACATTGTTACAAAATACTTTAAATGGACCCTTGGATTTTGGTTGACATTATTAAATGGATGGTTTGAGAATGCCAAGACTTTTTTCCTTTGCTTTTTACACTCAGTCCACTTTGAGCAGTCTCCTGCAGTACTCTGGAAAAATCTGCTTGTCTTAAGATTGAAGCTTGGACAGCTGCTGTGTACTTTGCCTTCTGGGGCTGTTCTTTATCATTTATAAAAGAGCATGATTTGAGAGAAAATTGTAGGCATGCTCTTAAACACAAATAACAACACCTAAAGAGGAATGTCATTAATTTGTCAGGAACTTTTTAGCCTAAATGGTGATATACAGACAACAGACTTGGGTCAAAGATATTTGCCTGTTATCATACTTAAGGCTTGTTCACTAGCAAGATTTTAGCATGTTTTTGCCTCAGATGCAAAATATTGTGCCTGGAAATTGCACTTATCTCAGTTTGTTATGTTTCAGTAGGATAACAAATGTGCCCTAAATTAGGTATTACTATGTATGTCTTTTAACACGGTTCTCAAAATGGGAGATAAAGCTATTCTCAGTCATTAAACACAGTTGCAGTTAGATAACTGCTACTGCAGTTGTAGCTAGCAAGTCTCTAAAATCCGATATAACTGTGGATTCAAGTTCAGTTTTGCTCTTTCCTTCTTTGAGATGAAGTATCTCATTTACTGAAGATAATGTCTTTCCTTGTCTTTCAGGAAACCAATGTGTTAGGATTCAAGGGTCCCAGAAAAATGTCTGTGATCATTCCAGGAATGAATATGAATCATAAGCGAATTCCGATCCGTCCACGTAATGTGAGTTACAGAGTTTGGTCATATTACAGATTGGAGGAACAGGTTAAAACTTTCTTGTAGAGGTTTGGGTGTTACTGACAATCTGGGTTTTTAGAGCAAGGTTGTTAGTACCCCGGGCTTTAGCAAGTCTCATGGAGAATAAATGCAATGTAGCCTAAAGGTGTTGATTAATATTTTCTTGCCTTTTACCTAATTTGTAGCCTTCTGAATAGTGTTTGTATCCTTACTTGTCCTTTGGTCAGCTTAAAAATTATTTACTTAGCTATTGCAATGGCTAGTGTATGTTGTTGCTGTTGCATCTATAACCCCTCCTCATGGGTGGGACACTGTTATGCTGAGAGTTGGATGAACACAGAACAAACTTGCTTCTCCCAGGAGCTTACGTTCTTAGACAGTATACGAATTACAACAGATAGATAATAAATAGATAAGGTGGTATTCTTGTGTAGTAGCAAGAGAGTGAATACATTTTTTATCAGAATGTTGTCAGTCTCTTTGTAGGAATCACAGAAAAGGAAGATTCTTTAAGGAGAAAGTGGGATGAGGAGAATAATGGGGTTTTCTGGTGACTATTTAGGATTTCTCATACATATGGGGAACATTATAGCTAAAAGCCTACAGAACTGTATCTGAAGATATATTAAGATGTGTGATGAAAATTGTTCAGTTCACTTAATGTGGTGTTTTATATTTGGTGTGATAGAAGACTAAAAGGCAGAAAGGACAAGTGCCAACTGACAGACTTGGTCAGTGTTTTAAGCTAGAAAATGGTATTTGCAGCCTTGTTGTGAGTAGATATGAGCAGGACAAGGGTGTATTTGTTGAGGTCAGAGAAAAAAATCTTCAAGAGTGGAAATTCAGTGTCATGAGAGTCTGGAAAAGAGGTTTAATTTTGAGAATGGGCAGGAAAATTGTATCTGGAGGTGCTAATTTATTTATCTTCTTTCAATATGTATTGCCATCTCCCCCGTCAGTACAGTAATGATTCCATGGCCCTGCCTTTATTTTTCTCCCCTATTTTCCCAACTGTTTTTCTAGCAGGCAAACGTACTGACAGTGGACAAGGCTAAAACACAAAGCTGTTCTGAAAAGTTGGCAAAGCTTTCAGGGTAGGGGCTTGACTGTTTTTGTCTTCCTTCTCTGTAGTGCAATGCCTCCAATTAAGCAATACTGCCCCCACTTTATAGGAGGAAAAAATGCATCTAAATGCACTTTGGTGCCAATTCTCAAAGTTCTTTTTGGATCTTTAAAAAAGTAAATAAAGATAAAAATAAAGGTATGAAGTAACTAGTTTAAACTGAACAGTAAGTTTTATTTAGGTTATCCTCAAAAATACCCTATCATATCTGTGTACAATACTAAAACAGTTACTATAGCTGTATTAGTCAGATCTCCGCAGCAGGTTGCTTTCTGGTCATTTTTTCCCGTTAAGTAACTCCGGTTTGGATTCTTTTTCTTAAGAGTTTTGCATATATTATTTCATTTTTAATTTTATTTGTTGCAGAACTTCTAAAATTAAATCATATGTCATGTTTTCACTCACTTTTATTTGCAGCTCCTTGTAATCCTTTCTGTTTGTCAAATTTAATGTGCTGGTTTACCTCCTTTTTGTATCTTTTTGTTTTTATTTCTCTCTGTTTTTCATATTGTGCATCACTTATTAGACCCAATAGGATGACATTTAACCTACTTATGGCATACTTAGAGCCCACTGCAGCCTTTGGGCTTTCTACTGAAGCACCCCAGTACCTGGCACTATGCAGTTAATTGTAGATTATTTTATTTTGTTTAGAAAGTTTATAACATTAGAAGTGGAAGTTGCATCCAACAGGATCAGAGAAAGCGTATGAGACTCAGAAAGGATTCCTGCCAGCAGGATGGCAGTTGTCTGTGGCCTGTGAATTGTGGCCTTTCCTGTACACACACTTCCTTCTCTCTCGCTCTTTATTCTTGTTTGGGTGGAAATATGGTGATAGCTTATTGAGCGGAAAGGAATGCTTGGACTGGAAATGCATGAAAGTATCTTCCTGGTACTTGCAGGAAATTTTCAGTAGGACTGAGTTTAAGTGCTGTCATTGTGTTTCATTAAACAGGGAATGACCTTCAGGTGACAGCATGCACACACATGAGAGGCAGTACTCAAAAGCAGAGCCATTCCAAATCTGATAAATATATTTCTTTCTTCTGAACAGGAACACGAGAGTCTGCTGTCAAAATGGCAAACCAAAACTTTAGAGAACCTCATTGAGTTGCACAACAAGGCTCCAGTCTGGAATGATGATACTCAATCCTATGTTTTGAACTTCCATGGGAGAGTCACTCAGGCCTCCGTGAAGAACTTCCAGATTGTCCATGACAATGACCGTAAGAGCCTGGTGGAGAGTGTGTGGGGCTTATTCGAACAGGGAGAACCCCATTTATTTCATGAGGTTTGGGAGGAATAGGACACTTCCTGGAGAAGGGAGGCTGGGGGGCGGAATTCAGCTCAGGATTACTGGGGACTTCTCAGCTGTCAAGGAAATTATCTAAGGCCTCGCTTTTTCTGGGGTGGGTGCAGAGACTGCTGTCCATAGTTACAGCAAAAGAGGGGGCAAATGCAAACTTCCTGAAGGGAAAGAAAAGGATTAATACAGCACCTTCAGCCCAGCAAAAGAGTGGTTTGAGCTTTGGTTCTGATAAGAAAGGTAACCTCTAGAATTACACAGTCACTCTAGAGAACAGACTTCAAGGCTGCTCTGGTGAGAGAGAATGGATACACCTACCGCATATATTCGGGACTGCCAGATGTGTGTGGGTTTTTGTTTGTGGTTGGTTTTGTTTGGTTTTTTTTTTATTTGCTTCACTGTGAAATTGTTCGTCTCTGAATCTTTCTTTTCTCCCCAGCTGACTACATTGTGATGCAGTTTGGTCGTGTAGCAGAAGATGTATTCACTCTGGACTATAATTATCCTCTCTGTGCTCTTCAGGCCTTTGCTATTGGACTCTCCAGCTTTGATAGTAAATTGGCCTGTGAATGAGAGACAACAGACTTGAAACATGGAACTCACTCCCATCCCTGCATCTTGTTTTAAGAGTTCCAGGTGGAGTAATGAAAAGCACATTGGGGATGGAAGGGAACTGGAGGACAGACTTCTGCAGGCTCATTAGAAAGCAAATACCAGGCCTCAGAGCATTATGGTAGTTGACAGTAGACCATCTTAGGAGACTGTCCCAAGACTGAGAAGTCTCTGTATGCATTGTGGAAGAACAAGGAATATGGGTGATGTTTTTGTCATCGGTGTTGATTCTGCTTTCAGAATCCTTGTAACAGATGCTGCATGAGAATGAGCTAAGGAATAATTGGAATCCCTTGCAGCTACGATTAGAAAAAATAATGGTTTAGTGTTCATATACCTTGGAACTTCCACAGTGCCCCTGGAGATGATGCTACTGATCTGATCAGGAACTCTTGAGTTCCTGATCAGATTAATTCAGAAAAAAGGAGGACAGTGATTGGCATGTATTCTCTTTTGCCATGCGTAGCATTTTGCTGTCTGTTACAACAGTCAGACACAGAAGGATTCAGGTTATGGCTCTGTGCAACCATAGGTAATAATCAAGAAATACAAAGGTGGAATGAGACATTGGCTCTAATAAAACACTTTTACTCTGTGGGATGAATCTCTGTTAAGGCTGATAGTCCAGTTCCCTTTCATTATTCTAATTGCTCCATATCCCTTGACAGTCTTTTTACCAAATAAAGAACAATCAAATCTCAAATGCTCCCTTTTTAGTTGGTGATATTATATCCATTGCTGTTTCTGTTAGTCTTAACCATATGAAAAATGAGACTGAATAGATGATGGAGTCTGACTGAATTTGGCAGAAGGTAGTATTGTAACAATATATGATACTATTCCTGAAAAGCAGTGTTCTGATTGACTGAATCTAGACTGTAAACCAACCAGAAATATTTTTTAGTTTGTCCATTTTTTGTAAAATTTGCTACATTTTTAGGAATAAGTTAGTGACCGATTTCATTTTTTTTAAAGTGAGATTATCTCAAGTCATGACATATTAGACTTTATATAAATAATTTTAACCTGACTATAAGGAGTTACCTCAAAAGGAGACTACAGATGTTTTCAAAGGCATTGATAAGTTTAAAAAAAACGTTAATAAATGTGTCACGGGGCTTTGCAATGTGTCCTTCCAGCGTTCCATTTTTAATGCTGGGTGTACAATATGGAGACTGTAGGACTGTACGAATGCTCCTTGATTCATATGGCCTTGATTCATCAGAGTGAATTGCTGCACACTGTGGCATGTAAGCCCCGTAGTGTACACAACTGCTGCGTACTAAAGCAGAGAACAGTTACTATCTTGCCTGTTTCATGGGTGTTATGCATATTCATGATGATCCTGGAAAACTCTATCCTTCTATTGAGACAAGAATAGGTGTTCTCCAGCTTTGGGTATTGTCTCTGTTTCAAGCTCCAAAGAGCCAGATTTATTGCTTTTGGTCTCTGGAGTCTCTGCAGTGGTAGATATCACTTGCTGTTTCAAAATAATGAAACTTTGTGAAGACATTTTCTGATACTGCCAGGAAAAAAAAAAAAAAGGTAATCGTGTAAACTCTGTATGTAACTGTAAATTATGAATTGATACTGAGAACTCCAGCTTTCATATCTCTCAGATGCCCATTCTGCATTAGCTGGTGAGCCATTGTCGTGAGATGATCTCACCAGCAGAGCAGTCAGCGAAGAGAACTTGAATCATGGATCTCTTTTGTGCCTTCATGTACTTCCTGCTCATCAGGCTGGGGACGAGACCTGGCAGTGTTTTCCAGTTGTGCTCTTCTGAGTTCTTGGCTCACGGCTCTGCATTCCATTTACCCATCCAGAAAAACGAAGTCAGTCTCTTACCTGTCTGATTATTTTTCTGACTAGGACTGTGAAAGAAATTTCCTTATATTAGTTTGGGGTGACCTGAAGGTAGACTGCTAATTTCCAATTCAAGATTATTTTCTCTGTGCTCAGAAGGCCATGGTAGCATTCCTTTATTCACCCTTTCAGTTAGGCTGGTCAGCAGTGGCTCTTCAATCTATTTGTTGACATCAAATGATACTAGCAGTGTCAGGGCCTCTGGGTCTCTGTCAAATTATGCAGACAGATTAACTGGTAAAGTGCTCTTTTATCAGCTGCTGTTTTACATGAGTTGTATTTATAACTTTTATATCTAAATGAAAATAAACTAATTTATATATTGAAAAAATCCTTAATTTTAAATGAGTTTTTTGTACGATTTTGCTGTCACTTGTGGGTGTTCTTTGTTCCTCCTGTACTAGATACTACTTCAGTTTTCTTCCTGTCATATTGTATCTCATCTCTCTTCTTACTTCCCCTTTTCCTTTTTAATTCCTAATTCTCTTTGTGGTGTTTTTTCCATACACTTCTCTAAGTCTGGGAATAAATGGAAGGTTAGTCTCTCTAATACGTGTTGGGTTTTTTTCCCATCAGCAGGTCTTCCTGTAAAGTTCTTGGTTCCCGTTTGATTCTCTCTTCAAGCTAGTTGCACTTCTCCGCCCTGTGTTTTTAATATTTCTCTCAGCGTCCAGTTAGGGCTTTTGAGATAGTTCCTTATGCATTTTCCTACTGTCCATCTGAACCCATTCTCTGAAGAACAATACTATATATTTCTGAATCAAGAACTGAAATAATACAAAGCTAAGAGGAATACCAAGTTGAAGTGTTTTTTTTTTTTTTTTCTGTTTCCACTGGGAGATGTAGGAACCTCAGTATGAGGAGATAGGGTGGTTCTGATAATCAGAAACTGACACAGCTCTCCATGTGCAGGCCTTATTCTTCACGCTGGCTGCTTATCACCTCTTTTTTTCCACTATTTCCATCTGAGCCAGATTAGGGTTAGTTGGGAGAGAAAACTGAGCAGGAAATACTATTGGGCATTTGTTCTTAGTACAGTAATATTAGTTGCATACATGCAAATGTAACATTCTTGAAATCCCAAAAATACCTTAAAACAAAGAAGGAAGCTTATTAAACTGTTAAATATGACTCCTAAAGGCAGGCCTAGCAGACTAAACCAGCTCCTAGGTTGCTATAAGCTCCTGGGCTCACAAACATGAAAGACAGTGAATAATTTATTGCTCTTTTAGGGCTCAGTCCCACTCTCATTGGTTTTGCTGCTGAATATGGTAGCAGTAGGACAGGGGGTTTTGTTACTGTTGGCATAATAATTATATTATACTTTACTTAGTGTGCTCCTCTATTTGCTGGTATTAACAGCTCTGTAAATCTCTCAGTTGACATTGTATTAGGTTTCCTGTCCCTGGTACAGAAGGCAAGCAAAGCCTTCCCCATGATTTAGCCAAGAGCTAAGAGTTTGTGCAAAGTCTTGTGAAACTGAACTATGGACAGATTCCTTCTTTGACAGAGCCAGGAATCTCTTCTCTGCCACAGTGTCAACCTGTTGTAGATATCTGCAGTTTGGAACTACTACAGCTGAAACCTAGAACTAAGACAGACACTTACGGTGTCCTAGGGCCAAGGGATTTGGCCCAGCATATAGTTCTGAAGATGAGCAGCAAAGCAACACTGGTGTAAGGGCTTCCTTACTAACAGGGAAAACAGCCTGCAACAGCTGTGGAGTGGTACAAATTGAAAGCCCTGCCATGAAAGAAGACAGAGACTCTGTACCCACTATTGTTCTTGTAGCTCTTGAACTGTAGAGTCTATAGACCTTTTGTCATCTCATTCCGTCCCTTAACATGTTCTGTATGGAATTATTCTTTCCCTGCTGGAAGCTGGAGGTCACTTCTTTGGTCCCAAAATGGGAGAAAAATCCACAAGCAAACTTAACTTCACCAAAATGTGTTAAGGTGAAGGCTATTATAACTGTAAATTACTCTGGTAATTTAACATTTAATTTAAAGAATACATAAATAGGTGAATGTATTCTAGAGGATGGAATTGGTGATTGTTTACTTTGATTAAATTAACATTTCTAAACAAGGCGAACCATTGCACTGTCTGCAACAAAACAGCTTAAAATTATGAAGAAAACAAAGGATTGATTTTTTTTAATGCTTAATTGAATTGAGCCCTTTATTTATTAAAGGGACAGTAATACTATTTTACTGTGAAAAATTACTTCATTTTAAAAGCTGCATATCAAAATCATTCAGATAGAGTACAGATAGGGTTGGGGAATTAAGCTTGCCCAACTCCCTCGGCTTTCTGTTCTAAGCAGAATAGTTTGCTTCCACATTACCACCAGTAAAGAAGAAAAAAAAAAAACAAAACACCACCAAAACCCCTCTGTTCTCTTGAGTGGGTTTCTAACTGTAATTGACTGGAGTCCTGCAAATAATTTGTGTGATGATTCACAGGAAGGTTTCAATTCCTTCTCTTTGAGCTATGTTGATTCTGCAGGGAAATGGGAGCAAAACAATACCTTAGTCACATAATCACGAGACCTGGCCTAGAATTCATGGTGAACAGATGTGACGAGAAGTGAGCTACCTTTAACATATATTTGGTTTTCATTAAACGACATGTTTTAAAATATGGCTTAGTAGAAGCAGTGGCTAAATGAGACCATTACAGGGCTTTATATAGCAAACCTGCCCAAGTAATTCCATTGAATTTTGTAACTTCATCTTATTTATATTGTATGTGCTCTCAATTCCTACAGTTGTATCAGAAAACATTTTTCTTAAGTATTTATAAAATAAAATGATTGCTGCATTGCCTTACAAAGACAAGTAATCGTAAGTGTATTAAAAAGGATTATCAATATCAGTTATCTTCAGCACTGCCAAACTAAAAAAAAAAAAAAAAAAAGTGATGAAGTGGAGTGGGCCTTCCAAATCCCAAGACTAAGTTTTTGAAGGTGATGGATTTTGCCATCTGGTTTCTGAAGCCTTAGGACATATTTAGGTCTTGTTTTCAGTCTTTTCTCTGCAACTGAAGGACTTACGAACTTTTTTAGCTTTGGTTTCTTACCAAAAGCTAAGATTTTTCTTAATCCATTTCTTCAATATAGAAGTTTTAAACAAAGCCAACTGTGTCATAACTCTACCACAGGCAGTTATGTGCGCACCAGGCATCTGCGACACAGTCACCTGCTGGAGACAGGAAAAAGTTTATTTTGCTGATGTAGCTGCACTGCCCAGAGCTGCTAATAGGATGTAGCTAAATTACTAAACTTGCTGCTTTACTACTGCTGTTGTTTTGGGGATGTGGCTTTCCAACCCTAGCGCAGCTCTCAGTCTTGTATCAGCATTTTCTAGTGCAGCTTGTTGGCATTCCTGTGCGGGTCATTTTTTTTTCCAGGTATATATACACCTTGGAAAAGAGATAATTTTTGATACTTTAGATGGTTTCTGCAGGTAAGGTAGTTAAAACTCTGTAGTATGCATGCGCTTAAAAGTGTAGTAGGCTTTGTACCATTATGCTTCTTTTTTCAAGTCAGCATTGTTACTTATTTGCTAGTATTACATGGGTCTGGACCCCTTGTGCTATGTGGCAGAAAATGGATCAATTCTCCCTCAAAATTTTCTAAATGAGTTGAAGACAAGAGACAACAGAGGCAGACAAGCAGGGAAAAAGTGTTGCTATGCTGATTAGTATGATACTCTGCATTTTAGCACAACAGCCTAAGAGTAAAGTTTTCTCTAGGTCTCACAACATGCAAAAGGAATTTTGAAGTAGATAATTAAATGAAATTATTTTCATTTCAATGAAATAATTGAATGATTGAGTTGATTAAATTAACTTAAGTTATTGAAAGGTACACAGGCAGGGAAAAGTGCTCACAGTTACAGTGCTCCAAATAGAAATGGCTGAATTCCCTGGGCTTGTTTTTGATTACGGTGATGCTTTCTCAGGTGTTTATGATGATTGATTTCCAAATGTAACAAGAGAAAAGGAGGAAGAATGCAAATGAAAATTAAACAGGAGGAACACAGTGGAAGACTGACCAGAGCTGACTATTGAAAAAGAGATAGTAGTAAAAGACCACGAAAGACCTTCGGGACTTAACAGAGAAGACACATAGTGTATTTGTTGCTATAAAGAGAAGAGAGAGATGGTGTCTGCAAAGTGTGGAGAGCCATGATAAAACAGGCACCCAGGAAAACAATCGGGTTACTCCCATCTTGATTGCTGCGTGTGCAGCAGGCCAGGAAAGAGGGTTGGTGTTTTGGGAACAGATGTGGTATGGATAAGGTTAGCTGAGAGTTGGAGCTGTATGAACAGATAGGAAAAGAGCAGCTTCATAGTGAACAAGGACCCGTGATCAGAACCTGTTCAAACTAACCTGCCACAAGGCAAGTCAGGCCAGCATAGGAGAATAAAGGATCGCCACCAATCTGGGACTGCCCACCTTGGTGCCCGTGCCAGTTTTGTGCCAGCGCATGCTTGGAGCCACAGTGTGTTGTCAGTGTAGTGACGGGTCGTGGAACGTGCTCTGCAGATGAGGACGGGCAAGAGAAAGCAGAGGGGGAGAAGGGATGTGTGGAGCTTCCACAGCAAAAGGGCAGCCAGTTTAAGGTTGATTACTTGCGGAGTGATTGAGGAAAGCCACAGAGGACAGCCCTTTGCCGTTAGGTGAGTAGTTTACTTTCTGAGATGCTCTCGGGACAATTAAACTGTTACAACCAGCTCTGCGGTGCTGGGGTTGGTTTGCTTCGCGGTGGCTCAGCTACGCTGGGCGGAAATCACACCACACATCCCGAAGGGACTTCGAAGAGGTGTTGTCCGCGGGCCGCGCCCGGCTCGGAGGGGTTACCCAGAGGAGCCGTGCCCCGGTGCCCAGCGGGGGAGCGGGTTCCGCGGCAGCGGAGCTGCCCCTCACCCGCCGCTCGGCCCCGGCGGGCGGCTGCTGGGCCGCCGCCGAATACTCCGCAGCGCCGCAGTCCCGCCCCCGGGAAAGCACCGGGCAAGCGGCGCCGCTTCCAGGGCTCTTCCCCCGGCTGAACCCGTCCCGGCCGCGGACTCCAACTTGTGCCGCGCACCGCCCTCTCCGCCGCGCCGATTCCTGCGGGCGGCGGCCGGGACACCGCCGCCCCCGTCCCCCGCACCCCCCGCGGCCGCACGAAGTTTCCTTCCTCCGCTCCGCTCCCCTCCCCCCCCGTGCGGGGCGGCCTTCCCCCGCCCCCGCGGGCCCCCTCTTCCGGCCATTGCCCCCCTTCCCTCCGCCCTGGTCACACACGGCCCCCGGCCGGGGAGCGCCCGGCCCCGACGGGTTTTGTTCCCAACTCCGCCTTGGCCTTTCTCTCGCCTCTCCCCCCGCCAGTCCCCTCCCCGTCCCCGTCCCAGCCCCTGCGTGAGCCGGCAGTCCCCTCCCTCGGCCGCGTTCGTCTCATACCAAACTCTCATTCCTCGCATTCCTCACTTCCTCCTTTCAAACTCCAGGGGAAATAAAAACCCTCCCTTTTCCTCCCCAACTCCTGCCCGGCCGCGGCTGCCGCTGCCGGCGCTGCCGCCTCCCCTCCTCCCCGCCGCCGCCCGGGCTCGCCGTCCCGCTCCGCGCTCCTCAGGTGAGTGTGCGCTTTGTGCCTCCCCTCTCGCCGGCCCGGGCTGCCCCCCCGCCACCGCCACCGGCCCCGCTCCCCGCCCGCCCCGGCCCGGCATTGTTCGCGCCGTCCCCGCCGCTGCGGGACCGGGGGAAGGGGCCGCCCCGAGGGCCCACCCCGGAGCCGCCCCGAGGGCAACCGCGGCTCCCCGGCAACTTTTTTTTTTTTTTTTAATTATTTTATTTCTTTATTTTTCTCCTCGCCGCCCTGGCGCTGGCGCTGCTGACCGAGAAGCCGCCCCGCCCGCTGCCCCTCGTCCGAGCCCCCGCTCCCACCCCTGCGGGCCCGAGGGTGGGGATGGGGCGGGAGCGGGGGGCAGGCGCGCAGTAACAGCCCCCGTCTGCGCTTTTGGCAGAACGTCCTGGAGCAGAAGGAGGACTGGAAGCCGGTCGCCGCTGCCCCCGCGGAACCGCAGCCGCTCCTGCCCCGCTCAGGTCAGGACGCGCTGTTTCACGGCGGGGTTTCGCGCGGGGCGAAGGGGCGCCGGTGCCCGCCGCGGAGGGGGTGCGAGGGAGGGTTTGGGGCCGCTCGTGTGCAGCAGGGGAGGCACAGGCGTACAAAGGGAAGCGATGGGAACATCCTCAATGGAGGCTCCCGGCGGCTTCCCCCATCGGGAAGGGGCTACCGGCGCTGGGACTTGGGGAACTCGGTCGCTTGTCGCCTCGGCAGAAAACTGCTAGCGCTTTTCATGAGGAAAAAAAAAAAAAAAAGGTTTCTCTACCGTTTGTAGAGATGTTCTTAAGGGAGGGTGGGGAGAAGGATCAGTACTTTCTACAATAAATTTTTAATGCAAATTGTAAAAGACGTTTTGGGGAAAAACAAAACAAAACAAAACAAAAAAAATCGTAAGCAAACCCATCCGTGAGAAGGCATGTGGGTTGTTACAGGGCATTTACCAAAAGATATGGGAATACTGTTTTCCCAGATCAGTTATTCTGAAGTTAGAATTGAGTTTTGTTGGCATGCCCCTGGAAAGGATTTAAATTTAAAAAAAAAACCAAAAAACACAAACAAAAAAGCCCAAAAAGCAGCAAAAAGCTTTCCCGAGTAATCTTTATCTTATGTGGATAATTCCGTTTAAGCCATTCCTTGCATGGGGTGCTAAAGATGGGGCTTTCTTTGTAGAAGGGGGAAGGAGCGTAACCCAACATATTTTAAGGACTTCTGTAAAGTACTCTGTGGTGAATGGTCGTATATAAGTAAAAAAAACCCCAAACTAAACAAACCAAGAAACAAGCACAACTAATCTACCAAATTTTTTTTTTTTGCTTTTGTTTAACCTGAAGTCACGTTCATGTTACTTTCTAACCTTAAGAGTTGAGTTCTGCAAATCCTCTACAAATAAACAACGTAAAATACTTTTCAAATGCAGGGTGCTGGGTGGGAGTGAAGGAGATTTTTTTTTTTTTTTTTTCTTGTTTCCTATTGCTTGGAACAGATCGGCTTCCCCCTAGACTTGATTGCACTGTCTGTGTGCAAAGAGAGTGGAGCATTCGTTCACCTGTCTGTCCATCTGTCTGTGTAGATGTAAGAGGTTTTATTGTTTCTTCTCCTGCAGAAGGCAGTGGGCAGTAGTACAGGGCATAGAGTAACAGGGAGGAGCGAGAGAAGCAGAGAAGGGGGAAAGCAGACTAAGTACATAACAAGTGGTAGGGCCGGGTTGAAGCTGCTGTACCATCACCTGTTCGGTTAAAGCCTTTCGGTCAGAGAAGAGGCTGGATTGTGCTGTAATGAATGACAGAGGGGCTTCTTTATTAGGGCTGTTGGATGCTGAGGGACTCTCTGCTTCTCTTTGGAACTTGGGTTGGCAGAGTGAAGGGCAGTCAGACAGTGGGTGCAGTCACCTTTCAGAATTTTCCTAAACCGTAGTCTGGATGGCTCCCTCAAACTCAAGCATGCGACAAAGTTTATTATCTCTAAACTGGAGTATCAGATCATATCCTCTCGAGGGGATCTTGGGAGGAATTAGTGTGCATGAGAATGGTTGTTAGGAATTGCTCCACTCTCTTGGTTCCTGCTACATCTTTTGGATTTTTCAATTAATTTTACTGATGGCTTTAAAACACTTATCACAGTAATAAGATACTTTAGTGTATTACAGAACATCTGTGGGACAACAGTATGAAAATAGTACTGCCAAGCTCTGAATAGAAAAAGGGCTCCATGGCACTCAATCTTGTTTGTGGGTCAAAAGAAAAACACAGTTGCTGTTGGTTTTCTTACTCAGATAATTGTTTCACAGAACTGGAATACAGTAAGTAGAGTTTAGAGAAGGTTGCTGAAAAGTACAGTTTCCAATAGATGCTACTTGCTTCTTTCTTTGGAGTGATATTATACTCATTCACAGCTTTCCTTCCTTAGTATTATGTGTCTTTTTCTGATTGTATCTTTCAGCTCTTGGTTCCATCACAACATAAGTCCAGCAGTGGGTCCACAGACTTTAGGCTGGCACTGCTGTAGACAGAACCTGTCCTCACAGCCTCAAGCTGTCCATTTCTGTATTTGTCACACCTCTTTCCTTTGTCACTGGCATGGGTATTGGCACTGCTGTTCACTGACCCGGGCCAGGGGGCTGATCCAGATGAAAAGTAACACCCTCTTATAGCAAGTTAGTTTTTAGCCACATCTGTTCTCCCGTCCAGTTAGTCATATAGTCACATGAGTGCTGGTGTGTCTGCAGAAGGGGGTGCAATTACTAGGAGGTACGCAGTGGGGGAGGAACAGGGATATTTTCTTAGCAATGTTGCCATCTTTTCCCACCTTAAGTAGTTCCTTGGACCATGTCTACAGTTGTTCCTCAGATAGTGAAATGATTTTCTGTCTTATCTGGCCACAACTGTATCTTAAAAAAGCAAAAATTCATTGTTAGCTTTTCTAAAAGATCTATTATACTTTCTCTGTAGCTCAGACTTGTCCTTTTCTTCATTTGTTGGGTTGGTGTTTTTTTTTTCTGTAAATGCTATGCAATGGATTTTCCAGTAATTTTCTTGGGCAACTTTTTCATCGCCCAATGTACTTTAATGTCAGAAAAGTTTTCTTACTCTACTGCAACAGTTTTTGCCTTGGTATGTATTTCTGTGAACTGGCTGCTTATTCTCTCTCTCTGCATTTGTACCTTCTAAGTACTTGCAAGCTGCTAATGAGACAAAACAGTATTTTTCAATGTCTATTATTCTAGGTCTAATGATTGTTTTTTATACTCTTCTCTTCACTTTCTTCAATTTATCTGTGTTCCTTTTGCAGAATGAGATCTGATATTCCAGGTGTTGGAGGTGATTCATCTCTCTTTGTTGCCTGAAGTGATATTTGAGCACAAGCAGACAAAACTTAGGTTTTGTAGAAGCATTTGCCTTGTAGACAATTCTCTCGTTTTGTTCAGCATTCTCACCATTGCATGTCTTTAGCTCCTGCTTCTGTCAGGGCTTTTTACTTTATTTATCTCTTTTTTTTTTTTCCCATTGTTGTTTCTGCAGTTTCTTTGCATTACTTTATCCACATGGTCTTATTTGTCCCCCCGCTGCTCTTGTTTGGTTTTGAGCTGTCTGAATCCTTTTGAGTTGTTTCTATCCACTGGTGTTTGTAAACTTCTTTCTGTATCACCTGCAAGTTTTGTTAACATTTCCTTTATTCAGTCTCAGATCTCTAATTAAGATGTCAAAGAAATTTGGACTGGGAAAGATCCCTGCAGCAACCCAGTAGATGCCCCCTGTACCTGTTGGTTCCATTGGTATAGATCATTACACTTAGTTTTGAAGCCGTTAGTTAATTTTCTAATAATACGAGCAGTACTCTCCAAAGCCAATTTGAAGTAATTTTTCAGCTGTGATTTCCTTGGAGAGCAGCAAATGCTATTCTAAATCTAAACCTATTACATCGTGTACTGTATTCTTTTCATTCCCTAACTTCATGGCAATTCTATCCTCCTTTGAAGAGCAATCAAGTTTATCAAGATTTACAGTAGTGTATGCTCTTCTCTCTCTCCGACTTCTGCATTATGACCACCACTGTGCTAAATAAATTCCCAACGTGTTCCTTTGTAGAGCCTTGTAAAAAGTCAGGCGTTTGTGTGTATGGAGCTCACTATAAGATCTGAGACTAGATTATTAGAAAGAGTTCTTTGAGGTTTGGAGGTGGTGTTTTGGGTTCTTGGGGTTTTTTTGTTTGTGTTTGGTTTTTTTTTTTGGGGTGGGTTTTTGTTGGTTGTTTTTCCTGCCCCTTGGGTCCTTCTTTTTCTGGAGATGATGCAGTCACTCCCCTTTGTTTTTAACGCCATATGAATTAGACGTTTTCCTGCTAGGGAGGGGCAGGTTTTCCAGTTCCCGGTGCCACTGACTGAGTCACTGGCTCTGTTTTTCTGTTCTGTTGTAGGTTTATAATTACCTTGTTCTTACCTTCGTTAGAATATGGTTGCCAAAGGGTAGGTGTTTTACTTTGCTCTACTTCTAAGACATGAGTGCCAGTGGCTTCCAGAGCCTGGAAACAAGCCTTTGAAGCATCTGCTTTGCTATTGCCAAACAGAAAATAAACTAGCATAGTCCTCAAAGTGTATCCATTCAAATAGTATGGTAACCATTACTGACAGATGTCCAGACAGTCTAATCTCTTGTTACCAGGACTGCTTTAACTGAAGGAGGAAAAGTTGAGAGCGCACTGAGCATGTGGATACCGAAATGGAAAGGGAGGACTTGCTGATGTGTTTTAAGTTCACCTTACCTGATCATGCTTCTCCATAGCAGGTCCTTGAAATAAAGCCCACTGATACCAGGCTAGCAGGATTTAGAAAGGCTCTCTTGGTTTGAAAATCTTGTCAGCTTAGAGAAAAAAAGAGAGAGGTGTAAGAGAGTGGTTTGCATAAGAAGATATTCTCCAAGTACATTTACTGCTCTTTGATTTACCTTTCTAAAAATAAATAAATAAAATCCCATTTATTTCCCTTATTTCCCTGCCCCTGTGGTGTTTTTTTTTGTTTGTTTGTTTGTTTTTTTTTTTTGTGAAGGATCAGTGCGAACAGAAGAAAATAACTGTGCAGGGGAAACAAGTAAATCACTGTTTCTATCCACCTGGTAAGCTAACTGCAAAATACAGAAGCAATGTCTTTTCCCACTGTTTATGGCCACAGGTTTTATTTCTAAGAACGTGTTTTAAAAATGAGTCAAGTCTGTGGTTGGCTGTGTCCCTTTAAGAATCTAGTTTTGCTTGGCTAACTGCCCTTGTTCTCCTGTAGATTAATCCAACAGAAGGTATATAACCTGTTGACCTTCCTGGTGAGAAGGGTCTGGAAGGGCAAAGAGATAAATCAGAAGGTTCGTGCTTTCCTGTAATATCTGGGGGCAAGTTTAACTTGTGTTTTTCAGCTTTTGGCATTTCTTTTTTTCTCTTTTTTTTGCGTAGTGATTCCCACTTGAGGGTTGGGGTTGTACTTCCAGGTTCTCATGATTTCCACTTGCTTTCTGTGAAATCCAGATGTTCAGCAGTTTGGAAATGACAGTGTGAGTGTGTTTATGCCACGATTGAGAGGGGAGAGTTCTGAGCTCAAAATTACACTAGTCCGAGTTGAAGATGGCTCTACCATCTGTTGTATCAAAGTGGTAGGAGAACTGTAATCCGGCTAAAATGGCTGATGTCTGTTTGTCTGCCAGGAAATTTCAGACTCTGTTACAGAAAACCACATCAGGTGGACTTTCCTCCGTGTCAGCCCTCAAGAAGTGATCATCTTAGCTGTAAGCATTGAATGTTCAGCTGCTGTATGTTCCAGGTGGAGCATGTACTCCAAAACTGAGCTGGGGTGGCTTCTGAATACCCCAAGAGAGTGCGGCTTTGTTTGTAGCCATGAGTAGGGTTCGTTCATATGATGCAGACGTTTCATGGTTGTTCTTTACTTTACTTAGGCATTGGTTTATGAAAAATATCAAATACCTTTAAGCTCCTGCCTGACTACTACTAAAATCAAGGTATATGCTCAATCAGCTGACTGAATTGAGGTCCCATTTTATATACTTGCTCTCCCTGTTTGTGATTTGCTTTTGTCTTGAGGTTTCTTTAGTAAAAGGCTTAGCTCTGGCTGGACAGGTCATGCCCTGCAACACAGACCACCCGCAAGCACTGCGGATGCAGAAATCCGACTGCGTTCATGGGTTGTTTGGTCAGTGCTTCTGTCTATTCTGTTGTAAGCCTCATATCCCAGGTTCAGCTATTTCTTTTCTTGGAGACTGGCTACAGTTTCGGAGCTAAACATTTTCACTGCTTTGGATGAGATTTGCAAACATCTGTCTCCTGTCTGAGTTCATGTGAAATTCTGCCATTAGCATCATGGAAGCTAAGTATGTCATAGTTGTGAGGTTTTTTGGGACATCTACCCTTGAGTCCTAGACAAGAGGTTGAGAAATGTCATGAACAGGAGGCAGGGTTAGGAAAAGAAGAATTTGATTCAGGTATCATAAAATGGGCATTAGGAGTCTCTCAATTTCATGTTACTTGTGAGGAAAAACTCAAGAGTCTGGGTTTTGCCCTTAGTCTGATTTTGTCATTGGGTGGTTCACTTAGGTCTTTGTGGTACAGTTTTTTTTCCATAGGTAAAACGGGTGCTTTTGAGTCTGATGGTGAAATTTTCAGGACAACTGACTTTCAGTGGGTTTAGGAGCCAGGCTTTTTTAGGTAGCTATTAAGGGTTCCCTATACTTTAAGTGAATAATACTCTCTGGGAAAATGCTAAGCGTGATTTATTTCTGTCTCTAGCTTGGTTTGGTAAGACTCAAGTCATTTTTATCAGTCAATGTCTGCACTTGTCTATACTTGAAGGGACAGTTGTGATTTAAACGTGCTTAGCTAACACTACTGGTGATTCTGCGACAGAAAAGGGACATGATTATTGGACTTCCTCCTGGCTCATTGCTTTCTAACCAGCTCTGTGCTCGTTGGGAATGACTCCTGGCGACCGCTGCTGCTAGCATGAGCGTGGCTAACCACTTTCACCCTGCCACAACCTTCATCTGTTTGGGAAGCTGTGAAACATGCCACATGTCTTGGAAAGTCAGGGAGAATGGGAGCTCTGGGAACAGTTCCCGCGTGGGAAATAACAGTGACTCCCCAGGAATTGCACTGTTCCTTTGAGGGCTGGGGCCAGCCCAGTGTGCGGCTCAATCCCAGGGCAACCTGGCAGTGTCAATCTCTGCTGCCCTTGCTGGCTCATTTTTCTGTCCCAGTTGAGATGTAAAATCACGCAGCAGTCATTTTGTCAGTCCAAGGCTGGTGGCCTTGTGAGGTAGCCTGTACGTGGGAGCTGTGCGTGAGTTGCTTGTGGCTCAGGATCAATCCCCAAGTTGGCCACCCCTGGACTAGTGGGAGCAGAACCAGCCTTTGAGTTTTGTTGTTGTTGGGTTGTGTATTTTTTTTTCCCCTCCCCTCTTTAGGACAGTAAGGCTCTGTGTTCTGTTTCCTTTATCGCAAATGTGACTGATTGGATGGTGTGCAAGGCCACACACAGCCTTATCTCATCACATCCTGTTTGAGTGCATTATCCAGGGCTGCACTGATAGAAGTTCTCTCTCCTTGTTTTGATTTATATCACTGTGCTGGACACTACATCCTCTCTCTGTTTCAGCCAGAGCTCAGCTACTGCAATAATTTAAGAGTGTTGTTTTGCTTTGCTCAGGAAGTCAGGTGCCTTTTGAACAGCAGTTGCTGCAGGCGGTTTCAGTGCAACGAGCAAACCAAGCTTGATTTTGTGCTAGGCAGTGTGAAAAGCATTCAGTTGGAGCCCAAGCTTATGTTGGGTATGATCTGAGGCTAGTAGTGCTTGTTCCTTTGTAAACCAGTCTTATTCAGCGGTGAGACAGAGACAAAAATCTCACAACGCAGCCTGTAGAGGTAAAGATGGTATTACCTTGCCCAATACATAGAGGGAAATCTCAGTTCTCTTTTCTTCCTTGCCTGGTGCTGCTGCCTGTTCAGAGCTTTTGCTTCACCTACAGCAAGTAACACTTACCTTAACTGGTTTTATCCACAGGATTAGGCAGCGTTACTCTGGTGTCCTGGGTGGACAGGGATAATCACAGGGAATAGCCAGCATTGCTCAGGGATTGCAGGAGACCCAGGGCAAAAGGTGAGATTGCAGGCAGGCTCATCGCTTGCCCGAGTTTTTGTGGAGTGCTTGAATGGAGCCTCCTCAAAAGGCTCAGTGAACTGCGCCCACCCATCCCCACTGTCGCTGGATCTTCTGCTGACACCGAGTGGTTCTGGCTCCAGGCTGATTTTAATGACTGGAGTGCGGGTCCTGAGGAGCCTGAGCAACTGGTTGCTGGCTGGTGCTGTAAAAGTGCTGTTATCTTCCTGGATATAGTTCAGTGCTAGTTGGTCTTGTAACAGTTGCGTCTTTATTTTGCTCTGTAGAGACCCTGTAAACACGTTCATGATTTCTGTCCTCTTCTGCCTGCAAGCTTTCACAAACCTTAGTTATCGTTGAATAGCTGCTTTCCCACCTTTTCCTGTACTTTTTTTTTTTTTTCCTGCAGTCTTTGAGTTGCACCCCCTTGGAGCTACTCATCTACTGATTGCACTCATTCTTTTCTTTCAGAGGAACTGAGCTATTATTGTAGTGTCCCGTAGAATTTCCCAGCCTCCTTCCTCTGGTAAGTTTGAATGCTACCTTCCATTTTACCTCGTGCAATAGATTTCATAGTATTCCAAACTGTTGCTTTCCTAAACCCGTATCTCCTCGTATGACTGCATTGTATAAGCTTATTTGTTAGCGTGTTCTGGATGGAAATAACTGACCGGTTGTTGCTGCTTCCAGGTTTTCTTATTGTTATAAACTACTCTAAAGTTATAGTTTGAGCAGCGGGACATCTTCTCTTCTGGCTGAACTCCCTCTTTTTTTGAAATTCTCTGTTTGACTGCTGATCAGATATGAAAATGTTGTGGTTCAGATCCTCTATAGTAGCAGTATTTGGCTCATGTTAGCAAGGTAGCGAATATTGGAATTGTTTGGTTTTATTTGCATTACAATGACATCAAGGAATACCTGTAATGGGAAGCCGTCCCTGCCCCCGCAGCTTGCAGTTCCATTAAATGAGACCAAGGATGAAGGGATGTCCTTGGTAAAATGAAGTGACTTGCTCAGAAGCAGGAGTGGAACCACACTGTCAGACTCCGCAGGGCTGTGCTGGCAAGTGTTCCTGCCTGGGAGGGGTGAGTGAATAGGGACGTCTCTGGTTAGTGTGCCGTGCTCCATACCGATTCCAGCAGGGAGAGGGGGTGGCCATGGGGTGGGGGGAGTCTTTTGGACAGAGCAGCTCTAAGAAATCTGAACAACTGGAGACAGCTGGCTGCAATTTTTCAGATCCTCAGGAAAGTATGATTTTATGTTGAGCAGCTGCCACAAACGCTTAAGAGAGAGCTGTTACCAACAGTAATGACTGAGGGATTGATATTACAAAGCAGATGTGTCAGACTACAGAGTCTGTTAAAGATGTGCTCCCTGTCAATGAGACCTCATTGAAGGGCTCTTGGCAGCTGTCTCGCCCTGCAGGATCTCTGAATCTCAATGAGATACCATGTGTGAAAGGAAAGAGAGTTAGTGTTGAAATTACCAGCATCAGAACAATTAAACCAAAGCTGCTGGAGCTGAAAGATTTTTGTGCTTTTCTTTTGCACGGTGTTGCTTTCCTCTGACCCAAAAGCCTGTCTTTGTGAGTGACTCATTGAGAGATGGGCCATGGCAGAAAGAAGAACAGGGACCAAGAGTGAATAAGAAACAGTATTTGGGCAGAGGGAAACATAAGAAGGAAGTAGAGATAGTGAGGAGGTGGAGGTGCTGTGGGGTCCCTGTGGTTTTGATCCTGGGAGGGAACCCATGACTGCGCCCCACAAAGAAAGGCGGTTAATCATCTGTCAGTAAAATAAGAATGGGATCAGAATAGGAACAACTGTAAGGTACAATATAAGAAGTATGAGAGCCAAGAAGAGGAGTCTAAGTTCAAACTGAGGGAATCTGAAGAGAACAAACACCAAGCCTGGGACCTCTGGCAAAACTTCCTGTTATAAGAATGGGACAACATCCTCTGACTCCTCTGATCCTAAGAACTGTGCCTGGGGAGGGGGTTCAGATGGGGAAGGAATTGTCTGAACATGCCTGGGAACTGGGGTGTCTGTTTAGTGATTTCAGAATCAAATTCCCTCCGCATCAGAAGGAAGCTTTGTGATTACAGCTCTTCTACAAGCAGAAATTTAAAAAAAAAAATTGACAAGTACTAAAATATTTAGTGATATTAGAACACTCAGTGATACATTAAATACACCAGTAACACATTAAATATACCGTTAAAGTTACCAAGCTGTATGTGCATAGTTATTATTGATTGGATGGGGAAACAAAAGCAAACTGCAAGCTAGATGTTAACTGAAACATTTGTATTTTGTTAAAGTAGTTTCTGAGGAATATTATTCAAACCGGTCTTATAAATAACACATTCAACATCAGCATCTTTCTGAAAAATGCTCTGGTGATTCCACTGACAGTTTTTCAACTTGCCATACTAATAAAGTCATTTATGATACAATTTAGCCCTCAGCTTCTCTACAGTTTGCTTTGCTTAGTTTAATAAATGGCCACTTTGGCCACTAGTGAGTTCACAGCAACAGTGCAGAAAACAGGAGGCCTGAAGCATTCAGCCAAAGAAGAGACCCACAGACCAGATAGTGCCTGACCAAGAACTCCTTATATTACTGTTTATTGCCTCTGAGCGCAGAGTATCGCCTGGGATTGCACATGGAGCTTATTATTTAAGCAACATTATTTAAGAAAACTTTGCAGGCCCTTTAAACCTTTGGCGTATTACTGAACAAGAGACACATAAGGATTCTCATGGTCATTTCAGTCTATGGAATTTCTTTGTAAGTAATCGAAAAGAAGGCCAATTTGTGTTAGTGGCTGGGTGGTTACTGAGGTTTCAGGTGGAGATGGCCAAGCATCCTTGATTTTATAGTCTGTACAATTCCACTTTTCTCATCATCCACCAGGAATAGTTTTAGTGCAAAAAAGGGAGAGCAGAGTCAGGCCCCAAGGTGCAGAAAAGTTGGGATTAGCCATGATAGCACATTTTGGTGCCTGCTGACCTAGCTGTAGCTTGGGATAGGACTACATTGCTGGTCAAGGCACAAAAAGAAATAAGCATCGGAAAAAAAAAAAAGTATCTAGTCACTTCAAGATTTATATCATTGCTTCCCGCATTGCTCTTATGTTCCACATCTCCCTTGATTTAGACCAACAGGATATAAGGCTCACATACTCTGTCTCTTGCTTTGTGGACTTCCCTGAATATACAAGTGGCATCTGCTCAAGTTGGTGCAACTTTTCTTTCATGTTTGGAGAAAAGAGTCTTGGCAGTTAACACTGAACCAAATACGGCATGTTTTCTCCTCCACTCACCCTGGAGCTCGGATCAGAAAGGACCCAGAGTTTCCCCTGTCACCAAAGGTGCTTGGTGCAGATGTGAAGCCTTGTTGCCTGATCGTTTCATGTTTTACAACTCCTAGGTTTTGGGTGCAGGGCGGGGAGGGGGGAAATTATGCTTCAGATATATTTGTTTAGTTTCCAACATAAGAGTGTGCCATGCTGACATCACCTGCTAGGTGTCTGCATGGATATTAAGGAGGTGATAACAACTAGATTCAAAGTAGGTGCTTTTTATGGTTATGATGGCCATACATTCCCTGGGAGATGACTTTGTCTACCTGTATGCATTGCTAGGGGCTTTGGCTTGATAGCAGAGGCTGTAGTTTCCAGTGACCGTGGCTTTGGGAGTCATACAGTTGAGCAGTCAGAGTATGATTTCACTTGGTGTCGAGCCTGCTGGCTGTTATGAGACTTGCAGTTCCAAGTGCAGGTGGTACTATGAATACACTTGCTGTCACACCTTAGGCTTTTTCTGAGCCCCTCCATTTCTCAGTCTGTCAGCCTAAGTTAAAACTAGCCCATGCCTTGTGTTTGTGGAGATCTTAATGTGTATTAAATACGGAGGGTCTTGAGAGTTTCCAGGGTCTGGGGGTGCTTGGGGAAATACCAAAAGAAGAACAGCTGGAACAGATAGCTTCCATTCCTCTGTCAGAGTCCCCCTGGGGAAAGCTTACTCCTCTACACTGATTCCCCGGCAGGACAATCTCTTGAATGCCCATGTCATTTTTCTATTGAGTATCTGGCAGTGAAAGAGGATTTCTTGGTGATAGGTGCTTGGTGAGGGAAACAACTCTTACTGTTCATTTCAGAGTCTCTTAAAGTCCCATTGCCTGCTTTGGTGCCATTCACAGTGTGCTTGGGTTGCCTGCCCCAGTGTTAAAGGCCAAGTGTGAGTTCCCCTTTCTGCCCTCCTCACCTCCCATTTTAATTTTTCGTCCCGTGCTCTGAAAGTGTACAGCGTGGGTCAAGAGGATTGAAATAATCTAAGGTAGGGGCTGAAATGAACAAATGGACAGCGGTAGCCAATCTAATGGTTCCATGTGTTCCAGACATTCTCATGGAAATAAATTGTATACCAGGTTTTCTAAATATCTATGTGAACAACTTGTTAAAATGCTGCACCATGGTGTAAGAAGTATACTGTGTCTAGAAATTATTCAAATGCTCAGTATTGTCTTATTTGTTTCCTGAGCTTTAGGTGGGTTATGGAGATGTGAAATAGGTATCTGCTGCTGTCTGAAGTCGTCAAGCAGCAGCAAAACCTTCTAAGAGCCTGTGTTGTTGACTCTTTTTAAAACTTTAGCTTTTGAAATTATAACATTCTTAAGAATTTCAGCTTTTATTAAGAAAAAATAACCTAGTTATTATGGTCTTGGAGAAGATTTTGTAAACATGAAATCCAAAGAGGTAAGAAACCAAAGAAAGACTTAGAAAGGAGTGTATGATGTAGTGTGTTTTTAAGGTAATGTCAGAAAAGTTTCTGGAGCCATGCACCCTAAATTTTTGAACTTCTGAAGTTGAATGAATGGACTTGCTTGTCCTATTTACCAACTAGGGCACAGCATAACTACACAAATTTTGTTCTAGCTATTTTTTTGACGTAGACCATGCCCAAATTTCTCCTCTGTTCTCCTTTACGTTATCACTGTGATGTTTCTGAGCTAGTCTGACTTGGTATGCGAGGGCTCTCTCCTTACTCTCTTGTTCAGTACAGGTTTGATGATTCTGTTGCTCTTGCAAAAAAAGCCTTATTCTGATTTTTCTTGCTACCCAGCTCAATGTGGTGATATGCAGGGAAGTTTTGAAGGCTCTCATTTAACTGCATTCTTTGTTACACTATCCATTCTCGGGTAACGAAACTATTAAAAAGGTAAACGAACAGCCTTGGGACTAAGGCAGGGGAATTATCTGTGTTTTTATAAGCCATTTGTATTCTGTATGGTTGACTGGAAGTGTCTGTATGGTCTGAAGTTGCTTTCTGAATGAGTGTTTTAGTAGCTCCACTCAATGACTTCAGCCTCTACTGTAGGTGTTTAAAAGTAGACTTCTATAGTCTACTTCTATACGTAGACTGTAATTTATTGTAGTTTTCAAGAGCTAGCAGCTGTCTGCTTAGGTTCAATGAGAAACGAGTTTCTGCTCCTGCCCAGTGGCAAATCTAATAGCCTGAGACTGGTAAAGGATGAGGGAGCAGAGAGGCACAGAAAACTGAACACATTTGCCCAAGGTCGCTCTGAAGATGAGCAATAGAAACAGGCTAAGCGCCTAAGATTCTTGACCTGCAGCCTAATGCCTTTATCCTTTTACTCATGGTGCCTTCTGCTCCTGCCAGGATATAGTGCTGAGATTTGGGAGACATTGCATTAAACTGTCTGGCTCCAGGAATTGCTTTTTAGAAGTGCAGCTGATCCTTGAGAAGAAGAAATGTCAGTGTTAAAAATGACACCGAGTACTAACTCTGATCCAGTGAAACAGTATCTAAGAAAATTTCAACCCTAGTGCTCAGTGATGACTAGATAATTCATCACTGCTTCATTTTGTATAGTCTTTCACAGGGACTGAATCCCTGTATGTGTGCTTCAGAAATTTACACAGATAATGACAGCAGAGGGAGAAAGAAATTAAGAGGCAAAGGCACAGGCAAGAAGACATAGCATCTGAGGAGAATTGGGAAGTGATAAAGAGTTAATGAACTAAAGAGATATGGGAGCAAGCTGTTTTATCAGAAGGATTTGTAGAAAAGGTTTTAATCTGAACATTAATAGAAATCAAGCACGTGGTTGAGTTACCGTTTAAGGTAACCTTGAAGTTAAAACCTTCCTCACTGAGGGTTTTTTTTAAACTTTTTCTTTAGTATCTCATTTTCCTAGAGAGGAGGACTTCTAACTGACAGATGGGATGTGTTTGTCATCACAGGTGCTGAGTCTGCTTCTCCGCGTGGCACCTTGGAGTTTCTAGCTGGCACCATTACCTCCAACGAGTGGAGTTCTCCCACCTCCCCTGAGGGGAGCAACGACTCAGGGGGCAGCGAGGCCTTGGACAAACCCATTGACAATGATGCGGAGGGTGTGTGGAGTCCGGACATTGAGCAGAGCTTCCAGGAAGCGCTAGCCATCTACCCACCATGTGGACGGCGGAAGATTATCTTGTCAGACGAAGGCAAGATGTATGGTAAGGAGAAAGAAAGGGCACATCTTAGCACTCCAGGCAACCTGCCCTGTGCAGGCCACTTGCCTTGTACCAAATGATCTTCTGAACGAACTCGTTTCTCTCAGGCAATCTCAAGTTGATGCAGTTGGTCACTTCAAGTTGTATTTAGGAAAATCAGTGAAGATTTTAACATTCACAGATCAGAAAGAATTATGGAAGTCTCTTTCAGGGGAGTAACAATAATGTAGCTCCCAGAGTTGGACGTGCTACTGAACTAATCTTTGGATAGATATCATATAATGGTGTGACTAAGTCTATCTTTTATGGTATCTCTCACTGCTGTCTCCAACATTCTTGTTATCCTAACAGCTGAAGGTCTGTGTCTCTGGTGCTCAAGGGCAGAAGGTCAGCCCCATAACCCCTGAATGGCTCTGCTGGTGATATGCAAACACCTAGTTTGTTAACTAGCTACACTTTTCAGATCTTAAGAAGGGTAGAAAAAAGATCTCTCTGGCTGCTCCCTTTCATTGTAGTTTGCCTTCTTATAGCCTTGGCATGAGTGTCTTTCACCTGTGGGTTCTTCTCAGCTAGCTAGCTAGACACCCAGCCCTGAATGCAGAGAAGTGCTGGCTTGCAGCTGCAACAGAGGTCAACTTTTTAGGTGGTAGACATGATTTTGAATGGGATTTTTGACCTATTCCACAGTTATAATTTCTCTCTTGATATTGTCCATGAAAAAGCTGGTCTGGGCTAGATTCTTTAGCTCAGTATTGGAAGAAGCCACCTTGTCCTTCTGTGACTAAAAAGCAAAGGCTGAGAGTGCATAATATTTGGTTAAAAGTCCCAAGGTGTTAAAACTGTTTCTCAAAGCACTAGCAAGGATCTTATGGAAGGCAGCCCTCCCTCTTCCTACCCAGTCAATGTTTGCTTTTTTCGCTTTACGTTGGATCTGTGTGTCTGCAGGCCCCATCACGGGAGCACCATGCCCTGAAGCATATGGAGCACTTCACAAGCCATTCTGCAGGTTTCTGTCCACCCATCGGGCCATTTTTCCCTGAGCTAAGGAATAGATTGCTCTCACAATGGGGGGCATGGGTGGGGTCTTGTTTACACAGCCTTATCTACAGCGGATGGTTTTACTGGGTACATACATCATTGTATCTGTACAGAGCAATATATACTGAGTAATGCTGATCACCCTGAGGCTCAGCAAGTGTCAATATTCTGATGTAGACATCAATTCCTGCTCTATGCTGGCACAAACTTTTTTGTGGTTCTGCTGTAGAACCGACCAGGGAACTGATCCAGCTTAAAACTCACACAGCCAGAAAGGGGGGGGGGGGAATTAACTTTAATTTGGATATGCCCCCTAATTTGTTTCACTGCACAGCTGCTTGTGCTGGTACTTAGAGAAAGGACTATGAGAGTGGGGAATGAGCAGCCATGGTTGAGGTGAGGGTAGGACTGCTGCTTTCAGAATAAATGCTTGCTTAAAATGTTATTCAAGCTAATATATTATTTGAAAATCCACCCTGTGGTTGTTAAGCATAGATTAGTGACGTGTTCCTTGCCACTGTAAGTCTGTCTTTCATGACAGGTGTCCTAAAATTACTGGTGAAAAATTACAGTTGTGTTTTAAGACTGCCTTCATTTACTAGTCATTCTGTATAGTCCCTGAAATACTTCAGCTTTGGAGTGAATGTGTCAGAGCAGAGAGCAAAATGGTTCAGAAAAGAAATTAAGTGGGAACAAAGGTAAAAATGAAGCAGAATAGATTACAGAAACCAACAAGACTTAGCTGGGGCCTTACTGGTGTTTAGTGGAAAGTCTCTAGTTAACGGCATTGGTGAGCTGCAGAAGGTAAATAACCCGCTTGCAGGGTGAAAAGTTTAGGCTAGGCTCTGACATGAACAGCTTTTCTGCAAGTCCCCCCCCCCCCCCCGACTACTCCAAATGGGACAGTGTCCCTGCTTGCCTTCAGTGCACCTGTTCCCAGCATGGATGGTTGGTTCAATGTGCTCCTGACAGAACCTGAGGCACTGATTTATGCCCTCCTTTGCTTACTAGACTCCAGGATCCATGCCAAGGAAGCGGGGCCCCACCTGGGATCTATAGAAAGATATGACCGGGCAGGGAGAATAAATATAGTCCCTGATTTCATCTTCACTGCATACGAGCCAGCTCACGGAACAGGACAAGCTGTATGTGGAGCTGGCCCTGCCTCCAAAGGATGGTTGTTTAGCTGTCCCGTGACTGACTTGCACAGAACTCATTGAACCAAGGGGCGAGGTGTTACAGAGAACTCTATATGCCCCTTTCCCTTCATAAAAGGAGAACTATTTCACTGTTTCGCACTGAGGAGTGACTTCTGCGGTACTACTCTTTTGGGCGTGACGTTCCAGGTCCCAGGATCTCTTCTATGCGTAGTTTATATACTTCACACCTGTTGTGAGGCAACCTGTTATCAGTTTAAAGTTAGTAGATTTTACCAGCAAGCTGAAGTGCACCAAGCCAATATGAAGAACTTGCACTGTTTTGTTTGCATACATTTAAAATTGTGCAGAAAGATGTGTTTCAGCCTATACACAGGCCTCGTGCTCGTGTTCCCTAGCCTCTGCCGAGTCGGCTTGCTTCTTACAGTTCTTTAGATGACACTATGCTGGTTGCTGAGTGGACATGATTCCTACTTCACATGGAAGTCAGCCAAGCTCTTCTCTGCACATTGACGATCTGTGTCTTGATGCCTTTGCTGTCTTTTTGTTTCGTTATCTTTTTCTGTCCTAGACATGTTCCAATGCTAGGGGCAGCAGCATCCTGATTGAGTAAGCTCATACCACAGCACTGCCCTGGGTACGACCCCTTACTGTCCTCTCCAGCAGTCTCTGCTTACCACCTGCTCAAGGCACGAAAAGCTGTCTTGTCTGATATGGGATGCTCTCTTTTCTCCTAATCATTGTGTTGACATTAGAAGCAGTGCGTCTAGGGCACCATTAACTTACTGATCTGGTGCCTTCTGGTACCACTAAGGTCCCACAGGATCATTTTTGTAAGTGTTGCCTGCTAGAATACTATGAGGGTACTGTATTACAAATCTAGCTCTTACATTTTCCAACTGTGTATTTCCATGGAAAAAAAAAATACCTGTAGCATTTGTACCAAATAAGCAATCACAGAATTCGGTGTTATAGTCACTGTCTCCTGGTGTCTTCAGTACTGGTCCAGAGAAAGGAGAGGGGAAAAAGCTTAGTACCTTTGTGTGATTTGCATTGAGATGTTAATTACAGCAAGCCTTCCAACACTACTGAGGACAAAGAAATAAAAATTATTAACTAGCAAAGTGATACTTATTTTGACAAAACAGTGCTGGGGCCTTGGTTTACAAGTGAGGAAGTAAGAGCTTGGAAGAACTGAGCTACTGCCTTAGCTGCCCAGTGTTCCCTTCTGCTGCACAAGCATCTAGATTGGAGCACCTTTTTATAAGAGGAGCTAGAATTGGCAGCTGTTTGTTGGGTTGCTGCTCTGTAGGAGGCAGTAGTTTAGCAGCTGGTTTACAAACAGCTCAGCCATTTCTGTGCTGTGGCAGGGGGGTAAGATGTGCAGATGGCTGGGGACAGGAAATATTTAAAGATGTCCAAAAGCTTAGAGGCTGAGTGATAGAAGGATAGTTAACCATGTTACTAGTTAAAACCTGGAGCAGGCAGTGAACTTCAAAGACTTGAGCTAGCAACGTGAACTAAGCTGGCATAAAAAGGTAGTCTGATGCCAAAAACTACCGTGTCACAGGTGGTCCCTCCTGCCCCTGTTCTGAAGTGACTAGGTAAATTTGCAGGATATTGGCTTCATCTCAAAGGGTTGTGTTATCAGTCAATGTTTTCCCCAACCTCAAAAAGTCACTAAAAGTAAAGCTGAAAAGCAAACAAATAAACTCGAAGAAGCACAAAACATACAATGCCTGCACCAGTTGATAAACATTACTCCTTGAGGGGAGGGAAAAGCATGGTAGCTATTACAACTATGAAAACCTTCAAGGTGTCAGTCTTCAAATGCTTTCTTCTGTATCTAGTTTAGCATCTCACCTGATGATGTTTCAGTCAAAGTGATTGGAACATGCTGAGAGTGTGCTCAGTTGACACCAAACTGGCTGGCCCAAGTAATTGCAAAATTTGGATTTCAGCTTTGATATCTCTGAGAGATACTTCTACAGTTCCTATCCCTTCCATTATTGTGACCTAGTGAACTGTAGAACAGCCATTTATCCCACAGTTTGGGTAACAAAAATTAATCTCCATTTTAAACACTAGAAGACAGATGAAACTTAGATTCGTGGACAGTTGGTCAGGATGCAGACTTTTCCCTCATCTCCTTTTCCTGGTGGTAGGTGTGATGTTCTTGGAGTTGCTCAATATCAAGGTTTTGTTTCACTGAGTCAGCTTTCAACTTCACTTTTTTGTGGTTCTAGTTCTTTGTTGTTGACTAGATGAAGCCAGATTTCTGGAGACCTTTGCAACAGCTGGAGTTGGTCAAGTTTTTTTTTTTTTCCATCTCCTTTGTACATTGAGTTTGGGGTTCTTCATGTTAAACTGTATGTCAGTTTAACTGGTGTTTTCTCCATGCAAACATAAAAAGAAATATTTTTCCATGAGTTCCAAGCATTTCCTAAATATTGAGGAATTTACCACTTCTGAAATGCCAACCAACCAGGAAACTGCTTACTGTTGCAGTTAATAGTACTGGCTGTGGCATCTTTCCTTAACATACTTAGAACTGAACAGAAATATATTAGCAGTTTTATTGTGTATTACATATTATCAAAATCATTGTGTCTAATTTTTGGGGGGCTTTATTCTGTTGTTTCTTTAAAGGGTACATACTTTTTCCTGTCCCTTTTGATTTTTAGCAGCTTTGTAGTCCCATTTTTATCTGTCAGCCTTAAAACCAAGCGTGTTGTGCACGATTATATTTTTCTCACTGTGTATGTCTGCAGCCAGAGCTTTCATCATGTTCAAGTAACTTCCTTCATTAGCAACATTACATTACCCTTTTGGCTCTTCCTCTGACTTATTCATTTCTAGATTTCAAATGTTTAGTAATTCTCCAGGATAGAGTTGATCTGCAGTGGTGTATTGCTAGCAAGGCACTTGTTCTGATTTTTCTTTGCATGGTAAATAACACAGCCGGTTTAACTGATTTCTAGTTTAGTAAGCCAGTTTTATGCTTTGTAGCTGTATCCACTCATCTGCCTTGTACCTGAGAGACTGTCTCAGTTTAATTTATCAATCTTTTCCCTTGTTGCAAGTCATTGCTTTGCTTCTGCTGTGCTTCTGGATTACATGTTTCCATTTTTTTTCTTCAAAGTTTAGTAAAAAGGCCTTAGTGGTGGGTTTTGGTTGTTTGGTTTTTTTTATTATTTTAAAAAACAATGCATACTTTCACAATTGGATCCAAATATTTCCAGTTGCTAATCTGATCTTGAATATACAAAACATTCATTTACATTTAAAATTTCAGATTTAATTAAAAACCTGAGAAAAAAAGTCAGACATGGAAAATGAAAATTAATAATGTCCACTGGCTTGGGTTTCTTTTTTTTTACTTAAAACAAGCCCATGTAAAGCTCTCTTCTGGACAGGTTTTTGCTAACACATTACCAGAAAGATCTCAAAAACATGGAGTGAGTTCTGAGAAGAGCAACAAGCATACCAGACTTAACATTGAGCTCTGGGAGTTGAAGGGACTGATTTAGGAGGAAAGATTAAAGTAGCTAAATATACATAGCTTGGCTAAGCGATGACTGAAAGGTGGAGGGTGGGGGGACACATAATAAGGGTCTAAAAATATTTGAAGGGTGTTAACATTTAGGAGGGAGAGGGATTTTATGTGGAACATGTGAGCATGACTAGGATTAATGGGAGAGAAAGAAGGAATATAGGATGGAGATCAGCAGAAGCTTCATGACAGCCTGGTGCTCAGTGCTGAGGTATCTCTCTTCTGTAAGGAGTTAGACTGGAAATGCTGTTGTTTGGGACTTTATAGTTTTGTCTGATACAATTTATGAGGAATGTATTTGTAAAACTAGTCCCAAGTAATAGGGGGTGTGCATGTGTGTTTTGTATGAATGCGAGTTGGATTCTAGATTAGACGTACTATGATTTTACACAGGAAACTGAGAACAGTGGGTATTAGGTGGTGACTGAATATTGGTTTCCACTGTGAATATCTGCAGTTTTTTCAAAATTGTTAGTATTATGATTTATACTATGTGTGGTTTTGTGACATGAATAAGTTTATTAATAGACTGATGGACACAGAGGCCCTTTCTCAGGTCTGAAACAGGGAGAGCAAACCTCAAGATAAAGACAAGGACTGCTTTCTCAGAATTTGTCTTAATTCTGTTGATTCAGACAGTCAGACATTGGATAGAGAAAGGTGGTAGCGTTTCTCAAGCAAGGGGCTTCACATACATAGGGGGAGCTGATAAGTGTCGATGTGGAGATTCTGTGGAGACCTGGCATAGGAAAAAAGGAGCTTTCTTAGTTCTATAGTGCAAAGCCTATCACATGCACTCTCTTTTAAAGTATCTTTCAAAGGCATGCCTTATTGCTGGAGGGCACATATGAAATATAACTTAACAAAACCTTATTAAAGTATCCGTACACATGTGTTAAGCAAAACCAGTACTAGGCAATATAACCTTTCCAGGTTCTAGTGCCTTAAGGGGTGCCCCAAAGTGAAGGAAAGCTGCCTGATCAAAAAAAGACAATTTTTTGATCAAGAAGAGGCAGTATTCTTGTTCGTGTAGGATCCAGATAATGAGCACAGGAGAACTAGGATTGTCTCTTGGTTTAAACAGTTGCTCATTAGCTAATCCGTAACAAGCCCTGTATTGTCTGTGTATGGTGAAGACCTGGGCAGCAAAACTGGGAAGGCTATGTGCAGTTTGTACCCAGACAGATGGTCTTGTAAGTCTGTTGGTCACTGGCAGAGCTGACTTAAACCTCTGGGGCCTGGGTACACCTGCTGCTGAAGGGTGAATAGCCAGCAGCTGTTCCTCATTGCTGTCACCTTGAACTTGTGACCCATCTTCTGGGTACTCCTTCAGATTCTCTGAGGCTCACTGCATGCACATATGCAGGCATGGTCTTGCTCTGTCTCTGGCTTCTTGAACAGGAAATGACAGTTGTTTTCACTGAAAAATTTTCATGCAAAACGTCTTTAGAATCACTCTTCTTTCCTCTTGAGTGTGATTTGTACAGTAATTGCAAAAGCCCTCTTCCAGAGCTCGCATTGGAGTCTGTGGACTGGAGTGCTGGGACTGTACCCAGTGTGTGATGAGATAACCCAGTAGGAATGACCCAAGTTGTTGACTGCAAGTGCTGTAGAGTTAGGCCTATTTCTATGCGTGACAATATTACAGGGAAACACACGTGCATACGTGGTATTTAGCACAACGTTGCCTTCAACCTTGACTGGGCATTATGAGCATTACCGCATATGAAAACTGCATCATCATCTTTAGTTCTAGATTCCTAGAAAATGGTGCTGGGAGGGACCTTCGTCCAAGGTCGTCTCATCTGTTCCTGCGCCTGGAGGCAGTGCTAGCTGTACATAAACTGTTCATGTCTCGTCTGATCCTTTATGGCTAAGACTGGAGGAAAGCGATTTGACAATTCTAGATACAGTAGCTTTCATCTATAAGGTAGTAGAAGCACCTAGATACCTGCAAATTTTCTTCTGGATCCATATGCATTTTTAGGTATCCCTGCAGCTTAAATAGTTTTGTCATCCTCTTGTTCCTGCTCTCCTGTCACTGCCTGAATCGCGGTTGCCGAGCTATCTGTCGGCCTTGCGCTGTAAACTCAGTCAGGGAACAGATGTTTAAAGAATGTAGAGCAGAATTGCTCCAGTGTTAGGAGCAGAAAGAAAGCAGCAGGGGAATATCACAAACCGTTGTAAGGAAATTTTATGAGCTTGGCAGAATTCAGCTATTAGCCAGACCAGTTCCGGGGTAGCTACCCAGTTTTGAACCCTGGGTTTCTGCTAGGCTTTTCCATCCACCTTCTCTTTTTCACCTGCTACAGAATATGACATCTTTAGCAACTATTTTTGCTAGTGCTGGGATGGTGTAAAACTGTTCTGTGTTGAGACCAAGAGTATATTTCCATCAGAAACAGTGAGATGACTGAACAGTTCACTGCAGAAGAAGAGAGGGAGTTGCCACTCCTGTTTCCTTGTTGCCCTATTCTGCTCCCGGTTTTGTGCTCCCGCTCTTTAGGCTAGCTTCAGTTTCTAGCAGACTCCTTGCTGATCTGTTTTAGCTTGCTAAGCCAATAGCAAACTACTCTGGCAAAATGAGCTGGACAGATTTCTGCCAGATAAGAGAGGTGAACTGACCTGTGGAGCAATTTGGTAAGAGGGAGTTAGGGGAAAAAAGCAAACATTTTTTATTTTTTTTTTTTAGCAGTAGCCAGCTGTTCATTTAAGCTGAAACTAGAACTTGATGGTTTAAAGTAATCGTGGACAGTGACTGCACTGTAAATTAGTATGGCAAAAACTGAAGATGGGTGAAGTGGCAGCCATTCCAGTTACAAAATCAGTATTCATTTATTCATACAATGCAAGAGCAGTCTCTGGGTTTGTTTGCTCTCCTTGAAGCTGCAGCATAATTTTCAGTCAGTTGGCTGGGTCTAGGTCCTGCTGTAGTCTTACATGTCAAGTGAAGCAGTCACAACTTCTCACAGGGCTAAGCCAGACCGGGCCAGATGCCTTGAGAACTGCATGGTTCTGCGCTAGTCACGGAGAAAGTGGCTGCATGGATCTCACAAGGCCCCTTTTACCTCTAATTTCTGTGATAGCTGAAGCTTTGAGTACTTGGTCAGCCTGTCATCTGGGCCTGTGCACAAGATTAGCACATGGGCAGAAATCGGCAAGAGTGAGTGTACTATTGGCGCCAGCAGAGGCAGCTGACTGCAGAATGAGGAGGAGGAGAGGTGCAGAAGTTTTTCCTATCCTTTGAGGCAATATCACTGAAGCGCTACTGAGAGTTGCTTTCAGATACCTTGCAGCTATTGGAAGTTATTGAAACAAGTAGACAAGATGTTTATTGACCTAAGGAGGAATTTAGCAGATGTCTGGGTCTGTAATGTAGAACTTGGACTCGCAGGAACTGGCGGGTGTTGTTATAGTTAAGCATTAGTTTCAGTGCTATCCTCAAATGTCATGTTTTTCTGAACCTGGGCCTTAGTTTTGTGCCTGTATAACATTGTCATTCTCAGAAGTCCTAAGAGACTGTAGGCTGTTTGATGTGCCTTTCCATGTAGGATTGTTATTGGCTGTTCCAGGTGTTATCTGATACACTCTCTGGCATATGACAGACTCTTATTACAATATGGAGCTGCTTTGGTGTGATTGTGGGTTTTCCCAGCCAAACTGAATCTAAACAATCTCTATAAGATTCGCATTAGTCTTCTCTGGGAAGCACCAGAACAAGTCCTAGCTCTGTTCTGTTGCTGGCCTTAATGTGTATGTGGAGGAGTACTTACTGGATGGATTATCTTGCATTTCTATGGCCTGAGGTGATAATGTGGGAAAACACAGCTGATGAGGACATTCAATTTATGCACTGAAAAACTGTATTAAAGGCTGAGGGGTGGTGAAGAGCTGTGTAGCCTGGAGCTTCCCACTACGCTGATAGCGAGGGATTGCTGTATGCATACATTGTTGTACCTTAGTAAAAGTTCATCTTTACAAGGAATAATTCCACATGTCTTTGGGGCAGTAATTAGGAGGTACTTTAACTCTGTTTAGCCTTTAGACAAATGATGCAAGCAAAGGAAGAGCCTTGCCTATTGTCTTACCTGTCTGTATGTGTGTGAGGGTTAGGTGGAGTACAGTTCTAGGCTACAGTTTCTGTCGTGGTAAAACTGGTTTAAGAAGTTCTGCCCTGATTCTTTCTGTGTTCTCTCTGCTGTGCTAATGCCCTGGTTAATGTGGTCACAAAATGAACTAGCTCACCAATCCAATTAAAAATAGGCTGACTGGAAAAAAACAAAACAAAACCAACAACAAAATCCAAATGGGGGGAGGCTTATTTTTGAATTTTTGGTAATTAGAGTGGTGCATGTCAGTCCTTACCCCCTGCCTCCCCTCTCCCTCTTCCAGCAATTTCATTAGTATAGCTGCACACGGGAGTTGATGGAACGTTGCAGGAGGAGGAATGACCAGCTAAGGAGAGGGGAACCTCTTCAGGTTGTTTTGTTGATGAAGAATTTGTTGCTGTAACTACACCCATGGTGATTGACTTCTCATTTGTCTTCACTCCTTGTTTGGAACCAATAAGCAGCTTCTCAAAACCTGCAGGGTCTGTAATTATTCCTCAGCCGTGCACTTTGTGTGAAGTGTCTTAAACTCGCCATCAAGAAACAGCAGTTTCTGAACTGGGATAGGACTTACTTTGTTTCTAGGTGTGAATTTAGGTTATACAGTGGGAAAGGAGAGGAATAACTTTTCCAGTAAAAGGCCTTTTACGTAAGACTGGGTTTCAGTGTTTTAACCAGTTAGTAAATGAGACAACTTGAGTTTTATGACCTCAGACAGATCAATCACCTGACTGCCATTTCACCATGTGAGTTGCTTGACTGGCGCATTCTGCACAGCAAATAAAGCTTCAACTTCTTTGTCATTTCAGAAGAGGAAGGAGCTCAGTACTTGCGTTGTCAAATGATGAAAATGGGTATGTCAGGGAAGAGCTGATGATGTGGTGGTGCTAATCACTTCAATATCGTATTTTCAGGGACCTAATTGTCTTTGTATTTTTAAGAAGTACTGGCTCAGCTTTCTTTAAGTCTTCATCTCAAAATCCCCTTATTGTAGGGACTGCATGAGCTCAGGGAATCTTCTTGTGGAAGGTTAATACTGAGCAAATTCAAGCATGGAATAAATGATCAGAGTGAAGAAATTTTCTTCTCACAGCTGAATATAAAATTCTCTGGTATGTGTAACAACTGTGCTATGGGAACTCGAACCTGACTATTAAGCACTGACATTCTGCATTGGTTGGGGGAGAGGTGTCTTCATAGGATAGGCCAGTGCAGTAAAATGCAGTATGGTTTTTCTATTGTCTCTTTCATGGGAAGTGATCCCAGTATGATGGTCACAGTGGTGTATTAAGTTCTTTTATTGCATCCTGAATACAGTTCTCTGGATTCAGTGTAGAAGTTAGGAATAAAAATACAGGTTGTTTAAAAAAAAAAAAAAAGGCATTGAAAGGAGCTTGATCAGAGTGAACTTCATCATTATTCATATATCAGTTGAAGAATTTTGTCCTGCTCCTAACTAAAAATAAACATGCTGCTCCTGAGATTGTCCACTGCTCGTGGCCTTCTTCCCGCAGGAATTTGCCACACTTGCAGACCAGATAAATGGGCAAAACAAGACCCCATGCTGCATTACTTGCTCAGTACGTTTAGTTTACTGGTTCCAACAAAGACTGAAGAGCAGTGAAGAGCAAACAACAGAGTTTAGACATTAATGGTGGGGGAGTGAGGATGGAGGTGGAAAGGATAGGTGGAAACATAGGGATGAATAAGGAGATGGTTATTGCAGAATTTTTATTGACTTTAGGGCTAGCCTCTGCTCCAGTAGTAGTAAAAGTAGGACCTGAAACAGAGAGGTAGGGAAGGACTGAGCCTTTGAAAGAGTTTGGGTGCTGAATAACATCGCTGTATTATATAAGTTGTATACCAAGACAAAGCTCAGAAAAAGAGGGAGACGACCTATAGGAGAGAGAGAGGCCAAAGTCTAAAACTTCTTAAACAGATTTCCTGAAAAAGAGATTTTTAAGGTTGAAAGCAAGCATGATAAGTAATTGAGAAAGATGTGACATTAATGATTGCCAAGGCAAGGAAGATAGTAAGTGATGAAGGGAACCCAGGCCAGAGAAGGAAAGGTCATTTACTGCATTTTCGCTTGCCTTGAAAAAGCTGGGCTTGGAAATTGGGAAGCTAGCAGAATTTTCTCACCAAGGCTTTGGTAATAAAAGGTGGTTTGTGATGAAGGGAAATTCTAATAAAGATAGCATTAAAACCAATGTTAAGGATTATATCAGTAAGAGTTGAGTGTTTGTGCATCCTGATGAGAAGATGGGATTAGCCGTCAGAAAGACAAAAATGTGGTTTCTGACTCTTGCAGCCCTGTTTCTGGAAAAGGTGATGCCCAGGAAGGCATTTCGTGTAGCTGGGAGGAGGAAGCAGTAGAATAAGAGATGAAAAGCAAGGCTGTGCAGGGAGTTATGGAGCAGGGCAGACCCCAGTGGCAGTTAGTCCCATATTGTACATGCACATGCGAACGTAACATACACTGCTTTTGCCTTAAGTGTCATTCTGGTAAGACTTGCTTGGCAGTTAGTTTTGCTTTGTATGCATAGAGAAAGATTGACGTTTGGTGGGCAGCTGAGGTATCCTTAAATTACCTTGTGTCTAGATTTATTTGTCATGCTGTCTGATGCACACATTTCATTATGTTTATGTTGATTCTAATCAACGGTTAACTAAATGCTTAGCAAGTTCAGGAGACAGCTGTGTCCCAGGAGCTATCATTATATGACACAAAGAGATTGAAATGATAGTTGAGATGGCTTCCTTGACCTTTCTTTGATTAACCTTTCACTGGATACAGCTGGATAGTTGCTTCTGTAGTTCTCTTATCTTTGCTGCACTTCACAGGTAGGTGTATATGGTGCATATGTTTGCTTCGGGTACAGAGAAGATAGTGCTACCAAGAGGCAGATATTTTCATGCAGTTTCCCACTGGAAGTATTTTGCAGAAATCATTGAGTTCTTTGCTCTCACTCATCACAGAAGAGAGGCTTTTGGTGGTTCTACTTTCTTTGGCAACAGGTGTGTGAGGAAGTATAAGGCTTAAAGAGATGCTTTATCTGCCTCTTGTACAAGCGGTAATATACCATTACTAGCAGAAAGGCAGCACGAAGCTTTGAGGTAGGACTGGGAAATGCTGTGGGGAATTTCCTTGATTATTTTTTTTTTCCCCTTCCTTACAGGCAGACACTTATCTACTCTTATATTGAAAGAAGCACAGGTGTAGAATGGAAAATCAAAAAGCCTCTTTATTCACTTCTCTTAGCAACACCTTCCTGGATAACTACTGAATGCAAAATTTTGCAGTTCAGTGTAAGACAGAGTGGGAGCTAAATTGATGCCCTTGGAAATTTATGTTAGCAGTGAGAGGTAAAGGACATAAGAGAGTATCTCTTTACTCCTTTTTTCATGCCATGCTTCCAAGGGGAAGGCTACAGGGAGGATAAAGAGCTTTTGGGTGCTGCGCTGCAGTTGGTATGTTGGCTAGAGCTTCATGAAACCCAATGCGCAGTTTCAACAGAGGAGGCACAACTGTTGGCAGGTTCTGGTGACCATGGCAGGCCTCAGCAGGAGTTATTCTAAGAACACAACATATGATCAGATTACCGAGGGACACTTTACATGGCTCTAAAAAATGAACCATCCGATGGTTTGTGACAGCTCTGCCTGTTCCAGCCAAGTGAGGAGTGCTAGTCTTTGCTGACCCTGCAGCCAGGGTTGTGAAACAAAGAAACTGCTTTCCAGAGGCTGCAAACCTACAGGCTTCCAGCAGGATAATACCTGCTTACATCTAACTTCTGATAAGAAAAACAAAAGACATTTACGACTTGCTTCTCTTGCAGTTTTGATTCATAGTTCTTGTTGCAGAGTTTACTGGGCTTGGCAATTTGCATAGTTCTATATTTAGTAATCCCTGTGATGCTAATGTCTTTGTAGAGTGGTCTGGGTTTTTTTGCTACCAGTATCTTTACTAGCTTAATGTACCCTGTCACCTTTCTGTTTTTCCCTGGCTCCGTGGAGACACAATTCTGGAAGAGGAAGTGGGAAGTGAATTCTTAAACTGGAAATTCTGAGGATCTACATTTGAATATTCTCTCTAGAGAATTTCTCTCTAGAGAATTTCTATACCAGCTGCTAATATGTGCAATTTGTACAACAGTTTCCCCTCCCTCTAGTCTTCTCCAGTGAAGTACATGGCCTAAGAGAGGCCTGCAATTTTTGTTGATGTTCTCAAAGACAAAATTTTAACACACGCTTAGGGAAGCACCTCCCACTTTCCCAGGCTCAACTACAGTTTATTGCCTCTCCTCTTTGCTTCCTAGTCTCAGCTTCCCTTGTTTTGTTCTCTGTAACACTCAATCCCTCCTAATTCCTTTGCTGAGGTGCAAAGGTGTAAAGGTTTCTTTCTGCCAGTCCTTGCTTTTTGTTTTTTTTTTTCTTCTGGTGCTTCTTGCTGCTCCTCTGCTCCTTCATGGATTCTCCACGGGCTGCAGTCCTTTCAGGGTTGTCTCTGCTTTTTTCGTTCTGTGCATCCTCACATCCCTCCTTTTTGTGGTTCCTTTTGTGTGTCTCCTCATGTGTCTCCTGCCCCTTTCCAAAATATGTTTGAACAAAGGTAGCTTGTGCTCCTCTGACTGGTTGAGGTTTTGATGGATTGTTGTTTTCATCCATTTTGGAGATGGCTGGCATTGACTGTGACAAGCACGGGACTGTTCATGGCATCCTCTCACACAGATTACCCCTGCAGCCCTCTACTGCTGAAGCAGAATAGTGCTCTGTCAGACTGCTCAGTCTGTATAATTTCTTGACTTTCATGGAAACACAACAAAGCTAAATTTGCTCCATAGCATTTATTATGTCTGGTTGAGAATCCACTGAAATTTGTTTTGCAAGGATGACCCATATTTGAGCGAGTGGCTGGGGAGTTTCCAAGTGTCCAAATTGTCAGTATAGCCCAATATGGACCCTTTAAAAGTTTGCCCGAAATTCTCCACATCCACTTCTTCTCAAGGCTAGCTTTTCCTCTCTCTTCCATTAACTCATTCCCCTTGCCCCTCAAAGGGTCGTCTTGGTGTATATACATTTTCCTTCTTGTTTCTTTCTAGATAATGGGGTTTGGGCACCTTGTTTTGTTCTGCACATTTTCCACTTCTGACATGTGTCAAACTGTCTTTCTGAAATTTTGTATGTGCCAGCATCTGTTCAAGAAGAATCACTTCTGTTGTTTCTTACCTTTCAACTTAGATCCATGTCCAACAGATGGAGGCTTTGAAAAGCCATAAATATTATTCTTGGCACTAGAAAAAGGTGGTGTGGGTATGTGTCGCAGGTAATCGGTCTCGGCTTTGTATAAATGGATACATTGGTTGGAAAGGCACCCAGGTGGAAGGTAGGATAAGAGCATCTGCTCCCATCAAACTCCCCTGGGCATGTCACCGTGCTAATGCTGAAACTGTGGGAACTGAAGAGGTTAGTGGTTACATGCAGGGCCCTGTGTTTCTGGCACAAGAAACAGTTCCCAATTTGTGTATAGAGGAGCTGTTTTCTCAGCTACAGACCTGATTCTTCTCCCAAGGGAATAAGAAGAGCTTCTGTAATGACACCATTAGGAAAAGATTAAGATCTGTAAATGTAAAACTCTTTCCCATCCCTGTGTGTGCTTTGGTTGTTTCATGAACACGGCTTAAATGCAGTCATGGACATTTACATTCTTCTGTTTCAGAAACAGATGGAATTAGGAGCTTCCCCTGCCCTTCCCTAAAGAGTTGGGTGGTCAGTCTCTAGCATAGAGTCCTTTCTTACATTCGTTTTATTCAGGGTCAAGTTAAATGGGTTTAAAATAAAAACAAGTGACAACTTTTTCTTGTAATATTAAACTACTGGAATAAATATTGCATCTATTTTCACTGCTTGCCTTTTTGACTTCTGTGATGTCTTAATGTACAAGTTCTCCATTCAGCCCGTAAACTTTCCATAGAAAATACAGGTTTTTTTATAATTTTGTTATAATAAACTTCATAAAAGCTGTGGCTTTGCTTCCCAATTTATTCTTGCTTCATTCCTCAAACACTTGCAGCCAGATGTCTCACAGCCTTGCACCTCCCACTCCCATCTTTGTATTGAGATACTATATTGCCACTAGTGTGGTCACCACAAATGTATTATTTTGCAAAGCCTGCTCTCTCTGTCATGTTTTCTGCCTTGAATCAGTGTAGAGTTTGGAAGTGTAACTGCTGCTTTTCTGTATCTGCTTTTTATTCCTCCATCTTCAGGAAGATAATAAAATCTGTGTGTCTGCTTAGATTTGATACATGGGAGCCAGTGTATAGAACCTGCATAGTCTGCCTCATGTCTTAGCATCCACTTTCAAACAGTACTGTGATGCTGGCTGTGAATCAGGTCTGAGCTTGCTTTTCCCATTCACTGCTGAAGTTGTCAGTAGCTCAGCCTTCTGTGCTTCTCTTCCTGATTTTTAAATCCTGGACCTGAGTCTTCTGCAGTTTCCTGCTCTCATTCTAAGCAATTTCAAACTCTGGACCAGTGACCCTGTAGCTTCATGTTTCATTGGCCATTTCATTCATGTTGCTGTTACTACCATTTCCCTCATCTGTCACCATGACTGTCTTTTCTTTATACCTCTGCGTTGGCCTCTCCTCTCACATTGAACGTAAAGCTACTTGTCTTCATTTCCCTTGGCCCTGAAGGGCCTAATCTCACTGTGTCATCTCTTAAAATCAAGGTGTAAAAGATAACTGTCTTCAGCCTGCAATGGATGCTTGTCCCATCATTGGACAAGGATTCCTTCATCTCTTCCAGCCAGTGCCCCACCTTCCTGTTTATGGGAGCTCCCCAAACCTTCCACAAAGCTAAGCATCCTTCTCCATTTCTCTTCTGAAGAATGCTCCTTTTTTGGGGATGCCTGAAAGAGCCTGAAAGCACTTTTATCTCACTGTATCGTGTCTCACTGATAAATTCTGTGTAACTATTTCCATGTACTTCCCCATTGTTACTTATTTTCTTGTGCTTAGTGTCACAGAATGACCGTGTCATTTAGGTTGGAAGGGCTCTCTTCAGATTGTCTAGTTAGGGCCTACTGCTCAAGTAGGTTTACCAGGATTGTGTTCGGTCAAGTTTTGAGTATCTCCAAGGATGGGGACTCTGCAGCCTTTCTGGGGAGCCTGTGCCAGTGTTTCACCACCCTTACAGTAAAGTTTTGTGTGGTTTGTGTTTTTTTTTTTTCTTTTTGTTTTCAGATGGAATTTCATGTGTTTTAGTTTGTGCCTGTTGTTTCTTGCCCTCTCACTGGGCACTGTTGAGAGGAGGCTGGCTCCCTCTTCTTTGTTGCCTCCCGTCAGGTATTTATATGCATTGATAAAATTCCCCCTGAATCTTCTCCAGGTTGCACAGTCCCAGCTCTCTCAGCCTCTCCTCATATGAAAGATTCTCCAGTCCCTTAATCATTTTTGTGGACCTTTTGCTGGACTCAGTCCAGTATGTCCCCATCTTTCTCATGCTGAGGAGACCAGAGTTCAATGCAATACTCCAGATGTTGCCACAGCAGTGCTAAGTAGAGATGAAGGATCACCACCCTTAACCTGTTGGGAGCAATCTTTGTAATGCAGCCTGGGATGCTGTTGGCCGCCTTTGCCGTGAGGGTGCATTGCTGGCTTATTGTCAGCTTGTTGTCAAGCAGGACCCCCAAGTCCTTTTCTGCAGAGCTGCTTTCCAGATGGTCAGCCCCCTGCATACATTGGTGCTTGGGGTTATTTTTCCCCAGGTGCAGGACTTTGCATTTTCCTTTGTTGAACTTCATGAGTTTCCTATTGGCCCAATTCTTCTGAATGGTAGCATACCCATCTGGTGTATCAGCCTCTTCACAGTTTTGTATCGTGTGTGAACTTGCTGAGGGTGCACTATGTCCAGGTCATTCATGAGGATGTTGAACAGTATTTGCCTCAGTACACCCCCAGAGACTTGCCTCTAACTGGACTTTTTGCCACTGATTAAATCCCTCTGGGCAGTCCATTCAGCTAGTTTTCAATCAACCTCCTTGTCTGATTATCTAACCCGTACTTTGTCATGTTGCCTGTGAGGATGTTATGGGAGACAGCGTCAAAAGGCCTTACTAGAGTCACAGTATATACAGCTCTGTACTCACCCACCAAGATAGTCATCTCACTGTAGAAACTCATGTTAGTTAAGTATGATTTCCCATTGGTAAATCCATGTGGACTACTTCCAATCACCTTTTTGTCCTTCGTGTACCTGGAAATGGTTTCCAGGATTATGTGCTCTATCGCCTCCCAGCGACTGAGGTGAAACCGACTGGCCTGTTGTTTCCTGGCTCTTTCTTCTTGCCTTTCTGAATGTTTTAGGAAGAGTGGCTTTCCTTTTTCTTCTTTGTACTGGTGATCTTGATCCATGTTTACAGCTTCTACACACTGTGGTAATGTAATTATTAAGCAAAGCATATGATTCTCCTTTTTAGTGGCAATTTTAAGCTATACAGATGAAAACTGGGAAATAGAATTTGCAGCCCAAAGTTCTGCTCCTGGAACTCAGACCTCTACCATGTGAACTAATGAGTACCTTTCTAAGAGAGAAAATAGTGTGGTAGTATCACCCCACTGCCGATCTCTATAGATATAATTCCATTGTGCATCTTTTCCCTGGGGCCATAGCTTTCTAAACTTGTATTTGCATTATTTCTTTGTTTCAGGCCGAAATGAGCTGATTGCCCGCTATATTAAGCTGAGAACAGGGAAAACACGCACAAGGAAACAGGTAAGTGTAAAGTTTTCCCCATAAACATTAGCTTCTTTGGACCACTAGACATGATGAGGGCTTATACAAACAAATCCCGTGCTGTTTCTGGCTTTGCTGGGAAGAGCTTGTTGTTGCTGAGTTGGTTAGTGAGAATGGTAGGAAGAGTCAGCCCAGGCATTTTACAGAACTGCAGTGCTCGTGTCTCCCAGCCACATCATGATGCACAAATTTTTCTACTGTCAAACAGTGTGTGTTTTTATTTGTTTGGTCTTACGAATGAACGTTTTGGTGAACATCAGTGGTTCTCTATGTGAAGATTCTTTGTGCAGCCCAGACAGATGGACAGCAATTGTGAATCTGAAAACACCTGGCACATGGGATGAAAATCTTTGTAATTTGGGAATGACAGTTCAGTCTATGCTGGACAAAGCACTGAGCAACCTAGACCTGCTTTGGGTAGGGGGTTGGTGGATAATATCCAGAAGTTTCTTCCAACCTAAATCATTCTGTGATGCGTTTCAACCCACATTAGACATGAGGAAATTCCGAGAATCATTATATAGCAGTCAGAGATATGGAACATCGGTTTCCCTTCTATCAAGAGGAGGCCAAGATGGGGAGCAAAGAGATCAGAGCTCTCAGTCGCTAGATTTAAGAATGAGTTCTTTAGTTTTAGAGGAGGTCTCTGACTTGATAAAGCCATTTGAATTGGAAAAGACCTTCATGGCCCATCATTGCTGGTCTCCCACCTCATTTCATGACACCTAAGTTATGTTCGGAAAAGCATCTCATTGCTACCTCAACCACCCCCCCCTCCCTTTAACCCTAAATAACTCCCTCTTGCACAAGGTGCCTAAAGTATGCTTAGTTCTGCAAGTAGCTACCAAATAGTCCTCTGGAATAAAGATGGATTTTGTCTTTCATTGCAGGTATCTAGTCACATCCAGGTCCTGGCGAGGCGGAAAGCTAGAGAGATCCAAGCCAAGCTCAAGGTATGATGGGTATCCTTTAACATATCATGCAAGCCCCCTGAGTTAGCCATTCCTTTATCCATTCCCTATTTCAATAGCCTTAAAAAAGGGTGAGATTAGTCTCTGAACTGTAGTAAGCTGGGGAGGAAAAGGTACTTCCCAGGAAGTGTTGTGCAAACACTTGTATTGTTGTAGCTCTGTGACGTCTGGAGCAATTCTATTTAAAGAATAAAGAAACAATAACTTTAATTTTTATGTGTCTGGTTTCTACCTCTGGTTTATGCTGCTGTCACCCAAGTCTGAAAGACCCTTAGACTTGGGAGTATGTAAAGAGTGTTTACCTGAGAAGGAGTGGTTTACGGGTACAAATATGGACAAGTAATCAGTCCCTGGTGTTGTGGTTGCCTTGGGAAAGGGTAGCTTTTACTGTTACTGCAGTGCTAGTTCCACCCGTGCTAGTGGTAGTGATATGGAGTTGTCCATGAGAAAGTGTTCTGAGTTGGCATAACCACTGAGAGGAAGCAATAAAGCCAGATGGCATCTTCTCAGCTAAAATGGTGCCAGCTGAATAGACTTTGCCCCTTGATTAATTCAGACCTAATTTGAAGAGGCCTGGGCTAATGAGAAAGAAAATGGTTGACTACTTGTTTGAGCAAATCTGTATTTTCCTTTCTATAGGAAGAGTTCTGAGATGATGCTAATGAACTGATAACTCTTCACATTTATTTCCACTCAGATTTGAAGCAGGGAGGCGGTTTTTGTGCTCAGACTGAATTGCCAGAAATGTCAAGAAGGTTAAGTTTATGGGTGTCAATTGCACAAGAGGGTGTCCCCTGTTAGAATGTGAGCCATCCAGAAAGGGCTTGCTGAGCAGGATGTGAGGTCTGGTCCTTGTTATGTATCACTGAGACAGCCAGAGAAGGAAGGTACATGCTGACCTTCCTGATTTGGCATAGCAGTGAGTGATCTGGAAGGAAGTGTGTTTGCTTCCCTGATCTTCCATGCTTCAGGTGATGATGAGGATCTTCACAGCCCAGTCCAGCCCTGACTGTTGAGTGGATGGCTGTTAGTGCTTCCTCTTGGCTGTCTGGGCAACTCCTCCCTGGGCACCAGAAGTGGACTGTCTGCGAGTGAACTGTTGGCACTCAGTCTTGACCAGTACTAAAGTGCATGCATCTCTATTGCAAGCAGTGATTACCTTTAAGTCATGACTGCACCCCCCACATCCCGTCTCCAGGTCCATTTTGGAAAATGGTGTTCTATCTGTCATTAGCCTGTTGTGTTTCCAGCTGCTCAGATAAAGAGAAGGAGCCACAAATTACAACTATCTAATTCAGTGCTTCTAGGTAGGGCTGCCTGAGCTTGAAACCTGTGGTGCCGTTAAGTGGTCAATTCAGGTGGTGGCCTGCTTGAGAGGCAAGTCAGAGCCAGTAGGAAACAACAACTGCCCGGGGTGTTAAAAGACTTACTGCTGCTTATATCTGTAACGTTGATTCCGTTCCTTGCATGTCACAGCTCTGGGATTTGGCATGATTGAAAAGCCAGTCAGCCGAGCCTGTTTCCACTTAGCACACAGGAGCTCGCCGTTTTTGTTCTCAGGAAAAGACGGTTTCTCAGGGAGCTCCATGGAGCCATTGGTTGTTCTCCTTTTACACCACCCTAGGCCATGCTGTGAGCTCTGCCCAGCTGCCTGCAGTGAACCATTCCCCAGTACCAGACTGTTCCTTTCTGCCTGCAGAGGCAAGTCTGTAGCACTGATTCAACTCATTTACTTCTTTGCTTTCGCTAGTCATTTTCATAGAGCAAGGAAATTAAATCACAAAAGCTGCTGCCCTTCTTTCAAGTTCCTGCTGATAGCTGTGTTCTATCACTGTTCATTTTCCATAGCGAGTATACGTTTTCATATTTATATCCTAGAGATCAGAGCAGCTACACACTGATTTCTCAGAGCAATTACTATAATACTGCTGTCTCCACACAAATTGGGTGTCTTCTCTAAGTATGCACTCTGCCTATAACAGATAGAGGTGGGAAAGTAGGGTAAAGCTTGGAGAAAAATCTGTTCCCAGAAGTCAGTAGTTTTCCATGTCCTGTGTGGCTAATAGATATCACCTGTACTAATGAAAAAGGGGGAAATTGTGGTGGTATTATTATCGGGTTTGAAAATAATAAATAAATATAAATAAAAATAAATGATAAAAATAAAAAATAAAAAATAATAAAAGAAAGTACAAACATTGCAAATGTTTGGTAAAAGTTTTTGTTGCTTCATTTTCCTTTTTTTTTTTTACTGGAAACACAATACAAATGAACACAGAACTGTTAGCTGAAAGAGAAAGGAGATGTCTTTTACAAAAACATGCTTTTTCCAGCAGTCTCAGGCATTTAAACAAAACAGAAAAACGCAACAGGTCTTAACAAATAAAATCTTTTCCCTTCTTAATTGTTCAGGGGTTTGGGTTGGTTTGTTTGTTTGTTTTACTTTAATACTTCCACAAGTAAATGCTTCTTCCCTATAAGCTCATGTATAAACTCAGGTAGACAAATATTTTTCCAGTGAGAAAGTAAGGGGAGGAAAAAAATCCTTTTCTGCAGTGGCAACTGAGAGATGGTCCTTATGTATGTCATGAAAAATAGAAAAGAATCCTTACCCTTAAAAAATGTTGCAGGTAATCCTTAAAGCATCATTTAAACTGGATTCTGAAAAACTTTCCCATAGCTTTGGAGAATCTTAGGAACTTTCTCAGCGATCAAAATGTTTCCCTTCCATTCACTTGAATCGTACTAACAGGAGTCACAGATACTGTAAAAAAGATATGTAAGTTTTGCCCATTCCTACTGATCGTTCCACTTAAATGCTATCATTTATTCTTGAGCTATTGTTATGATGCCTCCTCCAAATGTTTTTGTGTTAGACACATCAGAATCCTTGGGCTTTGAACTTTAGAAAACCTAGGAGAAAGTAGAGTGGTTAGGGAGAACGGATACCCAAGGGTGAGAACTTACTGCAGTTCAATGAATGCAAGCAGAAAGTTAGAATTCCTGAAGAAGACAGCAAGAGCTTATCTCTTTCAGCAGTTTCTCCAAGCCATGAATTCATCTGTGGCATTGCCATTATGATTATAATGTCACAGATAAATGTGGAGTGTTTGAAGGATGAAGATTAATTGTAGCAGATGTAGGAGGAAAGGCAGAATGTAGGGAAGTGCTTCTGTTTGACTATTTATTCCTCGGAAGAAGAAACGAAGAATGCTGTTTGTTTTAAACATACATCAGACCCCCTAGTCATTGCCTGTAAAAATGTGTGCAATTCCACAGCTCTGTTAAAGTACAAAAAGGAATATCCTTGTATATGTGCCCTGGGAGGTTATTAAGATTTCCTGTTTCCTCAGGGATGGGAATAAAATTGTCAACTCTACCCTGAGACTAATGCAGTCTCAAATTGAGGTAGTCTTTTTGCAGTGATGACGACAAACTCCTTTTGTGAGCTTGTTTTAAGAGTTTTTTTTGATAAGCAAGAGTCTTTCCCATTGAATATTCGTACCAATGATTAAAACACAAGAGTCAATTAGGGTTGTACTTTCCATAACAAAACATTTCAGCTGTGCAGCTGAAAGCCTTCAGACAGAAAGGATAAATGCTTAGCAGTCTCTAAATCAGTCATCCCAGTATTTCAGAAAGGATGATTAATCGCCTCTGAAGCTATAGTAATGGGTGAAAGACATGCTTTGAAGAGTTCATAGGACAGTTATTGGCAAGTCTGCTGCCCAGGTTTTCAGAGATGCTTATTCCCTACAAAGAAGCTGATGAGAATCCTGGTTATGCAGCATTAGGCCAGGCAACTTGTTTATCATTATAATAATTCTGTTTTTTCTGTTTCTACTCTTGCCCATAGGATCAGGCAGCAAAAGATAAAGCCATGCAGAGTATGGCTACAATGTCATCTGCCCAGATTATCTCTGCAACTGCCTTCCATAGTAAAATGGCCTTGCCTGGTCTCCCACGACCAGCCTACCCTGCTGTCTCTGGGGTGAGTGAATCAGTGTCGTGGAGGAGTTGGGGTGAAGACACTTGAGTATTTGAAAGGGCATTGAGGCCTGCTCAGGAAAATCCTGAGAACACCAGAAAGAATAGGCCAAAAGGCATTGTCTTTATAAAGCAAATCTGTCATATTGCTTCAACAGTTTGGGTCTGATTCTTTGCTTACACTGATGTAAAACAATAGAATTTCACTATATGCCTTTTTTTTTTTCCCCAAAAATGACACACGTGAGAGAACAATCAGATCCTTCAGGTTTTCTGCTGCCTGAAATATTATTAGGTGTCTGTATCACTTTCTTAGTCCAGGGTCTTGGATTAAAACTGTTCGGGCCATTCTGACCCTTTCTCAAACTTATCATTCCCAAGCTTATCCCGAGTGCTTAGATCACAAATTGATGGCCCTTATGTAAAATCCTTAACAGAGGAGGCCTGTCAGCATCCGCTAACCTTTGAGTTGGGCCTAGCGAGCTTTTGTCTGCCAAAATACTCCTGTGGAGCTCTCCTGAAGAATACTGTCCCTCCAAGAGAGTGAGCATCATTAAAGCTTTGGAGATAGAGGCACAAGGTGCATACATAGTATTTAACATTAAAACCCACTATTGGGTCAGTTGCTTGCATGTCAGTAGTAGCAGTGTGTACAAAGAAAACAAAGACCAGTCATTACCTCCACAAGGATGAAAACAGTAAGGTAGAAAGAAGAGCTATAGCTCAGTCACATCTTTAAAAGTCTGTGAGCTTGCAGTTTTCTTTCCTCAGAAAGGAGAAATTCTTGCTTTTCACCTCTGTCCCGAGTGGTGACTTTTGCTTGTATGTTCTCTTGCAGTTTTGGCAAGGAGCTTTGCCAGGCCAAGCTGGATCTTCCCAAGAGTGAGTATTCCTTCATGTGAGCATCCAAAGCAAGTGCTTCTCCTGCTTCTTCTATGGTGCCTGAGGAACACTATGAGCTATTACAGGATTTATAAAATGCTAAGATAATGTAGTCTTTGCTTTCAGACAGATTCCTTGACCATGGATTTGAGACTTAAGGCCCGTAGTTGAAGACAAACTGAAAGTCATGAAAGAATATTAAATAGATAAAACCCTATGTCTTCATATGGTACCTTCAACATGGATTACACCCCTTTAATGTCACATGACTCAAGCAGCCTAATATGGGTTATTTTAGGGAGCTGCTGAATTTAGCAGCCTGATAGAGGCAAGGCTGCTGTAGCTCCATGCTCCCAAGTTCAACCAGTAGCAAGGCTGAGCATGTATTCCTGGTAGGCACACACACAAATCTGTGTATACGTTGCACACACACACATAAACACACGGCTGGCCACACAGAACAGCGCAGACAGACAATGCTCAGCACTCACACAGATAAAAACAGCACCAACAGCCTCATCCTGTACCTGCCCCTGGCTGATGAGGGTGAAGGTGTGCTAGTGGGAAATACACACGCACTGTGGATCCATCCAGTAGCTGACCTGGGATCCCTTGTCTCCCTGTGTGCTGGCATCCAGGCAGGTGAGCCCCCAAGGCCACAGCCCCACTCTAGCCCCACTCAGGCCCCTCATGCACTCACACAAACACACGTGCGTGTGCACAAACACACAAATGCCATGAATCTCTCCCGTGACTGGGTTTAGACACACCGTCCACCCAGTAGCTGGATCTTCACTTTCCCTGGTTTACCTCCCACAGAGATAAAAACACACACAAACTCATCTTTCAGTCCACCTCTAGACTCTGCAGTCTCTCTGTCATTTGGCCTGAATCTCTTGGTCCCTCTGAAAGCATCCTTACCCCTGGAGACACACACAGCTGGCTCCCAAACCACCTACTTGCTGGCTAGTCTGGCTTAATAGTCACTAGTGATCACACCCTCCCTTGTTGCTGCCACTCCAGAAGCAAACACGCACGCAGCACTGAGAGCTCCTTGTGCAGGAAGACAACTAGATATAGAATTCAGTGAGAAGATAGGACAGACTGCACTGACAAGGTGCAGGGCATGGATGGACAACTGTACTGACCTTCTTACGTGTGACTGGCACCTTTTATCACCATATTGTCCCTAAACATCCCCATAATAAATTGTGTGCAATCCCCAAATGCTCTTCCCTTGCATTTCATAATGTGTCCTGTACTATCTAGGCAGTAACCCCCTCAGTTTGTCAGGTGACTGGTTTGTAAGCCTCCCCAGCTGGCCCACTGGGTTGGTTTCACACCTGCACAATGGGACTGATGGCTCTTCTATGACAGCTCTGGGAGGGGTCTCAGGAGGGCCATTGTTCCTGTGTGCTCCTTTGTAAGGAGACACACTTTTTATCACATAACCTAACAGGAGCAATTTAAGCCAACTTAAGGACAAGCAGCTGGAAGGGACTATGCTCATCACCCAAGCCATGTGTTCCTGCTCTCTTCTGGTGCTATTGCTAATGTTTGTGGAGCAGATCAGGGAACAGATATTATTAAAATGTCTTGTGGGGAAAAACGGCTAGTAAAAGAATGGAAGCCATCCTATAAGAAATAAAAAGTAGATTTTATGCCTCTAGCTTGAAAGCAGATGAGGAAGCATCAATGTGAGAAGTTTTTAGAAGCTTGAAGTATCTGCTATCCCTGATGTCAGATGACATCTCCAGATCCTGATTTTTCTTACAGTGGTGGTAAAATGGAGCTGAGCTGTCTTGAAAGTTGGGTTCAGTTGTGGGTGTGGAACATCTCTGAATCTGGGCCTAAAAGCCTGAGAGGCATCCAGCCCAGACCTATATCCACTTGCATAAATTTCAGTCTCTGTGGTTGAAAGAAAAGGATAAACAAATGGGCACCAGTGTATTCACAGGCTGATAAGGATCTCTGAATAACAAGTCTGCAGGGAGAGCCTGCTGAACGCCTGCAAGGAAATCTTACTCAGTCTAGTCCTGGCCCCTTACTGCTTTTTGAGTCTTTCTCCATGACCCTCTCTTGCCCACGCAGAAAGATAATTTCCCAAGGCCACTTCTGCCACTTTCTCCCTCAGGGGAAATACTTGATCTAATCTGCACAAACAGTTGGTCAAGAGTCTTTTTGTTTATTTTGGTTTTTGTTAACCTTCTTTCTTTTTGTACTTCTGTAGGGTGAAACCTTTTTCTCAACAACCTTATGCTGTACAGCCTCCTCTGCCATTACCAGGTAGGTAAGGAAATGTAGTTCCTTGCTTTGAAATTATATTCCAACTTCAAAAATAGCCAACAATTTTAAAAGTTTTAAAATTATTTTTTTTAAATGTTTTTACCTATTGAAATATTTCAGTAAGCCCAAAATTAATTTTTATATGATTTTCCCTTATCACCAGTTCCCATGCTTTTACTGGGAGAGCTGAAGCTTTTAAATTTTGTTTTATTTAAAAAATATATAAATTCCTGTTGTAGGTTAGTTTTTTTGAGGTTTCTTTTCCTCCTGGCTCAGCAGAAAATAAAAGTTTAGGTATCTCTACTGTTCTTCCACCATGCTGCATGTATTAGAACACTGTTTTACATCCTAACGTGATTGCCTTTCCAATTTCACATTAACTGGAACAACAAATGTCTTTTCCTCCTCAGTTTCCCCATTTTGAGAGGTTAATGGTCATGTTAATGGTGATGCTTCATTCTGACACTAAAGCAGTTTATTTCACTGTTCATTTAGGGCTCAATCTAGGTCATCTTAAAGTTGCTGAACATGTTTTCTCTGGTGTCAAAAACAGGTAGATTGTCTTTTACATCATTACCAACCCTTACAGTGCTGTCTTAGCAGAGGGTAACTGATAAGCCATTTAGAGCACAGGTATAGTGAGGACCTCGTGAATGATATTTTTGCATGATGACTGAAGTCATTAAAAAATGTAATTAGTCAGCTTTGGCAACAGGTGCTCTAATGGAAAGCTATTACCAACTTTTCTCTTTCTAAATTTTGTTATATAAATCCTGTGTGCTTAGGGTTTGAGTCTCCTACTGGCCTCTCGCCTTCCCCATCAGCACCAGCTTGGCAAGGACGAAGGGTTGCTAGCTCCAAACTTTGGATGTTAGAATTCTCTGCATTCTTGGAACAACAACAAGACGAAGACACAGTAAGATACACATTTGACTTCCACCCCTCATTAATTTTTGGTCTTCAGGTAGCTCCTGTTCATTATGGATATGTTATGCTACTATATGTTTATGGAAATACTTGCTTCATTACTCTACTAAGAATTGAAAGCCATCTTCCGGAAACACAAGATATCCTTCTCTTAGAGGGTAGAATTACCTATAATGATATAGCCAGCTCTGTGCCATGTGCTTTTGGCCTCCCTTTCCAGGGTCATGGATGTTCACATACCAGAGCTCAAGGCACTGAGGTCATAAGACAGTGGGTACAGCCCCTGCTGGGCTATGCTAGCTGTCCCGTTCAGCCTTGGAGGATAGACCCAGAATCAGATGATGGTAAGATCACATGAAGCCACATATTTCTCTGGTGTACTGGGAACTTAAATTTGGGGGCAATTGGGATGAATTTGCATAAATGTGTTTCCATGGTGCCACCTATAAAATGGAAGTAGTAAGATTTGCCTGTCTCACTAAACCTTGTGATACTGCCTCTTGAGATGTACATTGGTGATGGGCCAGTTACATTTCCTCTGTCTGAGAAAGGAAAGTTCAGAAAAGATGATAGTATTTGGCTGATACCTTGATGTGGGATTTCTGGCAGCTCTTCATTGGGCAGGAGCATTGATGTTTGACTGAGTGACCTGTGACAGGTAACAATCTGTATCTCAGGTTATTTCAGACTATGTAGCAGCAGCATGAGGCAATGGTTTAGGAGTTAATATAGGAAAAAAACCCAGCAATAATGTTTCAGAAGAAGCAAGAAGCATGGATGTATTGACAGGAAAGAAATATCAACATGAGATGGTATTAGCAGAGCTATTTCTGGTAATACTTCTGCTCTTTTAGAAAGTGCTATCAAATCTTCAGTGACTTCCAGTAGTCTTCTGTGAAGAACCATGAATGTTCAGTATGTACAGTACTGAATAATTTCCTAATTCCATGTTTTTCCTCTTCCTGCAGTATAACAAACACCTGTTTGTGCACATTGGGCAGTCAAGCCCCAGCTACAATGACCCCTACCTCGAGGCAGTGGATATCCGGCAAATCTATGACAAGTTCCCTGAGAAAAAAGGGGGCCTGAAGGAGCTCTTTGAAAAGGGGCCAGCTAATGCCTTCTTCCTTGTCAAATTCTGGGTAAGGGAAGGACCCTTTGTAGGGTACCCATTTGCTATGAAGTTCTCACTTTAAAAGAGGTGGCCTCGCCACCTGTTAGAAGACTGCTGCCTCCCAGCAAATTTTCCCTATGCAGGCAACTTAATAGAGCCATGACTGTCCCTGGAGATCTTTCCTTGACTGCACAAGGCCCTCACTCTGGCCTGGAGCAAGATGTACCTTTCACAATGTCATTTGTAGAGTTGTTCTTGACTAGTGCCTGGAGATTTTACTTGCTAATGGTGACTTGCGCCCTTTAAAATTTTTATTTATGTATAAGAGAAGAATTCAGAGGAAATTATTCCCTGCGTACTCTTATGTGTTCACTTTTATCAGTGTTGAGTAACTTCTCAATCAGAGGCAACATTTTTCCATCTCTTCTCCTATCTTATTAACTGCATTTTGTGTTATCCAAGGACTAATAATTTACAGATGCATATTTACTGCAGGCACAAGGACAGACAAAAAAAAAGAGACGCATATAATGAAATCGGATTATGTTGATAATATATTACTGAAATAACTTCTGGTAAGTTGGCAGAAATCAGCCTGGCAGAAGCCTACTTACTCAATTTGGTTTTTTGTGAGTTAGCTGAAATTTGCAAAAACCGTGCCATTGTGCTTCAGGGTACAAACAAAATAGTTTTGGTGATCGATATTATCATAGGTATTATAAGATTAAAAATAATAGCAGCTTGAGGCAGTTGCACACTAGATGCCTGAGGGAATGTGTAATGGGATTTGGAACCTTTCACCTTGAGTTTACCACTTAAAATTCAACCCCAGGTCAGGAGTGAGATGATGAGAAATGAACTTTCATATCTCATGCTCTTCATACAAACTGGCACTAGAAAACGTCTTAACTGGTGCTTTCAGGAGAAAGAAGAGTTAACTTAAGTGCCTTGAGATGCAACTTCCCAGCTGTCCCAAGCCTAGCCTTTCTAGAACTGAATTAGAGAATGCTGGCTGGGAGTCTGCTGTTCTGGTGCTTAGGGCATCAGTTACTGGTGATTTTTGGAGACATGTAATTTTACTACCCGTAGACTGTGTGCTACTGAGCTGGGTGCCTCATGGGATTAGCCTCTGTCAGAGTACAACAAAGCCTGCTTAGGAAGGTCAAACCAAAAAGACCAGCCCTGTTCCCGTGGAAGAGAAATACTTGGGAGAGACAGCAGCACCTTGCTGAGAAGGAGAAAATCTGCGTAGTGATTGCCCCACTAAGAACTGTCTGTAAAAAAAATAAAGTCAGAAGTCTGATGTGACAGAAGAAAGGAAAAAGAGTAAGAGGGGATAGCTTCTAAGAAATGGTCCTTGGAAAAGTAGGAGCTGCAAGAGCTGCTTCTTGCTGTGGAGTAGGGATCCCAGGGAAGTCTTCATGTCGAGGTGAAGAGCACTGGCTCCGGTGTGGTATCACTCTGAAGTGCTTTGGAAGTTTCAGGAACCAAAAGGAAGAGCTTACAGGGAGATGTTACGTAGAGGGAATAAAACGCTTTGTATTCCTTGACCTAAGGAGAGAGAAATTGTGAGAAATAATGAAATTGTGATCTAGCACAACTGTGATTTTATTTATCAAAACTGTTAGTGTGTTTTTTCGCTTGTAGGGTTGGGTTCGGGCACTGTGTGTGTTTGGTTTTTAATAGCAGAAGGATAAACGTGGCCTGTGCATCATGTTAGACCAACCGAAGTTAGGCTTTTGAAGGATTTATGTGGTGGGATGTCATTAAGTTGGACTCCTGGGCCCACATAAGGTGTCTGGTGTTCAGAGGGTAGCAACTCACTGAAATTTGGCTTGCATAAAGAGGTATGACATACGCTTTGAAATATCTGAAATACCTTTACTCCAATGTATGCATGATATCCCAAGGCTCTGCATCTGTACAGTTATAATGACAATGATATTTCTGGGCTTGGTGTAACATTTTGACTTTCTGATTCTTTTTTTTTTTTGGTACCTTTGCATTGTTGAATCCCATCTGGAGTTAGTATCAGGTTTTATTTGTGGAAACACTACAGGCTGTCACTTACAAATATGCTAATTTTACAAGTCAAGTCATTGATTGAATGGAAGCTCCTAAGGCTTTTAAGAAGTAAATCCTTCAGTCTTTTATTTGTTTCTCAGTGTAGGCAGGAGTAGGGGGATGAAAACACCATTCCTGATGCCGTATTCTGGGTGAGAAAGGATTGGGGCACTTTAATGATTTGTGCTGTGTTTCACAGGAGTACTTACATTAATCCTGTTGTAAGATTTCAGCCAGGATCTGTAAGGCAATATAGCTAAAGCAATTCAAAAAAAACTTTTGCTCCAGAAAATTTGGACTTTTTTGAGGAAAACTCCATTTGAGGAAAACTCCAAACCTTTTTGTTGCAGAACTTTGTATTCAGCATGCCTGAAATATTGTGGTAGTGCAGTCTTATACTTAAACAAAGCACATGAACCATACCTGTAATGCACCATGGTACATGTGTCATGGGACTTCCTGAGTTTGGTGTGTGGCAATAGATATAGGTATATGGGTATAGTGCAACCCCCCAACTAATAAACACTTTTCACAGATAAGGCAATGTGATTTAAAAAAAAAAAAAAAAAGATTAACAGAAGAAAACTAGATTTCAGCTGAGATTTCTATACCCCTCTGTAACAGTATATGCTAGCGTGCTTTTTCATTTTGCTGCCTGATTGCTCCTGACAGCTATACAAATATACTGTTGATGTCCAAAGATGTGTTGGATACAGCAATTACCACGCTGTTGAATTTATAGCACCATTTTAGGATAAAAGTATTATCCAAAAGCAAATTACTGATAACCTTGAACTTGGTGAGTAGAGTTAAATACTTGAAGGGATGTTTTAAGACATTAAGAAGATAGGCTTGATTTTTCAAAGGTTCTGGATTGAAGTGGTAGTTGCAGGTGACAAAGACTTAAAAAATCAAGGCATCAAATAAGTTGGTTTTGTATATATGTAGTTTTAGGTTTGAAGAAGCCAACCAAGCCAACCTCATGCAGTTCAACAAGGCCAAGTGCAAGGTCCTACATCTGGGTCGGGGCAATCCCAAGCACAAATACAGGCTCGGCGGAGAATGGCTGGAGAGCAGCCCTGTGGAGAAGGACCTGGGGGTGATGATTGATGAGAAGCTCGACATGAGCAAGCAGTGTGCGATCGCAGCCCAGAAGGCCAACCGTATCCTGGGCTGCATCAAAAGAAGTGTGGCCAGCAGGTCAAGGGAGGTGATTCTGCCCCTCTACTCCGCTCTCGTGAGACCCCACCTGGAGTACTGCATCCAGCTGTGGAGTCCCCAACATAAGAAGGACATGGACCTGCTGGAGCGTGTCCAGATGAGAGCCACGAGGATGATTAGAGGGATGGAGCACCTCTCCTATGAGGAGAGGCTGAGAGAGTTGGGGCTGTTCAGCCTGGAGAAGAGAAGGCTCCGGGGAGATCTTATTGCGGCCTTCCAGTACCTAAAGGGGGCCTACAGGAGAACTGGGGAAGGACTTTTTACACGGGCATGTAGTGATAGGACGAGGGGGAACGGCTTTAAGCTGGAAGAGGGCAGGTTTAGATTAAACATTAGGAAGAAGTTTTTCACTTTAAGGGTGGTGAGGCACTGGAACAGGTTGCCCAGAGAGGTTGTTGAAGCCCCATCCCTGGAGCTGTTCAAGGCCAGGCTGGACGTGGCCTTGGGCAACCTGGTCTAGTGAGAGGTATCCCTGCCTATGGCAGGGGGGTTGGAACTCGATGATCTTCAAGGTCCCTTCCAACCTAAACCATTCTATGATTCTATGATTCTATGATTCTAAGAACCTGAGGCAGGAACCTGCCGTTACTGCTCTAAGCATTCGATATACCAGATATTCTCTTGTGCACCAGAAGCCTAGCTCGAAACACCAGGATTGGGGTGTCTTGACATCACTGATAGCACTTAGGATCTAGTGTGACTGAGAGAGAGATGTTCATGTTTGTTCAGTGGTGCTTTAAACTACACTAAACTATACAATAGCTAAACTATAAGCTAAGAGTTAAAAGTTGATTAATTTGAAACGTGAGCAGTGTTTGCAATTCTTCCTTGATTTTGGCATTGGGAGTTCGGTACAATGAACTAACTCTTGGACTTGGATTGGCAGGTTGTGTATGACATCCGTGTGACATTTCTCTGTGCTCCAAGTGCATTCTAGCACATGACAATGAATGTGAGACATTAGCCTCCCAACACATGGGCAGTGGCAGCTCTGCTCTTTTCCAGTGTAATATTATCTCTACCACCTGTTACTTGTTTCTCCGCATGAACTCCTTCTATATGCATCATTATTAATAGTTTGGGGAAGAAGCGTTTTCAGGGCTTTGCACATTAGTAGAATGGTGCACTTGCATGTTAAAGCTTTCAGAACTTGTGAGACCCTGGGTGGAAGATAGAAGGAAAATGACAAACCAGAAATTCAGGACAGGCAGTGCTTTGTCCAGAGCAGCCATCTGCGGAGGGGTGAATCAGGGGAATTGCTTGGGAGACCTTTCCTGCCAGTGATGAATATATGTAGTAATTTCTTCTCCTCGGTGGTAGGCAAGCTGAACCAGTCACATCATGAAGTGTTTTCTTTCCAGGAAACGAATTATACTTCTGTGGAAGGAGCTGAAGGGGTGGGCTGGAGAGTGCTGTCCTGCACTTGGCTTCTCTCCTGTACCAAGCAAATCCAATCAAAACAGCAGCAGTGCAAATTCCCCTTGGCACCCTGCCCTGCCCACTGTATGCCTTCAATCCTGACCTGGCAGAAACTGCCTGCAGAGCAAGGAGATGGTAATTTGGTCTCCATGTCCATTCTGTCCTTGGCACTTCTGAGGCAGCAAACAAGACAGCAGCTAGCAACAGAGATTTTTATAGAAACATAGAATTGTTTGGGTTGGAAGGGACCTTAAAGATCATCTAGTTCCAACCCCCCTGCCATGGGTAGGGACATCTCCCACTAGACCAGGTTGCTCAAAGCCCCATCCAACCTGGCCTTAAACACCTCCAGGGATGGGGCATCCACAACTTCCCTGGGGAACCTGTTCCAGTGCCTTACCACCCTCATAGTGAAAAATTTCTTCCTAATATCTAATCTAAATCTACCCTCTTTCAGTTTAAGATTGTTACCCCTCACCCTATCACTACACTCCCTGATAAAGAGTCTCTCCCCATCTTTTTCCTAGGTCCCCTTTAGGTTCTGGAAGGCCACTACAAGGTCTTCCCAGAGCCTTCTCTTTTCCAAGCTGAACAATCCCAACTCTCTCAGCCTGTCCTCACAGCAGAGGTGCTCCAGCCCTCTGATCATCTTCATGGCCCTTCTCTGGACTCACTCCAAGAGGTCCATGTCCTTTTTATGTTGGGGGCTCCGAGCTGGATGCAGTACTCCAGGTGGAGTCTCACGAGAGCAGAGTGGAGGGGCAGAATCACCTCCCTTGACCTGCTGGCCACGCTTCTTCTGATGCAGCCCAGGATGCAGTTGGCTTTCTGGGCTGCAAGTGCACATTGCTGGGTCGTGTTGATCTTGATCTGTTTTATGATTTTTGCGTATTTTTTCTGAGAATGGATCTGACAGTCCATTAATTTCACCTGCAGTCACCAGCACCACCTCCTACCAGATGCTGCCTTATGTAAGGAGACTTTGTCAGTAGCCCTTCTTTCACCGAAGTTATTCCCCACAGTGTTCAACAGTATACAGATTGTTGGCAGCAAAAAGCAGATTGAAAGACTGAATTGCTGTGGGAAGCTCTCTGCGGGGTGTCAAAATAACACATTCCTGGGGGGCTTGCTACGTTGCAGCTACCCGTACCGTTGGCAAGGACTTCTGCTATCTTTGGCTAGTTCAGAAACTCTCCCCTTTCTTGGAGGCTGAGGCTGCAGTGGCACAAGTTTTGGACTGTTCTTAAAGAGTTGTTCAGCATATGCCTTTCCATTGACCACATGGGACCTGTGTGCAAGAAAGATATCGGCAAGCTATGGTTTCTCACAGTATTTAATGCCATTTGGACTCTTGTGCAGTCGTTGCTTTTCAAAGCCTCAGATAAGCTAAAGACTGGTTCTCAGAGGTCACATTTCCCTCTGTGAAGAGTTTCAGAAAAATTTGGATTCACAGCTTCATCCTAGTGGGAATGAGGTCTTTCTTAGTAATCAGTTGTGAAACTCACTCCCACCAAAGATCAGACAAAAATCTTGGCTTAGTATATGGTTAGGACAGTGCACAATGCCAACTTTTCTGTAAGTGTTTCTTTGTTGGTGTTGCAGAAGTTGTGATACACTCGAGCTCATCAGAGCTGTTTTCAGCAGAGCTGCTCAGAGACTCAGACCACCAATGTGATTTTAAAAAGAAAAAAAAAAGTAATACTAGCTTGTTGAGGGTTACTATGCTGTTCCCTGAACAAATACCTTCTTTTCCATGTAGAAATCTTGTCTTGTAGGTATTTAAATATTCTGCTTACTTCTCTGGAAAGGAGGAAATCTCAGATGTTTCCCCCAAAACAGGCAGATCAGCTCTCTTGCATGCAATATGTAGACCTCTGAGATGTGCTAGATCACAGATACCTCAGTGATTGTAGTTTCAGCATGTTTGGAAGTCATCAGGCAAGCTATGGACAAGTACATCATCCATATTGAGCTTGCACAGTGAGTTGAATGCATCCCAGACACATCGGATTGCTGTTATGCTAGAGTGTGCACAGCTTTTTGCATCTAGAACTTCTTGGGACAGAAAGCAAGAACCCTGACTTTGTCAGATAAAGAAGTATGGTCCAGTTGGTGGCTCACGACTCAGATTTAGCTTGTAATATGCCTCATCTATTTAATCTTCTACCTTTGCCCTTGAAGAGATGGAGAACAGCTGTTTGAGTGCTAGACACCACCCCACCAGCAGAATGCTGTTGCTGCCCCTGCTGCAGTCCCACCCTGTTGCTAGCCGTGGCTAGTATGATCCTGGGAGTCAAGGCAACTCAGCCCATTGGCTGTGGACTTTCCTAAATCCTGACTATGTCTCCTTTGACTGCCTAGGCTGGAGTAAGGAATGTATTCAAGAGTTATCTCACTTGCTGTTGGGCATACTAGTGCCAGTAAGTGCCAGTGAGGGGCTGAGGCACCTAGGTTCTAGTCTCCAGGTCTGAATCACATTCAGTTATGTATTCAGCAAGTCTATGCATTCCCAGACTACAAAGCAAAGATTAACCTTCCTACTTGATGAAGTGCTGAGAAGATGAATTTCCTTTAAGCCATAGTCACTATTATTCCCTTGCATCTTCGCAGGATGGAATGTACTAGACAGAGTAAAGCAGACCTTTCTCTGCTCACCTTGGGTGCTCATCCCAGGATTGGGTGTGCTTTGACACAAGGTTTTCTTTAGAAAAAGAAACCCTGAAAGTGAAGAGAAAGGAAGAGTCCTTTCCCCAAAGCAGCAATGTGGTTTCTAGTCCTGATGGCCTAGATGTTGTGAGGAGCTTGTAGGCATGGAGGCCATAGCATTTTTAGATGTTAAGTTAAAAGCAGTAGCTTTTTTGGTCATTAGAGATCCCATGATCTGCAGCATGATTTTGTCCTGGTGCAATTCTGGGAAGTTTAACTGCTTACGTTAGTGATTTACCTCAGTGTCCAGTTGACATTTAGAAGTTAATTTGGCTATGGCAGTGTTTTTCCTCAATTTTCTGCCTTGTGTCCTTTCAGGAGGTAAACATCTCCACAGCAGGGAAAGCTAACATATATATATTCGTGTACACCATTGCCATTCTCAATTTACATGAATAAACCAGGTTGCAGATAATTCAAGAGCAGATATGTGTATGCTAAATAATCTCTGGTACGGGGGCAGTAACTTCCACGAGAGGGCGGGAAGCAGCAGCTGGAAGTAAATAAGCTGTAACTGTAAGGCCAGCAGTATCTGAGGTGCTGCAGCTTCATTCTCCTGCAAACGTGAACTGAAGCCCGCAGCTAGCTGCTACTGTCATTCCCTGGAGTTGTGAATATTCTGTGTGTGTACATTTATGGGCTGAGATTTTCAGAGGTGACAGGAGATGGGTGCACAGCTCTCGTTGACTGACCACCTTTGGACATGTCTGACAGTCCTAGCCCATAATATGGGACATACTTCAGAATAAAAGGTGCAGTGGAAACGTCAGGGAGTTCCAACATGACCCCATTGCTTCACTGCAACAGGGTTTCAAGGAACCTGATTGTACATGATGTTAGTGAATGGCAACGACGGCTTAATTCAAACAGTATTGCCATAATTTTGCCTACTGCCAAATATTTTAATGTTGATTAATTAGATGTTAACTAGCTGTGAAATTTTACAGTCTGGTCATTTGATGGGAGGCTTGCCAAATTGTGGAGGCACCTAGAGTGGCTTCTTAGGGCTAGTGAAGCTTTTCTTATGAAGTGGAACTAGCATCTCTCTGCTTTGCCTTAGATTGACTGCACTTATTTTTTAATTCGCCATTAAGAGTTTAGGGGAATGTAACCTTAACTTTAGTAGTGAGACCCTGAAAATGTTTGTCTGGTTCTGCAGTGAGGGCCTCTGCTATGTTTATGTAGCAGTGGTCCGATCAAGCTTTTGTAGCCTTGACCTTTTGTTCTTTTGACTCAGTGGGACAATTTCTTTGGAAAAGCGGAATTGGGTCCATACATTGTGTTTATCATCCCCAAGGGAAATAGCTGAAAAATGTTGTGAAGGACTCCTAGTCTAGTTCCTCTTTGGAGAAGGGAAGGAATTAATCTTTATTCAGACAGCTGGAGTATGGGTCAAATAAACACTACAGTTAGTTGCATTGACATGTAAATGAGTATTACAGTAACTCAACAAAAACCTAAACCAGAATACAGTAGCATTGCTACTCTCTAATACATGTATCTTTGTGTTGCAAACAAAGTAGCTGCATAAGTATAGTGGAGAAAATTTGATAGCAAGGACTTCAGCGTGACCGTAATAATTCACTTGGCAACCTGAATTATGATTAAGTCTGTAATGCCTGTGCCTTGTTCCAATTAATATCTGTGCTACAAGGTTAAAGCTAGCCTGGATTTGCCCATATACACTACTGCAACGTTGACAAACCATCGGAGCATAACACTGCATTACAGTCATTTAGGTGGTCATGACAATGTAAAAGCTTCCAGTCTGCCTCCAGCTGTTGTTTCCAAGTCTTGTATAAAAGTTATCACTACCTCGGTGGTGCAAATGTGAATGATGTAAAATGATTTTTTAAAAAGTTTTAAACCCAAATTGTTTTACTGATATATTTTAACACGTGTGCCCAAGTCTGTTTTCAGCTCAGTGAGGAGTCAGAAAAGTATGGAGGCAGAAAGGGATAAGTTGTTAAGAGAAGTCAGGAACCTATTCAGCTGGATAAATTGTTTTGTGAAGCTATCTTCTGAGGAGAAGCAAACATGAGAATAAAATAATTGCCAGCTTTGTATGACTACCTCTTGGTAAATCAAAGGATGCTTTTGAATATATAGTATGCAGGAGATGACAAATTTAGGAAAACATAAAGGGATGAGTGCACAGCTGCTGAAAACTGGTATGAATGTATTACACACGTAGGGCCAAGCGTATTCACAAGGGCTCAATACCTGTTGCTTCTTCAGAGGGAGGGATTCTACTTAAAAGGGAGAGTCATATAGACAAAGGCAAGCCATTCTGACAAATGGACTTTCTTTCACCCATAAGCTGTGGTGAAGACAGTACAACTGTTAAGGATTTTTGTAGAAAATGTGGGAGACAACATGGTCATTTTAAACAGTGATTTATGATCATGTATTTAAATACTATGCTGTTACACTTTCCATTAAGAGCAGAGTGAAAGTGGTACGTCCATCCCTAATGCTGCCAATGTTGATACGAACATTGGAGCATTCTGTGATCTTGCCTGGACTGAACCTTTGTCCCACTAGAATTATCTGAATGCTACAACTGCTAGTCTAGGAAATACCCCAGGTGATGCATTGCCCACTGGACTTCATGAAAAACCCATCCTAAATCTATCTTTCACTTGCTTCTGAGTTTGTACTTTAAAAAAAAAGTCACAGTAATAGGATTTTATTGGTTTGTTTGCTTGGATCTTCTGTGGCATCATTTATCTAATGCAGATGGTAGTTTTTCTCTAGGTGGTAATATGTGTGCACAATGGCAGAGCGGCAGCAATGCCCCGTGTTGTGCTAAGTGTAAAATGGAACTGGATCTTCTGAAATAAATGGAGCGATGGTTTATTTTATTTCCTTTATCACCTCCTCCTTCACTCAGCTGAAGTGGCAAGTTGAATGGCCATGGGAATTGGATTGAATGGAAATACTGCACATTATTACATGGCTGCTTTTCCTGCTAGTGCTTTTGGCATCACTGTTGGCAAAATGATGAATTATTCTGTGACAATAACTCTGTGTGATGGGAGCTGCTGGTGAGTGTTGTGGTACAGAGATGGCCCAGGTCAACTGTCTAGGAGCAAAACTTTTAACTTGAAAGGAATGACAACAAAGCGCAGCTTCTAGCAGTTACTAGTTACTGCTGTAGTTACCCAAACCCAGCATTCACTAGAAGCAGCAGTCCTGCCTTCTGCTTTCCCCATTGCTGCCCATCTTCCCAACGCATGTTCTTTGTCTGAACACATACAAGTGCTTCTAAATCAGATCAGGGAACTGATCCCACTGAGAACTAGCTGAGCAATTCCTCAGTGAGTCTTGTGATACAACTACAGAAACATTTGTGCCAGTACGGGAGGAATGAGGAGGCAGAAACTGCTCTGGGACAGTGAGACTGCGCTCTCTTGGTGTCAGGACCAGCCTGGTGTTATCAAGCTACAACTTTGAGGTGCAGTTTCCCAAGAGGCTCAAGCCAACCTGAGTATGTGTTGCTACCAAAATAGGCATTCCTTGTGCCCTCAGCTTTTGCGTGCGTTTTCACCTCTTCCAGCCCCTGCAGCTTTGTGGGGATCCAAGTGAGCTTTCTTGTCTGACTGAAAACTAACCCAAAACCACAAAAAAAATTTGGTTTGGGTGGGATCAGCTCTCTCATCTGGCTAACCACAGAGTCATACAATTGCTAATGGTGGCACAAAGGCAGCAGCGTGCTTGTGTGGCTACAGATGGGGAGAAGGCTGGACTGGCACTTTCTAGATTGACTTAAACCTCTTGTGAAATTGCTACTTAAAAGAAATAAGCTAACAGAATTATCTCATGGCAGAGGAGAGACGGGTATCTTGTATGGCATAGAAAAGAGGGATTCATTATTGAGGTGGTCCAGTTCCAAGGCTAGCATTGCTTGTCCTAAGTGCTGCTGTAGATCTCAGATAAAAAACATTCACTGACATCGGACAAGAAAACCATGCTAGGATGGCATCTAAAGCAGCCCTATTCATACTGTACCCAGTGTAACAGGAATACACTTTATTCAGTTTCCTGTTTCCCTTAGTTCAGCAGGAAGAATAGAATAGTCTGAAGTAGCTTATGGGAACTGACCATTGCTTTTCTGCTGATGTAAGCTAGCACCTGGGCTTGTGGAGTACAGAGAAGCTCTACCCTTTTAGTTTTGAAAGGGAGGAAGCCGATCTGGGCATTCCCACACAACCTTTGTGTTTTCAGAGCTTAAGGGAACCGCCTCTGCTTTTTATAAGTGTGGTTTGAATGACCCCTGGTGGAAGCTTCAGACAACCAGGATTCTTAGGAGTTGGGTCCCAATATGAGGTTTCAGTTGGCCAACCTTAGGCACCCTCATTTGAAAACTGTGGCTGCTAACGGAAGTGTGTTTGTATTCGGGTGGTACTGGGCTGGATCAGTAACCTACATTGCTTATGTTGCATCCTGTCTACTTACATTCTTCATATCATAGTACCTGAGCCTAACGAGTGTATGTACTCACACATTCCTTCTCTCTGTTCTGTCTTTTACCTGCATATCCAGGGTGGAAAAGCTTTATTACAGTGCTGTACCCTTATTTTTCCTCCTTAGTGAGGCAGCCCAGTCTAGCGTGTCTGTTGCATTGTTCTGTCTCTATAGTGCCCTCCTGTCTGCACTCCACGTGCTTTGTGAGTACCTCCATGCTGTCCTGGCACTGTTCAGTTATGGTAAATATCAGCTAAGGCAAGGGGCTGTGTCATATGTTTTTAATGTTATGAGGATATTCCACCAGATTTCCCCAATGTATATGCGAATCCCTACCCACCATTTTCTGAAGTGGGAACTGGATTTTAGTGCATACTCTTCAGATTTCCCCTGCTTGCTTGATGCACACAGATCTGCTTAAGGAGCTTTGGACACTCCAATACCTTACAGTCTTGGCTACACAAGACCCCTTTAGGTAATGGTGAAAAAACACCACAACTCTATTGATAACCATCTATTTTTCTTGCCTTTGTTTTTTGGCAGGCCGATTTGAACACCAATATTGAAGATGAATCCAGATCTTTCTATGGCGTTTCCAGCCAATACGAGAGCCCAGAAAACATGGTCATTACCTGTTCCACCAAAGTATGTTCCTTTGGAAAGCAGGTGGTGGAGAAAGTGGAGGTAGGGAGCAGATACCTGGGTGCGAGGTTCTTGCTGGCTGCTGTTTTGTCACTTCAAGTATTTGCATCCTGCATATATCTCAAGGCAAAATATATCCCATGCTTGTTGTCAGGGAGATGGATGCCATAGATTATTATTTCTGAGACACACAACTGTAAGATTGCTCCAGCCTGCAACATGGCCTTGTCGCAGGACTTCATTGAAGGTCTGTTAGTGCTTGCTATATTTTTCATTAAATCTCAGTTGCTGAAGACGTGAATATGTAAGACTCTCAGCTTTGGTGATTCTCTGGGATTCTCAGCTAGGAAACCTGGACCCTTATTTTGTCGTCCAGAAAGGTGAAAGCAAATAGGCAACACCTCACTCTCATCAGTGTTTTTAAACAGATAATTTAAAGATTATAGCCATTAATTAATAGACTGTAATACTTTACAGACTATAATCTTGCGATTTTATGAGGTTTATCTTAGTGCTTGTACACTTACAGCTCAAGCAACAGTGGAGCTGCATAATTATACATATATCTGGCATTGAAGAAATTCTTTCTTGATGCCACATTAAGCTTCTAAGAGAGCTGCTCTGACCTGCTTCCTACTGCTCTCTTTCTCAGGGAGCCTTTAGATGCTGGAGGAGCAGCTGTGTGCAGAACACCAGGTGTTCTCGTGTCAGCAAGTTCAAGCTACATCCTTCCCCCAGACCTGTCTCTAGTTATATGATAGACATGCCTGAAGTCCGGTTATGTATTTGCATGATGGGATAGATAGGCCAAAGAAAGGTGCCATGGTGCACAGGAAAGGAGACCAAGCTCTTGAGGTCGAAGGAGGTAATAGGTATTTAAAGGTCTGCTGTGAAATAATAGAATCAGCCTCAGCTTTTGTTCAAAGGAAGATGAAATACACAGGAGCTAAGATGTGGATTTGAGCAAAAAAATCCCTCTGTGTAACATTGGCCAGACCTTCTCCTAAGGGGGAGCAGATATACTATGTTCTCTCTCACAGGTACCAGAAGACTTTAATCCTTTCCAGCTGTGAAGCATATCATTACCATCATTACTAGGAGCTTCCTGGTCTTGCTAAAGCAGCAGTTGTAAACTTTTTCAGTTTATCCACACCTGGTATTTTTCCAGTAGAGATGCAGACCATAGTATAGCTGACAATTGGTCTACTCCTCTTAGTTACCTTTCACAGCTCCTTGGCAGTTTGCTGCTCGTAAGCTGAAACCCACTGTTCTAAAGAAAAAAAGAAATCAAGCCGAAGAAATTAGAGGGCTCAAGGAGACCGACCATGGTGCGTAGTACTGTAGAGGAATGATTAATCAGCCCATTACTGTTAGTAAAATGACTTGAAAATTACCTTGTAATTTTTCTGTTCTGAGTCCCTTTATGTGATTAATGCTACTAATGTGACGTTAGTCCCATATGCCCTTTTTATGTTTTACATTGCAGACAGAGTATGCACGCTATGAAAATGGACACTATTCCTATCGCATTCACCGTTCCCCTCTCTGCGAATACATGATAAACTTCATTCATAAACTCAAGCACCTTCCTGAGAAGTATATGATGAACAGTGTGCTGGAGAACTTTACTATCTTACAGGTGGGACTTTCAACTGTTTTAATTGGATCTTGGAAACATGCAAGCCCCATGCAAGAGTTCACTGCTATGACTCAAAGCAGATTTCCTTTTACAGCTCAGCATCTAATTGAACTTAGTATCTCTCACGTGTATTGCAACTCAAGACCATTTATGGAGCTCTAGAGATAGTAACTCATGCAGAGAAGCAACAGCAGAATTTGAGAGACCTGAGTAAGAAAGAAAAAAAAAAAAAAGATAAAGGGAGAAGTCACGAGGCAGAGAGATAAAGAAAGGACAAAGATGCAAAAGTCAGTGAAGGAAATTCATTCCACTATTGGACAAACATTGAGGTCTTTTCTGTACCCTGGCCCTTTTTGCAAGGTAAAAAAACCCAAGAGCAGTGTTAAGTGGCTAGATAATTTTGTCATGGGAAGAGTTCTTCACTGACCAGGTAGGAAAAAAAAAAAGTTGTTTCCTCAGGACCATCCTGAACCTGGAAAGAATATGGAGGCACGTAAAGGAAGGGACATGTTGGGGGAAGCTCTGTGACACCCTCATGAATCACTGCAACCTCTAGGTAGGGCAGTACTGCAAGGCTACAGCAACTTGATTTGCATTAGTGTCTATGTTATACCAGCAGCCTTTCCAGGCTCAGATGCAGCCTAAATTTGGGAAGAGGGCAAAGACAGCTTAAAAGGTGGATTTTCCTAATGGACTGAGTTCTGTGCGTGCCTCTACAAGATGTGTCACAGATCTTTTTCCAGAGAACTTGGGGTTGGATAAGTAGAAGAAATGCTAGAGGCTGCATGAAAGAATGGAAATCAATTGGTCTTCATTCCATCATCTGGAAATCTTGTGGGACTTCACGTAACTCATTTCTCTGCTCTGTGGCTCAGGTACCTCAGGTATAAAATACAAGGTTAATAATGTACCTCACAGGGCTTTAGGGGGCTTTACTCTTTCATGTTTGTACTAAGATCTAAGAAAAGAGGAGTATAAATGCTAAGAGATTTTTAGATGAGCAAAAGCGTGAAGGGAGCAGGGACAGAGAGATGGACGGCCTGTGTGCTGTCATCCATATTGAGGAACACTGTAACTGCTTTCTGAGGAACACTGTAACTGCTTTCTGCATGTTTCATTCCTCAGTCAGGCCAGCACTTGCTATAAATTTTATGAACAAAGTTGTCATATAGTTACACTTATGACAAAAAAAACACTCTGGGGCTTTATGTTTTGAGTAATCTCATGTTCATCCCTTCCTCCTGTCAGACAGAGGCATGTCTCATGTAGGTGCTGGCACAGCCCTTTATATATTGCCTTGCAGTCCTGCTCCCTGAGCAGCGGACTGAGCATTTTCTAGTCCCCCAGTCCCCAATGGGAACCTGAAAAATGGTCATGCTTAATCAAGGCATGCTGCTAGTCCTCAGTCCCCACTGCCAACTTCTGAGGCAAGTCTAATTATATTTTTTCTAGACCCTTTAATGAGCTTAGATACCCCTAATCCTACAAGCATGATTTATCTTGCTTTGCGCATTGCTCTGGGTCCAGCCCTCCAAGATTTCAGAGCCCATTTTTCAGAAAAGGTTCTGGTGCCTTACCACACCTCGATGTGTATAACAACAGCCTGCAGAAGAAAGGAGAAGGGTTAGTTCAGCTACAAACCCAATCATGAAGGAAGAAAAGAAAACAGACTAGACCAAAATCAGTCTGTTAAAATTAACAAACAAATTTGAAAACAGCTATTTTCTTTCTGTTTTCACAAGAATGGTTGGGCTTTGGTACAGTTCAAGCCTCCAGCTGGTATGTTTCTCTCCTGCATTTGAGTTGGTGCTACTGCTGGTAAAAATGTATCTCCTCCTGCAGGAGAGAGCTGCTTGAAGCTTTAGCTATGGCACAAACTCAGATGACAAGAATGTGAAAAGTTGTGCAGTGACAGAGAGAGGGAAGCTGAGCTGGGAGCTCTGGGTGTAACATTTCGCTTGTCCCTGCCGTGCAGTGTAGGCAGTACATGCTTCTGAAACTAGGACAACACTGTTCCAGCACCATGCTGCTGACACTGAATCACACTGCAGAGAAGCTAAGGTTCCTGAGGGACCATAGGAAAAGAAATGGAAAAAAAAAGGCTTCTGTAAGAATGCATGAGTGTAGCAGCCATCTTTCTCCTGGTATCTACAGTGTACAGAATGGGAGGCATAACGGAGTCAAACCTGTAAGCCTCCTGTAAAATGAGTTATATGCTATAATCCTCATGGCCTGTGTCTACTACTGACAAGCAAGGAGCAGAGGGAGGAAAAGAACTGTTCATGGCCGTGTTATATCAACACATACGTGAGCAGGAGTGGCTGTCCCACAGAAGGTGGCCTCTCTACCCAAGAAACAGAGCAAAAAGATTTTTCTGTGAAACACCTTCTCTCTGCTGAAATCTGCAACACCAGGCGGTGGGGAGTAGAGGACCTAGTGGACCTGCTTCCACTTATGTGGTCACTGCTTGGTCACAGCTTTCTTTTCTCCACAGTGGACTCTGCTTACCTCCCTGTCTCTTCACTGCATTGTAGTCCCGAGGCTGCAAAAGTGCTTTGCTTGGGTGTGTGGGCACACAGGCTGGGGGTTGTGGTGGGGGCTGTGTGTCATTCCTGTGCTTCTCTGTTCTTTGCCTATTACTGAGTTTTTGCTCTATGTTAAATGTGTTGGAATACATAAGCAGAGAAACAACAGTTGCCATCTCAGCTTCTTCTCCTTTTCTGTCTAGGTTGTGACAAACAGAGACACACAGGAGACCTTGCTGTGCATAGCATATGTTTTTGAGGTGTCAACTAGTGACCATGGTGCCCAGCATCATATCTACCGACTGGTGAAGGACTAGAGACTCTCTGCCCTGAGTCATCCATGGGATGCATGTCTAAGAAAAAAGCCTGTGCTTGAACAACCCCTGCCCCCTCATACCAAACTGAAAAATAAACTGCAGATATTGTGTATTTTCAGAAAAGCACCTCTGAGCTGTTTTGTGATTGACCAGAGTCAAATAAGTTTGTATCTCCAGGTTTGTGCAAATGGGGAAATGACTTGGAGTCAAAGAAACAGGCAAATAACTGCTTCAGGGTTTCACCACAAACAGCATCCTCTGGAACGTATTTCCCACAGAGCACACACAGGGTGTGATCATACACATAAAAGAAGTGGTATGCACCTGAGCATACAGGTAGGGCAATGGCAGCAGATTCCACAAGTTTGACCACATATGAACAGGTTGAAAATGTTCATGCTACGTCTGGTCTGAGTGTGTGCACTCACATACATTAATTTGTAGGTCAACACATGCACATACATGCTTACCGTATGTTTATATAGATGTCAGTTAGACATGTGTGGGTACATGCATGTGTATAAAGATTGCATGTATAACCTACATCTCCGCCTGTCTAGCTCTCTACCTTAGCAGGTGTGCAGTCACAGGCTCCTTCAACCTTCCTCCTGTTAGAGGCTGGATACTATTTCACTCTTTTCTGTGCATGACAGTGAGAGACCAACCTTTCTTTTGTCTTTTAAGTTATGCTTAGAAAATTGGGTATGTTATATCATGTTTTCTTTCCGAGCAGATATCCTCCATGTATCAGGTCTGCTGACTTGACTGACTAAAATAGTTCTTGCTGCTTTTTCTTGTGTTCTCCCTGCACAGTTAGCACTGCTCAGGGAGCTAGACTCTGCTCTTTGCTTGCACGCCAGCAAAATAGTTGTTTACTAAGGTCAAATTTTTCCACCTGTTAGTTGCAGACAGTGAGGCACACAAGTATTGCAAAGAATGCCATTTGGCCAGCAAATTGCAAGAAAAAATGAAAGAGAATAGTGAAAAGAGGTGAGCTTTCCATGTTTCCAAGGCAATCAAACAGAGTTTCTCTGCTTTACTTGTAAACTGAAGTTGTTTATTCCAGGGTCACTGAGAGGCAATAGTCTTGGTCAGCAATGCTGATGTGGGGGAAGACCCAGCGATTCATGTTAGTTTGAGGGAAAAGGTGGGTTGCATGATGCTATCTGGCAGCCACTGAACAGGCAATTTATTGGGCACAGGCAGTCCCATGGCACAGATCTGAATATATGGTGTTACATTTCCTCTTTCCACAATGCATCACAACACATTAGGAAATACCTCTCACGCTTATTTCAGATGTTTCCACTCTTGCACTTTTGGCATAGAGAAAAGTACTCACGGGTATCTGAGGCATCTGAGATACCATCAGAAATCAAGGGTTTATTAGAATGCCAGAAGGTAAGGGGTTCAGCCACACAGAGATGAAATCTCACTTCTTTCAAGAACTCATGAACCTGTTGGTACTCCCTTCTACAGCTTTCAGTCTGCCAGTTAAAGGTGTCGGTGGACTCCATGAAGACACTGTACAACTCTTCCCACAGCATATGTAGAGGCCTGCAGAATTACATATCTCCACCAGCTCCCTAACTATCTTCCTGCCCTTTAAAATGTTTCATTTCTGTATTTGAAGTTGTAAGTTGTACTCATTTACAAGGTAGTCCAGGAGTCTTCTCAGATTAATGCTTTTGTTTCCTGCACATCTAAATCTCAACTCCCTTCAAGTTTAAATCTTCTGCTCCTAGAGAATATTCTTCCCTGAAGTCTCCACTGGTCTTTTTCACAAGTATTGTTGAAATTGAAATCTCATTGAAATTCAGAGAAAAATACTCAGCCAGCCACCTTCCAGTGTACCATAAGCATCACTTCTACTTGGTACGTTAGATGAGGGGTGGGGGAGAAAAGGAGGGAAGATTCCCTTACTGGAAAACATTGTTTTTAAAACGTAATCTGGTATTATACTAAATTATCTCCTCCAGACTCTTTATTATGCTCAGAGAAAGCACCAGCATCTTTCACATCAGCTCTCAGCTCTTTCACTTTCCAGGGGTTCTCAGGCTCCTTAGCTTTTTCCCACAAGATGCTTTGGGCAATCTACTGCTTTAGATGCTTGTTTCAACAATCTAATTTTTCACTAGCTCTTCTTGATTGTGCTCATGAGCTTCCTTGTGTGCTTCACTAGCTGTGCTTTATCTTACCCAGCTTTAAACAAGTTCTGGTAAACGCTGAACTTAGCTGGATAATGGTAGCTTCAACCACTCCACACAATACTTCTGAGGAGGAATCTGATGCTGTCTTGAAATCTTCATGGTTTCATTTTGAAGCTGGTATTGACACCAATTGTTCTTCGCTAGCTTGTAAGTGTAGAGAAACACACAGTGTTTTCCTCAATTATTTAAATCTTTAGTATTCCTCTGGCTTGCTGCTGGCTGGAGTTTCTTTCTCTGAATTGCCTGTGTAAAATTTATTCAAGCCTATAATACTGTTTCTAGGTTTGTAATACTTGGTTTATGACCTCAGGATTCAATACAATCTTTTCTGACTCTGTGTTGCAGCTAGGTGAGTTGATTCCTCACGAGGAATTCATATTCAAGCAACAGTGAAGAATGAACTATTAAAATTTAACTTATAAATTGAGTTGACAGTTTATTATGGTAAAATTTTGATATGGGATCCCCCAAAAATTTTGATCGGAAGTATGGGTTCACATTGCTGTGTGGCTGTCAGCAGTTAGATGAAGAGCAAATGACTAAAAGACCATTAGAAAGATGACAGATGACTGTGTTAACTGAGGTGAAGGTGTGTAATGAAAAAGATCTTTCAACATCATCAGTGATCTGAACGAGAGAGAATGCAGCAGGGTAAATTAATCTGCAGATAGCACTAAAGGAGATTTTTGCAAGCTGAGTATGTATAGAGAACTTGAGCAACTTGAACACCATTGAAACACTAAGCTTGAACTGGGAGAATAAATACTAAGAGTGATTTGAAATACAATTTAAAAGGTTCTTAAAAGAATGAGAGAAAGATGGCAAATGAAAGGCAAATTATCAGAAAGATAATTTGTGATAATGTGCCTGAGAGATACATAGACTATGATCCAAAACTGGACAGCATAATGGAATTAATTGCCAAAGGACACATACACAAATACAAAACATCAGTGACAGAGATAAACATTAGAGTCAGATAAAAGTCTCACGGTGCTACCCACTCAATGAAATGGAGACGTACACTGGAGGATGAAGATTTCACTACCTGTGGAAAAAGTGATGCCAAGCTCTGCAAAGGGCATTCTATTTGGCCTTGCATGTGACTGGTCCTGAGGATTTCCATTTCAACAGAGATTTCAAATGCAAGACCAGAATGTAGGCTACTTGCAAAGCCCTACTGAATGTGCTTCATATACAGGTGGAATTTCGGAATGGAATGGAATGGGAACAGAACGGAACGGAACAGAACAGAACAGTTCCAGTTGGAAGGAACCTAAAATGATCATCTAGTCCAACTGCCTGACCACTTCAGGGCTGACTAAAAGTTGAAGCAAATTATTAAGGGAATTGTCCAAATACCTCTTAAACACTGACAGGCATGGGGCATCGACCACCTCTCTAGGCAGCCTGTTCCAGTGTTTGACCACCCTCTTGATGAAGAAATGGTTCCTAATGTCTAGTCTAAACCTCCCCTGCCTGATGCAGCTTTGAACCATTCCCACGCATCCTCTCACTGAATAGCAGGGAGAAGAGATCAGCACCTCCCTCTCTACTTCCCCTCCCTGGAAAGCTGTAGACAGCAGTGAGGTCGCCCCTCAACCTCCTTCTCACCAAACTAGACAAACCCAGAGTCCTCAGCTGCTCCTCACAGGACATGCCTTCCAGCCCTTTCACCAGCTTTGTTGCCCTCCTCTGGATGCATTCAAGGACCTTCACATCCTTCATAAATTGTGGGGCTCAGAACTGCACACAACACTCGAGGTGAGGCTGCACCAATTCTGAATACAGCAGGATAATCACATCTTGACCAGCTGGTGATGCTGTGTTTGATGCACCCCAGGATGCGGTTTGCCCTCTTGGCTGCCAGGGCACACTGCTGACTCCTATCGAGCCTGCTGCCCACCAGCACCCCCAGGGCCCTTTCTGCAGGGCTGCTGTACAGCCACTCTTCTCCCAATTTATACTTGTGCCTGGCGTTACTCCATCCCAGGTGCAGAATCTGGCATTTGTTCTTGTTAAATGTCATCCCACTGATGATTACTCAGTGCTCCAATCTATCCAGATCCCTCTGCAGGGCCTTTTGTCCCTCAAGAGAGTTAACAGCACCTCCTGGTTTAGTATCCTCAGCAAATGTGCTAATAATGCATTCAACTCCTGCACCCAGATCATTGATAAAAATATTGAACAGAACTGGCCCTAGAATTGAGCCCTGAGGAACACCGCTGGTGCCCGGTCACCAGCCAGATGTAGCCCCATTCACTACAACTGTTTGAGTCCTGCCCGTCAGCCAGTTCTTCACCCAGTGCACAATGAACCTGTTCATCCCACAGCTGGACAACTTGTCCAGAAGGATGCTGTGAGGGACAGTATCAAAAGACTTACTAAAATGCAGAAAAACTATATCCACCACCTTCCCTTCATCCAGTAGGTGGGTGACCATATCATAGAAGGATATCAAATTATTTCAACGGGACTTGCCCTTTGTGAACCTATGTTGAGTGTGCCTGATGATTGCATTGTTCTTTAAATGCCTTTCAACAGCACCCAGTATGATCTTGTCCATGTTTTTTCCAGGTACTGAGATTAGACTAACAGGTCTGTAGTTTCCTGGGTCTTCCTTCACACCCTTCTTGTAGACTGGAATAACACCAACTAGCTTCTGGTCAGTGGGGTCCTCTGATTTTTGAGCTCATTTAAGCACAAACTGCACCAGGAGTAGCCTTACAACACATAGCCCTGTACCACTGGAGCCCCATTGGGTTTGGACAATCAATTTACTGTGGAAGGGGGACTAACTGACTTCCTATTATTGCATGCCAGTTGATCTGTTGTAACTGTCCAATTGCAGGTTTCTATCTGCATGTAGGAGGTCCCCCCCCAGGGATGAGTTTTCACCAGACATTACTGTGGAGCAGCTGACATGATACTGCCTCTGACATGCACACTGCACTTTGCTGCTCATGGCCTGCATCTATGTCATAACCTGTGCTTTGAAGCATGGGAGGGAAACGATGCAGGTAAGGAGAATAACAAAGATGATGCCATGAAGTCAGAGCTGGAGAAAGATGGTTTGGTTCTTGTTATGGGAAAAGGGGTCCATTTATTTTTTATATATAATGAATATCATCACACACACCCCCCACCCCAGCCCCCCAATCTTGCAGACTCTGCACTCCCAGAGGCTGCTTTTAAGGACTGTGCAGGGCTAGTGCTGTTAACCTCTCTGCAGGAGCCAAAACTGGCTAGTAAAGGACAGGAGCGCTTTTTGCACCTATTAAGCAAAATCTACATCTTCTTCCTGTGCAGAGAGTTCCTGCTGTGGCTACTCTCTCCAATACAAACAAATGCCTTCAAGAACTGACTTCCAAACAGCAACACAGAACACAGATGCCAACAGCTTTCCGTAACATCTGTATGGCTGGTAACCAGAGTCAGTCAAGCTTGGAGAAAGACAAACGAAGTACTTTAAACATCTAGAAAACAGAGCATCTCAAAATCCCTGCTCTATGCTCACATGAAAAATTTGTGCAGGTGCAGTCCCGCTCTTCCCCATCGGGTGTCATCGCTAGCCACAGCAAGGTGACCAAACCACGGAATTAACTTCTCTGCAAACCAACCAGCCCCCACGTTCGGCCACGTACGAATGAACAGCACCAACTGTCTACAGTCCATTGCCGATGCATGCACCTGCCTATTTCAGCCCTACGCAATTTCCTTCCTGATCTGTGAACCATGTGTGGAGCAGACAACTAATCAAATAAAACCACACTAGTGAGGAAAAAGATTGACTCTTGGGAAAAGTATTTTTGGCCAACACAGGCCACAAATACGTTTTGAAATGGAAGCGTGTACAGAGAAAGGGCAGTGTTTAGTCCCCAGCGATGGAAAATCGCTTATGATGTGTATTAGTACACTCTGCAGACATGAGCCTGGTGCCTTGCATGCATCCACTGCAGGTTTACACCGGTACAGCAGATCCCATGGAGTAGTCCCTAAAGGAGATGAGCCCTAGAAGTCTACTTAGTCCATCAGCTGATCAAGAATAAAACCACATTAGCACAGTTTTAAGATGTTATCAAAGCAACGAATACAAGCCAACACGCGGAAGAACAGATTAAATCTTCGGACAGCTGATTTAGGGACACTCATGCAGGTTGTCTTCTCACTTAGTAGCAATGAAAACCTCTTCTCTGGCACTGTTCCATTCTCCTCTTGCTCTTGGAGTTCACAGCTCCTTGGCGTCAATAACCAGGGTCAGCAAGAGACATCTACCTACCTTTCAAACTCAGGAGAAACAAACAGAAAATTCATGTGTCTGGGAGAGCTCACTTTTATGGAGGCTACCAGATGAAGAAGATTTAATAAAGCTGTGAGTCAAAAGGAGGACTGGAAATTTTGATCTGGACTAAAAGGCTTCCGTCCCCTTGCAAACTGGGTGAGATCCATGCAAAAACACTCCAAAAATGAAAGGACTGTAGAACTCTGTCCCGAAAGCTTCCTTTCTTGGAATTTCACCAGAAGAAACCAGACAGTACATCAGAACTAAGAGCCAGCTGCAATTTTGCTGGAAATAAAGGAAAGCAAACAACAAAAAGCAGCATATGTTAAAAAAGCTAGCCTATTTTCAAGAGGAAAGGCTAAATTAACTCTGAACAACCAACAATAAATGAGGATATCAGAGTGTAATTTCTTTTGGGGCAGAAATACTAGAAATATTAAGCTTAGCCTATAAGGACTTGCTGTAAAATCAAAGGACAAAACAGCAAAAGCTGATTCCCCTGACCACTTTACAGCCACAACACTGAGGCATTAGAAGATAAAGTGACAAAACAGGGATGTAAATATCCATGCTTTCTTTAGAAAAAAGCAGCTCAGAAGTTTCCATTCAACTGCGGCTCCTTTCTTTTCAAACCCACATGCTTCAGTTTATCGGCCCTTAATTGTGCAGCTACATCTGCGTGTGTAATCATGTCAAACTCCATTACTGAAATGATTCCACTTAAAGATAGTCTTCTGAGATAAGACACAAAAGACCATGGGTCTGAGCAACACAGAACTAGGTAAGACAGGAGCCCTTCCTTCACTTCAAAGCCAAAAGAAACACTTCAGGTAAGACAAGTTCATTTGAATTCATTCATTTATCTGTGGTGAGGGGGTGGGAACTTCTTAAGCTGACATTGCCAACAAAGAAAACACATAGGTAGGCCTAGAGGCAGAGGTAGGGATTGAATTTAAATCTCTTTCTACTTCAGTATCTATACCCAAGGATCATTACATACATGCTTTAGCCTTTGGTGCAGTGACTTTTTCTTCCCCATTATGCAGCTCATTTTTTCCTTGGTTCCTTGACATCTTGGACCAGATGAAGGAGTTGAAGAACTCGAGTGGTGATAGCAGAGAATAAGAACTGGTTCAGACAGGTGAGAACACCCTCAAACTTGCTCTAAAGCTGTAGCAGAGGCAGAAAGAACATGTAATGAGCCTCCAAGAAGCTGCCAGGGAGTGATGCTGCTTCATCAATCCTGCAAGCAGAGTCTACATCAAAACCAAGGAGCAAGACAGCAGACAACTGGCATGCTTGTAATGGAACAGCAAGAGCAGGGCTACTCTACAAGGGAAGGCTAGCCAGAAGCTTAGGTTGGCCACAGCTCTGTCAGTAACCTCACAGACTGCGGTATAGTCCCATAGCATCTAAGCAGGTGAGCAGAGCAAGGGCTGCAAAAGGTTCCATCGACAGTCCAGTCACCGTCAGACAAAGACCATGTCAGGGCTGAAGTCAACCCAGGAGTAGACACAGACAAACCTACGACACAGTTCAGACAACTGGAGTGCTCAGACCTGAGCACAGATAACGCTCTTGGGCTAACAAGCAGTGGGTACACAGATTGAAACCCCAGGTAAAGCTAGTTAGGGCACCTGAGGCCTGTTAGTGCATTCAAGGCCCCAAGACCAGCTTCCCCTCCCACCATGGTGTGTCCCACACCTTGCAAACATCTGCTTTTTCAGACAAATCTCTTTGATACCAGATTGATGTCTACTACACTGGTAGCCATGTTTTGCCTGCATTTGGGTAATTTAACATGCTGATTCAGCAACTATTCAAGACTCCAGATCTGTAATCCATACCATTTTTGGCCACTTAAATGAGCCACAAAGTACTGGTGCTCATTCTGAGGAAAATAAGCAGTGCATCATTAAAGAAAAGTGCCCTGATCACCTCCTTGAAACCTGGGAAGAACCTGAATATAGCAAAGCTATAGAATCCAGATGGATGATCTCTTTCTGCCAAAAAGAGAAGCACCTGCTTTCACTTTCGATCTCCCTGATTTCCCCACAGTAGTCAATACATTGCCATGCTATTACTTCATCTGAAATTGGTGGCTGGGACCCAAAGTAGCCTGTCTGTTACAGTAGAGGGGGTATACCCAGTGAATCACACTGGAAAGTTGCGCGTCCATTTCTAGATGCCTGAAACTCAAAGCTGTTTTCAAAAACTGTATGTAGCCTTTAGGTTTGCTGGTCAGATGCCATATGTTCAAGTACACTGCTGGTGAGGTGCAACTCTTTCTGTTCCTCATTGTACAGACAACATCACAGTGCTCCCATGTCATATTTGGTCACATGCAGAACACAACTAGTTGAAGCAGAAACAAAAGTCTGATGAGATTATTTTCCTAAGATTACTACTATATCGAGAGGAGATCTGCAGCCTAGTGCAGTCTCCTTGGTAGAAAGTGCACCTGCAGTATAAGCCACTCCAGTCCCCAGTTTCAGAGTGATGCTCAAGTTCTTCCCTAAGTGATTGTCAAGTTCATACAAAGCTCCCATATATTTTTTATCTTCTTTCCAAGCACTTTTACCTTCTTTCCAAGGTAGACTCCAAATGATGACTTGATTTCATCTATTCACCTGTGACTTGAACTACGGAAATCCCATATACCTGGGTATAAAGCTGCTTGTGCTTATGCTAACAGGTAAAGAACAAAACATCATGCTGTCTCTGTTAAAACAAACAACGAACCAAGAATAACACCACCACCGAAACTACGAAACTTGTCCTCATTGTCTACTGGCTTCCTGCACTGCTCATCTTTGAGGAAGTGGGTTCTTTATCTCCAAAGTTTGAGCCTGAGATTGACAACAGTTCTGGAAAGCAGACTCTTCAGTCCTCAGGTGCAATGGGAGCTACTGCATTAGAGCTACAGTGTCCAGGAGATGGACATTTTTCGGAGCTTAGAACCAAAGAACCAAATGAAATTCTCTCCACAGTTCTCTTTATCTCCTGGTGCATTGCAAGACATATTTCCTTCATTGCTTGCTTTAAGGTAAACACGTCGCAACATTTGTGTACTTTTGTACATAAATAAATGAAGAACAGAAAGCTGCTGTGCATGCTGCTCTTCTGGGGGAGATAGGAACAAACATGTGGCAGGTAACAGTTGCGTTGTTGGCAGCACTGCCAGCAGGGTGCTTATAGTCTGTTGAACTGAGCAATTTACAAAAATCCACATAGGACAGAATGGAAGGTATGAGAGAATATATTTGATGTGAACATGCCCTTGAATTGAGATGCATGACAACAACGGTAGCACCAGAGAAGGAAATGAGAATACACAGGGGACCTAGAAATGGGAAACAGATCTTCCTTATGCAGAACTATTTACGGAAGGGCCTTGAGTTGCTCTTCAAACACTGTAAAATGCAGTTCCCCCCAGGAGACCCATGTCCATAACTGGTCTATTTCCATAGGTACCTCTACCCCAATTCTAGGACACTTCCCCCTCACACACTTCGCTTAGTGGTCCGTGCCAGAACCTTCTCCAGGTGTGTTAAGACTTGAAAGGCATCTTTACTGGAGAGACAGTGTTTGAAGTTGGTAAACTTTTTGTTGCGCTTCCACTGACACCCAGGCGAACGCAGATGGGGACTTTCTGTAGGATCCCACAGGATCTCCCCCACAGCCTTCTCTCACGGAGTGACACAGAACAGCCACTGTGCAGACCACAGCCTCCTGCTGCCAGAGCGCTCAAAGAAGCCCACCCGCTGCGCTACGAGCCACAGCAACACATTGGCAGAGGTGGGCTTCGGACCAACGAGCAGCTTAGCCATGGGTCTGCCATTCGCAGCCGCCGTCTCTACGCACCAAGCAGGTTACACTCGTCCTAGCCTCCCCCTGGCTCACAGCTTAGCGTGGCGCCGGCCCCTGCCGCCGTGGAGCCAGAGAGGCCTTCAGCCGCAGGCCTCTCACGGCAGGGGAGGCAGCTGAGGGAGGGAGAGAGGCGATCAGCCCCGCCGCAGCCCGCGAACTCTGGGAGGCTGCAGGGAGGGGAATGCCCCTGGAGTTCCGGGGGGGCTCCCGTGGGCGGCACAGGGAGCCCGGGTGGGCCTCGGGCGAGCAGGCTCCTGGCAAAGCTCTCAAGAAAGGGAATCCGGCGCGGGATGACGGCGGTCTCCTGCTCCGGGCGGCGTGAGGCGCGGTGGAGGACCGGGCTGGCGGCGCTCCCTCCCCTCCTTCGCGGGGCTGGGGCCTCCCCTGGGCAGCGCCCCCAGCTCCTCCCCGCTCGGTAGCGCCGGTCCCAGCCCCTCCTCCCGTTTCCGCTGGCAGGAGCTGGATCCGTGTCCTGCCGTGCTCCTGCTGCTCCTACACCACTCGGCCCTATCCGGCCCGGCCCGGCCCGGCCCGGCCCAGGGACGCGCGGGTGAGACCCAGCGCCGCGGGGGGAGGTGGGGGGGTGGCGGAAAGTTGCGGGCGCTTCCCGGCCTCGGGACATGGCAGAGAGCGGGGCGGTGGGGGACAGCCGGCGGCGGGGAAGGCGGGGGGGGGGGGGGGGGGGGGGGGGGACCGGGCGGTCTGGCGGTTGGAGGCGTTGGGGAGCGGCGGGGTCCCGGCGGGCGGAGCGGGGTGGGCATGCGGGAGGGGAGCGGGTGGCTCGTAGGGGTGAGGGGAAAACGGTAACACCTCCCACTCCCCTCCACTCCCCCCAGGGTCTGTATAATTTTTGCCAAAACAGGAAAGTTAGTTGAGAGGGACGAGAACGAGCCCAGCGGCGTCTTGCGTGCGCCGGGCTGCTCTCCCTGCCCGAGCGCCCGTGTTGCCCCTCTCTCACGGGAGCAGATGGCTCCGCCAGGGGATTTCTCCCCACCGCCGGGGGGAAATAACGCCCTGCAACAGCGCTGCTGGCGGGCGGGGGGCTTCCTTTCTTCTCCCCTTGCACATCCATCCATCCATCCATCCTTCCATCCATCCCCCCATCCTTTCATCCATCCCCGAGGCTGTGGCAGGGTGTGAGGACGCAGAGCCCAGCCGACCCGTGGATAGGTGGGAGCGCGGAGAAGCCCCCCCAGCCCCCCTCCCCCGGGGTGGGCAGAGCACTCGTGAAGCTGCGGGAGGGACGCCCCGGGTGGCAGGAGGGATGCAGCGGTGCCGGGGGCCACGGGGGGAGCAAGCCCCGAGGCTGGCCGGGTGGGCTGACAGCTCTTCTGGGCAGCCGGCCGTAGAGGTGGTGCCAGCAGTGCCTGCCTTCCCCCTTCTTACGTAAAACTCGACTCCAGCTTTGCCTTTTCCTGTTCGAGCTTTTGGAAACTTTTCTTGCTGGATCTTGGATATCCGCCTGTCACTGCGCTCCGGCGTGGGAGGTGGGGGCTCCGTGAGCTCTGCCGCTCTCGAAAAGGCCTTCAGCTCCAGGGATTTCTGATGGGCAGAGAGGAGGACCGCTGGTATGGGGATGCTGTGGTGGGGGAAAACCTAGACTGCAAGGGTGAATAAAGCTGCGTTTCTTTACTTAGTCCTTTTATCAACTCTTTTGTTCTATGCTTTTACTCTGTATAGTTTTGTGGTTTCAACCACAGGGCTAGCAATGGGGGCACCTGATTTTCCTACCTGACTACGCTGAGCTTATTTTAAGGCTTTGGGGTAAGTCATCTGGGATTTGACTGGGAAAAAGTCAGATAATCTCCAGAACAGCCATGAAAATTGAATCATGATGCTTGTTTGTGCTGTTACTGCTAGATGGGCCTAAACTTTACCTGTGTATGCCAAAACTTAGTATGTTACTGTAGCAAAGTTCTTAGTAACAGGTGCTATAGGTAGTTTAAATGGTTTGTTTGTTGACAGATGAAGTTCTTTATAGCTGGCGTGTATAATGGCAAAGGATAATAGCCACTGAAGAAATGCATTCATATCAATTATATCAGCACAGAATATGGGACCAAAGTAAGCACTCAATAATTTTAAAAAAATAGCAAAAGATAAATTATCAGTGTAATATGAACGTGGTTTGTCACATCAAGGAAGAAATCAGTTCTCATAGTTCTATGCCCTTCACTTCCATTGTGCATTTTTCCTGAGCTCCAAGAGTGAAAGCTGTTGGAGCTGATGTAGCTTCTGCCTCCATATCTTTCCCGTTCATGTTTTTAGACCTGTGCTGTTCAAATTGCAAATCCTACAGATAAGGCCTTTTCTATAATGGGGCTGTAGAACTTACGGCAAATTTGGTTTTGGGCAACTACTCTTTGTTTAGAACTAATTCTCATGAATAAAGCTGCATGAGAAGACCTTGGGGTTGGAATATAACTAGTGCGGCATCATTTGCATTATTTAGACAAAGCTCTGAGGTTAGAATGATCCTGTTCATCTCTCTTGAGGAGGGCAGAGGGTTAACTGGGAATGTCAGTGTTATCTTAGTTATTGTGGCTATTTTAACAGAAAATAGCCAGCAGAGATGCATATCCTACAGTCTTTGCTTTCCTTGCTTAAGTTACTTTTTTCCAAAGCCTGCCAAACCTCAGCCTTTCCATGAGGATATTTCCAACACAACTGCATATTTTTAGAGTTTAACACCTCCTTACCCAAATACACAAACTAAAACATTGCAATAAAGAAGTGAAACTTGGGAACAGCACAAAATGAAATAGCAAAACAACACTGAGGCTGCAGCACTGCTTGGAGGTGTTACTTTCACATTTGTGGCACATGTGAAACTGGCAAGTTTGCACTGCAGAGTCCAAGACTGTGTCTCAGTATTACTCTGTGGGAGCTGGTATGGAGTTGGTTGGGCCTTGATCAGAAGAGTCTGCTTGTTTTTAGTACATTAACATTCCTGTTGCACTTGGGATTGACAATTGAAAACTGATCTCAGTTTTTCACTTTTGTCATGTTTCAGTATTGTACTATTTGCAAGTGACGGATGCCCCATTAGTTTTCTACATTGCAAGGATGTCACCACATTTATTGATGCATAAAAAGAGATGAGAGTGTTTTAAAGAAGCTGGGCATGAGCCAGCAGTGTGCCCTGGAAGCAAAGGTGAGCAGCAATATGCAGGGCTGTTATTAATGCAGCCACTTTATCAAAGGAAGTGATTATCTCCCTGTACTTAGAATTTGTTAGAGTCTAGAATGCTGCATCCAGTTTTCTGCACTCAGAGACAAGAAAGGTATGGATAAACTGGAGCTAGTCCAGTGGAGGGCCATTAGGACCGTCAGGGGCTGGAGCACGTGGCTCTCGATAAGGAATGGGGAGCTGTGAGCTGTGTGGTAACCCAGCTGGCAAGGCAGGTACCCCACCAGCTAGGGCCCTGTCCCACGGTACCAAGCAAGGCAGCCAGTGCCAAGCAAGAGTCTAGACCAACAGGCAGGTTTGTGGTGATAAGGCAGGTCCAAGATCAAGTTGAGATGTGAATCAGCAGGTCAGGATCAGTCCCAGTGATAATGATTGGGGTCAGATACAGACCAGTTATCACTGAGTAGGTCCATAGTGATGCAGCAGGTCTGAGGTCAAGCGAGGAAGTCGTACCATGGGTGAGGGTCTGGATCAACAGGGTCCATGACCATACACAGGCATGGTTGGAGACAGGCACACCTACAACATAGCTTGCACAGGGACTGAAGGCCAAAGGCAGAGCTTAAATGGAACGCCTGGGGCCATGGGCAGAGAGTGGGGGTGGAGGCACCAGGTGAGGCTGATCAGAGCCTTTAAAGGCTTTTCACTGCACTCAGGACCCTGATACAGCGTGAGGATCGTACACTGAGAGAACTGGGCTTGTTCAGCCTGGGGAAGAGAAGGCTTTTATGGGACATATGGTAATCTTCCAGTAATTAAGAGGAGGTCATCAAGAAGACAGAGCTAGGCTCTTCACATTGGTATGTGGTGGTTGGATGAGGGATATCAACAAATATAAGTTGAAACAAGAAGTTCAAGCCAGATATAATGAAAGCTTTTTCTGCTATGGGGACAGTTGGGTGTTGGAACAGGTTGTCCAGAGGGGTTGCGTAATGTCTGTCCTCACAGGTTTTCAAGGCCAAAGTGGATAAAGTTCTGTTGTGCCCTCATAGCCGACCCTGTGTAGAATAAAGCAAGAGTGGAACTAGATCACCTCATACTTAGTAAAGGAATTCTAAAAAATTAAAATTAAAAATTTTCCTTACTATGCTTAGGGCTTATGCTGGGAAGGTGTGTGTGTGGGCAGGGGGGGGTGAAAATACTTTCTATCTGAAAACTTACTTTCCCTTATGGATTCTCAATATAGATTTGCATATTTTGCTCATGTGTAGCAGGATCCTCTATTGGAGACAAAAGACCTCTCAGTAGTGTGCTCTGTCCTTCCTCTGCATCTCTTCTGGTCTCCTAAAGCTGACTTGCAGAGACTGTTTCTGCTGGTCCTTGTAGCCTTTCTCAGATGAAACTTGCATTTCTGAATGTCAGGGCTATGTTTCCTGGGAAAAAAACCCATCAAATCGGTCTCGTGGGTCACGTCCTCTGGTTCAGTGACGTACTTTCTGTGGTGTGTTTGTAATGAGGCAGGACGTTGTTCTCCAGTGAAAGATGTTGGAGGGTTTCCTCATTGCACAGGTGTTTCTGGGAAAGTCATGTGTCTCTCTGAGTTATATATTGCCACAGTTAGACAGCACTGTGCTTTATGTGTCTTTCAGCCCCTACCTCACCTTTCCTTCTTGGTCTGCTTTTGAAAGCACTTCCTCTTCAGGCTCTATTAAGCTGTTTCTTCTGATATTCCAAGCACTTGTATTCGTTGCTATCAAAAATAAACTTTGAGGGCTAGAGTTTGTAGAATAAGGCATGATACTTGGGCAGAGCCCTGCTGTTTTTGCCCTGTCTGCAAGCACAGCAAAACAGGAGGCATCTGTCTGCTGTGCTTCACACAGAAGAAAGAACAGAAAGGAAACGTGGGATCCCAGTAGGTGATGAGCTGCATTTTGGTGGCAGTGAGATGTATGCCTGTTGAGGAAGGGTGAAAAAAATCTTATTGTTGAAAAGCTTTTAAAATCAAGACTATAAAACAAATAGGCATGTTCTGGAGATAGCTCCAGGCAGATGAGCAGACTAAATCATAAACATATGCTCCAATAAGCCTTTAAATGGACAAAGGTATTAATTAAGCTTAGCATTTCTTTGCAGTGGTGTGAATATGATGTTGTGATGTTATGATAACACTGAAGTAATAACATCAGGTTAAAAGATTTGGTTTGCATTAATCTTTGTTTCAAAAGGCATAACAGGATTTTTTTTCTTATTTAAGTTCTTTTGAAAGCACTTTTTCCTTTTGCTGTCAGAGTTTTCCTTTCTAATGCAAACTCTGTCATTCCGTTTTAATGCCTGATATTTCTGAAGGAGGAAGTGACTAATAGCTGGAGTGTTTATTTCCATGATCCATGTTACAAATGCAAAAAAGGAAATAAACTGCTTTAACTAGTGAAAAGCTGATTATATTTCTGAGGCCAGGTCACTGCATGTCTCTGGAATCAGCTGAACTGATGCTGTTTAAGTAGAACTGCTTTTGCTGTGGACAGTCTTCACGGATTGACAATTGCTTGGACTGGTCTGTGTATAGTCATGATAAGCATATGATGGAGTATATCAACTTCATGCAGGCATAGGACCACAAGAGCTGTGGCATGTCCTTATGTGGCATGTCTGGGGAGGAGGCAGGGCTAGACTGAAGAAGGAGCTCAGGGGGAAGTAAGTGAAAACGCAGGAGTCTTGAGAAGGCAGTAGGCTAATGGAGAGGAAGTCTGCAGCCCTCCCCTGGGAGGAAGGTCTGAAAAGGAAGGATGAGGTGGTACACTGAACAGAGAGCTGAAATATCACACCCAGCAGATTTGAAGGAGACTTAGCTCAAAATCTTGTGACTGACCTAGGGAACAGGGATCACCTCAAATCCTAGAGAGCAGAGGGCTCTGTGAGCTCTCCTGTATTTGGTGTCCTTCAAGGTCACTTCTAATTGAACCTGGTCACTCCTAATTCGACCTGAAGGATCGAGGGAGGTGGGGCTTGAAGTTCAAGGAATCCTGGATTTAGGACACTGGTGGGAATGACTCATAGGAACGAAAATGTGACAAAGCTAGATGAGTAGCACTTTCTGATTGGTAATTTTATCTGTATTCAGGGGTTGCACTGCTCTCAATAACTTCTAGGTAATCATTGCTAATATCCGAATGAATATGACTATAGGGGGGCAAAGCCTGAGAGACAGCACTGCATACTCTAGTTTTGCTAACCCCAGTTCCTTGTCTTTTGCAATTTGGTAGTGAATGCTGACTCCTCAAGTGTCTTGTGGCAGTACATTGACAAACGCTGATTTTATGGTGATTGCAGCCATACTCGAAACTCGTGTCACAGGCAAGGAGACTTCCTATTTGGATTTGTTAATTTCTAAAGGTTAAATCATTCAAGAATGCTTTTGAACACATATTTTCCTTTCTCTGTGTTTATTGCTGTTTTTTACCCATAACACTGCATACAGTTCAGTGCAAGGTGCCCAGGATGTTCAACTAGCTTTGTTTTGAACAGTTCTTTGATTTCTCAAATATGTACTTATCCCAAAATCAGCTTTGCATTGCATTTTATGTTAAGACTGTAACCTTATGTGAATGAAGGTTGTTGCTTTGCTTCGTTTGAAGAAAGTTCAGCTGAAGTTATGAAGGATTGACAGCGATGTTCTATGAATGTCTAGCAAGTTGTTTCCATTTCCACTTGAGGACAGTGCGCAGATTATTGTTTATATATATTTATATACATGTGGACAAAATACCATCAGGAGAATGGGATAATGGCTCTGGCAATAGAAGAGACGTGTACTAACAAGCAGACAGGAGCGTGTCTCCTTGTAAAATAAATACTAAATGGCTGGCTTAAAAGCCTGTAAAGGAAAGCTTCCAAATATGAGTAGTTTAAAGTGATTCTCTTTCATACAGCAGGGTGTTTGGATCTCTCCGGTGCTGCTGTGCTGTCTCACAAAGTTTTGCCAAGTAACAGTGGCTCTGAGTATGAAAAAGGCTCTTGCTGATCTGTTTCCTAGCAATGGCGAAAGTGGAAGGACAGGCAAGACTTTTGCATTTCATAGCACCAGGGACACTATTGATAACCGCAGAAGCAGCTATGAGGAGCTTATAAATCGTGTAGACACTTATTGGTGAGCTATTTGGTGCCATAAAAGATGAAGAGCAAGGGAGAAGACCTGCAACTCTAGAAAAATTTCCAACTTACCTCACAACCGCTCAGGATGGAAGAGGGGCTGGATCCTACACTACGAAGATTCTCCTCCTTCAGGTGGGTTGCAGGGAAGACCCAGGACAGTATTTCAGGTGAATGTGGTTTTAGATTAGGATAAGAAAGCCATGGTAAAAGTAATTGCTGGGACCAGTGATCTATAGAGGGATATGAAAGAGAGGAAGATAATTCGCTGTGAACAGGAGTTTTTTGGAATTGTTCTCTATTCCAAATGTAGAAGGCAATATGAAAAGGACTTTGAAGCAGAGAAGGCATCTTGAAGGGAGAACCAGGAGGAGGAAATGAGAACAGTCTTAAGTTCACACACCAATCTAAGTTCATCTGTGTGGCTTTCAATTTTCCAAGTTCCATATTGTTCCACCCTTTCCTGGTGGGATGGTCACCACAAAATATCTCCCAAGAGTCATACAAGAAACTATCCCCTTTTAATTCTATTTTTCTTAAAATGATTTCTCAAGACATCTTTTTTAAAGTAGTCAGTTTTCCCTGAAAAATCCACCTTCATTAGGTTCTTTTTCTTATTTGCTCTTAGGTTTTCCTTTTCCTACTCCACCAGTTGAAGTTTCCTACTCTCCATGAACACCCAAACAATCTATTAAGTCTTGCTTTCTTTTATGAAAGCAAAAAATCCTGCTTGTGTCTCATCCTAGCTTGATTTTCCCAGCTGTGTAGTCTCCATCTACAACTCTTCCTTCTCATTCTATTCTCCATCAATTTCTCCTTGAAGAGCTGACGAAGTTCATTTGTGGTAAGAGAACCACACATTCTGTTTTGCTGTCTGTAGTCCGTTTCTTCCTTGCTGTTTTTACATTAAACCACAACAGGGGAAACAAAACTAGTTTGAGTCATTTAGATATGCAGCTTTTTTTTTTTACTGAACTGCTTTTTAAAGACCTTTAAAGAGAAATGTTTCTTTGTGCTGGAATCTCCACCTTTCTTTATCAAATAGTATTTAATTCCTCTGTTCTTTAAGCTTGAAAGTCACTTCTCAAAATCTTCTTAAGGCACTTTTTTTTTTTTTTTGAGCTGCTAAGGCATCCCTCTCCTTTACTCTTAAGAGTCACCAAGAGGTTATGTTCCTTGCTCTGAAGTCGGTAGAAGAAGATACCTATCAGGCTGTTTCTTCTTGGATCAGAGTTGGGCAGAAAAAAAACTGATGAGGTTCAATAAAGGCAAGTGTAGGGTACTGCATCTGGGGAGGAATAACCCCATGCATCAGTCAGTTGGGGGCTGACCTCCTGGAGAGCAGCTCTGTGGAAAGGGAGTCCTGGTGGACAACAGGATGACCATGAGCCAGCAGTGTGCCCTGGTGGCCAAGAAGGCCAATGGCATCCTGGGGTGTATCAAGAAGAGTGTGGCCAGCAGGTCGAGGGAGATCATCCTCCCCCTCTGCTCTGCCCTGGTGAGGCCGCAGCTGGAGTATTGTGTCCAGTTCTGGGCTCCCCGGTTCAGGAGAGACAGGGAACTGCTGGAGAGGGTCCAGCAAAGAGCTACAAAGATGATTATGGGATTGGAGCATCTTTCTTATGAGGAAAGGCTGAGGGACTTGGGTCTTTTTAGTCTAGAAAAAAGAAGGCTGAGGGGGGATCTTACCAATACTTATAAATACTTAAGGGGAGGGTGCCAGGTAGATGAGAATAGTCTTTTTTCAGTGGTGCCCAGTGGTAGGACTAGAGGTAATAGGCACAAACTGGAGCACAGGAAGTTCCATCTTAACATGAGGAGGAACTTCTTTACCCTGAGGGTGGCAGAGCACTGGAACAGGCTGCCCAGAGAGGTTGTGGAGTCTCCCACACACTGGAGACATTCAAAACCTGCCTGGATGCCGTCCTGTGCAACCTGCTGCAGGTGACCCTGCTGTGGCAGGGGGGTTGGACTTAGATGATCTCCAGAGGTCCCTTCCAATCCTGACGATACTGTGATACTAGGCAGTCCTGTTACTGTTTCAAGAATCTGAAAATGGTTAGAGATGTAGGTTTTAATTTTATTAATAAAATACACTCATCCCATGCTTCAGGGACAAAATATCCCCACAGCATACTTGAAACTGTCCGTGACAGCCACAGTAGATACTTACCTGGTGCTGATGGTGTTAGTCCAAGACATCCATTTACGAAAGCAAACAGACTTTTCCTGCCCTTGGGACATGATTTGAGGAACTGAAAGACAAGTACACTTTATTTTAGACGACCAAGTGTGGTGATGTACCTAATGGTTATCAGGAGGTAAGTGCCTACCAATCACTGACCTTTCTAGGACATAAAAGATCTACATTTTTTTTCTAGGTTTTGCTAGCCCTCATGTTTGTCCCTGCTCATTGCAGGGGCGTTGGACTAGATGACCTTTAAAGGTCCCTTCCGGCCTGAACTACTCTATGATTCTATGGTATAGGACTTCTGGTTTGGAAGGCAGCCCTGACTCTTGATCTCCTTCTGCTGTGAACATATTGGACAGATCGCCTGGCTGTTGAGTACTGTTCCCCACTCATGTAGACAACATGGTGAAAGATGCAAGTTTCTGAAGGATTCACAGGATGTCTGTTCCTTGCATCATCGTTTGTTCCAACAACCTGAGTCCTGTAGTGAATCTTGGAGGCCATGAACTGAGCTCTTCAGTTGCATCTGCCTGTGAATTTTCGCCTCATCAGTTCTGGTCTGTCGAAAGATTCTTGTTTCTTTGAGTTTGTTATCAACATTTGCCTTGGTCAACAGGAAGACCTCTTTCTTGTAAGCGTTTGATTTTCCTTTCCTAATTTTGCTGTATAGACCTGGCTTACATCAAGCCAAGCAGCATACCTGTGATGTGGTGAGGACCACTACCTGGAACTGGATTACATAACTTGAAGGACTCTTCTCTGACCATTTCTGCCTTTGTTACAAATCATGCTGTGTTCCTAACAGGCTTACATCAGTGGTGAATGATGTTGATCTTTAAATGTGGTTGTCAGCATACTGTGTGGCATCAGTTTGACTAAGTAGCCAACATCTACGCAGTGGAACTATGGGAAACTTGGATTATTTAATTCTTGAAATTATTTTTATATTTTTGTATTTATTTTTACTGAGCCACATTTGACTTCAGTGTGATGAATTCAGTTGCTGAAATAAAGTTGTCTTTTGTGTCTCTGGGGAGCTGGTTTGGTTGGTTGCCTGCATGTGCTTGACATCAGCGATGAGCCTAATGTTCATATAGTATTAGTTCACTTTATGGAAGATGTATAGAACTGATGTGTATGGTATGCTGAGGTGTCCATGTGCTTCAGCAGGTGTAGTGAATAGACTGTGTGAACTGTGAAATCAGCGAGAACTTCTCTTGGCAACAAAAGCAGTGGTTAATTTCAGGTAAATTAATTTTAAAACTGCATGTGAAAAGGTTGAAGGTGAAGGCAGGTAATTACTTTTCTGAAAGGGGCAGTTTTGAAAACACCGTTCTTGAAATCGTGTTTTCTTATCCATCTTTAAAAAATGCCTTATATTGGAAATCTGAAAACATTTAGAAATTAATATTTTTTTCATAGGTATGCTTGTGTACTTTTTTGTGACTTCTAGACTCTGAAAACAGTCTGTCTTGGTTTCAGAATCTTACATGATATGGTGAGGCAGGCTGAGGGAAAGCATCAGTTTAAAACCCAACAACAACAATGGAATAGTGGAAACATTTCAGTTCACCAAGTTTGGTGAATAATCATGTTTTTTTAATAGGCGATCTGTACTTGTATGCAGCTGCAATAATTTTTATGGGATTTTAAACATTGGAGATGGTACTGTTCTGTGTCTCTCTATGTGGTTGGAGGAGGTCCTGGTCTCACTTTTATCAGTTTGCTATTTTTGCAGCACCCTTCTAACATTGAGGTGGTGCTGTTACAGCCCTGAAAGTACCAGTGTGAATTTGAGAAAGTGGGGTGCTTTAAGTTGTTTGGTTTTGTGTGATTTTCATTCCAGTAGTGGTTTGTTGTACTAGAAGCAAAGATGAGGCCAGTCAGAAAGTGGGACTGCTTCCATTCAGCAGGAAAGGTCTTGCTTAATTTCTGTTCTTGCCACTGTAAACAGGTCATTGGGTGTCTTGTTGATGATGGGGGACCTAAATGCAAAGGGGAAGAAGCACTGGACTTTTCTGACCAGAATTTCTGATTTAATTGACATGCAAGTTCTGCTTTTCTCCTTAATCTCTGTTTTCCCTTTAGTTTCTGTGAGTCTGTTTTAAAATTTTGCCTATTGTCATTATTTAAATTTGGGTCCAGATGAAATCCGTACGTTATGTCCTTGAGACCAGTGTTTAGACTTACTGCTTTTGTTCAGAAACAGGTGGGATGTCACATAACTTTGCTTGTTGGGTTTTTTCCTGCCTCAATCTCTTCTTTCTGTCCTCTTGAGGTAATTGCGTTTGTGATGGGAGGTGGGTCCAAAAGGCAGCAAAGTTCACTTTGGTCTTCTTTATCTCTACAGGTTTGGTCTGTGACTTTTCCATTGGCGTACATCCAATTACCTCAAGTAAGTAAGGTCTCTGTGAAGGATACTTGGGAGTCAGTCTGATCTTTAATGCTGCTGGCATTGACATCAAGGGGAGACGAGTTGGGCAAACACTGAGCCCTTATGAAACCTTCCTGTGATATGTTATTTTCTTGCCACAAATGCTGAGAGAGTCCAGAGTAACGTGGTTGTTGTTGGGGTTGTCTCCAAGTGCTGCTGTAGGTACCCAAGGAAATGTAACAGAGGAGGACAGTAGCTCTCTTTGTTATGTTTTTTATATATATTTGCATATATATACTATATATGCAAATATTCTTCTTCCTCTGTTTTCTTAACTGTGTCTGACATTTGTAGGAAAAGGAAGCAGGGAAGAACCAAACAGGGTTCCTACTGACAGCACTTTCTTTAGTCCATACAAGTTTTGTCCTTTTATGCAAGCGTAATTTTATAAACGGGCTTGGAAAAATAGACTTATCTTGGAGGGACCCACTGTTACCCTCACATTTGGTGTCCTAGTGCAGCTGTGCACTCTGTGCACAAAAAAAAAAAAAAGCTCTCTGTGATTGGAAAAGGCAAAGAACATGTTAGGTGAGGCTAAGAAAAAGAAATGCTGAAGCTTTCCTTTATACTCTTGTGTAAATCATCATTACAGGTGATGCCACACTGTGACTCAGTCTTGGGGATATGGCAAAGAGGCATTGACCTTAGGATACTCTTTATATAAGGCAGAACTGAGAAATATACTGAGAGGGACTTTTCAATGTCAAGGCAGTAGTTCTGTTGTCTAACTGCTGTGGAAAATTTCACTTGTAGGACTGGTATGTTTCTGAGAGAAAAACTCAGTAATACGATATATAAATAAGAGGTGTACAACTAGCTTAAAATCTGTACATTTGCTATTGGACATGAACAGCTTCTGGATATTTCTGTTGCAAGAAAAAGAATGAAGAGATAGCTGGGGGGTGTTAGACATTGATATAAGTAACATCTGTATTTGTAGTAGCTGAGACAAAATGTTACAGTATGTAAGGTAAACAACCTGTGAAATTTCATGCTATAGAATTTAAGACAGTTATAAAAAGCGTCATCTTAGGCATAAAACAATCTCTCCTGTAAGGCTGCTGTGTGTTTACTTCTTGCAATGATTTTTTTATTACTTCTTGCATGTATGCCATGCTCTGAATCATAACGAATGGTACTCTTTTGATTCCTGTCTCCTAGGAAAGCTGGGTTCTGCTCTTGGGTGATGGAGTACACCAGAAAAAAGATATCTGGGGGAGCTTGAAATTGTTGTTATTTGTTCCAGAAGTTTTCTTTCTGTTCATCCATGTGCCGCTTGAAATGATTGCTATATAGTGAGCTCTTTTCATCTTGTTTCCATCCCTTTAAAATTTGATACTGCAGAAATTAATGTAACGTTATCTATAATGTTTAAACTGTCTTATGTTATGAAAGTGAGAATTCCCCCAGCAGCACTAACTCTGCCCCAGAAGAGAAAGCATGTCAAGTGAGTGTCTTAAGTTACACCAGTATGTAGCAGTGGGCACAAGGATGTACTGTTAGGCAAATATTTGCATTTCAGATCTCGTCCAAGTCCATGGTAGTGTTGAAATATCATATGCTAATTATGCTAAATGATCATATTACCCTGGTAGGCTTGATTCCCAGACTGTTAATCTGTGAATCACATCATCAAGGAGTACAAAAGAATCCACATCCCTCAGAGAAAGAAGATAAATAGGATATTTCAAACATTTTTCTTGCATGCATGGTAATACGCAATTTTCTCTCCTTTCCATTATGTTACTGAAATCAGTTTCACAGCAGATTGAAAAATTGGTACCCCATCTCTAATGAAGGTCTGGAAATTACCTCACTTTCTTTTACCTTGCTGATCAGTGTTAGCAATGGGATTTCAGATACCCTTTACTGTAATTCAAGGATTTTCTATTCAAAGGTGTCTATTTCTGCTAAGAAGATAGGACTTTGTCATGCTGAGCAGAATGGCAAACGTGCTTTTTACTTTCTATGAAAGATACTTATGCATATTAAAAAGCTTGCCAGACTTGAAGGTCTTGTGTCTGAACAATAAAATTGTTGTTAATCTAAAATGATTGAATGCCTTGCTAGCATGTGGTGTTGAGTGAAAAACTCCTACTTATCACTCAAAATTAAATGCAGTGTATTGCAAAAGTTATTGTAGGAAACAGCTCAGTAGAGTCAGATCTAGATGGTCAGTGGAGATGGAGACTGTCTTCAGTTATATCTTAAAACCAGAACTTATGATGATTTTTTTTAAATGTCTGTAAAGCACTGTAAGCCCTAATTGTTCTCACTGTTGGGTAATGGAATCAGAAAGGGCGTGAGATGGTTTGTGATGGTATGTTTTTGGCAGGCAGCCATTTTAAAGAAGGTGGACATTTTAACTTATAGACTGCACTGAATAATGGGTTTTAAATGTTTGAGGTGCTGTTGTATGGGGGCAAGTTGGCGCTATGCCTTACTCACGTGGTGGACTGTGGGATCTTCTTGGGTGACCCTTGATACCACATTGGGGCAAGTCTGTTTTTCATTTGTCTAGTTTGTTTTGGACTATGAGCAGGGTTATTGCTCCCAAATTCTTTCTGCTCTGCCCAGCAGAGTGAGGTGCAGAGAGGACGGCCTGGGAAGTACTGTACAAATATAGGCAGTAAAGCTTAATCCAAAATGAGATCAGACAAGCAAGGTGAGGAAGAGAAGTATGACAATGGATTTAGTTAACTTATTTGGCTGTCTTACAGTTACAGAAATAACTTGATGACCCGGTTGTGTCAAAGACACGTATTTATAAAATGTGTGTAAAGTGCTTGGGTGTTCCACAGTTGGGCCAACACCTTGTTCGTGTCTGATTTGAGTGACTTCTTGGCATTGGTCTCTGTTCTTTGTCGCATGAAGAGCTTGTCCAGTTAAATGGATAATGCTAGATCAGATCTTCAGGAACATTATTAGAAGTCCTGCTAAGGTAGCATGAGGAAAAGAGAGTTCCTGTGGGCAGCAGCCTTGGGGTTGGCCTTTGGCCAAGTCAGAGTAATTTCGTTTACAGGGGTCTCTGTTTTAAACTGGATTCTGAGGTCTTGAGGCAGAATTCTAAATGATCCTGTCCTGTAAGTTACTAAGTAATATGATATAGCTAAGCTTTAATGTGCCATAAACTTAAATCTCCATACATGAGAGCACCCCACTGGCAAAAGATAAATTACTTACGGGGGAAAGGAAAATTATTTGTCCTGGGGATATTGTTAATTGCTGGCTCTTCTCAGGTTGCTTGAACCTAGAATATTTTCCCCCATCATTAATTAACTTAAGAGGTTCTCTTTGATACTACCACTGTCACCAGGAAAACAGGGCCCAACAAAGTTGGTTAATATTCAAGGATCACCTCCTCCAAGCTCAGGAGCGATGCATCCCAACAAAGAAGGCGGCAGGCAGAAAAGCCAGGAGGCCTGCATGGATGAACAAGGAGTACCTGGACATGCTCAAAAGTAAAAAGGAGGCCTATAAGGGGTATAAACAGGGGCGGCTAGCCTGGGAAATTGTCTGAGCAGCCAGGGATCAGGTTAGGCAAGTTAAAGCCCAGATTGAATTAAGTGCTAAGAGCTGGGGATAGTGCTAAGCCACTATCCATCATATTTGAGAAGTCATGGCAGTCTGGTGAGGTTCCTGCCAACTGGAAAAGGGGAAACATAACCCCTATTTTCAAAAAGGGAAAAAAGGAAGACCAGGGGAACTACAGGCTGGTCAGTCTCACCTCTGTACCCGGCAAGATCATGGAGCAGATCCTCCTGGAAACTATGCTAAGGCACATGAAAAATAAGGAGATGATTGGTAGCAGCCAACGTGGCTTCACTAAGGGCAAGTCATACCTGACAAACTTGGTGGCCTTCTACGGGGGGGTTACAGTGGAAGTGGACAAGGGAAGAGCAAGTGATGTCATCTACCTGGACTTGTGCAAAGCGTTTGACACTGTCCCACATGATATCCTTTTCTCTAAATTGGAGAGACATGGATTTGACAGATGGACCACGTGGTGTATAAAGAACTGGCTGGACGGTCGCACTCAAAGAGTTGTGGTCAACGGCTAGATGTCCAAGTGGAGACCAGTGGCGAGTGGCGTTCCTCAGGGGCCGGTACTGGGACCAATGCTGTTCAGCATCTTTGTTGGTGACATAGACAGTGAGATCGAGTGCACCCTCAGCAAGTTTGCCGATGATACCAAGCTGTGTGGTGAGGTAGATGTGCTGGAGGGGAGGGATACCATCCAGAGGGAGCTGGACAGGCTGGAGAAGTGGGCCCATGCCAACCTCATGAAGTTCAACAAGGCCAAGTGCAAGGTCCTGCACCTGGGTCGGGGCAATCCCAAGCACAAATACAGGCTGGGCGGAGAACGGATTGAGAGCAGCCCAGAGGAGAAGGACCTGGGGGTGCTGATTGGTGAGAAGCTCAACATGACTCAGCAATGTGCAATCTCAGCCCACAAAGCCAACCTTATCCTGCGCTGCATCGGAAGTGTGGCCAGCAGGTTCAGGAGGTGATTCTTCCCTTCTACTGTACTCTGCTGAGACCCCACCTGGAGTACTACGTCCAGCTCTGGTGCTCCCAACATACAAAAGACATGTCCCTGTTGGAGCAGGTCCAGAGGAGGACAACAAAGATGATCAGAGGGCTGGAGCATCTCTCCTATGAAGACAGGCTGAGAGAGTTGGGGTTGTTCAGCCTGGAGAAGAGAAGGCTCCAGGGAGACCTTATTTCGGCCTCCCAGTACCTAAAGGGGACCTATAGGAGAGCTGGGGAAGGACTTTTTACAAGGGCATGTAGTGTTAGGACGAGGGGGAATGGCTTTAAACTGGAAGAAGGTAGATTTAGATTAGATATTAGGAAGAAATTTTTCACTCTGAGGGTGGTAAGGCACTGGAACAGGCTGCCCAGGGAGGTTGTGGATGCCCCACCCCTGAAAGTGTTTAAAGGCCAGGCTGGATGGGGCTTTGAGCAACCTGGTGTAGTGGGAGGTGTCCCTGCCCATGGCAGGGGGGTTGGAACTCGATGATCTTCAAGGTCCTTTCCAACCTAAACCATTCTATGATTCTATATTTTCATATTACTACTTCTCCCTTGGAATATCAGATTTGTGGCCCTCTCCCACAGGTAGATTTTTATTTAAGTTTTTTAATATGGAGAAAAATTTTCATGTCCTTAGTGACACATATAACCAGATCTCCTTATGAATGGTAGGGTGAGGCTGTCTCTTACTCATTTGTCATGTGAGAGAAGGCATGGAGGAATGTGGTCACTGATAGAGCACCATTTTCTGCTCTTCCTTGGTTTGTTTTCCCTATTGCTTGTCACCAACCTCCCACAGAGCTGTGGTGTCCAGCTGCCTTCCATACAGCAGTTCTTGAGTAAGGCTGCCTCTGAAGGCAACTGGGGGTGCTTATCTCTGGTCTGAGCTGGTCCATGGTACGTGTTATGGAAAGGCCTCATTTTAATAGTGATGTGTATGTTCACATGCTAGCCCATTGGACGGCTCTGAACTAAATTCAGTTTCCTAAAGCAGTAGTTTTCAGTCTTTCTGTTATCAGACCTTAAGCATTTTCTACTGGAGACTCTCTGGACAGGCAATTCAAGCCCACTTTGAACTCTGATTTTTCAGCTGCTGTATTTAAATTCTTGACCCAGCTGTTCATGTCTGCTCTGCACATCGCGCTCATGCTGTTCAACTCCAGAGAGACTATGTATGGTTAGGTATATTTGTCTTAAGGAACCAAGAAAATGAACTTATTAGAGTACCAAAACTTTCATTATCAGTGGATTCTTCCTTTCTTTTTATTCCTTTGCATAAAATTATTGCCTTTATAATCCCTGAACAATTTCCTTCAGTGTAGGGGAGAAATTGGGTCACATGTCTGCAGCTCCATGTAGGTAGGAATTTCAGGAGATGCACTGCTTTCCTTTCTAGTAGCCCTGATCTCCTCCCCATCATTTTCAAAGGGATACCTCTGTCACTCAGCAGAAGCATTTGTAGTATCACAGCAGTTAGAGATGGCAGTGAGGGGAAAAAATTAAACTTTCCAGCCCTCTGTAGAGCCGATATCAAATTGCTTCCTATTGATGAGTTTCTTGGCTCTTTGGTTCATTTGCTGCAGATTTTCAGGCAGCTAGGTTTCCCCCAAGCACAAATCAGAAGTCTTTTCCTTGTATACTTTGGACTTTTTGTATAGTGTGTCATTCTGGATTGTAGAAGTCATTGCTGAGGTCTTTGCCAAGCCCATTGTTTGGGCTGACAGTTCAGTGCTTTTGAAAAAAAGTTGGTGGGTAACAAGAATAGCCATTAATCCTACTTCTTTCCCTTTTATCAAGCTAATTAATCACTCTTCCCCGTTGTGTTCCTAGCATTGCAGTACTGGGAGGCTGTTAGCTTGTTCTTAGCCCTGTGCTGTTCTTGACTATGCTACTCAGCTGTTTCCAGCTCTTTTCCATCCTGCCAGTTCCCTCACTGCCTGCCTCTATATTGCCCTCAGGCTGACGCAGAAATTAATTGACTTAGTATTGTAGAATTTTTTCTGTGCTCACTCCACAAACGTTTAAGAAGGAAAATGGGGGAATTAGGAAACAAATGGTCAGTTAGCTGGGATTCGGTGTGCAACATCTGAGAGTACAGAGCAGTACTATTAATGGGAAAAATATGGCATAAATGCACTACTGCTATATAAAGCTTAGGATGGGAGAGATGGAAAACCTATATTTCCTCTAATTTGCCCTCAGTAGTGGGTTTCAGAGAGTCATGGAGAGATTCTCCAAAGTAACTCACCAGGAAACTTCTAAGTGGGCTGCATCAAGCAAGTCCCAGACCCTTACCTGATTCAATTATTTGATTGAATTGAGAGTTGATAAAACCTACTTGGATTTTGATAAGACATGCAGTACAAAGCCAGGCTTGACTGTACATTGCTAGCAGTGGTAAGAATGGTGGGAAATGCTGTTTGCATGGAGAGTAAACCGTGCGTGGCTAAGAACAGGAATGGAATTTGGTGCCTGTAACTGAGCAGGACAAATGACACAGATTTTTGGGGAGCAGTTGCAAAAGCATGAACTCATCCTTACAGAAAAGTGAGTTTGAATATGTGTAGATAGTAAGCTTAAAGCACAATCAGACTTTGCAGGGGCTCTGTCTGACACGTGAGTGTTCACACAGAGTGTTGATGCTGTATTTTGGATTGTTCTCAGCCTAAATAGGCTGAAGGGTGATGGACTTGTCACATAACACTGCTGAAAATAAGTATGTTAATACCAGTTGCTGGGCAAAACTCATATCATGATCTATAACTCTTTGTCATATTAATTTTTGTAATCTTTTTAAAAAGTTTGTGCAATTTAAGGTGAAAACAACAAACCAGGTAGTTTCAGATATCAAGTTTTAAAGTGGTTTTGATTTTAAAATGTATTTGCTTTTTTATAAGCATACTTTTAAAAAGATAATATCTAACAATTGGTTTGTATTGTCTCCAGGGGGTTGGTTATTTTTAGCCTAAATAGTGTTTATGTATCTAATTAATGTTTAAGTGTTACATGCTTCTCTGACAGCATTTTCTACTTTTTTCTTACATGCCTTGTACATATTAATATTAGACACAGTTGGGAAGAAGTTAGTGAAGGCTGCATGTTGTGACATATATGTTTTGTTCACTATATTGATGTTAATTTTTTTAACGGTTGCTATACAATTGAAACTTAAAGCATTGTGAGCAAGCATTGCTTGAAATATGCATTATTAAACCTGTTGGTTTTTTTTTTTTTTTCTTGTGGCTTGTGATTTTAAGTTCTGTTCACTTACCAGAAAGTAAGGATGTGCTAAGAGCTGGTTTCTGTGTAGGAGACCTCACACAGAAAAAAAGCGTGCGCTTTGTCCAGCCACACCTATGGAACTTGGTGCTGTTTGGGTCATTCCAGAGACATGCACAATGGGAAGAGGACTCCAGGGCCGAATTGAATATTGGTATTTTAGAGTTTTGAATAAGAAAATTGGTACGTTAGCAAAATTGGCATCCTTCCTTGTGATTTATTGTTATAGCCTTGCTAATTAAAAAAAAAAAGGATTTGTGGAAAGTCAATGAGTATGGCTGTGTAAGAGTACTGTTTTTTTTACCTTTGGCATTTACTGACATTTGTATATGACTTGTCTTTCAGAGATAATGGATGAAATAAAAATCTCGGGGCAACATTGGCTTTTGTTGAGATTTTTTACAGGTCACAAGTGTTTGCTGCTTTAGTCTTCAGTCTGCTTGTTGTTTGGTTTGTGGGGTTTTTTGGGGGTGTGTTTGGTTGGTTTGGATTTTGTTTTGGTTTGGTTTTGTTTGTTTGTTTTTGCTTTAGAGCTGCCCACAGTGCATCTTTTATTTATGGGTATGATGCTTTATGCCATGAAGACTTAAGCCGGCAAAGAGCTGGTGCCAAGGAATGTACTTTTTTAATGTTTCCTGCTTTTGTATTTTCATGCAAGTGCTTCCTTTGATAGCAGCTCAGAACAATACATAGAGTAAACTCTACGTTTTGTTTTTTTTAACAATTGTTACTTGTTCAGGAACAGTGGTTTACAGTTGGCTAGTACCAGTCATCTACAACTGGTGGATGAGGGTGCAGTTGAGGGAATCCAGCCAAGCTCAGACAAATTCCTGTTTGTTAAAGCATCCAGAGCTACCCAATTTCAAAATGTATTAAATGAGGCTGATGAACCTTAGATGAATGAGAAGATAGTAGCAGTATGTGGAAAGAAATAAAGTATGGGCATGGAAATTTTCTCTTTAAGGGAGGGTGTGTAAAGAGAGAGGAAAAAAACCTAATCTTCAACATTTTTATAGGTTAAAATACTGAAACTGTTTAGTGGCTTTGTCCACTTTTTGTTCTCTGCACTCAATTTACAGAAAGCTGTAGATATATTTGTGTACCCTTGTTTCACAATAACATCTGTTAATTCACCTTATGCACTTTTATTTGCATTATCATAATTCTGTGGATATCCGCTCAAAACAAACATATGAAGTAAGTACTTAAAATTGAAAATATGTAGTATTATTATGCATGCCATCCTATATTTTAATTTGGTAGTCTTCCAAGATTCTTAAAAGAAAGCTTTTGATTGCTTTCTGTCATGTACGAGAAGGGGAGGTTCACTGAAACTCAAAGATGGGAAAAATAATGAAAGAAGATCATGTACTTCTTTCATACCGGTTATCATCATTATAGATTGTGGAAGTCATCATCAAGGTTGATGAGTTTAGTGTATTTAGAACAGTTTAGGGGTACAGTTAGGTAATGAATACCTAAACATACTCAAGAAATCCTACTTGGAGAGGGATATTAAATGTTTGGTTTCAGGTCTTAAGTCTGTTCTCCACCTATTTAAGTTCAATTAGGGATTTTCAGGTAGGGACAATTTCTCTCTTCACTGACTGCTGTGAGATTCTTGTCCCTTCCTGTGAGAGTATAGCACTCATCATTTCAAGACTGCACATGATCTAGTATTTTCTTAAGTGAAGCACCAGCAGGCTTTCCATCGTGGTGTGTCTGCTCTGATCTGACTATGGTGCCCACAAACTTCCTGTCAAGGGACTGATGAACTCCTGGTACTGTAAGAACATGGCACATGAGTGCGTCACCATGTGACGGGGAGGTTGTTGCATGAGATTGGCTGCATGTTTATTATTCAGCAAAAATGGAGGCGTTTTCCTCCTGTTTCAGTAACTTCCGTCATGCAATGGGAGTGCATTATGGGAGCGTCAGTAAAAAGAGAGCAAGGAAACAGGCTGCAGGCTCCTGGGGAATTAGTCTGCCCACAGCTGTGGGACAGTCAACAAAGATGATGGGAAATGGGCTTTGGTGGAGATGAGTTGTTTTATAAAAGTGGATGGATGCCCGACTAGATGCTGTACTAACTCGGAGATTCTCAAAGGATGGTACATGTGCTGGTTGTGGTATCTGAGCATTCCCATGCAGCAGAATTATATTATCATGCTGAGAATATGCATAAAGCATTGTCATGAAGGTATGTAGCTGAGCAAAGTGATTTTGAAACTTCTGTACTTGATGAACTCTGGTCTCCTCTACTTTAGAGATTTTTACATTCCTATGAAATATTTATAAACATCATTCTCTGTTTTAAAACTGTATTTATCTTTTATCCTCCTAAATACTTAACTGTGCATCAGAGATCCAGGGTGCTTACTGTGATGTAATGCCTACGGCTGCTACTGGTGTGAACAGCATGGAATTTTTTGACAGATTTCACAAAACTGCTGAACAAAAGTAGCTGTGTAATGTGTGTGACTGTTTCTGTATGTGTAACTGAGAGTCACGGGAGCAACTTGAAGCCAAGTATTACATCAGACTCTGCATACCAGGCAGCGATTTGGTTTGGCCCTGCTGAGTTATTGCTGCTCTCAGAGTTTGTGACAGCAAGTCTACTCATGATTGGCAAGTTTTAATCTAGATTAATGACAGTAAATGTGGGTCACATCATTGACTGTTGTGGTCAGATGACACCATTCTACAGCTGGCAACTTTCATGCTTATGATGGCTGTTATGGATCAGATACGGTAAGGATAATGGCAGTATAGAGGTGATACACAGGACAAGGGTGACCATCTGTGTCATAGAAATTTTCCAAAGACTTGCTTCCAGCCTGCTTAAAAGCTTGTGTCTATGTGACCTTATGCATCTTGGTACCCATATCAGTACGTTGGCACTGAAAGAAGCATATGGAGGGAGTGGGGACACTGATTTAAATTTTCTTGAAACAAATGCTGCTAACTAAGCAGATAAGCTGTGGATGAGCAGCCCAAACATTCCTCAATGGTACAAACGTATGCCGGCACTCTTTGTGAATGCAGAACAGGAAATCCTGGTATAGGCATATGCCAGATGTTAATGCTATTTCAAATACCATTTTAAAAGTATTTATAAGTGCAGTTGCTTCAGAGTGGTGAGCACCCAAAAATAAATATTGATGTTTGTGATGTTACTATCAGAAAGGGTATTGAATATGTAATACCACTGTCCAGTAAGCTTTTAGTCTTCATTGCTGTCACAGCTTAGTTCTGACTCCTGTTTAGCCTACTGTCCACCAGGACCCACAAATCATTTTCAGCAGAAGTCCCTTCCTGATGGACTGTTCCTCTGGCCTGTCTAGGTCTCTCAAAATGGTCGCCCTGCCCTGGAGCATATTGACTGCATCCACTAGTTTGCTGTCATCTACAAACTAGATGAGGGGCTACTGTGTCGCCTTCTCCAGGTCATTGATGAAGATGTTAAACAGGTCAAGCCTTAAGGTAGACTCATGCAGCAGTAGTCTACTTACTACTGGCATGCGGTGTAGAGTATGATGCTTCAACCACTATTCTTTGAGCCCAACCTTCCAACCAGTTTTTTATCTATCTAGTTGTCCACCCATGCAGATTGTGATGTCATAACTTGGATAACAAGAGTACTGTGAGAGACTGTTAAAAGACTGGCTGAGGTAAATGATATCCAGTGCTCTCCCATTGTCCACAAATCCAGTTGTTTTATTGTATAAGGCAATCAAGTTGGTCAGGCATGATTTATCAGTGGTTGATTTGTGTTGACTGTTAACACTCACCAACAGCATCTGCATACACCCAGAAATGTGTTCCAGGAGTACTTGCTTTATGCACCAGTGCACACTGTGGGATGACCATCTGGAAAGCAGCTCTGCAGAGAAGGACCTTGAGGTCCTGGTTGACAACAAGATGACCATGAGTCAGCAATGCACACTTGTGGCAAAGACAGTCAACAACATTCAGGACTGCATTAGGAAAAGCATTTCCAGCAGGTTGAGGAAGGTGGTCCTCTCTGCTCAGCACTGGTAAGCCGCATCTGGAGTACTGTGCCCAGTTGCAGGCTCCTCAGGAAAAGAAAGGTATGGACATACTGGCGCTAGTCCAGCAAAAAAGTCCACAAAAATTACTAAGGGACTGGAGCATCTTTCATATGAGGAGACACTGTAAGAGCTGAGACTATATTCAGCCTGCAGGAGAGAAGGCTCAAGGAGGAAAAATCTTATCAACGTGTGTAAATACCTGATGGGAGGAAAATGAAGAGGGAGGCAGACTCTTCTCAGTACTGTCCACTGACAGGACAAGAGACAATGGATGCAAATTAAAATGTGAAATTCCACATGAACACAAGAAAAACGAAGATTGTTTTCACTGACAGGATGGTCAAATACTGGAATGGCTTGCCCAGAGAGGTTGTGAAGTCTCCATCTTGGGAGATGCTCAAAACCCAACTGGACACAATCCTGGGCAACCTGCTGTAGCTGATCCTGTTTGAGTAGGGGGCTGGACCGGTTGATCTCAGGAGCCCTCTTCTGACCTCAATGATTCTGTGATTTTCCCAGGTACCAAAGTGAGGTTTACCAGCCTGTAGTTGCCTGGATTGTCCTTTTTCCATTTTTGAGGACAGGTTTGCCTTTCTCCAGTTGTGGGAGACCTACCATGATCTCCACAAACTTTCAAACACGATAGTGAGCAGTCTCACTATTACATTGACTGATTCTTTCAGCACCCTAGAATTCATCCTGTCTGGTCTGGTTGATTTTTTTAAAGAGATACACTGACTCTGTTCGGTTCTGCTACTGAGTCCTTATCCTCTTTGAACCCTCTCTCTGGTTGCAGGGGCCTGAGACCTTCTTCATGAAGGCTGAGGCAAGGAAGACATTAAGAACCTCAGCCTTATTTGTATCTGCTGATGGTGTATCATCTGCCCCCCTAGTAGGCCTATGTTTTCCTCATTTACTCTTTTGCAGCTAATGTAGCTTTTGTTGTTGCCCTTGGTGTTGCTTGCCAGTTTCAAATTTAGGTGGGCTTTGGCTTTCCTAGCAACAATGCACATGGCAGGCAGGGTTTCTGTATTCCTGGTCTGTAACCTGCCCTCATTTCTCTCTCTTGCGAATGTCTTGTTTGCATTAGAGCTCAGTCCTACGTTCCTTGTTTAGCCAAGCCAGTCTCCTCTATGTATACCTATTTTCCTGAGTAGTAGAACAGACTGTTCTTGTGCTTTGAGGAGGTTGCCATCAAAGACCTGCCAGCCTCTCCTTCCCTGGTTTAAGAGCAAGGTCACTCATTCCAAACCAGGCTACTGACTTTCCTGAGACTGCAGGCCTGGACTATGTGTAATATAGGTTTCAGTGATGTGACAGGCCTGCTGTTAAACTATAGTAAATACAACCCCTGGTCTTGTAAAGGCTGTGGTGCACAACAATATCCGACACCGTGTTCAGAAAATCCTCGGTTATTGCTGACTGAAGTAGTATATCTATGGTATCAGGTGGGGATATTATCTAAGTCCTGAAAGTGGTGTAGATGTGGTGTTACAGTGTTACAACTGAGCTAATTACCCTTATCTCTCAGCAGGATTAATTAGCTCAGGAACAGCACTGTCCCAATGCAATTACACTGTCACTGGTTCTGCAGGAACCTTGGTCAGTACTAGCTTAGAGTAAAAGCTCTGTATTTCATACAACAAACCCATCCATGAATAACGGATCTGCTAATTTCCATTGAACTATGTACATTATATCCAGCTTAGGCTGGGCACTGACTCCTTCAGTAGTAACCCTGGCTGAATTTGATGTAGCAATCCAAATATGGTGGCGATTTTTTTTCCTAGTCATTAAATCCTTGATCTGTATTTTCCTTTTTTTAGCCCATTAGATAGCTTATCTGGAGAGCTTATCTGTTAGAAGATTTCTCTTTCTTCTGTCAGTACCTAATATTCATAGGAAAGTCTCACTTTTTGGTATATTAACTTTATTCTTTATTTCGTTATTGGCGCTGAGGATTTTATTTAGTTTGCTGGTAAAGGACTTGATGACCTTCAAAGAAGGTTTCCCTCTGAGCTTTCCTTGTTCTGCATGCTGGTTAAACTCAAGTTAAAATTCATATGTGCGGCCTGAGGAGGAAAAGAGGAATTTTTCAGCTATGCTTATATATAAACAACTTATTTTAAATAAAGTTAATTAGAAAAGCCAATAGTTCTCCTTTAGTTTTAATGTTTGCTTATCTTACAGCTTAGGCTATGGAAATAGTTAATTGATTCTTTTCCCTTTTAAAATTCTAAACATTTCCTTCTTTAGCATTAAGGAGAACTTTTCCTTGGGCACTGTTTTCAATTTTCATAGAAATATAGGGCTGAAATTGAGTAAAAAAACTCCCATAATTTCATGTAGCTAGCTGCTGCGGGGAGAATTGTACCTTACAAAGATGTTTGAAAACCTTCATTTTAAAAACAGAAGTGGCCCACTGCTCTCTTAAAAATCTGCTTTTTAATTTTTAGCCTTACAGTGGTTAACAAGACACCGTAATAATTAATTTCTTAAGTATCTTCTCAGTCTTCCTCTTGCCTAGCCTTTGCATTAATTTTAACACTAGAGGGCAGTTGAAACACTTCAGTTCTTTCAGAAAACCAACGGGAGAACAGCTTTCATTTTTCTGAAGAAAAATGAAAAAAACACCAGCCCTGGAGAGCAGGAGAATAGCTTTCTTTTTTCATTACTAGAAGAAAGGAGTTTTGTTAACCACCTATTATACAATCTTTATTTTTGGCAATTAATTTGCTTTGTTTCTTTTAGTCCTTGTAAAAACTAAAAATCTAGTTTCTAACTTCCTAGCTTTCTTTGAGCATTTATAGCTCTATCATGCAGTTAGGCTGATCAGCAGTCAAAGAGGGAGAATAGTTTCACATTTTAGTAGCTATGAAGACATACTGCTTCTACTTCCTGTGTGATTAGATGGGTATTTGGAACCACCTTGTTCTGAAACAAGGAGGGAGATCCCAGGCATGGGAATGTATTCAATATATCTACTGTTAATTTTTCTCAAGAAAGTAGAAGTTTATTTTATAGCACTTCCAATTAATTTTGTAGGTTTTGTTAGTATGTAATTTTAAATTAAATTCCAAAACACTTGAGTCGATCTTTTCTTATTCTATGCTTTGCTTCAAAGTCATCTTTTTTTCCCTAGCAGAGCTTCAAAATAGCAACTCTTGTCCTTTCAAATGTTATTCTACCCTCTCAGCAATCCAAAAACATAATCCAATATGAAGACTTTAGAAAGGAAAGGTCAAAATAGTTAAAATTAATTATTTTCAGAGCTCACGTGAAAATTGCCACAAGAGTTCTTCTCGGCTTAGAACTACAATTGGGAACATTACACTTTTTATTAAGGAAATGTGGTGAAAGATGTAGTGAAACATGGTACTTTTTGCAAGTTGCTTCAAGGGTGTATTGTTAGAGATGTGATATTCATCTGTTCTGGCTGTAAAGTACGAATCTATTGTGTCTTGTGAGTTGGTTGCTTATATGTCTTTTTGGGTTTTATGTCCTCTCTTCCTGTTTTGAATCCATTACGCTTACTGCAAGTGTTGAACAATATTTTTCAGCAGCTGAGTGATCAAATGTTTATTTGCACTTGAACTATGAATGATGTTTGGAACAGTAACAAAATAGTATCAGTAAGCCTTTAAGAAAGAAACTTTGTCCCTTGTGGTTAGTGTAAGAGATTAATCTGATTTTTCCTTGTCTTGGTGTGAGATGATTTGTTTCCCGCTCTACAAATTATGTGATCTGAAAAGTAGCCTGTGCCTCTCTTAGGGACATATTGCACCCTAGCAAATTGTTATATTTAATAGATGAAACTGCGGCTCTATGTAGGGAATAAACCTGGTGGAAAGAGACTGCTATTCTGATGAGATTTTAGAGCAGATTGCATTTGAGCTTGACTGCTTAATAGGCCATCCTTCTTTGGATGTGGCTCTTGTAAATGAAATCACTTTGTAGTAGGCGCTTTCTATATTTTAATATTAAGGTTTCATATTTAAAGGTCCTAGTAGATAAATAAGCTTTGCTTCAGTATTTTCCCCTTGCTCCTTCTTAAAATATGAATGATTGGGAGACTAACCTCTTTTAGCAGCTTGCTTCATTTTTTGCCTGGTTATGCAATGTCCTGGCAGCAGTTACTTTGTGCTCTTGGGGAAAAAAGTTCTTACAAAAGTTTTAGATTTTGATAGTCCATTACAGCTTCTTTTAGTGTTTGAGAATTTAAGGGGATCAGTCCTTTTCCAAAAATCTAAAGCTTTGATGTTTTTGACACAGAAAATTGTGCTACCGTTCAGTTGAGAGACACTATCCCAATGGAAGAGTTCTACAGCAGCAACTAGCTGCTGCGTGTTTGTCCCTGTGCTTCTTTCAGTACAAAATGTTGGACTGCTGTCTGTAACAGCAGCTCTGCATTGGTTTGGCTGGTGATCCGAATAGCTTAAATTCCTCTTGTAAGTTAGTTAAGTCTGCGAGGAACTAATATAATGGTCTTTTCCTCCCAAAGGGTGTCAAGCTCCTGAGAACAAACGTGGAAGTATTAGCAATAACAAAAGCCTCCTCTGTCTTGTTCCAGTTTCTCTTCGTTTTCTGATAAAGAAGCATCTGGTACAGCCTTTAGCTGTCCTTTTACAGGCAATAAATCCTGATACATTGCCAAGTGGCATAATATTACGTTTCATTTTTTAGAGAATTTTTTGGGGAGAAGGGAGCAGTGCACAATAGGTTTATTTGTTGCATGATAAGGTCATTCTCTAAGAATGAGGCAAAACTATAAGCATTTTATTTTCCATCAGCTTTGACTTGTGATTAGTTACAGCTTCCCACAACCAACCCTGTCATAGTAATTTTTATTTTGGGTCATATACGATGACATTAAAAAAAAAACCCAACCGACAAAAAAAAACCAACCCAAAAACGTGTTTGCAAGATTTCTTTTTGACATGAGTCATACAGTGCATCAACTTCACAGATGAAGTCTGTTATGGTTGCTTAGGGTATTTCCCATATGTAATAACGTGGGAAATCGGTAGTAGCAATGCTGATATCTAAACCACTTAGATATTGCCTGCTTCTCGGTGACATAGGATGCTGTGGATCAGCATATCTGCCCTATGTGACTCTGTTCCAAAAGCAATCGTATAGCTACTTGCTTCTGTACAAAGCTAAATCTGTTTGTAATGTAGCTATTCAGCTACTTAAAATCTGACCTACGTGTTGTCTTAGTTGTAGGAAATACCTTAGACTTTAAGAAATATCTGGGATATTTTTTTAACTGCAGGTTACAAAAGTAAAGGGAAATGGTGCTAAATGTTTTGAATGAGAATAAAATAATTCAATTTTTTAATAATGAAAATTGTTTTCAGTGGTTTCTAAAAAAGATGGTACTAGAAGCTTTGAGTGTAGATGCATTTGAAGATATTTCAAGAGGGAGGTTATTGCATTTTGATAATACACTTAAATTACAGGTTTTTAAAGGAACAGAACAGGATTGACAGTAGCACCTCTCCATTTTAATTGCATATGCAAACTATATTTTATGTTGAAAGGGACTATCATATTCTTACTTATAAACCAAGAGATACGTAGACAGTTATGTGATTATGAGGATGGGTAGTGTGCGATTTATGTGCTAATGATTCCTTTAGTGATTTCATGAATTTCTGGTGATTGTATTGGTTCAAAAAGGATATGAACATCCTTAACTGGAAGTAGCTAAAGCCGAATTGGCAAGTCTTTCCAAAACACCTTTCCAAGTGTCAGAGAGGAGCTCCTAAGTGAAATCCTGTGCTCTCAGTTGCTTCAGCGGTCAGGTGAGATGGTCAGAATATCTGTGTGGGTAAAGGGTTTTTATTAAAAAGGTTTTTTGGTTAGTTTTGGGTTTGTGTTTAATGAAAGTCTGTAAGAGCCTATTTTGTGGTATAGGTCCTTATTGACAAATGAAGTGCATACAAACAGTCCATTTATAAGTCAATCACTCCTAATCTCCAAACCATTCTTTTGCTAGAGTTTGGGAAAGATTGGGAGGAGTAAGAAAGAATGTCCTTGTATGTCCAAATGAATTTAGACTGTGCTGAACTCTCAGTGGACATGAACAAACCAAATCAGGACCGTGTCTTTGAGAACCCCCTTTGGTAGTTTCTTTTTGGTTATCTCCAAGGCCAAGTTGTTACATCAGCAGTTGTCAGCAGGGCTCATTCTCTTGGGTAATTCATAGAATCATAGAATGGTTTGGGTTGGAAGGGACCTTAAAGATCCAATCCCACTCTCATGGGCAGGGACACCTCCCACTAGACCAGATTACTCAAAGCCCCATCCAGCCTGGCCTGGAACACTTCCAGGGAGGGGGCTTCCACAAATTCTGCTGGCAACCTGTTCCAGTGCCTCACCACCCTCAGAGTAAAGAATTTCTTCCTCATATCTAATCTAAATCCACCATCTTTCAGTTTAAAACTGTTACCCCTCATCCTATTGCTACACTCCCTGATAAAGAGTCCCTCCCCATCTTTCCTGTAGGCCCCCTTTAGGTACTGGAAGGCTGCTCTAAGGTCTCCCTGGAGCCTTCTCTTCTCCAGGCTGAACAACCCCAACTCTCTCAGCCTGTCCTCATAGGAGAGGTGCTCCAGCCCTCTACTCATCCTCATGGCCCTCCTCTGGACCCATTCCAGCAGGTCCATGTCCTTCTTATGTTGGGGGCCCCAGAACTGGACGCAGTGCTCCAGGTGGGGTCTCACGAGAGCAGAGTAGAGGGGAAGAATCACCTCCCTCAACCTGCTTGGCCACACTTCTGATGCAGCCTAGGGTATGGTTGGCTTTCTGGGCTGTAAGCGTGCATTGCTGGGTCATGTTGAGCTTCTCATCAATCATCACCCCCAGGTCCTTCTCCTCTGGGCTGCTCTCAATCCGTTCTCCGCCCAGCCTGTATTTGTGCTTGGGATTGCCCTGACCCACATGCAGGACCTTGTACTTGGCCTTTTAGAATTTCATGAGGTTCACACAGGCCCACCTCTCCAGCCTCTCCAGGTCCCTCTGGACGGCATCCCACCTCTCCAGCGTGTTGACTGCACCACACAGCTTGGTGTCATAAGCAAACTTGCTGAGGGTGCACTCAATCCCACTGTCCATGTTGCTGACAAAGATGTTAAACAGAGCTGGTCCCAGTACCGACTGCCTGAGGAACGCCACTCATCACTGGTCTCCATTCAGACATCAAGCCAATTCCTCTCAAATGATTTGGCTCTAATTATTAAAATCAGAACCTTGAATTTTTAAATTTACAACGACAGATCCTTGAAACATGAGCCCAATATGCTCAAGTGGCACCTTGCCACCTCATAAATGAGCCTCAGCATTCCTTGCCAGCTGCAGGGCCTGGATGGCATCACACCATGTAGGTCACAGCAGTCTAATTTTGAGGTGACAAGTTCATGCATCACTGTGGCAAGATGTGATTGGGGCCAAAAATGATGAGCAACGCAGTACAATGATATGCAAGTGAAAAAGAGTTCTGTTGGCTATAGCCTCTACTTGGCATCTGTTTCTGGCAAAGTCTTACTTTGATTTTGCTTAAGTACCCAATATATTGTTATAAAAGCACTCTTACAGGACTGGTTGATCTGAAAATTAGTCTGGAGCTAACAGCTTATAAGGAGTTCTAGCTAATGGTGTGGTAAGGATCTAAAAAGGGGGATAATACAGCGTTATGCTATATAAATTATAACTGGCCAGGGACTTAGGATTTCAGAAGTTTTGGAAAAAACTTAGACAAAAGTTAAAAAAGAAATGTGGAGTGGAATGAGCCTCGCACGTGACTGGTCCTGAGGATTTCCATTTCAACAGAGATTTCAAACAGAAGACCAGAATGTAGGCTGCGTGCAAAGCACTGCAGAATGTGTTTCATATACGGGTGAAATTTTGGAATAGAATACAATAGAACAGAACGGTTCCAATTAGAAGGGACCTACAATGATCATCTAGTCCAACTGCCTGACCACTTCAGGGCTGACTAAAAGTTGAAGCAAATTATTAAGGGAATTGTCCAAATACCTCTTAAACACTGACAGGCATGGGGCACTGATCACCTCTCTAGGCAGCCTGTTCCAGTGTTTTATCAGGAAAGATTTCTTTACCATGGTCAAGAAATGCTTCCTAATGTCTAGTCTAAACCTCCCCTGCCTGATGCAGCTTTGAACCATTCCCACGCATCCTCTCACTGAATAGCAGGGAGAAGAGATCAGCACCTCCCTCTCCACTTCCCCTCCCTGGAAAGCTGTAGACAGCAGTGAGGTCGCCCCTCAACCTCCTTCTCACCAAACTAGACAAACCCAGAGTCCTCAGCTGCTCCTCACAGGACATGCCTTCCAGCCCTTTCACCAGCTTTGTTGCCCTCCTCTGGATGCATTCAAGGACCTTCACATCCTTCATAAATTGTGGGGCTCAGAACTGCACACAACACTCGAGGTGAGGCTGCACCAATTCTGAATACAGCAGGATAATCACATCTTGACCAGCTGGTGATGCTGTGTTTGATGCACCCCAGGATGCGGTTTGCCCTCTTGGCTGCCAGGGCACACTGCTGACTCCTATCGAGCCTGCTGCCCACCAGCACCCCCAGGGCCCTTTCTGCAGGGCTGCTGTACAGCCACTCTTCTCCCAATTTATACTTGTGCCTGGCGTTACTCCATCCCAGGTGCAGAATCTGGCATTTGTTCTTGTTAAATGTCATCCCACTGATGATTACTCAGTGCTCCAATCTATCCAGATCCCTCTGCAGGGCCTTTTGTCCCTCAAGAGAGTTAACAGCACCTCCTGGTTTAGTATCCTCAGCAAATGTGCTAATAATGCATTCAACTCCTGCACCCAGATCATTGATAAAAATATTGAACAGAACTGGCCCTAGAATTGAGCCCTGAGGAACACCGCTGGTGCCCAGTCACCAGCCAGATGTAGCCCCATTCACTACAACTGTTTGAGCCCTGCCCTTCACCCAGCGCACAATGAGCCTGTTCATCCCACAGCTGGACAACTTGTCCAGAAGGATGCTGTGAGGGACAGTATCAAAAGCCTTACTAAAATTCAGAAAAACTTAACATACAAAAGATTAATTTTACAACCTACAGTGTTCCTGTGGAAACTTTTGAAACTGAACTGTGCTCAGATCTGGGCAGAGTCTCTCACAAGCTGTGCATACTTTTTTTCTTTCTGTCTTTGCATACAGATTGCAGGTTCTCTGAACCTCTCAGCGAAGTGGCCGTTGGACAAGAAGAGGGGGGGAAAAGAAAGGAGAGAGGAGAAAAAAGAAGAGAGAGAACAAAAAAGAAAATTAACTTTTTACAAGTACAACAGATGCTGTTTTGTGTGGGGTATTTTTCCCCCTTCTGTGGAACTTACTACCTACTTTAAAATTAAGATGTGGAACATCTAAGGTTGATTGGTATTTCAACAACTCTATGTATTCTGTTATTAGTCTATATGTCTAAAGCTATCAAAAAAGAAATCAAAACTGCTACATTTCCACAATTTTAAAATTTCTGATTTATTTATTTTAATCAAGAATTAGGCTGAAGGAAAGATTGGCTTAGGAATTGGTAAATACTTAAGGGTTCAAACTGTTTTCAGGGTCATGCATAACTCTTCCATAGCTATGAAAACTCACAGTATTTGTAAAATTTTAAGTCCAGTGCTGGCTTTTTCTGCTCTTGTTTAAATTGTTTAGTCCCATTAATTTGACCTGGCAGCACTTCATAATTGGTGTCTTTCTGTAAACATCCATATATCAGAAGTATTCAAGTTGGCTCAAGCAACATTCTCATGGGCACTTTGCCAGGAAACTGAAGGCTTTACCTAAATTGCATATTGCTAGGGGAAATCTTACTCTCGACTGTTCTTATCTTTTGTTTGTTTTTTACTGAGTCCTCCATCTGGCTTTTTCTTGGGACAAGACGAGTAGCAGTAAGTGGTGGTATCTATAATTTGTACAGGTTGCAGCTTCATAGCATATTTGCAGGGAGGTACAGATCAGAGATACCAAAGCTAATAGAAAAATTTTCCACCAATTTCCAACATTTTTGAAAGAAAGAGTACCGACTGTCAGAGCATAATAGAGTTATCTGTGGCTTCAGCTATAATTCTTTAACAGTCTGATTTCAGCTCATTAAGAAATCCAATGCAGCTTCTAGCCATGGTAATTCTCATGACCTGGGACATACAGTCTCATCAGTCTGTCCGCTGACCACAGTATGAGGCTGCATGTATTTGAGATAAGGTTGGAAGGGTTGGTCAGGAAATAGGTTTTGTCTGGACAATAGTTTAGACACACTTTGTATTACTTTTCAACATACGTTCTAGAAAATAGATTTTCTCATGTAAAACATGTCCTTGCTTTGAAGATGGAAATGTTTTTAATACTCTGTGTTACTTATTTTTTAAAGTATAGGTCAACCCTCCATGATGTGATGGAAGAGCTTAAAATTAGATATTCGTTTTGTTTCTGTGGTGAGATCAGTGGGGCTTATTTTTTGTTGGTGTTTGAGCTCCAGAGAGGGCTTTGAAATGACAATTTCTGGAATCCAAAATAGAAATACACTTGAAAAAACGTATGTGAACCTATGCTATTGCAAGACTGCATGAGCTGAGCCTTTAGGATAAGTTGTGAGATTTCAGTGCAGTCATGAAGACTAACAGTACAGAAATTCCTCAAATCCCAAATGTTACTTCCTATTGATTGATAGATTTATTGAAAACAAAACTTCCATCTTAACAAAAAGTCATGTTCTTGGCAGCATGATGATTTGGGCTTTTGATGAGGAAGAAACTAACTTCTACGTGGGATTTTTTAAATGCTTGGGTGCCTAATTATCAAGAGTAAAGAGCATGTAGAGGAATAGCTGATTCAGCGTAGACGCTTTATCCTCTGCTTGCCAGTGATTTGTGCATGATTTACCTGGAGTGGACGTAAACTGAACCCAAAGCGTACCTTGCGTTGTCCCTGTACTTTCCTCTCCCCTGACTGCTGGTCATCTCTTTCTTTAATTGTGCAGAACTGTGGCACCCTGATTTGTACAGATTTATCTATCGCTCCAATGTTAGAAGGAGGGAGTCCAGAAGTCTTGTGCTTCAAATCAGATAGGTAGCTCATTTAGCAATCTCTTACCCAGCTAGGCAAGCCCCTAAGAGCTTGAGCTCAGTTATAGATAGGAGGTAAACTTCAAGGCTAAAGGAAAATAGCTTTGTGGAAGTCTTGACTTCTGTTTATTGTGGATGGAAAGCTGGGGAAAGCAGATGAGGGAAAATTCTGTTATTTGTGTTCCTTTACGAGGGATGTAAGATGGATGTGTTTCCTATTTTAAAGCCCTGCATTTAGCGACTGCTGCCAATGTGCTCTTCAGGACCAGTAGTAACATAGACATCTGGTGAGAAACGTTAAACCCGTGGCCATTGTTTTATAAGCTTCCCAAGCAATAAGAAGATACCCAGCTTTACTACTTATATTTGATCAGTGTTTTGACATTTCCTGGAGTGAGCCCATTAATTAATTCTCATCCTTTTATTTCCTATCTGTTGATCTATCAGGACCCTTTTTATTTGCCATACTTTCAGGAAGGAGCACATTGGAGCTGGAGGTTGTCTCAGCTCACAATTAACATAGTATAAGGTGCTAAAACAAGGTCTCTGTTTTCCTTTAGAATTTATGCCAAAGGTAAGTGCGGACTTGCCTAGGAAGTAGCCTTTACTTTGCATCATAACAGAGAATGCATGAAAAGGGATTTGTTGTCTATAGTGAGGGTTGTAATACCTTGTCTAACTAAGACAGGAATGTTGTGAACGCTTGCAAGCTTTTCCACTTCGGGTGTAACAAAAAAGTGAGGGAAGTGCTAAGCAAGTAAAAAAAAAAAAAGCACTTCTGAGTCACAGAATACAAGCTCAGTTGGATTAGAGAGTGAATACAAGCACAAGGACCAGTTTGTGGGAAGAAGAGGCCTCAGGACAAGTTAATTAAATCAGCCTTTTATAAAATTAATTAAATTGTTTTACTTACTGTATATGCCCAATATCTTGAAACTTGCCTTGAAATTTGGTTTAAAAAATCAAATCAAATCTTGATAATTGCTACAAAATCACCAGTGATATTTAATCAGGCATTTTGCACAGTCAGTCCTTCTAGAAAATATTTAGAATGCTTACTTTCTGTAGTACATTTAGGTAACAGGGGTATCTTCAGTACATTTTTGTAAAAACTCACTACGTGTTTGTGTGTTTTGTTTCTAATGAACTGCATAGAAACTCCCCCATAATGGGAATGTGTTCCCCACCTTTATATATATTGTATCAAACCTAGATACTTGTTGAGAATAAGTCTAAGCTTGGGAGGCAAATTTTTCTTGCTTGGTAATGCTTTTTCCATTGTGAAGAACATTTATCAATTTGTTCTGATTTATAATTTAGGATGGATTTAGAGTTCTGTCTGTCAGAACACAGTTGGTATGTGGTTTATATGATTAATTCCAGTTTCAAGTTGCTCTTCGTTTTATTTTTTTTGCACATCCATTGCACATCCTTTACAGCATACCATTCTGGTAGGTAACAACAAAACAATACTTTCCTTACTAGATGATCCAAATGGGCAACTTTATTATAGCTGTTTCTGGTGTTGCATGGAAAGATGCACAGACCTTCAGAAGACTAGATTGACAAGGGAAAGTAGGAAATCAGTAGGAGTCCTGATTTTGGTTAAAACGGCAGGTATTGCCATCTTCCATTCAATATTCTGTGTAGCTGGAGGGAAGGAGAACAGGACGATAAACGAATTGCAAAGGAGACACAGATAGTTTTCTGTTAAGCTAGTTATGTTTGGGTTTTCTTGGTTTAAGCTATCAGACTTTTAAAAACTCAATTATTTATCAAGTTTTGAGTTTGGATAATTTGCTGCAATAATTCACAAACAAGAAACCTTTGCAGAATATGGTAGTGTGATAGTTGCTACCTTACTTCTGGCTATGCAGTATTAATGGCAATTAATAAATACAGTATTCATGGCTTTTAGCAATATAAAGCAAATAGTAACTAAAGTTATCCCATGAATAACCGGGTGCATTTGAAAATGGACCAGTGAGCTGCAGCTGATACTTCTAAGGTCCATCAGGTATCTGGGGAAAGCAGAATATCTGGAGACATGTTTAACCCTTTTCACAGTGGCATGAAAAGGCCTCACTTTTGCTGGAAAAGTGCATTTTTTGCTCACTGGATCTGCTGATTGCCAGCTGTCGTGCCCAGTGCTGGGGCTTTTTTCCCAATGGTTTTATTTAGAGTGGTTTTGCACTGATGGGGCACCAGCTTTCTTGTTAACAAATTGTAAATCATTAAATAAGCTTCTTCCCTGTATTGTTGTATCTGGGTTGGGGAAAAGAATTGGCTGAGTATCAGCAAGATTTTCGGTGGCTGGCCCAGATCATGTTACAGATATACTTTCTTTGGATTTTCTTCACAATTGGATTGCAATTTTGCCATTGTCCATCATTTGCTTTCTTGAATGTTTAAAGTTCACAGGGTAGATAAAGTAACTCTAAAACAGATAAGTAACACTGAAGGTTGCGTGGGTGATAAAAGAATCTGGGGGGTGCTAATTATTCAACTGTATAAGGCAGTCTGAGAGAACATCCAAAATCAGAACTTTTCAGAAGTTCTGCCAGATGGGATACTGCTTGTAAGATTTATTGAACTTCTCAGAAGATATGAGATTGGAAAGAAAGGAATCTCTTTGTGCTGGAAAAACTTGAGGATTCTACAGATAAACAGGAGGTTTGTGCAGACTGGAAAAATATGTAATTTAGTGAATGTCTGTAAGTTACTTCAGTGTAACTGTGCCAGCCAAGTGAATTATGTTTCAGAAACTGGTGTGCAAAAAGTGGGAGCTTTAAAATTTGGGAATAGTAGCCATTCAGTATCATGGAAAACAAATTGGAACACTAAGAATTGGGGAAAAAAAAAAAAGGCATAATACTGTAAATGCACTGCAAATATACACTAGTAGCCATACAGGAGCTCAGTATTGCAGCTTATTTATTATACTGTAATTCTTTTCCTTTGTAGAGGTATATCAGCAAGCTTCCTGGTGGAGTTACAATTTAAATAAGTTCTTCAAGTGGGAAGATAAGAGTGGCAAGTTGAATTCTGCTGATGTGATGACACAGTATAAATTTCCAATCTGTCAATTTAAGGGTGGGATTGAGTTAGACTACATGTCTATACTGGCAAAACTGAAGTGTAGACAAACGACCCCAAGGCTTCATTGGCCTATTGGTGGCAGTACTTGCTAAAGTAGTGCTTCGTGGTCAGTGTTGTGCTCTGCCCATTCAGTCTGTAGTGCTTGTTAGAGCTCCAGCCTTGCTTTCAGCTTCTTGCATTTCCTTGTTTCTGTAAGCGTTGTTAAAGGGTGTTGTGGGCAAAGGCTGTGGTGTGAAGACTGTTGGTGTGCGGGAGGCTGGATCTGCTCTGCAGAATACAGCTCTGAGCGGAGATCCTTGAGGTAATAACAGAGACTGTAGCTGTTCAGATGATGTGACGTGATGTGGCTTGGTGCACTCATAGTTGCTTTGGTGTGTGTCAGCTACAGTCCACATCTCAATCCTGTGTGTCAGCTACAGTCCAGCATCTCAATACTGTGTTAAAATGCAGAGCTTCAGAAGATACCTTTACACAAACAGTGTGAGACTTTCCTCATTAAAAAAAAAAAAAAAATTGACACCAAGGGGTCCAAGATATGCTTCATAAATGAATTTTCTATTGAACTGAAACCAGAACTGAGCTCAAGCTCAGTGGAGACAAAATAACCTAAGGGGTAGCTGCGGAATGGAGCTGCAGAAGTGGAGAAAGTCTGTAGTGAAAATAATTTCCAGCAATCAGTTGGGGATACTCTTGAGCTCTTGATTTAAACTGTAGTGTTTCTCTTCCTTATGTAAATCCTGCCCTCTGGCCAAAGGGCTCATTTCCATAACCGCTATGTGGCTGGTTCTCCAACATACAGTGTACATGTACATTGTTGTTTTCATTGGCTCAAAACTTCCAACTGTTTGTCAGCAACAAAGATGCTGCATCAGCTTCTTGTTCATTACAGCTGGAACAGGGAACTGCCAAAACATTCTTGAAAGAAAAAAAAAAAAGGCAATGTAAACATAGTGGTCAGACAGCTGAGAGGGAAAAAGCACTTAAACCTTTCATTTTTTCCCTCCCCATTTTCTCCTCTTTTTTTCTCACTCTTCTCTGTAGACTAACTGAGCTTTAATTCCTACAGCAGGAGGACAGAATCTTTGCTGGTATGTAGAACTGAAGATCCCCAAAGTGTGTTACAAAGAAGGGTGTTTATTACCATTCCCCTTCTGGATGTGGGATCCTAAAGCATTGGTAGCACTAAGTGACCTGATGTGGCTACCTACAAAGTCCCTGTTGCAACTGAGAGGAGAAGCTGAAAATCTCCTGCGGGCAATATGCTGTGGTTTCTTACTTGAACTGTTAAACCACATGCCTTCACTTGAACGTATAACTTCTAATTATAAGGTTATTCACTATTCACCCAGCTACTGCTTGTCTTCCTGGTTTTTTCATAGTCTTGTTTTTAACAGTAAAATATGTGCAAGACCTGGCCTATTGCAGCTTCTACCAAGAACTTTGCTAACACGTAAGTGCTAAGCAGCACCTCCTTGATTTGAAAGATAAGGCAGCAAGGAATTATTGTTTAGGGGTATTTCTTTTTAGTGAACATACTGCACTACATTTATTTGTCTGCTGTGGAGTGTCATCCCATATTCTGTAACTCAGAGTCCCTAGAATCAGAGGGATGCAGTGCAGGCTGGGATGCGTTTTATCTGTTGGCTACATCTCTGTAAGACTGCAGACTAATGCTCCATCTCCATTTGAGGTAGGAGGGCAGTGAGCCTGAGTGAAGTGTTACAGCAGTCCTCGTACTTAATCCAGTTCCCAGAAATTACAAAAGGCAATATGCCACTTGATACGTTTCGTGCACAGTGGTCCCAATAACCAAGGGCCTGGCCGATTGCCAGCGAGGACCTGAGTAGGGCAGAGTTTCAGAATGTGCTTGTGGTGGTCAAGTTTCTGATGCCTCCCTGAAATGAGATGTGGTAACAGTTGTGCGTTCCTATCCCACTGCAGAGCAGGAGGGGGATTCATGTTCTGATTCATATTCGTTTGCCAGACTGAGCTTCTGATTGCCTTCCAGGTGGTGGTCAACTGACTCTCACCTGGGTGTCTTGAAAGCACCTGTTATATCAGAAAACTCCAGAAATTAGGAGTGAAGGAAGAGGGAGAAGAATGGTCAGCAGTCTTCAAAGAGCATTTTACTAGGAACCTGGCATGATGAGGAGTGTGTTGGCTGTATAAAGCCATAGAAAGATATAATCAGGGGAGTGGGGGAATTCTGTTCCTGGTTCTTTAAACCACTTGGTGATGTAGGTACAGTAGTCTTATCAGCCTCTGTTTCAGTATTCCCGTCTGCCAGATGGGATACTGCTTGTAAGATGTATTGAACTTGACAAAATGAAATTCACTCTCACGCAGCCAGTTACTAGGGATTGTATTTTTCTACTATAACTTTGTGTGGCTAGTGTGCAGAAAAGGGTGTCCACATGAAACAAAGGAGTAAAAGATAGTAACTTCAACATTTTCTGCATTTTGTTTCATATAATGCATCATCACTACTACTTGTTTAACAGCTTTTGAACGAGCTTTTCATAGAATCATAGAATCATAGAATGGTTTAGGTTGGAAGGGACCTTGAAGATCATCGAGTTCCAACCCCCCTGCCACAGGCAGGGATACCTTTGTCTCAAATAAGATGCTGACATTCTTGGGAGAATTACTCTGCTTTATTTCCCCCACCTCTAAAACTTGTAATAACCTGATGATTCAGAAAGGACTCCCTTTACCTTATGTTCTTTCACTGCTCTATCCTTTCCCTTCCACAGGTCCTCAGCTCAGTCTAATTACTGTCAGTGCAACAGCTGCTGCCTCGGCACTGCTGAAATCTCTGTCTGTGCATTTCAGTGAATTCCCCTCTGAGGCTCAGCTGAGACCTACCTTCTGCCTGTGCGTCTTGCTTTTGTCTCTTGTTATCTAATGACATAAAGCATTTTGGTGTACAGTTTGCATTAATAAGATGAAAACACAAATTGCCTCACAAAAAACCAAGCAAGCACTGAACAAAACTGTATTGTGTGAGACAGTGGCTCATTTGGAGCCTTATTTTGACAACCTTAGATTGGAAAAAAGTCCCACTGTGCATCTTCATGTCTCACTGAACTCTTTATTCAGTGAGTTAAGGTCTGCTCCCTTTACTGCCAGCTCATTTTTTGATCAGGAGCATGCAAATGTCCAAGATGCAGAGCAACACAAAGGGATGTTGTGTCTGTTCATGTAGCATAAGTATATATATAGGACAGGACAGCATAGTCTGAAAATGTAATTAAATGTAATTAAAAAAAAAAAAGGAGTGGTGATGAAAAACATGTGTGCCTTACTCTAATCCTGGTCCTTTCAGAACAAAGAACAAATGTGGATGTTGCTATTCCAATTGCAGCCTGTTTTTCTTAGTCTATAAGCATGCATGAGAGGAATCAATTAAATAGAAAATAAATGTAAAATCACAAAATAATTGAGTAATGTGTTTAAGGATGGCCTCCTGTAAGCTTGCTTTCTTTGCTCTTTCTTGGTCCACTCTAAAGCTCATGTAATAAGTATAATGTGAAAATAAGGGGTAGAGGAAAAAACCCAAACCAGTCACTTTTTTGCTTTTGTACCATGTGAAGAATGCCTTTAAAGGGGTTATCTTCTTTTATATATTTTGTTTACTTAGGTTATTTGACCCTCTACACTAGAAATTCAGATGCACTAGCAGTATGGTGGAAGCAAGATTGGTGTTAGTATGAAGTGAGGGAAACACATGTGGGAAAATAGGGGATAGGGGGCACATTAAAGCTTTGTCCCTTCTCTCTGCTGCTCATCCTTTTTTATTTTAAAGCTATTTTGCATTTATTTTATTTGCCATTAAAGCTCACTCTTTCAGGCTTATTTTTCACAACCTTGGAGACCAGAAACAGAATCTCCACTCCCTTCCCACCTCTCCACCTTTGCTAGTATAAATTAGAATTTAAAAAAAATCTGCAATTTCAGAACATACAGTACAACTGTGAAGTTGCCAACAGGGTAACACTGCATACATTTACTGGTGCCTCTGAGGAATTGTGGTCATTCACACCTAAGACACTACCTAGTATTGCACAATTGATCTTATGGAAGTAGCCATGCAGTTGACTCTTCCATCTTCTACCCATTCCTACCCTCCCCCCAGTAGATGATGGTTTCCTCTGTTCCTACTTAAATATGTTGTCAAATTGGCATACTAGAAACACACTGGAATTTGTAGGTGACACAAGCATTTGAATTATCTCCTTGTCAGAGTAAAAGCTGCTTTTTGGCTTTTGTTTGCACAAGGCAGAAAAAGAGAAACTTGCCATTTGCCTGTGATTTCTTGATGATGCTGTCAGAACTGGAGGAAGCGTATGAACCCATAATGGTCACTGCTTGCTGCGCAGTACATGTATTTGGACTTCTTTCTGCTTCTTTCTGTATGGAAATCTAGGAAGCCTGGTCATCATTAGGGGATTGACGGATCTGGTAACCTGACAGAGATGCAGCCACTGCAGCTTTGTGTCTCCAGGTGTAACCGCTAGCAAGGCTGGATGCGTATTCCCAGTAGGGGCACACACGAACAGACATGTAGACAGACACACATGGTTGGTCACACAGATCAACATAGAAATGCTTAGCACTCGCACAAATGCAAACAATACCAATGGCCTCATCCTCTTCCCTGCTCTCTGGCTGAGCAGGGTGGGGTTGTTAGTGGAAAATATATACAAACATGCAGTGTGGATCCCTCCAGTACCTGGGTTTTGACACTGTCTACTCAGTAGCTGGGCTCTGGATTCCAGTCTCCCCAGTTGCTGGCACCTAGACATATGAGTCCCCAAGGCTGTAGCCCCACTCCTGTTTTTGGTATAGACCCCCTCGCTCACAGACACACACAGACAGCCCTCCATTCCTGCGCCCCCTGCATTGTTGAGCTGCCAGTAGTTAGCCCTGGACATAGAGTCCATCCAGTAGCAAGTCTTCCAGTTGAGTTTCGGACCTGAGTCTCTCCAAAAGTTGGCCCAGAGCATCCTGATCTCTCCAGAAGCCAATGCCACCAGTTGCCTTACTCCCAGAGACACACACATACCTGTCTGCCAAGCCAATTAGCTTAACTACTTGCTTAGCCAGCAAGTAGTTGCTGACTAGTATGGCTTGATAGTTACTAGCAATTACACACTCGCTGCAGTTGCTGGCACCACAGACACATGGGTTCTATGACCTGTAGTCTCACTCCGAACAGCAAACCTATTTACACGACTAGGCCCATTTTATCCTTGTCTATTTTCCATGCTTGTTCCCCCCAAATCATCTTGATCCCTCCCTTCCCCTGCCTTTGTTTTATACCCTAAACATCCTGTAATAATTCTTGGGCAATCCGCAAATGGTCTTCCTCTGCATCCCGTAGCGTGTTCCATACTCCTGGGCAGTAATCTCCCTTAGACTGTAAGGTGACCCTGAGACACTCTCCAGTTGACTCATCTGGTGGGCATCACACCTGGGCAAATAGGGCTGATTGGCTCTCCTGGGACAGCCCTAGTGGGGGGCTGGGTCTCTGTTTTCCTGACTGAATTTTGGGGAGTCTCCATGCCTTTGTGCTCATATATATATGTGTGTATGTGTACATAAAAGCCTTTGACGGGTTGATCGTTCTCTTGGTGGCGCTGGGAATGGCTGCACAAGGTGTTCCTGGGATTACCCCACCTGCCATTGCCTCTCTGTGCTCCCCATGTGTGTGTTTGGTTATGAAATAAACAAAACATCACCATCTACAGGAAGTTGAATAAGTAGGCACCAGCCTTTGGGTACCAGTCATTCCCCCACAGAGCATGTATGGCTTATTCAAGAATGTGTATGACTTATTCAAGAATTCTTAACTATTGGGTAGCTGCAAAACCTCTTCGTGTAGGACGTGACAGTGATTGATGCTTGGCTTTCTGGTCATCTTTGCATTTATTTTTCTGTTACGGGGTTTTCTGTAGTGCTCATCATCAGTGTGTTTACCTGCTTATATAAAGAAGATTCATGATATGATGTATGATGACCTGACAGGGTTGATGAGTACAATTCTAGGTAGTTTATTTATGCGCTACTACTTTTTTCCCTGTAACTGGTAAATATACAAGGGATGAAAAGGGTGTGGGAACTCCAAAGATACCCCTCATCTTAAGCTGTTTTGATCCAGCTGTTAGTTTGGCTCCAGTCCTCCAGTACCCCCCCCCCCATCTTCTTTCTCTCTTTTATTTTCTCTCCGCCCTCCAATCTACCACAGCTGTTAGAATTTCATCATTGTCTCCAAATACCACATTTCCTGTTAGCCACAGTCCCTTCTGTGTGGAGGGCAGTATCGTTTGGGTGCTTTGCATATGTATTACTGTTAGGTGATCTGCAGCCAAAGCAGTGCGTACACCTTTGACTGCTGCAAGGCTGAATTCCTTGGTAAGGGGCACACATAAGATCCAGAAATATCGAAGGATAAGATTTGCAGACTTGCTGGCAGAATATGGTTAAGCCTTTTTGTTCTTGTGCTCTGCTTTTTAAGTGTCTTTGCACTGTAGTTAGCCTTCTTGGTATCTGATTTAACACTGGATGCCAGCATATTTATTCTTTTTGGCAGTTTTAGTGCCATGTCACTCATTGATTGTCACAGTTGTATCATATATTAGATGGCTTATCCTTAAAAAAATGATTTGCAGGTGTGAAACCACTGCCCATTTTAATATTCTGTATCTGTCTGTCTGTCTGTGTTTGGTTTTTTTTTCCCCAGCTGATTTTTAGGTTTCTGTAAATGTGTGTGTTTTGAATCAAGTGCTTTTGTGAAGTTCTTTCTGCCCACTGTCGTCTTTTCTGCCTCATACCCATTTTGCACTTATCATGGCTTTCCAACAAAACTCTGGCAATGCCCTTGCTCTTTCCTTACAGTCTCTTGTGATTACAAAGTTTCTGCTGGACTCCTTCTGCAAGCCTGGCAGTGCATCTTAATTTGGACCCAGGGATCATCTTGGAGTTCTAACTTATTTGTCTTGTCCAACTTGCTGTCTTGTCCTTCATATCTACACAGTTCTTACTGAATCATTTGTGGGTAGAAGAGACCTTGAGCAAGCCATTAGCTTTTTCACATGTGCAGTAGGAACTGCAGGTCCCGTTCAACAGCCAAAAATAAACATTAATTATAGTGCTGCTTTGCCACGTGTGTGATCCACATGACTAGTTCCCTCTGGTTCTGTTTAACCCAGATCTTATTTATTTCCTCAGATGTGGTGTTTAGATTTTTTTAACGTGTATAATATCTGGGTAGAGAGAGTATCTGCAACATAAATCGAAAGTCCTAGGACAATGCCTGTAGATTTAACTTACTAAACCACTGGGGAGGAGAACCTCATTCTGGGGGACAGAATACACCTTTCGATCATAATTGGGAGGAGGCACATTGATGTATACCTGCATGTGTAGCCTACATTTGTGTATCTATGTGCCAAAAGAAATTGTGTGACCTTGGATGTATAAAATGAAGTCATGGGACATCTGTGGTCACTGATGCAGAACTTCTACACTCTTGGCACACCTGAGCATTGAAAGCATCTGTGCTAAGCGTTACATGCCATTGTGTATTGGCTTATTTCTACACTGGATGCATATTTTGAATTCTGTTGTGCAAATGCAGTCATTTTGTGCCATATAAGACAGTTTAAAGGAAAATACTTCTGACTGGATTTGTCATCTTACATTCTTCCTTCTTGAAAAGTGGCAAGGGTATTTGCACAATACTTTGACAATTCCAGATGTTTTTCTCTCTTCTGACATGTTTGTTTCATTAAATCCTATGCAAAGAGGTAGAGAATGCAGTCAGCCCCTTTTGCAGTGTTACTTCTCTGTGTAATGCATGGGCTTAGGATGCTGTCCTGAGAGCAGGAGTTGCAAAGCTGAAGGTTTACGAGAGTGCAATGTTGGACATTGTTATTAGTTCTGGGATTCATCACACAATCAGTGAGGTTGGAAAGGATCTCTGGAGATCCCTTAGTCCAATCCAATCCCCTTGCTTAAAGCAGAGTCAGCTAGAGCAGGTTGCCCAGGTCTGTGTATGGTTAGGTTTTTAATATCTCCAAGGATGGACATTCAACAAGCTTTCTGGGCAATCTGTTCCAGTGTTCGATCACCCTTAGAATAAAAAAAGTTTTCTTACATTTAATCAGGATCTTTCAGTATCTCCTTGTATGGAAGATGTTTGAGTCCCTTAATCATCTTTGTGGCCCTTCACTGGAGCTGCTTCAGTATGTCCATGGCTTTCTTGTGCTTTCTTGTACTGACCTTTGATGCTGTAAATCAAAGAGATCCTAGATGGAAATGCTTATGAGATTCTAGGAAGCCCTGGGGGCTGCAGGTGTTATCTCCCAGTATACTAGTAATGCTTAGCACGTTTTAAGTTAAGGGAAATGCATTTTTTTTTTTTTTTTTTTGTGAATAAATATGGCCTTGTGACTATCTTGAATGGATCTTTCTGTTTCTTACTTTTACTAATGAGGAGGGACCTGCTTTCTTCAGCAGTCTGCGACTTGCTGACTGTGTGATTTTGATATGCTCCATTCAGGACAGAATGCTCAGCCCTCCTCCACTGGGTGTTGAACGTTGTCGGTTGAAAATTGTATCTGGTATGGCTAATGTCCACAGTAAGCAATCCTGAAAGTGCATTTCTACTGTGTGTTTCTTAACCTGCAGGTTGTGGGGAGATCACTTTAACAATGCATTTAAACTCTGTGAGCACTGTTCTGAAAACAGGTGTTGCAAACTGATTGGCAACTTGCTTTGGGGATGTGGACTTAACTGGTTCATTCTGTTACCAGTGCTTTTTATGGACTTATCTCTTACAAGTCTCATCAAGTCTGGTCTGCTTTCTCCTGCCAAATAAATATTCCCTAATAATCCCCAAATCTGTTCCGTCATTTTCATTATTTTTTTGGTTGCTTAATAAATAAACGATCTTTTTTTTTTCTCCAGGAAGCCTAAACTGACATAGGTGAGTGGCTCCTTGGCTGAACCACATGGCAGCTTCTGTATAGTGTGGTGTATTTGTCAGGGTTCTTTGAAGAACCACTGGTACATTGGAAAATCAGCACTACATAGTGGTGTTCCTGAGGGGTATGGAGGTGTCTTGGGAGAATAGTATGAAATAGGTCTTGCATGTGTTTGCTATGCTAAAGCAACAGGGAAGTAGTTTGTTCTGGGCTTCCTTCATTGTACTGAACTTCTCATTTCTAAAGCTAACAATTAAATTCTTGGCTATTTGCAGGATATGAACTGGATCTCCCATAGAACCCGACTGCACATGCCTTCCTACTTGACAGTAAAACATTAGTAACTAGTAACCAGTTCATTTAAACAGCTGCCTAAACATTCTGAATAATTGTTTCATAAACAATCTGAATAAACATTTTGAATAATCTTTTTTTAAAATTCAGTTGTTCTAATTTATTTTCCATGAGTGTACATTTAGAACAGAACAGAACATAATAGAATAGAATAGAATAGAATAGACTATTTCAGTTGGAAATTTATTTCATCTGCTCTGTCAACATCCTAGTGGAGGAATTGCACATGTGATCTGCAGCACCATTCCCATGGAAAGAAAAGGAAGGAAATGCAGGTTTTGTCCATGTCACTCACTTATGAATGGTGCTTTCTTTTTTTTTTTTTAGCTATATAGTCAGACTTCACATACATGGTATAAGATCCCTTTAGCTGAGTACCTTTTTAGGAGAGTTCTATATTATATTACATGTTTCTAGCTGCTGGTTCAAATTTCTAAAGTAGGATTTTTCTGATTACAAGCTACAGTTTGAATTTCCAGCCCCACTGAATCCCCCTCCAAACCTGCTGACTATGCCAGGCAGACCAATATTCTAGTGGATTTGTAAATGTTCAAGCTACATTCTTAACATTCTTTTCTCACAGGAAAATATCTGTAAATAACTCTGTCTAAAATTTCTTACTCTGCTGGGTTTCCTGTCACCCTCAGGAACTTTAGTGCCTTCTTTATTTTGAGTGTTAGTATACCTCTAAGAATAACCAACTGAGGGTATGATGATGGATCACTGCCATTTGGCGAAAGGAGCATATGTTGAAATATGCCTTTCCTACCTTGTTTTAGAGGTACCTAGTGTCACTTTATCCTTGCATGTGTTAAGGGAAATTTTTATTTCTAGGTTTTAATCTTAAAATAAGATTATTGTTGCACTAGTTTCTTTCTTTGTTTCCTGCAAGTCATTGATTCTCTTAAGGTTTAGTGCTTGAATGTCACCCAAAAGCTTTTTTTTTTCCAATTCTGAAGTTTTCATCAATGAAAGCTTGTGTCAAAAAATCTGTTATATTTAGTGGATCAAGGAAAAAGAATAAAAGTCCAGTTTAACAAGAAAAAATGCAAACCTGTTACTGAGTATATAAGTTAGTTGTAATCTTAAGACTGAGTTTAAAACTTTCTTCCCTTCAAGGCAATTGGACAAATATATTTAGTCTCCCTTCTGCTTTTTTTGTTTCATTCCCAAAGTTACTCCTCATAGTTTCTTTTGATTCGAAATAGATGAGATAATGAACTTTTGTCAATAGAGCTATGTTAGGCCAACATTTTCAAACTTTTGCACTTGAAAAACACAGACTTGAATATATTTCCATTTTTTTGTATATTAAAAGATTTTTTAACAAGATTGTGAATAATTGACAGTTTTACAAACTGACCTTAAATATGAATTTCAGAACTTTAAGCAAACAAATTTCAAAACTTAGTCAGTATTCTTAGTTCGGACCACTACCAAACCTCATTATGTTTGGGATGTGAGGTTTCTATGTTTATCTGAAGCATTCCTGTTTGACATTTTTACTGGTTAATTTCTCTCAAAACCCCCAAATCATCTATTTGTTATCCAGTTTCAAAAACTTGATAGAACATCTGAGAAGAGCTAGGTAGTTCACATTCATCATGGATATTATCTTGAATCTCTGATGTCTTTTTGTGACTTTTCAGTCTTCTTAAGGATGGCTGTGTGAGTCAGTCAGCAAGCTAGTCAGGACCTTTTGCAGCGCTGTGCTGGGCCAAGAACAAAATGGGTTATGGCTTGGTTTGAGAGAGTTCTGTTGATGTGCCAGCTTTTAGCTATGGTGTAGCAGCATGCTGGCTTGTCTCAGGAGTGTAGCTGGAGCATGAGTGTTCAAAGCTGTGCATTATCTGTACTCTGAGCGTATAAGGATTCTTTTGCTTCTCCATAGTTGAGTGCCTTAGTTGGATGAAAGCCTTATCATGTGCCTCAGCTGTTGAGAAGTGAACTTTCTTCATTGAAAGGGTGGGATACATGTAGCAAATAGAAGTCCTAAGCATGGAAAGTCATGGTCTTCTTACAAACACCACCTTGGGAATTTCAGGATTTTTAGGTTTTTAGTCTTAGTATTCAACTATTCAACCTTGAGGGTTAGATGCCTATATGTAAAGAGGAGTGTAACTGTATACTTTTTGGAAGTGAGACTTTGACAGGTGAGCGAGTATATGCGAGAAATATGACAGAACAGTAAGAACCACAAGTGCTAGCTGTTCTAAGGTAAGATCTTTTTGCTCTGGTTGGCTGGCAGTTTGGACTTAATTGGATCTTATTTTTTTCATTGTGATTAATTTATATTGAATTTAATTGCATAATACTGGCTGATAGGAATATTATAAATGCAACAAATCTGCTGGGTAGTCTATAATACAACGCATTTTCAAGAGCTGGCAGGTTTTGTACAGGCTGAATTATCGTGCAAAATATCTAGGAGCATGTGATTTATGCCAAAGGTGCTGTAACATTGCATAAATTTAAGACTTTTATTCTGAACTACCACGTTCATACACTAAAATAATTATAGGGTGCTGACAATGCAGCACCATGTAAGAAAATGAATGACTGAATGTTACCTAAGTCTATTGTTTAAAATAAAACTATGCTACTGTATTAAAAAAAAAGAAAATAAAAACCCCACACAAGAAGATGAAATGCTGTCAAGTTATAGATCATAACACTGGAATTGGAAGTTGCTCTCTGTGGAGAAATTGTATTGTTTTAACCTGCTTTTTTTAAAGCTTCCTTACATGATGAAACAGTCCATATAAATGTTGGAATTTGGTGAGATCTCTGTTGCCATTAACTTTTCATATTGACTGTCTAAGAGTATGGGCAGTAGTCTGATCTGACCTGACTGACTGCTAAATCTGCTATAATTATTTATAAATGATTGGGGGGAGGGGAATCATTATTTTTGGTACAGTGATGCTCAGAAGTACGAAATTACTGGGTGTTGTGTATACACATAGTACCATAGTGATATATGTGATGGTTAGCACTTGGGTGTGAGTACGTTACACCTTGAAGTTGAGCCCAAGATTGTCTGCTTGACTGTGCCCTTTCTGTAAACCAGCTTCTTGTATGGGTGTCTATTGGACCATCTCTGGGGGCATGTTTGTGCTATAGGAGTCCACACTATCTTCTGGACTGTAGGAGAGCTTGTCTGTCCACTTAGGCATGGGGTTTGTGAGACCTGCAACGGAAAGAAGAACTTGGGGAACCATTGACAGGCTATCGGCACAAAAGCGGTCAGTTCTGTTGTCTTCACCCTTGCAGAGGTTGGGTTTACCAGCAAAGTACTTGGCTTTATCTGACAGTCCATATGAAAAATACAGGTAAACTATGAAGAACACTTAAGAAACAAAACAGCTCCTAACCAAAAAAATCCCCCACCAAGTTACATCTGCTGTGAAGAACAGCCTGAAGAGGTAACCTTGAACCAAAGAGCTTGGATAGTCAGTAGACAGGGCAAAGAAATGATGCTGAGACATGGACCATTTCAAGCCCTATGTCAAGCCTGCGTCAAATTGAGAAGTAGCACTTGTCACTCAGGGGTTCTTCCTTGTGCAGTGCTGTGTCTCCATAGGTGGTAATCCACATTGGTTACCTATTAGTAGCCTACAGCTGTGTGGCCCTTGTGTAAGGCTGGGTTTGGTGTTGCCCCAGGCAGAAGCAGTGGAGCTGGAGAGGAGAGGGGGGAGTGGAGGGAAGGGTGGATGCTCGCTTGGTGTATAGATGTTTTGTGCTACCACTCCTTGACTCCCTGCCCAACCCCCTTACATAAGGACCCTGAGTACAAATACAGAGTTAACTATAGTCTACAATGCATCACAAGTAGTTGCCCCTTCAACTGTTTCTCAGTGACTATCAACATCGTAAGAGAAATGGAAAAAAATGCAGTGGGGGAGGAGTGATAAACAAATAGCTGACACTATTTACTAGCAGCTCTTTCCAGGTCAGCATGACACTGGCAAACCAAGCCCCAATCATTCAAGAAATTTTTGATAAGACCTCAAACATTTAATATTTGAGGTGATCTTTCTAGTTTTAATTGTGATGGGTGTATCTTTTTTTTTTTTTTGCTTCACATCAGACCTCTAGTCTTATTTCTTGTATTTCTAATTCTGAGAATTCTAAGCTTCTTTTTAAAAATAAACCTAAGCTGTTTATCTCTAGTGGTTGCCAGAACAGAGGGGTGTTGATATAAACAGGCATACCGGTGCTCTGTTATCCCAGCCTTCCAGAAAACTACTAGTCAGCAATAGCTACAGTGAAAGATAGGAATTTACTTCTCCTCAGGTGATTTAAGGGAGGTGTGTGAACTTAAAGGGACTTGTGGAACTGTGCTGGATTCTTCTGAAATAAATTTTATTCCAACTTCATTAAAACAAGTGACAGAACTGTAAAAAGCTTGACAATTGCAATAGAGTAACCTATAGTAGAGTGACCTGTAAAGAAGGAAAGATGAGCTACCTCAGTTTTTTTAATCTCATCTCTGCTGCTTAAAGAAAGCTTGGAAGATTATTTCCATGTTTTCCCAACCTGTAACAATAGAAACTCAGACCTGGCTAAATATCAAAAGACCTTTTCAGTGATTGGAGAGTAGTGGCGTCATATCTTTCAAATTACTTTAATTTGGATTACTTAAAGATCCCTATATTTTTTATTTTTTTAAAGGTAATTCCAACACTTTCTGAATTCTGTGAAAAATTTAAGGATGGAAGAACCACAGGTCCACAGCTGAATTGTCCATTTTCAGAAAACAGTGAAAACCAAACTTTTTCATCCTGCTATATTAAGGAGGTAGAAAAGTCCACCTCCTTAAGCAAAATCCTTTTATTTTAGTGCAGTTTTAAATTGCCAGTTTTCTGATAATCTAAATAAAATGGAAATGATCTACTTAATCTAGTTTTGCATTATTAATTTAATTGTTATCCTCAGGGGAAAAGCAGATTTGGTGTTAACTTTGGTGTTAGTTTTGGTTGGGACACAGGGAAATAGGAAAATGGGTTTTTACTACTTCTCATCATATATTACATGCTGCATTGATTGAGAATTTTAATTTCCATGTGGTTTGTATTATGCTAAAAACTCAAAAATAACTTATTTGCTGGTGTAATACTTAATTCAGGATTATACAATATTGGATGTGGCTTGAAATCTGGAAATGAATTAAAACTATAAAAATTTGTTATATGGTTATATAATGCTACATTAATTGTGCTGGAGGCATAGGGAAAAATGTTTTTAAAAACATGCTTTGCATTTAAAATTAGTATTAGGGCAAAGTATCTATAATATGTTGAACTGTATTTGTTAGTCACTGTGTTAAAGTATAAACATGGAAGTTAGCCCTGTGTATTAAAAGTTTTTTTTAAATAGGAAGAAACCAAGCTTTTTTTACCTTTTTCTTTTTTTTTTTTTTTGTTAACTTGCAACTTCATGTGAGTTGGTGATGAAACAGAGCTGGTTGATTAGGCTGGAATGAAAACAGTAGCTTCTCAGAAAATACTGCTGCTGTCAAAGGTGACTTCCCCCTAGTTCTACTCTACACTTTATTTAACAGCAAACCTGCAATACCTGAAGATGTTTATCTAATTAAAAATATTTTAATAGCTTGGCAATTTTTACATCTTAGAAGTTGTCATAACTTTGAATTTTTAGTAATTTCATTTTAGATGAAAATGTGCCTTATACTTGCAGGTATATCTGGTTTACTTAAAGCATTGAGAGACAATGCAGTCATTGGTCATAGCCAGCACGTGTTCACGAGGGGAAAGTCCTGCTTAACCAACTCAATTTCCTTTTATGACAAGGTCACCCATCTAGTTGACCAAGCGAAGCCAGTTGGACAAGGGAAGCCAGTTGTTTGTTTTTTTTTTTTTTTTTCATTTTAGCACACCTTTTGATACTGTTTCTTACAGTATCCTTCTGGATAAAATGTCCAGCACACAGCTAGACAAGTCCATAATACATTGGGTGAGCAATTGGCTGTCATGTTGGGCTCAAAGGGTTGTAGTAAATGGCGTTACATCAGGCTGGCAGCCAGTCACCAGTGAGGTTCCCCAGGGCTCAATTTTAGGCCCAGTGCTGTTGAATGTTTTTATAAATGATCTGGATGCAGGAATTGAATGTACATTAAGTAAGTGCCAACGACACTAAACTAGGAGGAGCTATGGACTCCCTCTAGGGTAGAGAGACCTTACAGAAAGATCTGGATAGACTGCAGAGCTGGGCGATCACCAACCGTATGAAATTTAACAAGAGCAAGTGCCAGATGCTCTACCTGGGACAGTGTAATCCTGGTGCTGATCTCCTCTCTCTGGTGATCAGTGATAGGACACGAGGAAATGGAATGAAGCTGCATCAGGGGAAGTTCAGCTTGGACATTAGGAAAAGGTTCTTTACTGAGAGGGTGGTGAGTCACTGGAACAGGCTCCCCAGGGAAGTGGTCACAGCACCAAGCCTGTCAGAGTTCAAGGAGCACCTGGATGACACTCTTAGTCATATGATTTAGTTTTAGGTAGTCCTGTGAGGAGCAGGGAGTTGGGACTCAATGATCCTTATGGGTCCCTTCCAACTCAAGATATTCTATGATTCATTCTTTTACTTACTGTCTTTACTATGTGGAAAATGACACGGCTGGCATTTAAAATGCAGCAACCACCCTCCAAGTTGTTCACAGTATTTTAAAGGATTAATTTTATTTCAGTTACTCTGTACACCTTAGCTTTTTCAGGTTTTGTTTTTAAGAAATGGCTTTCTAAAGTCAATGATATTGATGAAGCTTTTTGCATTTGAAAAACGAACAAACATCTGGGATACTGTTAATTCCTGCAAGGTCTAGTGTAAAAGTGCTGAAATACGTTTTCTAGCTGCTGTGCGAGTCTGTTGGAGGGGCTAGTTTCCCATCAGGGTTTCAATTTCAGAATGAAAAAGACACATGTAGCAAGCAGTCTCTGCATTGCCATGTTGCAGCAGAATCCCATAAAGTGAGGTATCCGTCTGTAATTCAAAACTTCAAGAGGGATCCAGCTGAAGCAATGAAGGTCTCACTTTTGGCATTCACGCAGCAGCTGCCTGGGCATTGTGCCATTCATCAGAGGCAATACACATTCCCTCTCAATCCTGCTGTGATTCCCTTCCTCCCTCCTGTTTCAAATGCTTTCGTAGAGCTGAGCAGTGTGAACTTTCATCAGAGGAGGTGAAAGTGGTGTTGCTCATTCTGAACATGCCAGGATTATTTTCCCAAGTTCAAGTCCCACTGTAGGTTTGTTCCTGTTTTTCTCCTCATGCTTGCTCCCTTGTAGGCCTAGAGTTGACTTGCACTTTGGTGTGATACAAGAAAAAATCTAAGAGTCTTTTCCAGGCAAAGAAAATTAATGCCCTTTTACTCTGAGCTGTGCTGTATTACCGGTAATCCAGTTATATTCGGTCCTTCGCAAATGAAGACCATAAAAGACAAGCAGTTTATGATCAATCTCAGTTACAGATGCCATGATATCCATCCTTGGAGTCAATGTGGAGTTTTTTCAGCAACAGTTGGTACAGTTTCTCGATGTGGAACTTAATTTTCATTGTTATACGTTATAAATGATGGTTGGGGAGATTTTTATTACCTCATTTTGTGAGAAGCTGTAGCTAAAAACATAAGTATCGTTTATCTGTCTTCTGAAAAAATTGAAATAAAACCAAAACCTTTGTTTTCATGAAGTAAACCTTAGGGATCTCTGCAGAAGAGCAGCTCTGAGAGGGAATACCTGATGGTTGGTCTCTCCATCGGGGAATCTTTCTCTCTCTCTCTCTCTCTCTCTCTCTCTCTAATAAAAGCCTTGCTGATGTGAGGAGGCTGGTGAGCATTTAGATGAGGTCCTAAGGGATAAGACAGCTTTCCTTTTTAATAGATATTGTGGTAAGGTTGTTGTGTTTAAAGCTTGCTTCATCTGTTTCCCATGTGATCTTGGTGGCTGTATACTGAAGTCAGAAACTGCTGTGGTAAAATAGATGTTGAAGTAATACTGATTATGAGTAATCATAAATCTTGATGGTTGAAAGAGCCTCTCTGGGTCACCCTTACCCAAGATGAGATTCTACACACAGAAACTTGAAGATCTCTGAATTGCTCTTAAACTCTTCAAGTTGTAGAGTATTGCAGCTTGCCTTTTCTTGCTAGCCACCCTCCTTTTCATCTTCCCCTTAAACCCATCCTTCCACTGTGTTTCAGGGAAAAAATTCCAGGACGGGTGACATGTATCCATATCACTGGTTTGCATCCAGCCCAGCTGGTAAGGTCTGAAAGCTATTGCCAACTGATTGCTTTCTGGTGGGCTGTGAGAAATGAGCTACCGTCCAGGCAGTGGAGAGTAGTGAGTAGATGTTTCTGGTAGAGAAAAACAGTTTTGCTGCTTAGTCCCTATTTGCAGTGTCAGCAGAGGCGCTGAGGCAGAAAGAATCCCAGGGGACTGAATTCCTTTGAACTTATGTGGCCAAAAAATAACTCTGTGTTTCAGAACAGACTGTAAGGGACGCTACAAATAGACTTTGTATAAACATAACAATACTGTTTTCACATAACAAAGTATTAAAAGCAAATATAGTAAAAACAGTAATAGGAATATAGTATACTGGTGTTACGTACTCAGGAAGAAACTGAAAGAACATAACTGAGGCTGCAGAAGTTAAGCACTGACAAGAAGTAAAAAGTGAAGGGACATCACGGTGGCTGTTCTCACACCTGGGGAAAGACAGCCTTGGCACAGATTGACTGAAGGAGGTACAGAACCTCCAGCCTTGGAGGCTTTTAGGAACATGTATTGTGCAAGCTACTCAGATGGAGAGTACAGTCCTGGACAGTGAGTAGATTTTTCTGCAATTTTTGTGAGGTCAGGCAAACATGAAATGTTTCCCACAGAGCTGTGAGAGGTAGTGTTTTTCTTCCTCTGCTGGTCTCTTGGGGAGCAGTTACAGGACATCTCTACTGTTTCCCAGCTGTGAGTGTGGCATGCAGCATCTGGCAGAGCTGGAACTGGGACACAGCTTCCTGCTGAGCAGATGTCTGTGTCTGTTGATACTGCTTTTGGAGAGAAGGGTATACTAAATGAATTGTTGAGCCCTACTTGGCTGTGAGTCTGATTCCGTGAAAGTTAGGGGAACAATGGAATTAAGGTACATGACTTCTGTTTGGTTGCCTTATGTGGATTCAGTGTGATGCCACTTTTCAGTTCCCTGAGGTGCCATCTCATTGTCTTTAAGGGGAGTGTGCTGCACAGTACAGCCAAGGAGCACCTGTTTTGCTTTTTACTCACTGTTTGGTTGTAATTAGTGTGTGCTGTTTAAACTTGGCTCTGAAGACAGCCTGCAGTGACCTTACTGTGATGATAGTGGAGTGCTTCATAAAACTTTAGGACTTAATTTTTCAGAGTACTCGCTTGAGGGAAAGAGGAGGGTTGCCTTTTCTCCGTTGTAATGCATGGGAGTTGGACACAATGAGGTTCAGAAAGTTTTTCTTTCCTGGCTGCACAGTTTTAGATCCTGTATTTTTTCAGGGCACCTGGTGTTAAATAACAGCCCGTGTTCACAGTGTAACAGTCCCACTGTAATTGTAAGTGCTTGGCCATTCTGCCTGCAGAGCAAGCTTGGTCTCAAGTAACACAACTAAGACACAGGGAATGTGATTAGTAGGAGCATGACTACGTGAGGAATTTTGCTATGCATTGCAAAAATCTCTGTGGTAAATGCAAGGTAAATGCATGTTGGATTTCAAGGACAGGAGTTGGCTGCCTTGACTGTCAGAGCATTGTTCCTGTTTGTGCAGTCCTGGTCCTGGCCATCTCCATCACGGGACCTGTAGCCTCCAGTGTTGCATGATTAAGTTGTGCATGATACTTTCTCTAGAGCAAGCTGGTCATACTCATGGAGTGTGGAAGCCACTTTATTTTCATAGGGAAAATAAGCCTGTGATCGCATGAATGGACCCACAGTGGGCCGATAATGATGGTCCCCAGTGTTTAGCAGGTGAATTTGCAATTGTAATGTCCTTTTAATGTGAATCTCGGCATATCATTTCCCAGGTTTTAAAAAAGCAAGCATTAATCCCCCTCAACACTTCCATATGTGTTGTGCTGCTGTCATGGATGGTAGGCAGGTGGTTCTAGATTCACAGCACTGATTTCTGCCCCTTTTCCTGATGATGTCTGTTCCATCAGTGTTTGCCAAGTGGTTGTCCTCTGTGTTGGTCGCTCTGGCTTTGGGCTTTGCAGATATTAGCTGTGCACTGGGATATTTAAAAAGGCAGCTGGGTCTCACCCCGCTCTCCAGTTAAGGAGTCAGTTCTTTCTTGGAGGAACTTCCCCTTCCCTCAAAGATAAGTTTGTCTCTACTATCAAGTTTCAGTGGTGGCTTGTGTATCTGTGGTTTTATTTTAGTCGCCGCGTTCTCCTCTGGCCTTTTCATGTCTCTATGCTCCACAGATTTTTCATATTTGTGTTCTTGTTTGTTGCTGATCTGCGCCACTGGTATTTCTTAGGGCTTTCAGTGTAAGCAGCTAGGTTTTCCACATCATTCTGGTGAGCTTTAGAACTCCTCATGTACAGTATTTGGGAATCAACCATCTTATGTGGAAAGTAGACCTGCAGGAACATGTCCCTGGTATTTATCCCCCTTTGAAGTCAAGACGCATTTTATAAATATATTTATAAATAAATGTATTGCTATTTTCATCACTGCAAATACGGCCAACTGTTGGGATGGATTCTGGTAATTATGAAATGGTTGGCTTTTCTTCACTTGTCAAGTTTTCTCATTAAATCTGACCCTAAATACCTCTTCCTTTTTTTTTTTTTTTTCCTGGAGAACATTTTGCCCAAAATGTCATTGTGCATGAGGATAAAGTGATGTTGTTTTGAATGTCCCTTCCTTGTTCATGAGGTTGATTCATTTAACTTAACTCCCTAATAATGTTATGTGTTCCTCCCTACTTTCTTTTAGAATCTAAGACCAACCTGTTGAGTGCTTCTGCTGTCTCAGGGTAATTTCATGATACTTACTTGCTCCTTCCATAAAGGAAGCAACACAAATAATTGTGAATTATTTCCTTAAATACTTACCATTTTTCATGGTGGTGTTCACCTGAACTTGTGTTCTAGCACACGCATGAGCAAGAGTATCTGGAGAAAGTGAAAATTATTCATTAATGATCTACACCCTGTTGTGATCAGAGTTGAGCTCTATGTGTTTCAAGTGAAAGATCTTTTCAGCTGATGAGAACAACATGTCCTGAAATGTCTGTGGGCAGCATGATTCCCGTTTTCTGTATGTAAATAGAAAGCTTCAGTTCTGTTGTCAGTAGGGTGAGAGAGCTGGAATGAAGATATACCAGTATTCCTAAAACGTATGGGTAGCCTAAATGTTCATAACTCATTCAAGATGTGACCTTCAAAACAGTTATGCAATACTTGAGTTCGGCACTGAATGTGCAAGGTTTGTTTTGCTTCGTTTTAGTTTTGGGGGAGGGCTACACATAGGAATAGATTTTGTAAAATGTGTTAGTTCTCACGTGGTCACCTCAAAATCCATAATTCCTGTCAATGTCTATTAAGACACTAAATCCTCCATGTGAAAGAGCGAGAGTGCTGAGTGCCTTTGGATACTGAATGGAAAGCTGTTGGGCTCTGAGCTTTCTTAAGAATCTGAGAGTAAAACAGGAGCCTCAATGCTAATGCCTCTTCCATCTTGAAGAATTAATGAACTTGTCCACTGTAGCTTTTTTTTATTTATTTCCTTTTCCTTTTGAGTTTTCTCTGTGACTTTTTCCCTGGTATTTTATAGGCTGAGTATTTCCATCTAAAGCTGTGAGGTGCATTCCAGCCTCCCTTATAAAACTTCTTCAGCCTCCCTTACAAAACTTCAGGATCTGCTTACTGTTCCCTTTCCTCTTTTAGACTTAAGTGCTTGTTCATTTCCTGCCCCTCCCCCCCAGTTTCCCACTGGTATCTTAGGATGCAGTGCTCCTGGTGCTTTGATATGCTTGGGCTTACACTTTCTATTTGAGCTGAGCTCCCTGTCGTGGGATAGTTACAGGCTGCATTCCTGTGCTGCAAATAGATGCTTTCTGCATATAACCTGCTTCCTTATACCCTGTAGCATCTAAAGCCTCTGGTAAAGCACTGTCTCCACTACCATAGACGGAGCAGCAACAGGAATCATCAAAAGCTGAGAAAGGTAACAGGGAGAATGTAAAAGCTTGCTAGGTTTCTAAGGGGTGGAAGTTCAGAGTGTCTCCTCGCTGTGAGATACCTTCACTGTACTATTATTTTTATTTAAGCTAAAGGAGAGAACCTGTCCTTTACTTATTAGATATAGGCATAGGAAAAAACCCAAATACCTTACGAGGCATGGAATGACTTGATACACAAGCATTTGTAGTGTCTTCATTCCCCTCTGTACCCTTAATAGGAAATCATTCAGCATGTGGTGCTTTTGATTTTGCCAAAGAGATGTTTTCTCAAGAACCAAAAGCTGAAACATTGCTCAGAATGTATTCTGATGGTTATCACCTGGCTGTTTAACTGTTGTCGTCTTCCTCATCAGAAAAAAGGAACAGAAAAAAGGAGTTAATTTAAAAGAAACAAAAAAGGTATTCTTTATTTCACAATCCTATAATGTTAGGCAAAGACTATCTTGTAAACACAAATTTCTGTAGTTCTGAATTATTTTTTGCCTGTGGTTCTGCCAACTGTGGTTTTTGCCTGTGGTTCAGAACTACTGTGACTGACTTTGGGAAAGTCACTTTTCCCATGTGTGTATCTGCTTCCCATCTTTAAAATAGCACTTCCTTTGTCTCTTAGGATTCCAGCTCTTTGCTGCAGAGACACATTCAACTGACAGGGTCCAGTTGTTGGAAGAGGCCCTTCTTGAATCATGGCAAGCCTAAATTCAGCTTCCTGGTACTGCCAGAGGTTTCCTGTGTGAGCTTTGGCAGCTGGCATCTCTTTGCTATCCATGAAATGGGATAATATCCTGCTCCACGAGAATATCCAGAGGGTACAACTTCAAGAATGGACGCATTTAGGCTGTGGTTGCACAGCTTTTGAAGCTGACCTTAAATTGGGATTGCTGTGATCCAGCCCTGCCTTCTTTTTCCCTGCTTTCCTCTGTGTGCCTTGTGGAGGTGCCCTGGCCAGGCTGATGGTGCTTTTTTCATAGGAACAGTTTGTGATCAGCTCAGCTTCTTGAAATCTCTCACTGAATAGATACAAATGCCAGCTCCTGGGAAGGGTGGGGTGCTGCAGGGGAAGTGAGGAGACCAGAGGAACTCAGGAGTCTGGATTTGCAATGGCTTTAAGTTGCCGAAACCCCGCAACCTAGAAAAAGACTGCACTGTTAGTGGTAGAATAATGTTATTGAATGAACCGCTGTGTACAGAGCAGTACAAAGACACCTTGTTCTCCACAGACTTGGTGTGTGGGTCCTCCTTGCTTGAAAGCTGGTACAGAATAGTATCTTAAAGTAAAATTAATCTTAGAGTTTTCTCCATTCAACCCTAAGTATGCTGAGAAATTTTCATCCTCTACCCACAATCTATATTCCACTCAGTCCCAGTGTTTCTTGTTCTTGAATGTACCTCCCTGTGCTGAGTCTCCTCCTGTTACTCTGCTATGCAGTTCATCACCATTTGTCTCTGAACTCCAAAGTGGTGGTTCTTCCTTTGTCTTAGTCTTTTTCTCTTGGAGAACAAACCCAACTCTCTTTCATGTTGTTCTTAATATGTAGGAGGTTGCTTACCCTCTCTCTTTCTTTTCCAAGGTGATACAAGTGCAACACCCAAAAAAACCAACAACACAAAAGGTGGTGAGAAACTGAAAATAACATATTTGATATGACTTGGTCTCCAGCATGCAGGGCATGAGACTTTGTACAAGTCCTTCTAAAGGCATGGGGAAATGTGCTGATAATGCAGTGTTGCACTGAAGAATACATAGTTCTGAAAGACATCTTGTAAGAAACAGTTCCCTGGGAAAAGTAACTCTGAGGCTGTACAGTTATTTATTTAATATCCCTGCTGGCAGCAGACAGGGGGAGGGTGTCGGGGCAGAGGAGAGAGAGAGGTGCTCTCCTCCTTTGCTCAGGGGAGACCTTATCGCTCTCTACAACTACCTGAAAGGAGGTTGTAGCGAGGTGGGGGTCGATCTCTTCTCCCCAGAAACAAGCGACAGGACAAGAGGAAATGGCCTCAAGCTGCGCCAGGGGAGGTTTAGATTGGATATCAGGAAAAAGTTCTTCACAGAAAGGGTTATTAAGCATTGGAACGGGCTGCCCAGGGAAGTGGCAAAGTTGCTATCCCTGGAGGTATTTAAAAGCCAGGTAGACGTGGTGCTTAAGGCCATGGTTTAGTGGTGATTTTTGGCAGTGTTAGCTTTATGGCTGGACCTAATGATCTTAAAGGTCCCTTCCAACCTAGATTCTATGATTCTATGACATCACAAAACTTCATATCTATTGTCATTCATATATACTGTAATATATTGTATATATACACACTCCATAACTTCAGTGTAAGGGGGATATGAATTTTTAAAAGCAAGTTCGAAATTTTAGAGTTGGTATTTAACAAAGGAATTGGGTTGTTTTTATAAAATCACAGCATGTTCATGATAACAAAATAAAAACTCTGTATGTAACCACACACAGAGGTGCATTTCTTGTATTCTGTAACCATGCTGGAAATGTTTTTTTGAAGCATTTGCAGGTGTCACTTCGTGCCTGAGCCCTTTTCCTTTTCCAGGAACTTTGAAAATACTAGAAGTGAAGAAAAACAAAATGACAGTAGGTTATACTTTTTTTTGTGAGATAGTTACAGGGTTAGGTACCGCTCTGTTTACTTTTAGTCTCAAAAGAGCTCCTCTCTCAGTTGTCAGACCATGTGTTTCTGTTTCTCCTGGAACTAGAACCCGGCATTCTGTCTGGCTCCCCAAACAACTGCCCCAAACAGCTGACCTCTTGCTAGAGAGGGAACTTCCGTAAGTTGTGATTTGTGTAGTACATAGGCCTTTGTCTCATAGTAGCCCTCAGATGTTTGCAAAGAAACATTTTTTTTAAGCCATTGTATTTTCTTACTGTTTACTTTGCTTTTTTAGCTTCTCTGTTAAGCTGCTATATGAATGCAATAAATATCTTGAGGGTAAAATTAGTCTGTGTTGCTCCTAATCTGTAACAGAACCATTCTGCATTCATCAGGCCATCGCTATTAATGCAGAGCAGAAAGCACTGGCTGATGTATACATCCTAACACAGATTCATGAACTGAAATTCAAAACCAAAGAAATTGTATGATGCATATGTCCCTTTACGGACTCCTGGACAGCACCACCCCTTTATTTATTATTTTCTGTTGCCACTGGAGGTATTGCTCTGTGCCATGTACCAGAAGAGCATTAACCTGTTTTTTTTCTTGATTTATGACAGAGTGTGCATGTGAAAAAACAGACCATCTCCACTCATTTCTCTTCTTCATCTTCCATGTTCCCTGCAGTATGTCCAGTAATGAGAAATCTCCTTCCCAATCTAATATAAACAGCTGCACAGAAAACATTTAGAAGCTTAGCCAAGGTAGAGCTTTATCTTGCTGGTCTTTATACATATGAGAATGTCCTCCATTTTGCATATACTTACCCCTTCCTGGCTTGCTAAAATCGGAACCTTCTGAACTGACTGAACTGCTACAGCTGCTTGCTTCTGTCTGCCCTGCTCTTCCCTCCCTTTCCTGCTGCTTCTGCCTCAGACGTGACAACAGTGCTTGTGCCCTACACCTTTGCTTTTTCTTCCATTGTTTGTATTTGCATTTGCATTTCTAGGAAATTCTAGGTCTGAAATCCCATCTATCATCTATCTCTACCTGGCCTGTTTGTTGCAGCTCTTCTCTCTGTCACTCTGCTTGGCATCTGATGCTGCCTTTGAGACTTGCGTGCCAGCTTTTCCTCACTGCATACTGATGATCCTGCCTGCAACGTCCCCGTCTTCCATTTCTCTAACACTGGGGTACAAATATAGATCGAGTGCTTATATAGATCAAGCGCAAATTTTATACTTTGGTTTATTAAACACCAGCTTTCTCTGAATGTGTCAGTTCAAAGATTGAATTTTCAGTGTGATTAGCAATCCTTTGTATAGGGTGCAAGGACAGTCAATATCAAAATTTACCACTATGAGAAAACCTGGAAAAGTGAGATTGAGAAACTGCAGTCAGATGTCTTATAATAGAAATGGGAAAGCAATTATTTCTGTTTGCTGCTGCTCAGTATTCATGAGGCCACATTGGGAATGCTGTGCCCAGTGCTGTGCCTCCCAGTACAAGAGGGATGCTGACAAGCAAATCCAGTGAAGGGCCACAAGGAGACTTTTAAGGGTCTGGAGCACATGCTGTTTACAAGGCCCAGGTAGCTGGATTAATTTAAGCTGAAGAACAGGCTGATCTACGTAGTCTTACTCTACGTAGAGGGGATAGTCAGGTTCTTCTCAGGGATGCAGAGGAAGGACAAGAGGCAGTGGTCACAGTTGGTGGCTGAGTAAGTCCCAAAGAGGGGTGAGGAAAAACTTCCCTCGGAGTGCTGCTGTGTGAAGAGGTTACTCTAAGAAGCTGTGGAATCACCAACCTTGGAAGTTTTCCAAATTCAGCTGGACAAGGTCTTAAGTAATATGATACAGCTTTGAAGTTAGTCCTGCTTTGAGCATGGGGTTGGACTAGGTGATCTCATGAGGTCCCTTCCAACCTGGATTATTCTGTGAGTGCAAACAGTATTACTGAGTGGTTTCTTGTAGCAGAAGGCTGACTCTTAAAATTTCTTCTAATGTTAGAGAGTGATTAAGGGACTACGTAGAAAAGAGGTTGATTTTTTTTCTGTTCCTCACCCCTGAGTTTAAATAGTTTGTGTTTAGCAAGCCTTTTTTGCAGTGCCGCTATTGCGTGATTATTGTTTTTGCAAGATGCCAGCTAAAATGAAGTGTTGGTGTGAATGAAGAGTGGCAACTGTAGTGCTAACCTTCAAAAGAAAGGCAAGGTTTTCTTAGCAATTACTGTCCTGAAGTGTAACTGCTGGTAAAATAATGGGCCTGATACTAAAAGAAGATGCAAAACTGAGACTCTGCAGGGCAACAGAATTGTAAGCAATAACAACATGAGTTCATAAAAAATAAATCTTGCCAGACAATGTAATTGCTTTTTTGATAGAATTGCAAAATTAATGATTTGAGGGAATGAAGAGGGAAGTAGGTACATGTTTATTTTCTACCATGAAGATTAATTGAAATTGGTTTGGGTAGGAAGAGTATCAGGTGGATTGAAAGTTGGGTGAAACATAGTAAGCAAAAGCTGATCATCAACAGCAGTGCAATGGTTATATAGGTTGGGATTAGACATTTCTGTTAATGACATGGCAGAAGGAGAGAAAAAATACTCTTAATGAGCTTTGAAAATAAACTGGGAATTGGGAGCCTCAGAGCAGAAAAATTAGGGGGCAGTGGGTTTAGATACACAAAGAGAAAATAAAATTAGATTTAACTTGGAGAAGTGTTAAATCAGGAACATGTATGCTATCTAGAGCATATATCGTAAATGGAAGTGGGGAGAGAGGGGCTCAAAAGAGAGATGCCAATTTGTGGTACTGAAAATGGCAGCTAGAGTCGTAGAACCCCTTCTGAGCGGGGCACTTGGTCTTGCCCCTGCCACGGGACAGGGCCACCTTAAACCCCCTGTTCATGACATTGGGCTCGAACAACAGAGTACACTGTTTGCAGAAATTGCTTAGAATAAACTTTGTCCTGTCTGCATGAGTCAGTACACCCTCTAAGAGCATTTTGGAGATATGGAGATGACCTGTTGGACCTTGTTGTCTGGAAGTGTCTTGATAGAATGAGATTGGCTTGAAAATGACTGATAGGAAATGATTGCACCAGAAATGTTCAGATAATGAACTTTTCCACACAGTTATAGGAATGTGGAGCTTAATGTCACAGCTTATGGTGGAAGGTATGTGAGGAAAAGGATACACAGCTGAAAGTGTGTTTTGGTGGTAGGTCTTCTGAACTCCACGTCTTAAGTAGTGTTCTCAGCATATGTCTTTTGCATGATGCATTCTACATACCATTCTGAGAAAGCACTGTGCAACCTATACAGTCTTCTGACTCCACCACACTAGCAAGAGGTCACTTTTTTCAGTATTGATAGTATGCACCTGCTAGAAAAAGGTCTGTACAATTCCAAAGCTTAACTGGTTATTTTTTGTATTGCAGACTTGTCTTAGGAACTGCAGTGAGGGACTAGATTTAAGAGCTGTAAAACACAAAGCAGAAAATGATCCTTGGCTCCGAGTTTATTATAAATATTATGGTACCCCTCAAATTCTTTATGACTGCTTGCAACCTCCTTTGGCCCTCTAGCATGCCGAGTGCTTCAGTTCTACCAAGCTAGGTGCAAGTTGAGAGCTGATATTGAGCTACATGAGTTATTCTCATTTACATGAAAGGATGTAGTATGTACGTTCGATCTCATTGTACAAAAGGTCACAATTTGGAGGAAAAAAAAAATATATGTAATAAGAGAGTGAACCTCACCTTCCTAACCTGAAAAGAATTTTTAACCTGAAATCAGCTTAACTATTTGTTTAGAGATAGTTAAGGATCAGGACAATCCATAGCCAGGTTGCTTTTTTTGTTTTGATTTTTTTTTTTTTTAATTTTTTTTTTTTTTTTTTACTTCTCTGCCTAACGAGAGGGGTGTTAGCACAGCTAAGATTTAGGTAAAGGTGGTTTTTACAATTGGTAGAAGAACTTTGGGGCTAATGTGCTGGTTAAATTAGTGGTCACAGGGCTTTTGGGGAGGTAAGTTTCAATCAAAACATAAGCCTACAGAGAGATGCTTATATGCAGAATGTACTGCATGAGGACTGTATCCATCCCAGTTACAAGTCTGTGCTAGACTCCTGAAGACATGTTAGCTGGTTGAAATACAGCAATAGGCATTGTTGCATTAAAGGGCAAAGTAATTTGGCAGCAAATAAACCCCCTTGCGTTCCAGCCTGTATATCAGAGGGGCTGGGGGTGGCTCATCTTAGATTCTGAGTGATGCCCAATTCAGCATTAGAAATCTGGTCGCATTCAATATGTATATTGAACTATCCTGATTACAGATGCAGTAATGACACCGTGTACAATTCGATCTAGTGGCATTCCATGAACTAGCACAGCCACACTTAAGGAGTTTGGTCACGTTCACTATGAACTCTCACAGCTAGATTAATGAAAAGTGTAGTTTATTGAAGCAACAGATGCACAAGTTCTTTTGGATTGCTGGTGATAAAGTTACTGTGTGCAAAGCACGTGCAAATACTAAGGATGTCAGTAATACAGCTTGGCTACAAATGTGTTAAGTTACAAAGCAACTCTATGGAGATTTCTAAGTTTCCCGGGGAAGCACTTGGTATAACCAAGTGTTCGAATCTTACCCACAAGCGTCCTTATGGAGGGGAAGAGAGGCTCTGCACATCGACTGATCCCAGAAGTCAGGGGTGGTCAGCGATGATATTTTCCTGACCGCTTTGGTATCTTCCCTGACATCCCTCCTCTCTGAAGTTATTTTTATGCTATTTTTCACCTTTCAGGTGGAGCTTGACGGACTCTAGTCATACATACTTTTGTTATGATGGATGTAAAATTCTCTTGCTTCTCTTTTAAAGGTATAGACTACAAAAAATTCAGAGCGCAGACTCTGTGAGGAGTGATAGCATCATGGAGGTGGGTGACTTTTGGGATGGAGGTGTGTTTTGGTATTATAATGACATAATGAGCAAAGTTCACCCAGAGGATAGCATTTTGTCAAAAAATGACAGATTGTTGGCTCAGGGTAGCAATTCGGCATCTTACCAGTTCCATAAGACCTTCAAGGGTTCCATAAGACCTTCAAGTTCCCATTTTATCACAGAGTTTTGCCACGGTATCTCCACTCCGTTTTTCTTAGAGTTAGCACACCAGACTCCCCTGATGTCATCAACATCTAAGGTCGCCTAGGGCACCTCTATGAAATGTATACCTTGCACACCAGCTGCACTCTGACCTGAAAGTTTTGTGGATGCTGTACATTTCTTTAAAATGTGAATATAAGTTTAATTGACTTTATTTTTGTATATAAACTTAATAGCTTGAACTATCACTAGCACTTTCTGTCTTCAGTTTAATTTTAGTATTTATCTTGTGTTCTGGATGACTCAGTGCTGTTAGGGTGGAGTGTATTGCTTTGTTTTCTTACCTAGTTTTATGCGTATTGCAGAAAATAACAGTGGTGGTAAAAAAAATAATACTCTGAATGTTGTTGGGAGTGGTCTGTTTGAGCATTGCCTGAGAACTGTAAAGCTGTGTGTGGAATGACTAAAATGTTTGCATATTTTGGGATGCTTTTTTCAGTGATTACGTGAGGGTAGCCTTTAAGGTGAGCTTCTACCTCATCACCACCTAGCCATGCTGCTTTGATTATTGCATTCAGGTTGACTGCTGCTCAGCTGACAACTTCAGTCAAACTCCCTGTAATGTCTTTAGCAAAACAGTGCCTCAGCTTCAGAGGTGTGGTTTTCATATAAGCTGTGTAATTTCTTTTAGCTTCTGCTTACTGTTATGATTCCAGGGACACCTGTGCCTGGTCATAAGAATCAGGTTCAGTTTTTTGCAAAAAAAAAAAAAAGTATTTACTTAACCCTGATAGTCATGGAAATAAAAACGATGTTCAAGTTAATACATGAAGGTTCTGTTGTCAAGTCATGGCCCCTTCATGGTGGGAGTCCATAAATTTCCTTGCAGAGTGCTCTGCACTGGAAGAGACATCTTTGGGCCACTTTGAACATACCTAAGGTTCATGAGTACAGCTGTCAAACTACCATGACCTGACTTGTGAATATTCACTTTCTGCTGCTGTTGTGATGTATACTTGAGACTACTCTGCACACTGTTAGAGATGAAGGTGGGACTGCCCAGCTCCAGTTCTGTTTCTTACCATTTAAAATTCTGCCAAAAGCAGAACGAAGGACTCCTGATTTTGTTTTGGATGTTTATGGTTAACCTCATTATCATAGAATCATAGAATGGTTAGAGCTGGAAGGGACATTAAAGATCATCAAGTTCCAACCCCGCTCCCACAGGCAGGGACACCTCCCACTCGACCACGTTCCTCAAAGCCTCATCCAGCCTGGCCTGGAACACTTCCAGGGATCCACAACTTCCCTGAGCAACCTGTTCCAGTGTCTCACCACCCTCACAGTAAAGAATTTCTTCCTAATATCCGATCTAAATCTACCCTCTTTCAATTTAAAATTGTTACCCCTCATCCTATTGCTACACTCCCTGATAAAGAGTCCCTCCCCATCTTTCCTGTAGGCCCCCTTTAGGTACTGGAAGGCTGCTCTAAGATGTCCCTGGAGCCTTCTTTTCTCCAGGCTGAACAACCCCAACTCTCTCAGCCTCTCTTCATAGGAGAGGTGCTCCAGCCCTCTGATTATCTTTGTGGCCTCCTCTGGACCCACTCCAACAGGTCCATGTCTTTCCTATGCTGAGGGCTCCAGAGCTGGATGCAGTACTACAGGTGAGATCTCACCAGGGCAGAGTAGAGGGGCAGAACTCCCTCGACTTGCTGGCCACGCTTATACACATACACACACATACGCTTACACACACAATGCACACATGCCTGCACTTACACACACCACCACCACCCCCCCACCACCCCCAACTCCAAGGTCTCCCCTATGTCCCTCTGATAGGGCTCTGCAGGGTAAGAGCATGGCACGCAGAATGCAAGCCCGGAGTCATGTGCATGCCTGTTCCTCACGCAGGCTCTGGGTCAGCCTTGCAGAATGTTCCGCCTTGCTGCTATTGATACCCCAAACACATGCTGCTGTGTGTTGGGTTGAGTTTCCAGGACTTGTATGGCACTGTGCCTGCTCCCTTCCATCAGGTTCGACTGAAGCTGATAGACAGTCTGGTTCCATAAATCTTATTTCTTTAGAAATCTAGAGTGAAAATAAGTCATGCGATTTGGGGAAGGAAGAGTGGCCAGAATCTGTTGCTATTGCTATGCTGCAACTTTGTTTGTAGCAAAGAGATAGATTTGTTTTGTTGTTGGGTTTTTGGTTGTTTTTTTTTGGGGTTTGGTTTGGTTTGGTTTTGTTTAGGAGTGTGTGGAGGCAAAGAGGCCACCAGAAACTGACCACTGGTCACCAGAGGCCACCACTAGAACTGACCAGTGAATGACTTAGGTTTATCGCTGGCTGTATTTCTTTTAGAGCTTAAAAAGGAAGTTCAGCTATTTTTCTGCATGTTCATCCCCTTCTTTGACCCTTCTAACAGCTTTAGGTGTGCACTTACGTGTACTGACATGCTGAAATGAGACTTTCAAAACTCTCAGGGAGACCTGCGCTTGTTAGGAACAGAAGAATTATTTATTTATTTTTTTTAATCTATAGGAACTATGCCATGGGTTTTTATTTTGGACTGTAGTGAGTTGTTTTCCTCTGAGTTCCAGCAGGCAATGCTAGTTTAACGTAGAATATGGTCACCTGCTCTGGGAAGAAACTCTGTTGTCAACCATGCAGGCTATCAAGATTATCCTTGAAAAGGTAAGCCATGTCAGGGTATGAAAATCTGTTTGATTCTGTAAGAACAAAAGGAATGTACAGCACTTTGAAAGTATGTGCATAGGATTCTTTAACTTGATCATCAAAATTAATTGTGTTTTATAGTCACGTGAGTACTGGAAGTTGGGAAGTTAAATAGATTTCCATTCTTTTAGCAGTTCCCTCAAAATAACTCTTTAGCATTACTAGCACCCAAGGAATAACCCCATGTTTGTTTTCTTAACATTTTATGCTCCTCATAAAGACACAGCAAACACTGCAGAGTGTTTCCGTATGCTAATGCTTGCTGTGACAAAGAGGTTAGAAACAATGTGACTAATAATCCTTCAAAATCCCAAGGAAAGTAATACACCACGTAAGTCTGCTGCAGAATGAAACATCTAGGTGGGCTCAGCGCAATGACAAGACTCAGTAACTGTTCAAGGCTCTAACAATAAAGCAATTATTTGGGAATATGGCCAGATGTAGCACCATTTTGCTTGGTAAATTGCCTTTTTCCTTTGAAAGACTAGTCCTTTACTCAGTATTTTGATGAAAAGCTTTAGTAATCAGGCCAATATGTGTATGTGAATAATCACATAATCAATCTGATATCTCTTTTAGCACTTAAAGGAACAACAGCTGCTAAAGTCGGACTCCTGTCCAAAAGGTTTATTCACTCTTATTACAGTAGCATCTGAGATGGCCTGAACTAAGGTGTTTGAGTGAGCAAAAGGATTTTTCTTCCTCCTGTTTTGTCTCCCACCCCTTTCCTTATTCTCCCTCCCCTCTTCTCCATTGATTGTTTTTGTGCAAAGTGGAGGCTGTAAGAAGAGAATAGTATGAAAGGAAAGCTGTAGGGAGAGACTTGCAACACAAGATGTATCTGAAACAACTTTCTAGGCTGTTTGTAGAAACTGACATTATTTTTTGTTGATAATGCCCAGTTAAGGAGATGGGTGCCTCTAAAACTGTATCAGCTTGTCAGATTGAAGTCCTTAAATAGCTTCCACCTGTCATGACATAGTGGCAGCACCAAAAGAAATTTCAGCAACTCGGTGCTCAAGGATCGAGATTTCTTCTTCCATATAAGTAACCTTAACATGGGATCTTTCAGAAATTTACTCTTGAGGAGATTAAACCAGCCCTTCATCTGTGCAGCTGGTACACCTCTACAGGCTGATGGGTTGCCTTTAAATAATTACTAATCCCTGTTTTTTCAAATAAATTACATTCCTTTCCTTGGGCTAGGTCCTGCATTCTGACAAATACACCACTGTATGGGATTCACACTCCAGTAGGGGGGAAAAAAAAAGGCGGAACATGGTGATGGGAAAGACTGGCATTTTTTTGGTCATTTCTTCTGTTAAACGTATTTTTCAAGAAGACAGTAGTTAACACATTAAAAAGGATAACTACCAACTTAACTCACACAGATCAGACAGGCTTTATGATCTGTAGATACTCAATTGATAGGATTCCTAATTTGTCAATTCTAGCTGCTGATAAGAAATGCGTATTTTTTTTTTCCCTCCTCACCAGAGTGATGGCAATTTCAGTGTGCCGGCTTTTCAGTGCCTGCAATTGTACTTATATTGTAAGCAAGTCACTACTCTGTCCTTAAAGAGCTCTGCACCATGGAGTTCAGTGTCAGTCTTTTGCACTCTGGGAATGAGTTAAGCTGTGATAGGGAATCGCACAGCCTATCTTTGGGGTTACTGACAGACTCAAATTTTGGATATTACGACAAAATGTTAGAATCACAGCAAAGTCTAGGTTGGAAGGAGACGCTGGAGACCATGTGGTCCAACCTTCTGAAAGCAAGGGCCCAGTTTAGGTTATCCAGGCCCCTGTCAAGATGAGTCTTGAATATTTCCAGTGAGCGAGATTCTACCATCTCTCTAAGCAGTCTATTCCAATGTTTAATTGTTCTCCCACTGAAGGGTTTTTTCCCCTTATCCAGACCAAATTTTACCCTGAGCAACTTATTTCTTTTCCTGCCAACATGCATCCTTGTGAACAAAGCACCACCATCTTCTGTAACTGCTTTTTAGTTCTTGGAAGACATTGATTAGCCTTCTGGAAAGTGAGAGTCTTTTAGGTGTTAGGCAGCGCATCTGTCCTGACTTTAGTGTCTGACTAAAGCCCTAATATTAATATTTTATGAGCTGAAAGTTTTATTTCAAAATAGCATGTAGCATCTCTTTAGGATATCTTCATTTGGAATTCTGTCCCAAAGCTTGTGTCTTTTGTCTTCCATAAACGAAGTCAATGCTTTAAGATTTCCTAGTATTGAGAAATGTGTTTCAATAATGCGTATCTGGCTTTTCGTTTCAAAGGGTCCCTCTTTGCTTTAAAAATGTGGTTTACAGATTGTGCATGAGAGCTACTGGTGACCAGTCTGTGAAATCTGAGAGGTAATCTGGTTGACAGAACTTTGCAGCAATAACATAGCAGTGTAACATGCCAGGCCTTAAGTAGTCTGGGTTTTTTTTTCACTGCTTGAGACTGCAGGACACTGTGTAGAAATCTGTTTTGGATTCTTTGGCTTTTAAGTATTTGTTCTTTATATTAAAATAAAAATAACTGGATCTTAAATGTGAAGGATGTTTAAAATGTATGAAGATAGTTCTGTGATAGACATTTTGAAGGCTTTGGTGCCTGGGAACAATTCATTAGGGAACAATTTATAGGGAAGAATTCATTATTCCTCCCTCCCTGCTCCCCGCCTACAGCTTGGTATTGATGTAGTCTGTTAGACTCAGTTAGAGATCATCGATATTTGAGAGAGACTATATAAACATAGCAGATGTATTAGGTAGGGACAAAATTGAGACATCTGTATAAATGGAGCTAAAAGTGCAACAGAATAGCAATAGGCAGTCTTTGGGAGGCACTGAACTGGAATAAGTTTTCTTTGAAATGATCAAGATATTTTCTTAGTCTTTTTTTTGGAGCGTAATACATAAACCTGGCATCGAATTACAGGACAGGTGCAAAGCATAATTTTCTTTGTATTTTATATAATATATAAATATTCTGTGTAGAAAGAGAAACTGTACCTTCCAATTCATTTTCTCTGTTCCCTTTGTGTGTTCAGAGATCCATAACTCCTGATTCTATTGATTAAGCTTTTATTGCTTTTTGTTTCCTTTAGACCTACAGAGTTCCAGTGGTATAGGTGTCAGGGAGTGAGAAGAGTTTTTTTCTTCTTTATTTTCCATCTCAGGTCAAATTACTTACAATAGTTAAAATTTCTGAACCTTTGTTTTCAGTGTATTGGGCAGAAAGCACTCAAGTTGATTTAAAAGAAGAAAACCCAGGGAACTGAGCTGAGTTGATTTAGCAATGCTTGGAATACAGGCAGCATGGGATTTCCGAGGGTAGTTTATGCAATCAGGTTTTGCTTGGAATCGTGTTTAAAGCTGTGTATTTGAGTACAGTATTTCTTCAAAAAGAGACAAACGTACAGAATCTTTTCATGATTGTATCTGCCAAATTATCTTGCTTCCGCTTGCAGTAGAAGGGAGAAACTCCATTACTGATAAATGTTTAATATAACAGTTTCCATGCTATTGGGATAGAAACACTAAGTACTCTATAAGAGTGTCCTGTAATAAAACCAATGGCACAGAAGGAGATGGGGGAGGAGAAGACTGAGATGTGGTTAATTTATAAAAGTTAGGTATCAGATATGGGATAGGATGATAAGTTCATAAAACACTTCTGAAAAGTGTCTGGGTGGCCTGAGAGAATTTTATGTTTCTTCTGGCCAGATGCTTGGCAGGAAAGGGACTAGTGCGATGTAAGAAATGAGCATATGAGAAAAATAACACAGAAGGACAACCCATAGGCTGGATAAAATCCAGGAAGCAAAATATCTTGCGTGTTAGGGGCATTGATGTCCAAACCTGTATAGATCTGTTTTCTAGACACTGAGATTATCGGGTTAAAACAATAACAAAATCAAACAAAACATTACCACATGGACTGTATTACTGCATATTTACTATTACCTTGTTCTTCTGCAGGAAAGAAGTCTGGAAAGCCTTTTCAGTAAATTAGGTTAGATTTGAAATTAGTCTAGACTTGGACATTTAGGAGAGAAGAGAGAAAGGTCATACACGTATTGTTGCTATGGGCATCAAATTTGACTCCTGTAAGTCATAGCTGGATCAAAACTAGCAGTCTACCCTTATGTGGTATTGCATTTTGGAAGCCTTTAGTTGTTTAAAAATCCACCTGAATACAGACCATTTACTAAGCATTTATGACTGAGTATTTGATAGATTCCTCTGAACCAGTCTGCAGAGTATAGCATGAAGCATCATGTTGGTTGCTTCTGAAACAAAATGCCAGGGTCCCAATTAATTTGTAATTGGAAAATATCTGCCTGTGATGAATTAACAAAGTGCTGCTTCTAAAGGCCAATTGATATTTCATACTGTAACTACCGCATACTTGTTACATGCTTAAGTAGATCAGAGCAGACTGAATGACACAAGTAGTTCTCCCATCAAAAAAGCACTTTTTTGTTTTTCAGATGCCATTATGAGGATTTTTTGCAAGGTTCTTAGTTTCTGGCTGCTGATTAAGAGTATCTTAGTTTTCTTATGTCTGAGCGACACTGACAGTGCAAATAAACTTCCGAAACTCAAGTGAATGTGGGCTTGGCTTTTGGGAAGGAGTCAAACATGCTTGCATCCATTCACACCCCATATTAGGTTCTGAATGCCTGGTATTGCAGCTAGCACACAGCATTCTCACTAAGTGTAAATGAGTCCTCCTTAATGCAGATAAGGTCATAAAACTATGTTTTGCCGTTATACTTCTGCCTTTGTGAAAGCTCACTAATTAATATACTGTAAAAAGTTAAGTAGCTCCTACTGTTACTCAGGTAATTGAACTGCTGCATGGTTCTTTGTGGCTTGACGCAGGGTCAAGTCAAACTGTACTCTGATCTTTTTTCCCCTCTCTTTTTCTCGTTTGTCATTTTAAATCTCTCACACCCTTGTAATAAGAGCTGACATTGATCACAAAGCTCATGTTACATATGCAGCACCGTTACATAAACCTGCTGGATTATAATACAAGGTTTACCTTGGTTTCATTTTTACACCCTTTCTTGTATCTCATGCAGAATAGATGAGAACCATTTAGCCTCATTCTTGTGAGATGAGTAAGGTGGCTAAAGTATCTGTCTCCTCTTGGGATTTACGTCTGACTTTGTTGTTGTTGGCAAAGCAAAAAGCATTAATTGCATAACTGTTACATTATAGACACAACCTATTTTTAATGTTAAAGTTGACCATATCCCACAGTGTTACCACACAACATGCAAGAAGCTGTATTGTGAGGATAGATAAGCTTTATTGCAAGGGCAGATGCAGATGATCAGGTAGGGTTGTTTTTACAAATCTAAAGAACTTCAAGACAGGAAGGAGTTCATGGACTTTGCTCTGGCTAAGTTGCTTCTTGTGGAAGTTTGTTGGAAGCCATAGAAAAGAGTCCAGCCCAAACCAGCAGGATGAAGTGTGGCTGTTACGCACTGGTTTGATCAGAACTTGAGAGCTGCTGTGAATGGCACATCAGGTATGTTTAAGTTATCCTGAATTATTCAAAAACTGCTTCTCATGAATTCAGGAATGTCTCTCTTGAAGGACAAAAGGGGGTACGTGTGGGGAATTGTCAGGTGATGTAGCTTGTTACCACAATTGGTAGAACTCAGGGAGGGCCGGGAGTAGGCTGGGGACTGGGTGGCTGTAGAGGCTAGAGCCCACCCTTGCTTCCAGACAATTCTGCCCCGGGTCATGTTGAGGGCCCAGCAGAGAGGAACCTTGTACTGTGGCTTGAACTCAGCCCACTCCCACTGGCAACTTTCAGCTGTGAGGCTACTACTGGCTCTGGGCAGGTACTTAATTCATTTGGCAGTTTGACTCTTGTGTCTCTTTGACCTGAAGGTGGAACCTGGGATCAGGTTTTGCTTGGAAATGCTGCTGGTAAACAGCCTTTTGATAACTCACACATCTCAGAGGTGATGGCTCTCCAGTACAGCAGTCAGACAGTCACTTTCAGTGATGTCTTAAATTGGAGGCTGGGGCTGGTGATGAGTTAATGGGATAGGGAGCCTAAAATAATGGTGTAAGTTTGCTGCCCATTGTAGACATCTGGGTCTCTGCCAGCCCTGACACAGTGGTTTTGTATGTCCCCATTCATGGAATCGCACCTGTTTATGCTTAAGTGCCAAAAATTGAATATTTTAGCAATGAAGGAGTTCACTCAATTGTGAAAGGAATGTGCGTAGAAATGTTCCTTCACAGCATAATTGAGCAGGTTTCAGAGATGTGTGCTGCCTGTTAAAAAGGAATACTTATATCATTCTCGTGGTTCTTTCTTCAGGTGGAGCCATATGTATGACTTTTTTTTTTTTTAAATTGTTTCAAAGTTTAAATAGTTCTGCTAATACATAGACACCAGCTATCAGTTAATTCAGAACAGCAGACTGCTGGTGAAAGATATCCTCTTTAAAACAGAGGTTACAGAATATCCAACTGATTTTGTTCAAAGACTGTGTACACATTGGACAGGGTTAGAAGAGTTCCTGTGTTAATGAAGTCCTCCTACACTGTCCAAGAGGAAGAAGGGATGCCATCTCTCACAATAGGCAAAAGCCTTCTGCTATTTGCTAGCTTTCTTTAATCTGTAGTCAATTGGGAAGACATAAAAATCTAAACTATCATTTAAAGTGGGAGTGGAAGAGAGGTACTCAGATCATGTACCTTACATGAATAAGAAGAACCTTTCTCACTTTCTTGCCCCTGCTTTCTTTTTTTGGTCTTTAATTTTTCAAGCATGGTTTTGGAGATCTGATTTGTGATGTTTCATCCCATGGGGATATCAGGGATGTGATGTTGCTGCCTTCCTGCCCGTGGCTGACACCTTTCTAGTCTCTTGATCTTGTTTTCTCTGTGTGCAGTAAAAAGTACTTGTCTGCATATGCTTTTTTGTGTACTGGGAGGGGACAGCAGTTAGTACTGCACATTTGTTTGCATCATGGATGGCCAAAGCTTGGTTCGGCTTATGTTAGCTTCTTTACAAGTAGTCCTTGACTTTGATTTTACTTTTTGACTTTGATGATTTTACAAGTAACTGGTATTACGCTGATGCTTTACTAATGTACAGTTACACTGATTGTTGTGAGAAAAGCCCCTTCCTGCTACAGGTAAGATACATAATTTAAATAACAAGGATTTTCTCGTTAGGCTCTGAAATGTTGAGCTTTTCAGAGAACAAATTTTGAATCTGAAATAGAAAAGCAGGATAGGAGTGATGAAGAAAGGTCTGTTGAAACTGGATGACTTCACTTTCATAAAGGTGTGGTGTTGACAGAAACAGAATTTAGTAAATTAATTTTGAATTTGAATATTAACTCTTGTCCTTTAAATAGAAGAAGGTGTTTTCATCAGCAGATTGGAAAAGATTATGGTAGAAACATAGCTGAATTAGAAAGAAGCCCTATGAAGGTTAACTGAAATTATTAGAGAGTCAGAGAGTTTTCAATAACAGGAGACATTGAAAAGATTAGGTGCTGAGATTAATGAAGGACAAATGATATGGGATGTGACAGAGGATTACAAAAGAATGAATTATGGGATAGGTATGAATACCAGAACAGACAGAGCTGGAAGGCTTAATACTGACAGTGAATAAGAGAAGATGCTCTGTTTTTTAACATAAAGCATACCTATGGAACTAACAGCCATAAGATATTGAGGCTAAGTTCTCAGCAGAATTTAAGAAGGATTAGCTGTTGATGGAGATGGAACAATGTATTTATTGCTATAGAAGATGACATAAGCACCCTGTAATTAAAAGGGATGCAGATTCTTATGCTAAAAGGCATAACCAGACTGTTCCAAGACACCTGGTACTCTCTGCTGCCTGGCAGGATAGGCCTACCTGCTTGTGCATGTGCTCTTCTCTTGCCCCTCGTATTTTCTGTTTTCTCCCATCTGCTAGTGGGAGAATTGGTAAGGTAGTTTTGGGACTTTAAAAAAATCTCCAATATAGCTGGCTCTGAATACAGTAACTATTAATGTCTTGTTTTAGGCCTGGATTGTAGAGTCTGTTGTATGGGTTGACTTGATCTCCGTATGTACACTGCCAAGCCCAAGAAGACTCTGACTTCCAGGGCTTCTCAGAAACAAACAATAAATAGACTTTCTAGATCTGAGTTATTAAATGTGAAAATAGCAATGGTGAATTGCATTCTAAGATAATTGTTACAGGGCTTCTTTCAGATTTAGCATAGTTCATGATGTTGTTTGTAAAGTGAAAACAAAACCCCAAAAGACCCTTGTGCTACTGCAAATGTTTTGATTTAAAAGTTTAAATGTAGGTAGCAGGATTTCTATGTTTTATAAAGTTACATTTTTCTGTTGCTTTGGAAACTCAGGAATTCTTTCTGCTCAGTCTGAGGGCCCCTGAGGGGCAGCTGGTATGACAGAGTGGCACAATCACAATTTCTTAGCTTTGGGACCCTGTATTGCATTTTGATCCTCATCTCCCATGTCTCCTGTGTATTAACATATCAACTCACCATGTCTGCATCTGATGACATGGTTTACAACTAATTCCTTTGTACCGTTTTGAGACAAAATCTTATTCTGTCTCTGGTGTGAAATCCTAAATGAGAAATCTCAGCCGCATATGTACTGTTGGCAGTAAATGATTTTTAATGGAAATCCCAGGGACCAAATGGCATAGAATGTTTGGCACAGTGGGAAGTCTTATAATGGGGTCTTATTTGCTTGATCATCCATCCAGTGAAGGTGCCATGTCAGAAGGATAAACTGTTCTTATTGGTATATGTAAGTAGAAACTAGAAATTATTAGTTTAGGCCATTCACAGGGATTTTACGTCTTTGCCTTGGGGAGGCAAGGAGCATAACTGTTGCTGATGAGGCAACCGCAAGCTGTTATGCTACTACCCTTATGTCAAAGGAAACAGATTAATTCATTTCCTCTCCAGTAACAATATCAGGAAATATAATTTCTCTGGGTGAAGTCAGGACTGATGAAGGTGGGTGTTGGATTGAGGTGGCTAGACAGTTCCTGTATCTGTAAGAACAGATCCTTTCCTCACAGATCTCAAACTTAAGTGTCTTCTCAGGGGTTCTCCTTCACACAGTTCCTGCATCCTGGAATGCTGTCCCACTCCTGTCTCTCTGCCAGGCTTCCTTTTCTTCAGCCATGCCAATGCTAGGTGGTGTCCCAGAAGGTGGAGCCAAGTCTCTAAAAGCCCATCTGAGTGCCTGTGTTTTGCTTCCAGCTTATGCTGTACACACATTTACCTGTCCCAGGTCCTTTTACCTGGCCTGTGGAGGTGGCTTCTTCTGCAGGGGGAACTGAGGGTCAGATAATGCCTGTGGGTCTTTCTGGGTCCTACGAGAGTGAAGAGAGAAGGGCATGAGTTTGTCTCTGTCCTCTCTCACGACACATTAGAAGACAATCATTTACTTGTCAGATTGCAGGCACCAGCTGTGAGTGAGTCTGTTGCTTAACGAATTCAGTCTCCCCCTCTGTTATCTCTCTGTCCATCAAGCGCCCAAGGAAGTGGTGGTTTTCTGAGGGTATTAGAAATGGCTGCTGTTCATGCTAGTAAGGAAACTAAGTATGCATTTCACTCTTCTCTAAACACTTGGTAGAGATTCTTTTTAGCATTTATAACAAACAAGTGGTTCATATATGGTCTAAATAATGTGGGAAACTATGATCAGTTATTGGAGACTCCAAACTGAAGTTACAGTATCACAGTATCACAGAATCACCAGGGTTGGAAGGGACCTCTGGAGATCATCTAAGTCCAACCCCCCTGCCACAGCAGGGACACCTACAGCAGGTTGCACAGGACGGCGTCCAGGTGGGTTTTGAATGTCTCCAGAATGGGAGACTCCACCACCTCTTTGGGCAGCCTGTTCCAGTGCTCTGCCACCCTCAAAGTAAAGAAGTTCCTCCTCGTGTTAAGATGGAACTTCCTATGCTCAAGTTTGTGCCCATTCCTTCTTGTCCTATCACTGGGCACCACTGAAAAAAGACTATTCTCATCTACCTGGCACCCTCCCTTTAAGTATTTATAAGTATTGATAAGATCCCCCCTCAGTCTTCTTTTCTCGAGACTAAAAAGCCCCAAGTCCCTGAGCCTTTCCTCATAAGAAAGATGTTCCTATCCCCTAATCATCTTAGTAGCCCTCTGCTGGACCCTCTCCAGCAGTTCCCTGTCCTTCTTGAACTGGGGAGCCCAGAACTGGACACAGTACTCCAGATGCGGCCTCACCAGGGCAGAGTAGAGGGGGAGGATGACAGTAGTTCTGTCTGTTTCTAAAGGAAAACTTTTCCTGTTAGAAAATGGAAGTGTGTCAAAGCTAAAATATGGCTTGGGATATTTGGTTCTGAAAAACACAGGCAGGTTTCAAAACTTGTCTACCATACGAAGTTGTCCTTGAAACCTACCTTGTTTCTCCCTTCCATGAGGGGCAGAATGCTTTGGATTTACAGCATGCAAGCCTGGAGCTTGGAAGGCCCCAGGATATGGGATGTGGCAACCCTCAGAACATCCAGGTTTTTGGTTATAAATCCTACAGGCTTGGGAGCCCTGGGAACTCCAGGTATTTTGACTTGCTGGAGTCTGTAAGCTCTTTGTTGTGGAACCAGTAGCATGGAAGTCCCGAGAACTCTGTTTTTGTCTCTCATGTGATACTAATTTCAGTTTGATTTTTTTGGACATTCTTTTCCCTTTAAGCTTATTCCAAAATCAATTGTGTGGGGTTTTTAATCTGAGCTTTCATCTGTATACAACTCTGTATGCCAGAGTCATAAACTATTCTTTCCAACTCTTGCTCAATATCTCTTTCTCATGGCCTTCCAGGATTTGGAGCAGTGACTGGAGAGATGTAGTCACCGAGTTTATACTCAGCAATCTCAGTTCTTTGTCTACCTAGTGTACCCTGAGGAAGGCTTGTATAATTGAGTTCTTGGTCAATATCATTCAAAAGAAAGAATGAATTTTAGAACCATATCCCTCGAACACTTGATAGTGTATGCATTCGTGTGTCTCTCTGCAGGGCTGAGTATTGCTCTGAAGTCACGTGGCAGGGTTACTAAAACTCACAATTTCTAAAAATAATTAATTTGAGAATGGTGCAATGATTAGTGTACTAGCTGAGGCCATGCGAAGCACAGATTCAGTTTGCTTCGCTGCCAGCAAGTTCCTATTCATCCTCAGCAAATGTTTTGATCCTCAAGTTCCCCATATTTAAAATCGTGACAGTACAGAATCACAGAATGGTCAGGGTTGGAAGGGACCTTTGGAGATCATCTAGTACAACCCCCCTGCTAAAGCAGGTTCACATAGAGCAGGTTGGACAGGAACACATGCAGGCAGGTTTTGAGTACCTCCGGAGAAGGAGACTCCACAACCTGTCTGGGCAGCCTGTTCCAGTGCTCTGCCACCCTCATGGTAAAGAAGTTTTTCCTCATGTTGAGACGGAATTTCGTGTGCTCCGGTTTGTGCCTGTTGCCTCCTGTCCTGTCACTGGGCACCACTGAAAGGAATCTGGCCCCATCCTCATGACACACGCCTTTTAGATATTTATAAGCATTGATCTCAGTCTTCTCTTCTGCAGGCTAAACAGACCCAGGTCTCTCGACCTTTCCTCATAAGAGAGGCGCTCCAGTCCCTTGATCATCTTTGTAGTTCTCTGCTGGACTCGATCCAGTAGGTCCTTGTCTTTCTTGAACTGGGGAGCCCAGAACTGGACACAGTACTCCAGATGCAGCCTCACCAGGGCAGAGTACAGGGGAAGGATAAGATCTGTTGACCTTCTGGCCGTGCTCTTTTTAATGCACCCCAGGAGACCATTGGCATTCTTGGCTGCAGGGGCGCGTTGCTGGCTCATGGTCAATCTGTTGTCCACCAGGACTCCCAGGTCCTTCTCCGCAGAGCTGCTTTGCAGCAGGTCAACCCCTAACCTCTACTGGTGCATGGGGCTATTCCTCTCTCAGTGCAGGACCATAAACTTGCTCTTGTTGAACTTCATTAGGTTCCTCTCTGCCCAACTCTCTAGCCTGTCCAGGTCACGCTGAATGACAGTGCAGCCTTCTGGTGTGTCAGCCAATGCTCCCACTTTTGTGTCACCAGCAAACTTGCTGAAGGTACACTCTGTCACCTCATCCAAGTCACTGATGAACATAGAATTGTTGTGGTTGGAAAAGACCTTTAAGATCATCAAGTCCAACCGTTATCTAACTCTAGCAGGCCCACTTCTAAACTGTGTCCCTGAGCACCATATCTAGATGGCTTTTAAATATGTCCAAGGATGGTGATTCAACCACTTCCCTGAGCAGACTGTTCCAGTCTTTGATAACCCTTTCAGTGTAGAAGTTTTTCCTAATGTCTAACCTAAACCTCCCCTGGTGCAACTTGACACCATTTCCTCTTGTCCTATTGGTTGTAACTTGTGAGAAGAGACCAATGCCCACCTCTCTACAACCTCCTTTCAGGTAGTTGTACAGAGCAATAAGGTCTCCCCTCACCCTCCTTTTCTTCAGACTAAACAACTCCAAGTTCCTCAGCTGCTTCTCATAAGACTTATTCTCAAGACCCTTCACCAGCTTCGTTGCCCTTCTCTGGACCCTCTCCAGCACCTCAATGTCCTTCTTATACTGTGGTGCCCAAAATTGAACACAGTACTCAAGGTGTGGCCTCACCAGTGCTGAGTATGATCACTTCTGCAGGCCTGCTGGCTACACTATTCCTGATGCAGGCCAGGATGCTGTTGGCCTTCTTGACCACCCGGGCACACTGCTGGCTCATGTTCAGCTGGCTGTCAATCAACACTCCCAGGTCCTTGTCTGCTGGGCAGCTTTTCAGCTGCTCCTCCTCAAGCCTTTAGCACTGCATGGGGTTGTTGTGGCCCAAGTGAAGGACTCGGCACTTGGCCTTGTTGAACCTCATACCATTGACCTCAGCCCATCGATGAACAAGTTGAACAAGACTGGACAAGTTACACTATCCTACATAATAGAAATTGCAAGGTAAAATATATAATAAGTTGTAAAATGGCTTGTATGTTGTGGTGACTGGATTTTTTATTTTCCCTTTGCAGAAACTCCTAGAGTTTCATATTTTCAAGTAAGGGGTCATGGGGGATCATAAAAAAAGCTTAAAATATTTTTGCTCAGCCTTCAGGGTTTGTTTGCCTATTGTAGTCACTTCGCTCTCACTGGATCAACAAGTTCATTTAAGGGGAATGACTCGTAAAATGGATTTGGAACTTTTACAAGGGGAAAAATAAAAATAATTTTTATATATTGCCAAAATACATTTTATATCTGTATTATGTCTTTATAAATACATGGTTATAAATATGTGTATGAACTTGGTTAGCTTTTGCTCTGTTTTGCAGCATGGTTCCACAAGCCAGTTGTGCAAAAACAGCTGAAGAGGGCAGAAACAAACAGAGGGGTTCAGGAGCACTGTAGCTGGGTGTAATTGGCACTGAAGTTCTGTTGAGATAAAACTAAGGGCTGAGAAAAAATATTAAATATTTTGTGACTCCCAATAAAAAATGAAGTTGGTGGGATCTGTATTCTGAGGACTATGGTGGACTGTTCCCAGGAGGGAACCAAGTAAATCAGTTTCGGTAGGAGAACCAGCCTACATTGTTTGGGCCTTATTACCAATGCTCTTCCTTTCTATTTTTCTGCTACGCCCATTGTGACATCCATTTTCATAACCTAGTATCTGAAAGTGGCCTAAATTCTTATCCTTAATACTTGGCTGAGGCATTTAGATGCAATGGACTGATGTTTGTTGCCTTGTCCCAGGCGTTTGTGTGTGGGACTGAAATGATTTTCTTGATGTGGAGACATCTCTCAGCAACAGAATTCTGTGATTCAGTAATCAAAGATTAATGAAGTATAGAGTGAGCTTTTGAATGTTTTTCATGCTCTAATTACTTAACAGAGGTGAGATCTGTAGTGAAGCAAAATGTGTTTGTTCCCATGCTGAGGTTACACTGTCAGGTGGGACCACCGTAAGATGCTATTGAATGGCCTTGCAGCAACACTTACCACTGAAGTCTCAACCAGAAGCAGAGTTAAGTGCAATGGCTAGTCAAAACAGCTAGATGAACGGGTTACAGCTTTTTCATTGCTTATTTTTTCAGCAAATAAGCAGTTCTGTGTGATTTATTAACTGAGATGCATAAATACTAAGTTAGAGTTCGAGCAGGAGGAAGTGGCATCTAATCTGTAAAGCCGCAATTCAAGTGGCGGAAGGTTGCTGAAGTTTGTAAAGTCTCCCTGGTGGCAACAGCATAACCATAAGAGGGTAATATATTTCCTTTGTACACAGCGGGAGGGGAGGCTGATCTGGAACTGTGTTTGCCCTAGTGCTCATTGCTCAGGCTTGGATTTTGAAGCTGGCTACTGGCTGTACAAGTGTCTTTGGTTGCTTATTCTGAAGTATAACCTATGATGTAGATTGGTCATGGAGAACTCTTAATGGAAGATGCATTGCAGGTAATGGCAAAGAAAACTAATCTTTTGTTGTATTTGAAGGCAGAAATACAAAACTGGAAAACTTCAGTAAGGTCTAATATTGAAAACTTGAAAAAAATAAGCTTGGAGGGAGAGTTGTGTAGCTTTTTTTTTTTTTTTTTTATCCACTAATAGAAACATTTCCACTATTTACAAGCTCTGACTGGATTTGTAGAGATTTTTTGTTTATTACAAAATGTTCTTCCAGTTTTTTAACCTGGAGGAGGGCAGATTAATTATTGTCATGTAACTTCATGTGGGAAGCTAAGGCAAATATTTATGTTGCATTAGTTTTTACAAGTGCACAGCATTTTTTTTCTTTGCTGAAGCTAGTCTATGTCAGTGTAAATTTTATGCCAAACCAATGGGTACAACAGGAAAAAATGCTTTAAAATACTTGTGCATTCTCACAATTTTTTTGGCTGAGCTCAATTTTGCGTGACAAGTAAAAACCACTGAAAATATCTAGCTGCAGCACAGGATTGCAATGGCACAACTTTACAAGTAGGTGAATTTTCAATCAGAAGAGTTTTCAGACTTCTAAAACCATACTCAGACATTTGCCTTGTGTTTGAATGCAACTTATCCTGCAGGCTCTGGTGTCTGAGGCAGGTACGGCCGTGGCCTACAAGTCTCTTCCATGTCTCTTTCTGAGAAAGTTGGTTCTCGATGACTGCTCACGTTGAAGTTTGTATGTGCATCATAAACGTGTACAGAAATGCCCCAATCTACTTTGGTCACTGCTAATTTATCTTTTTTTACTTGGATGTTTTGTGTTTAGCTTTTTCTGCGATCACACGCACTGCTGAGTGGTCATCTTGCAGTTGCCTTTCTGATGGACACATTTCATGCAGGTAGTTCTGAACTGACTTTTGAAAAGCAAAGTGAATAGACACTGTTGATGTAGACTTGGGCCTGCCTGTTGTTAAAATGTTATTCTACAGCAGAAGAGCTGAGAGACAGGTATTACACATACAAATAGTGAGTATTTAATTGCATGAAGTACTTTATGGTAGAGGGATCTTGTCTCAGAAAAAGCCTGTCAGGAAAGGTACAGCACTGCTTTAGAGTGTTGATTCTGATGTTGTTACATAAAAATTATAGAATTCTAAGCAGCTTTTAGGCATATATATCTAAGATTGAATAAATGTTATATTATCTTTTCTCAAATCTACCTGATGAAATATTAACAGTGCATTATAATGTGCATGTGAAAGTGTCAGTTGAAAATTGTGCATAATTTTTGCTTTTCCTGGTAGCTGTAATTCTTTCATAGTGGCCTCCTGATATAGTTTCTCTCTTTACAAAAAGAAAAGAATAACCTGCCTTTTAAATCTGCTGTATCACTTTGCACCATCAGTGCGCTGCTTTTACACTTATGACAAAATGACGGATTTGGAAGTACTGGGCGTGACCTGAAGTATTTCTCTTCCTCCCCTCCTCGCACTTGCATTCATATGCACAGGCACACGTGCGCGGTTATGCCCATTCTGTTTCAGAGTTCTAGCAGGCATGTTGCACTATTATCTGGAAAAGAAAAGTGGCATTTGGGTCAGTATTTCTAGTTCACAGGCTACCTGCAATTAAGATGGCCTATTGCCATACACAAAAACAATCTCTGACATACTAGTTAAATAGAGTGTAAATAGCTGTGGGTTCAGATATCCTTACATTTCAAGAGTTTCAAGAATTGATTGATGATCCTGTAAGAGACAGCAGCTCTGGTTATGGTTAATTATATCACCGGTGATGGCGTCACATTTTGTGCATGTATAACTGAGACATGTGCCTATTCGGTGTACACTGGGTGCTAGTCTATTCCAGTTCCTTGTCCCATGGCATTTGTTTCAGCCAGAAAAAAAATGTAAGTCACAGTTAATTTAACAAGCAGGGAGAGGTTAGCACCTGTCTATCTAATCCATACTTTTCCAGTATTTTATTGCATTAAAGGAGTATCACTACCTCACAGTTCTACTCATAAACAGCTAAACAGTACTTGACATTTAAAGAGATTTTCTGTTGTGCACTTGTATAGTCAAGAGTAATTCTAATCCTATTACAGATATTATGTCATGGAGGCGTGCCCTGGCGGAGAAGCCTGCTGCTAACTGGCCGAATGGAAAGCGGAGGGGAGGGGCAAGCGGGAGGGTGGATTTATTACTCTATAGTTAGGTCAGGGATTTCTGTGGGAAATGCCCAGTGGTTGCAGTTGCTGATGATTTCACGGCAACAGCAGTGAAACAGAGTGTGCTCCGATAGCTGGTTACTGAATGAGATACTGCAAATGGGTGGAAAGAAAAAAGACAGCGTGTGAGAGAGAGTCAGAGAGACACAGAGGGGGAAGCTGAGAGCAAGGAAAGTGCTCTGGCTCGAGGAGAGTCTCCCAGGTGTACTGCAGAAGCTTTTTGGAAATGGATGCAAGGACCATCTGCTGCCTATAGATTAGAGGGGCTGTAGACTGGGAGCGGAGAGAAAAAGCTTATGGCTCTTTTGAATAGAAATTGAAGTTCTGCATAACTGATTCATCAAGATAAATCATGAGTATGCTATTGCATGGGATATTAATGTATAAATCCATGCTGCAGCTAGACAGAGTACAGCCTACATTGCTATAAAAAATAAAACCAGCCACAATGCAGTGAATAAATTCTGCAGTGATTATCTGACTTATGTGCGAAGAAAAAGAGAAGCAAAACACAGACAGCTCATATCGCACTGTGGCATTTGAAAGGCACTGCATTTAATGCTGAGAGATGCTATACATTAAATCTGACAACTGTGAAAAGAGAGATCATGGAGAAGTCAAGTAGTGAGGATTCTTCAATTCACCGGAGTCCATCTTTGGATAGCAAAGACTCAGATTTTGCGAAACCTTCTACCTCAGGGAGGCAATTTGGTCGAGGTTTTACTGCTGGAGCTTTCTATGGTACAACTGGATCACGCACACAGAGCCACACTGGGGTCGGAACCGGGACCGGCGTTGGGACTGGGACTGGCATAAAAAGTGACAAATACAGTGCACCCAAAGGCAGCAAATACGTGGTCTTTTACCTGGATCTATCCTTTGTTTTCCTTTTAGAATTTAAGAAGTGCAACATGGCAAGAGGCTGCCTGTGTTGTTTGAAATACATGATGTTCCTTTTCAATTTAATATTTTGGGTGAGTACTGCCTTTTCAGTTGCCTTCATTCGTTAGTGTATCCTGTACTGCTGCATTATGTGCATAGTGCATCTTTGAAGCAGTACAGTAAGTTCCCCCCTCCCCTTCCTCTCTCGCATACCTGCTTGGAATATTTTCAGTGTTAAACTTGTGTCTATTGGGAAAATGTACATGCTTTCTATATCTTTATTACCACCTGGTTACTGTAGGTTGGCTACTAATTCCTCAAACTTGCTGTTCTAATATGTGTTTTGAACTGGGTTACCTAAGATAAGGGCAGAATTGTTGCCCTTTAAGGAAGAGCAGAATTATTGTAGCATTAAAATCCTGCAGTGGCAGGATTTTTGCCTTCTGTTGTAATACCTCATTTTGCATTAAGCTGCAGGTTAATTTAAATTTAAAGAACTTTCTCATTGTCATCATACCTCATTTGTAAACTTTATTTGACAAACTGCTTTTTCATTTGAAGTTGTGTCCCACTTCTCCAATTAAAAACAATAAATCACATATGTTCTAACCTCTTAAGGTATCAGCATAAATGTGAAATGACTGGAATGGTGAATTAATCTGGATTCACTTTCAGCTGCAGTTGTCCACATTGGCGTGTGAAGTTGGAGACTTGCACTTGCTTCTGAAGGATCAAAATTGATTTTCTTCCATCAGCTAAGGGGCATAAGGAGTTGTAACAATGCCTCAGCAAGCAAGTTAAAAGCATAATGGCTACTTTGAGCAAAGTATTGTCACATACAAGGGAGGGAGGAAAAGTTAAGTCATCTGGCGACTAGGCATCCTTGAGTGAAGAGTATTGTTGAGGAAATCACAGGCTAATTGAAATACTGAGTATGCATGAATGTAGCCCAATATGAAATGTTTTGCTTAGTTTGAAATCACCGGTCACTGCTTTCCTGATGATTGCAAAGCTTGGGCACATGAACAAAATCATTCATGGTTGTGATCCAGAAATATACAGTATGCCTCATAAATAAATGAAAAGACCATGCCTGGATTTATTTTGGAGTTAACATTAACAGTCTAGTTCAGATAGCTACCTCTTGTGCAGAGATATCATTGTTCAAATTAGGAGTCTTACCAGCAGCTTCTCTGTTTATCTTGACCCACTTACTAAAATAACCTTTAAGAGCAGGAGTTAATGGGAGATTTGGTACAGTGTTGAACCACTCACGCAACAATGAGCTTTTATCAGTAATAGACTGAAATGCTACAATAACTGAACTTGTGGGAACTTACTTAATTAGAAAGGTAGAACTGGTCACTGAAGAACAGCTGATTAAAGTTCACTTGTGATTTTTAACTTTTTTTTTCTTTTCTTTACACAACCCTATCAGAAGATTGCCTTAATTATTTCTGGAATAACTCACTTTGAACACAACAGATTTATATCAAACTGGCTATTTGACCTAATGCTGCATTACTTTGACACCTTGGAAGTATTTTTTTCATATGGCTGTATGTTGTGGTTAGTTTTGGTAGAGCTTTTTTCTGATATCATTACTCATGTCTTCTGTGATCAGTCATTAGGTATCTCCTACCCCTCACCTCCTTAGATGCAATATCTTTCTTTGCTTTTATCTCCTTCGCAAGCAGCAGTTTTCTTGACTCTGCATCAGACCTTCAGAGTCCGTTTTTTCATTCCTTGAACTCACAAAAATACTTCAGACCTCATCTGCATGCCCATGTGTCTGCTCAGCTCCCACTGGACTTTTATACAAACACATTGCTTCTTAGGTTAAAACCAGTCTACCATCTGGAACGGTTCTGTAGTACCCTGTGCTGCTTCAACTCTTACTCTTACTTCTTAATCCCCTTTACACCCTCCCCACCATGTCTTTTGTTGAGAGGCTTATACCACTTTTCTTTCTGGTATTAAACTTTGTTGCCACATCTCTGTCTAATATTCTAAAAATGCTTTTTGTATGAACCAGGCTGTACAGAATGAAAATGGTACTCTGGAATGGTGAATCTGAGACATTACAGAAAAATGCTAAATGCAAGATGTCAGGTACTTTTTGAAGTAGTTTACAACAGAAATTTGATCCGCCAACCTGGTTTAAATTGTTCAGAAGTCCCCATTTCTTCACTGTACCTGGCTTACACTCACTTTTGCAAGCCAGTCTTGATGTTCCCATGCATCCTTCTAGAGGACTACAGTCTTGCTAAATTCTTAGTTTTTTTAACCAGGCTATTTTATTGTCTGGAGCCACTCAAATGAATAGCATTATCATATCTTTTTACTCATGGAAATACAAGCTAGAATGAAGCATACTGCAGGCAGGTGTTCTGTAGTTTGCTGCCTCTGGCTTTGTACCTGGAATTTACGTTAGTTCTGCTATGGCTGTCTGACAGGTTTTGGATGTTTGGCGCTGTATGTACTCCATGCTGATACTGTGCACTTGCGGTATCTCTCACTCCTGCCCTGAACTCTACTGCTAGCCCAGCCCTGAGCTCCCCATCCAGGTCTGCCCGTGCCCTCTGCTCCACCCTGTCCTAAAGCACTCCCTGCTATTTCAGTCCTGTCTTTCTTCTTAACCCATTTTTTCCATTCCCAGGTTTGCCTGTTCTCATTGCTTCCTTCTGAATTTCTGTTAAGAAACCCAAGCCCAAAAACATGAAGTTGTGGCCTGCTCTTGAGCAGCGACTATCATCTTTTGTAATGCAACGCGCTTTATTTTTAAAAAGAGAAGACTCATTTTTAAGCATGAAATTTTCTGAACCTGTAATTCAAAGCAGAATGAGACTCCTGGTCTTCAGAGCTGAGGAGACCACTTCCACACTGATATCTTCTGACAAAGGCAAGAAGTGTTCTATTTTGTTTTTTATACAGGAACTGGTTTAGGCAGCTGGAAACAGAGGTGGGAAAACTGTGTTTCAGGGAGTCTTTAAACAAATGCCAGTCTAGCAGCTGTACAGCAGCAATAGGCAATCCGTCCGACCAGCTTGCTTGCCACAAAGTGGTATTGTCCTGAGCCTGCGGTAGCAGAAAGCCCGTCTCATGGAAAGTGTTGTTCTGCCGTAGTAAAATGGTGTTTCTGAGATGCTTCCTCTGAAAATGAGGACTGGTGGTCTCCTTTGGCATCTCAGAATGCTAGGCACTATTGTCTTGAACAGTTCTCAATGTTGGCCCAAAGAAGAGTGTTCTATAGTAAAAGAGAAAAAAATCTTTTCCCATTATTTGCTTTTTGACACAGAGAAAAAGGCTGGGACCTAATCTGTCCCTCATGTGACAGAGAGCTGTATTACTCCTTCAGCCTGGCAGCCAGCTCATATATATTTGAGGACCAATTATATATGTATATTACATATTGTACACATTATTTTATATATATATAATACATCTTATATATTTTAATATATATACATATATACGTATACACATGTATACGTTTGAAGGTGATAGAGAAGTGCAGTGGTTAGTGGATTCTCTCTGTTGTTGCAAAGCAAACGTACCGTTGATGTGGTAACTACGACAGAGGTGGTGCATTGTTTCTGCCCAGCAAGAATTCAGTGTTTGTGAATTAGATTCATGACAACAAAATACAGTTTTTGAAAATTAGTAGCATGTGTATTAGTTAACATGGAAGGATCACATACGAGTTCTGCAAAGCAAATTGATCTACGCGGGGCCCAGCAGTAAGTTGAAACAGAAGGTGTTTTTCCATCATATCACTAAGAGCTTCAGGTATTTCTCTGTGGCCCTCTGATTCTTAGCAGTTGTTCTTGGCCATCTGGCATTGCTTTCTTTTAGAGATTAGGAAAGTCTGAGCTGAGGGTTAAGGAAGCTTATAGTATTTAATTGTGTGGCTAGGATGATGATTTACACTGAATTAATCCTAAGTGCATAATATGTTTTGCAAAGGGACTGGGCAACTACAAATGTTAGTTGATCTAGTTTGCCTTCAAGAATGTTTATGTGCAAACATATGGAGATTGCAAAGAAGACAGTATAGCTCTGCAGAAGAAATAAAATACTGATTTTTGCTTCTACACATAGCAGCTTATTTGTCAAGAAAGGTAATCACCAAATATAAGCTTTGGGGTATATGTCTTTCTAGGGTAGATTTCACTTCAGTGTTTTATTACAGAAAAGGATTACATTAATTATTTTCACAAAATGTATCAGAAAATCTTACTGGCTATAAAGTGGAAATCCTATAAAACATAAATTTTTAAAAGAAATTTCACTTGTGAAATGAGAATTTCATAGGGTCCTAACAGGGAAATTTCGAAGTGACAAGACTAAGTTATCAAAACTTCATTAGAGAACTTTGCAAGTAGATAGTGGTCAAGGTTAAATTTGGGGTTGCTCTATTCATTTCACTAAGGTCAATGAGTCCACATACAGTGAAGCATTCATAATGCACATCTTGTTAGATTTTAGCATTGCTTAATTTTAATATAAAATGCATTTTAGTAGGGGGAATGTATGGCAAGATTATTAAATCTCTGATCTCTGTTTCAGGAAGAACTAGGCAAAAGCTAAGTATAGTCAGGAAGATCCTTAATAAGTTTTTTTTTTGTTGAATTCTTTATATTTAAACTACTACAAAAAAAATCAGATAGGAATAATACCTATTTATTAATGGCATAATTATATGCAGAAGTTATAATTTATCTAAGTTAAATGAAGTCAAATCTACATATCCAGGTATTTAATATTCAGTTTCAAAGTAAATTTTATAATAGGTTGGGAGCATTTTCCTTTTGCTAAAACATAAGACTAGAAGAGAAAAAGATGAGCTGGAAACTTGCTGGACTGGGAGTAGCAGAAAAAAGTCAAATACAGCAAATTTTTCACTGATGCTCTGTTATTAAAATAATGGATAAGACTATTGCACCTGAATAGTATTTTTCTGCATTAATTATCTGTCTAATTTAATCTTATAGTGTAAGTAATAAATATTTTTTCCTGTAGAATAAAAACAATGTTGCATGTTTATCATTGAGCATAAATACAGCAGTACAGCAGCCATGCAGGTCGCTTTTACTAAAGTCTCAGATCAGAGTAAAAGAAAGGGAGCATGTCCATTCTCTGGGTCTGGCTGCTGTCAGAGATACTGGTACTGTAAAGAAACCAAGAATTTTAGAATGGTTTATATAAGGTAATCCATACTTATTTACACCCAACTGGAACATATACTACAGTGCACTGTTTAGTTTGAAATACAAAGTTTTAATGCTTTACCAAACCCGTTGACAGTTAAATCTTGTGAAGAGACTTTGTCCCTACGCATAACTGAAAGTTAAGTTCTGAGGTTTAAGAGGGTTGGACAGTTTTTCCCTGAAATTAGAACAAAATCACTAAGTACAGACAGCTTAGAACAGGAAACATTCAAATTCTCTCTTTTTTGTTGTCCTCCCCCTGGCTGCATTATGTGATATTCCCCATTTTCTGACACAGGGAATAATGTCAGGGACAGACAGTGAGTGACCCTGGGATGCTTGTCTCTTGACATAATAGCGATATTTACTTCTGTCCTATTTTGACTTTAATGACATAAGTCGGCAGTGTGGTGACAATTGCTGTACAATCCCACGAGAGTAAAACTACTCCAAATCAACCAAAAAACCCCAAAATGAACAGAACCTCCAAACAAACAAAAACCCCCCACCCCAAAACAACAAAACAAAACAAAAACAAAAACAACCCCAACCAAACAAAAAAAAACCACAACAAAACCCAACAAAACAAGCAAGACAGTGAAATCTGGAAAAAGCTAATGTTTTCAGTCACGTTAGCAGGAAGAATTCAGTTTTTAGTAGGGATTCGATAAGCTGTGAAAAGATTTCAGCTTTTGCTTTTACTTTCCCCTCCAAATGGTATAGCACTGTTGATGTGCCTGTGCAAACATGCACCCCAGTGTGGGAGAACAATTAGCTAAATATTTTAACATGGCAACGTTTTGACTGGGAGGAGAAGGAAAGGTAATATTTAGTTCAAATGGTGGGTTGTCCTAATGAACATGATGTAAATAAAGTCCATATAAAAACCTATACAATGACATTACAGAACAATAATCAAACATTATTTGAGGGCTGAGACTAGTTTTAATTAAAATAGCATGGTTTGCTTCAGAGCTGAGTTAGACTGGTTAATCCAGGTGGTGAGAGCCCCAGCTAACTAAGGGTCTAAGCTGTTTCAACTTGATAGAGAAGACATTCGATACGGCATTTTTCACAGCGTTTCTCTCACTATCTGCTCTTCTCTAGCACCATATTCTATTCAGGTTGTTTTATTTTTTTGGTGTTTTTTTTTTAAATTATTTTTGTTTTCCTTCAGTGTGGAAGTGTTTTTACTCTAGCTGTGTGTAGGTGTGACAGCTATTTGTGTCTGTTATTTTGGATAAACGATGAGTTGATTCATGACTCAAAAAGCAGAATTGTTGTATACATCTGTTATAATGTAGCCTGCTGGACATAGTTTAATCATTTGTATATGAGGAGGTTTATAGTCATTAGGAGTCAGAAGTGGAATAAGAATTTCAAATTGGAAAACAAATTAATCCCTTCCAGTCCTCCCTGCAGGCCCATACTCCCAGAGTTAAATCTTTCTTTAAGTCTATGACTTAGATTCTATTCTTCATATCCTCTGGCTGCGTAATCATAAGCAAATTTCTTCAGCCTTCTGTGTCTCAAATTCCCCTAACTTTTAAAAATAATGTTATCAACTTTTATAAAGTGGTGGTTATAGTAATGGGGTACAATTATTGTTAACTTTGAATAATGCAATGTTTCTTACTTACCTCTGGACTCCTAGACCCGTGAACAACATTTCAGTAAGCTGCTTGGTTGGGCCTCTGTTAGCATGCTCCTTTTTTGTCTGTTCCTGCTATTTTCTAGGTAAGTAAGCCTGCAAGAGGCTGATCTTCCTCATGCAAGTAGAGGATGAGTTTGTAACTCCATTATCTGGCTGTCTGAGGAGGCATCTGATTTGCTTATTTAAATGCTGCTGTCACAGAACAAGACCTGGGTGGAAAAGATGGGATGATGCAGCCCAGTTTGTGGGAAGTGTTTAGTTAATTGGGGTTTTGCTGTACCTAAAGTTAGGATGGGCAGCCAAGTCATCACAGATAATAGGGTATACTATGCTTAGTAGCTCCTCTGTGTTTATCCCATATAATTCATAAAGTTACCCAACCTTTCAGCAACTCATGGAACTTTGAATCAAAGGAGAAATTCCGCTGGATATCATGGGCTTTGCTTTAAATGCCTGGTCTAGTGGAAGGTGTCCCTGCCCATGGCAGGAGGGTTGGAAGTAGATGATCTTTAAGGTCCCTTCCAACTCTAACCATTTTATGATTCTGTAAATATTTTGCAGAAATAAATAAACTACATCTTCCAAACAAAGTAAAGGAACCTAATATGGCTGAAGATGTGTTATTAAACAGGGAACGTTTGCTGAACTTGTTGGGGTGATCACATAAAACAATAATTTTAGTATCACTTTACAGAAATGACTGCAGGCACTGAACTCAAAGCAATTTCACCACTTTCTGAAACAAATTAGCTTTAAATTAACTCAGATCTCCAGTCAGCTCAGTCCCTTGCTGCTTAGGAGCAACTTAAATTGCTGAATTTATTCAGCAGAGATAACTGAACTTCCAAGCATTTGGAAATTTGACTGGGATAGTTGTTGGTCTTTCCTCCTGCTTTTCTTGAGCTGAGCCAAAATTCACATGGCTGTCCAAACCCTTTTTCATTTAATTACTCCGTCCAGTGTAGCAGGTATTGTGAATATTCTTGGGACCTGCTGCCAGTTTGAATTTTAAAAGTCATCTGCAGCTCATCTTCAGTAACGTCTCCCAAAACCTGGCACCACGGCCAATAGGTTTATCACTGCTCAGGTAATGCAGGTTGGTTTTCCACAGGGTTACAATACACCCAGGCAGTGTTTGTTGTTGTCCTTAATCAAGGCACAGCCAAGTCCCTACGCTCTTAGTAACCAATCTGAACACATCTTTAAGTGTTTAATGTCACAGTTAAGATGCTGGCTCTCTTGTCTCGTCTCTTACCCAGAGCCTCTGTGCTGTCTGGGAACACAGAGCTGTTGGTTACCCCTTGCATCCCTTGGAAGGGGATGCAGGCTGAAGCACAGAATGACTGGCTTGCCATTTCTTTTGTTTCTTTCTTTGCCTCTTTGTGTATGCTGTGTTGTTGTTGTTAAATGCAGTAAATGAGAATTAACTTCTCAGAGTCAGAAGAATTAATAATGTTTGCAAATATTGCTTCTGTTTTAATGGGGAAGGAACTCTGTACGCATGGATTCTTACTGAGTCTACTTGGTCCTCGTTGCGAGCTGCATTTGGTACACCTGTCTTTTTGCTTGTCTTCTGACTCTCCTGAATGAAATCCTCTTGTGCTGTTTCTAATCAATGCAGCAGAGATACATAGTTTTGAAAATACACTGAGCTAGTGTCTGTATGTCTTTCTTCCTATATAACACTGGCAAGTCATGAGGCATCAGGGACTGAATTTGTATCTTTTTTATTTTTTTTGTGGATTTCCTCATAATTCTGTTTTATGTGCATTCTGGTACAATTTCTACTGCTGCAGGTACAAATTGTAGGTCTGCAGTAGGAAATGATCACACTACCGTTGATTCTTAAAAGTGTATGACATATTCAGAGTTGCTGCAAGGAATTGAAACCAGCAGAAACTGGTATACTAATTGTTTGTTACTTACAAACTTATTAATTTCTAACACTGTAAGGAGTTGTGGCTGATAAGGGTTTTTTTTAAACTAAAATAAGTGGGTTTTAATGGCTTTTAATTTTTTTTATGGTGAAGAATGCTAAAGCAAGACAATCATGAGCTATGGATGAAGATAAGATTATGAACAGATGACTATAAGCTGTAGGGGTTCATCAGCTTAACGAATTACTAGTCATTAGCAGAGATGCATTAGTTGCTTGTGTGCACGTTTCTATCATGCTGCACATGTGATGCAAAGCATCTTAACTTAAACCAAGTGGTTTACTCTGAAAATATTGTGTGTAATGGTTAACAATGGAAGCAGTTAACTTGGAGTAATTCTGTCATATATAATCATCTCCATATACTGCAGTGTATAATCACTGAGCCTGAAATGGTGCAAAAATGAAACAGAGGGAAAAGAATTGGCACTGTACTATTCAATCAAATGTTCATGCTTAATTTGCTATCTTAGAGAACTGAAAGTTACTAGAAGGGCTACTTCTGAATCAGAGGTTTGTTCTTTTAGGCTTCTTGATTAAGCACGCTTTTCTTTGAATGATGCTGCTGAGTACTTACATTTTGTTAGTAGCTGTGTCACTGCTGAGTAACATGGGTTCTTCACAAGACTCTTTTCTTCCTTTATATTGTCTTGGAGAGTTTCCAATCCGTTATCATCTTAAGCGGGTAAGAGAGCTGTCTGTCAATGGATTGTAGTTCAGAAATGTAAATATCTCATTTTGTCTCATTTCACAGTACTTTTAAACTAAATTGGTGGTTAAGAATCTTACTGTCCTGTACTTCTGTGCACCCCTGCCCCTTTTTGTGCTTCATCTAGCTATTGCTGTGTCCCAAAGAGTGCCTTTTCTTCTTCAGTGTCCTCTGGATGCAAAGACACAGTTAAATTAGAAAAATTAAACTTTATGTTCTGAGTTGCTCTTTACTGAGAGTTTTGGTTGCCCTGTCATCTCCATTTTCACTGCTTTATGGAATTGACATTATATCTGTTGCCATAATCCCAGAGTGTCTTAGGACCACTTGACATACTTATCGTCTTGACACCTTTGTAAGTATGGGCTGTGCTTTTATCCTCCTGATACAGATGGAAAGCTGAGCCAGGAAAACAAGGAGAATGTCTGCAGTGAAGCACAGGGTAGAGGGCTGAGAGCTATTGGAGACCAGAACTAGCGAGTCCACATACATATAGCGCAGTTCAGCCCGGGTAGGCTTGTGTTGAGTTCTGTTCAGCTGTTTGTGCCTGGCATTGTCCATGAGCTCAGAAATCCTGCTGATCGCCTATCGTGAGCTTGGGTGTCTTTGCAGTGGTCTTCCCTGCACTTTCATTTCCAGATTAGCTTGGGCAGAGACAGCTTAAATCTGTCTATATCCATGGTGTAGATGTGTCCTACTAAGAGACTTGTACAAAGTTAAACTGAAATTGAATCTGGATCTCTAAAGTCCTTGGTAAGTGTCTTAAGCAACAGGCCATCTGTTAAGCGCCCTGCCTTGTGAGAGCCTTGATGCAGGCAAGCCACCTCTGAACTCCACATGCTTGTGCAGCATGGTCCACAGGCACAAAACTCCTTTCAGATTTAGGACCTGTAGACCAGCCTTTTATTTGGCTGTGTACTCCAGAGGTCTAGCGTGTCACTGACTTCCAGAAGTACCTAGAAGAGTGAAAGTTTTCTTATGGCATATAACGTAAATCATAAACCTCCCCACCACCTGCAAAGTGTCACTGAGAAAACTAAAGTTCTCTTGAGGTTGTCCTCCAATACATGACAATCCAGGTGAGGACTTTGGTATGGGATGTCTCTCTTTATGGTGTCCATTGTAATATTTTTTTTACTACGCCAAAGCAGCTAATAAAATAATTCCATAAATGATAACTAAATAAACCAACATTGTATTTAAGACTTACAGAAGGCAGAGAGAAGAACACAAAAAAGTTTCCTGTGGCATATCTGGCAGGAACAATTCTTCCTACTTTCCATAGCCCCTCAAGCCATATGTTTGTCTTCTACTGTCAGAGCAATGTTTGCTTTAATGGCTTTTTCAGGAGGTAGAATGTGGAAAGAAATCTCTGGTGGGATCTTTTTTGCCAGTTTCAACATCTGGGAGGATGTTGGGTTTATGTCTTTCAGTGCAATATTGGTTTTGTGTCTTACGGAATGTACTTTAAAATGCAGATAGCTACTGGTATCTTTAATCCTGTTTTGTTATTTTTGTGTTTGTTTAGGCTTTTTTTTTTAAATGTTACCTACTCTGTTCATAGAAGTCACCTGTGGAGGTGGCTGTGATGTATGACTTGGTGTGATAGAGCTATCTGTTACTTCGGCAGGTTAAAGTCCCATTTTCTTGGGTATTTTAACTCTTTCTTTCTGCCTTTATGTAGAAATGGAGGCTGGCACTACTGCTGGATTTTCTCCTCGTCGTGTTTCTTAGCCTGTTCTTCCATTTACAACTTAATTGGAATAAATCATTCTCGTGCTTTATGATTTATTAGATGTCAGTGGTAAGGTTTCTGTCATTCTGCTGTGAGCATTTAAATTGATGATCCACGTAAACTGTAGTGGGGTTACAAGTTAAGACAGTTAAGAATACTATCTTCTACCGGTTTGCTTTATCTCCCATTCATGAGACTCAAATGTAAAACTGGTTATAGTGGATCAGACCAAAAGTTTGCATATCCTGTCTTTGAAAGTAGATGACAGAGTGCTTAACAGACACTAAAGGAATTGAACAAATGCATGGAACTCCTTTGAGTCTTTTATCCTTCACTTGTTTCATTGTGTATGCTGTGAAAGAGCACTTCCTTTTAAGCCTACTGCTTGATAATTTCAATAGATCATAGAATCATAGAATGGGTTGGGTTGGAAGGGACCTTGAAGATCATCGAGTTCCAACCCCCCTGCCATAGGCAAGGACACCTCCCACTAGACCAGGTTGCTCAAAGCCCCATCCAGCCTGGCCCTAAACACCTCCAGGGATGGGGCATCCACAACTTCTCTGGGCAACCTATTGCAGTGCCTCACCACCCTCCACCACCACAGACTGAAAAATTTCTTCCTAATACCTAATCTAAATCTATCCTTTTCCAGTTTGAAGCCATTCCCCCTCATCCTATCGCTACGTGCCCTTGTAAAAAGTCCTTCCCCAGATCTCCTGTAGGCCCCCTTTAGGTACTGGAAGGCCGCAATAAGGTCTCCCCAGAGCCTTCTCTTCTCCAGGCTGAACAACCCCAACTCTCTCAGCCTGGCTTCATAGGAAAGGTGCTCCAGCCCCCAGTCATCTTTGTGGCCCTCCTCTGGACCCGCTCCAACAGTTCCATGTCTTTCCTATGTTGGAGGTTCCAGAGCTGAATGCAGTACTCCTGGTGGGGTCTCACTGTCAGATGCTGACAGATATTCTGAAAAACAGTGAACTTGCCTCCTTTCTGCTTGTCATTATTGTTTTGTTTTGTTTTGGTTTAGTTTAGTTTAGTTTTGGAATGAGAAGAAAACTCAGAGAAGTTCTAATTTAAAATGAGGTTACTGCAAAAGTAGTATTTAGCAGTGCTTAGCATAGCATATGTTTAGATCATAGAATCATAGAAAAATTCTAGGTTGGTAGAAACCTGTAAAGAATATCTGGTCCAACCTTCTGTTGAAAGCAAGGCCTTAGATTCTGTTACTCAAGGCCCTGTCAAGTTCAGCCTTGAGTATTTACAGCAAAAGAGATTCCACCATTTCTCTTGGTAATCTGTTCCAACGTCTTATTTTTCTTGATTCATTCAGTTTGTTTTCAGTTTTTCTTATAGCCACACTGTAATTTTCACTGAAGCAACTTGTGCCCATTGTCTTGGTCATGCTCTGCTGGATGGTCTCCAGTTTCTTGAGCTGGGATGACCAAACCTGGACACAGTAGTCCAGGTGTCTAACAAATGCTGAGTAGAGTGGAATAATCACATCCCTTGATCCTCTGGATATAGTCTTGCCAATGCAGCCTGGGGCAGGATTTAAATACTTATACTATTATTTATGCTATTCTGGTGTACTGTGGTGTAGCTTTTAACATCAAGTTTTAGAGCAGCAGCATGCGCAGCACTCAGTATAGAGTTCCGTGGGATGAAGAAGCTTTATTGTGAGGACAGAGATGTTTTCTTCCTCACTTCTGAGCATTTACACTCATAATACATTGCTGCAATTAGACACTTTCATCCTTTTATTGTTTTTCCCTCTGAGAGTGGTTCTGACTGCCTTCCCTTGTAGCCTGTCCTGAAGTACACTTCAGCTAAAACACTTCTGATTCTTTGAGCCATTCAGCAGTTTTTGTATCCCATCCTGCAGCTGTGTCACTGTAAGTCATAGTTTTAAATTCTATCCAGCTTGAATGTACAGTTGGCGCAAGTGCTGACAAGAACAAAAACATTGATCTTATCACTCCCCCATCCAAGCAGCCACAATGTGTGATTGTGTTCTCTAGTACAGTATATTGATTTTATGCATTGCTATATGTGTTACACTGATTCACAGTATTTATCGGAACTGCTGACTGCTCTTTTTCTTCCACAGTACTTTTATTTCTGGTCTGATCAGGGCTCCTGCGGTCCAGCTAGTGCTTGCTTTCTCTGTCATGTTTTGTCTCATTGACAGGGTATGTATTGCAGAATCATGAGATTTTAGGAGTTAATGATTTTTACCAGCGCTGCGTGTGGGTTAATGCTTGTGGTTAGTTTTTTGTTTGGTTTGTTTTTTTTTTTTTTTTTTAAAAAGCTAATTTTTGGGTGTATTCTCATGCATGGCGTTTTTAAAAATGATACTTTATATTGTAGACTTACATTGGGGGAGGCCGGGGAACAGCTAAACTTTGGAAACAACGTGTCTGTATGAAAAATAGTTTGTAGAAATAGAGTTGGTTTTCTTTAAAACATTTTATTGAAGTGCAGACTGCATGACAACTTTGTGTGTTTCCCAACTGCGTATCCGTTCTGACATGTGTCCTAGATTTAGTTCTTTTTCAGGTTCCTGAACGTGTCTTCTTCAGAGGGCTATATTAGAGCCCAACAGTATTTCTTTCACGATACTTCATCTTGCTTATCCTCACAGAAATAGCTGGGATCAAGCCTGTTTCCACAACACACACAGGTCCGGAAGGTCCAAGAATGCAGGTTTCTCACTTAAAAGCTTCTGCAGCTGTATGTGAGCAGTAATAAATGGTTGTCACAAGCCTTTGGGGACAACTTTAAATGGGTGAACGGTTCCTTATTTCAGCAGTCTTGGGGATTTTTTTACCCACTGGTTGGATGCTGTGTTATGAGCCTGACCCAATCCTTAGTGACAGCTTGTCGGGCTGATTAACGTAGACTCCAGAGAATAGCTCTTTGCTGTCTGATTGATTCATGTTGCCAATAGAATTCACATTCCTGTAGTTTGAATAATAAACAAGTGATTTAGTGAATTCCCCCGAACCTGTGCCAAATGGCATATCCTGATTGGAGAAGGACATGCATTTGGAAAGCTTAAATACTTGCTGTATGTTACATGCTGAAGATCCACTGAATTATATACTTCTCCCATAAATCCAAATTAGAAAGTTAAGGATTAATTTTCTTCTGTGTTGTACAATTAGACACATTATCAGAAATTTCACTGGTATTTAAATTGTTACTTACTTCTAATTTTTCTGGTTCTTTACCACTGATTTTTTTCTTCTTTGTGCTTCCCACCCTGGAATGTATTTCTCGTGAAACTATTATTTCTTTGCAGCGTTCCCTGTTTTTTATCTCAAAAGGGGACATGCAAAAGACAGGAAAAGATTTTTTCTTCTTCAAGGCTGTCCTTATCTCCTGTATCCCTGATGTTGGTATTTTTTGGTGGCATCCCAGCTTGTTTTGTGGTTCTGTGTATAACCCTTCTGCAGGTGATGGCCATCCCAGTTCCTGCATCTTTGGAAACTCTCAGGGGCGCACAAGAACAGATAGCATTACGGCACAGCAGGAAGATAGGAAAGTGGAGCCAGAGCAGCGGAAAGGAGAAAGAATTTATTGTTTGGATCTGGATGGTTTCTATTTCCTTATTGTTCAAGAACTCTTAACAACCCCAATTAGGAGATCCTGATTCTGGATCTACAAAGAGTTCTCCAGCAAACATGTTCAAGAAGTATGTGTCTAAAATTAATATAAAAGGAGGAAAACAACAGTCTTGTAATTTTATATGGTATCTTACTTGTGGGAACATATACATAGAAGTGTATTTGTCTTTTAAAGCTTTACTGTGTGCATCATAAAGACATATGAAAGAAAATGGGGAGGATGTGTCCTTCATTTCTTCCCCTCTGTCCCCCCCTAGTCTCTTCCTTCTCCTTTTTTTTTTGTTGTCAGAATCGAAAGCACACAATTTGTTGCTGCCCCAGGTTTAGCTGTACACCTACCTATCTGTTCTGCGTGCCCAGCCTTGTTGGTACTATGTCATACCTGCCCTTTTATGTTTCAAAATTTGAGTAACTGGGTGGGGGAAGCAAAGATCCTGATGAGGGTCTGATCAGGTTTCTGAGTAATAACAGCTGCTGGCTTATTTGCTTTCTTTCCCAGCCTCCATCAGAGAAGGCCAAGAGGGTTCATTTGCACTTGTGTGAGGCACCGCTTTTATAAATCTGGTAGCACTGTGCCTGCATGCTCACAGTTCTCTGACATGCCTTCGGATTTTTGAGTGGATAATCAGTAGATTTTTTTCTGTTTTCTGTTGAAAGAAGCTCAGCACCTTCTAAAGAACCTTCTTTCTGTCCTCAGCTTATTGGTAAAAGGTTCTAGAAGCTGTAATTTCAATACTGCTTTAATGAGAGTCTCTGACATAATTTTTTGCTTCATTGCAGCTTGGGGGAGAAAGGGAAGCATCTTCCTTCATTGTTTCTGCCCGGTAGTGTCTCCTACTCCTGTCTGTTCTTCCGAGACTGCAACCTGATGTGACATTCATTTCAGCAGTGGCTCTTTTTGCTGCAGTATCAGTGCAGATTTACGTCTGGTCGTTGATGCATTTTCCAAGTAGTCAGCTCAAGGTTATCTGTGTTACAGAATGTGTTGTGGGCAGGTTTAGCAAACAAAATGTTCAAACCCAAGAGCACGAAGAGGAAAACCAGGCTTATTGAATTATGGTTGTTTAGGATTACATAGACTATATAGACTTAAGATCTGTCTGAGAGCTGGAATAAGCACAGCGGCACTGAAACAAAAGGCAGTGTACAGAATCGGGAACATATGCTTGAAAGGAAAAACCTTGGGAGCACGGAGCTTGCCACAGAGACATGACAGTGTCATCACTGTGCTGGATGGACCTTGAATTATTTTTCCTCTGAAAGATTAGGCAGTATTTGTGGTGCTTGTTTTGCTTAAGTTAAGTGTCCCACTATTTTAATCTAAAAATGCTTAGGAAACACAGAGAGCATGACATTACACATGATTGAGTTTGAGCTTGTTCTAATCATAAGGCACAGCTCAGATCTTTGAGACTGAACAGAGGCAGCCTTTTGCCTATCACTCCATGAAGAAGGAGCAAGAAGAGGATGCAAACATTTTTGGTTCTCCATGGTGAAAAAGTGGGCATTGTAGAAAGACTGATTATGCTTGGTCATGAATATACCTAACTGAAATTGTTTTTGAGTGCTTGACAATAGCTGAGCCCATTAAATTATGCCTTTTTTTATAGACTGTATTGTTTTCAGTGAAGTTGTTATTTTATAACACTTGTGCAAGTACTTGGAAAATCAAGCCTTGTACTCTAGTTCTATCTGAGATCCATTTTTAGAAAATGATACCTGAGCCATCAGTTGCAAAAAACCCCAATGAAAGGGACAACCAAAAAAACCATCAAACCAACAACTTCAAGAGAAGTCCTGAAGTCGAACATCCGTAATCAAAAGTAGGATTTTTGAAAGCTTTCATCAGTGACTGGGCTTTGTTACTGCTGAAGTCAGCTCTCTGAACGAAGAATGGGTTGATGGCTAGTTTTCAAAGTCCTGAATGCCTGGTACCCTATTCAGTGACTGGCCAGATGCTAGTGCCTGAGGATTTGTTAAGCTTGCTCTCAACAGCTTGTGACAGAGTTCTTTGTGTCTTGAAAACTCTTTTGTCTTTCCAGCTCCATGAACAGGAGTCATCTTGCCTTAATTATGTATTTATGCTAAGAGTTGTCTGCTATGGAGATTGTGCTATGGGTGCTGCGTCTGAGAGATTCCCCAAAAGCTCCCTTTGTAGTTGACAGAGAGGTTGTGGTTAAATTTGTTCTATTGTGGTTGCTTCAGATAAGACAGATAAACATGATTTCAAGAGCTTCTAAATTATTACTTTGTAGATGGCTAAAGCAAAGTGAGATGGACCTTAGCTTGAATATTCGGTTTAGCATCGTTGTGTTTGAGTGATTAATGACAAGGATGTTTCCATTTGCAGACTGCCAGGGCACATGGGCTTGTTCTAGCTTTTTTATTTTTGTTGTTGTTGTTGTTTTTCTTTTCTTTTCTATGAATAGAGTAGTCTGTCATTTAGCAGAAGACTTAATTTAAAATGTCTTTGGCCTTAAGCAAAAACTCTCACCTTGATGTAGTTGCTGTTAAGTAACATGACTCCAAGTTATCTCTGTTTAAGGTACTAATTAGGAAGGGACTTCTAAACATTGTTTTCGGAGCCAAATATAGCAATGGGGATAGAAAATACATTTCAGCTGACAAATTACATGAGCTTTTATTTAACAGTTCTTATTCAAAGGTACTGAATCAGGAAGACCTGCTTAAATGAATCCATTCTTCTATATTCAGAATAGTGTGGTTTTGTAAAAGAGATTCCTGCTCATTCTGGACTGATACACCCATGTGATCCCATGACAAAAGCATAAAGAGCTCTATTTATTTGTGACTTCATGGGGACTTTCCACAGTGAGTGCAAGCCAACAGCACAGAACACTGCCATAGCTACCACTGAACTGTAGCCTTGAGGCAATTTCTTTACAGGGGTTTCCTTTAATAGATTTGCTCACAAAAAGGCACCTGGTGATGATGCTTTCCAAATAGGTTTGGGATGCACTGGCCGAGGGAAGCATGAGAGTGTCTTATATTGTGGTTATCTGTGCTGTAGATTAAGAACCTTGTAGTTTTTTCATTTCCTGAGCAAAAACTGGGGGTCAAAAGTGAGAAGAGCCCAAGGGTTTGCTTTGTGGTTATGTGCAAGTTACTGTCTACTGCTGCCTTTCATGAGCATGTCAAGCAAACAAACAAACAAACAAATAAGGTCAAGACTTAGAAGAAGCCTAATACTTTTCCTGGGCTAACCTTCCTGAAAGGAAAACTAACAAAAAATCCAAGGTGAAGATAGGGACAAGGAGTGTTAAGGCACCTCTCTTCTTTAAATTTAAAAGCCCTTTATTAAGGATTACAAGGTAGGCAACTGAGATAGAGAGTTTGACTGTCTTAACCAACGTCATGAAGGAGGACATGGCAGACCTGAGAGTAGCACTGTGTACTTCTCTTCCCTTCTAGTCAGGTCCCCTGTCTGCTTTAGATCATCTCTCAGCCTTTTTCCCCTTTTATTTTTTGCTATAGTTGTAATGACCTCTGGAGTAGCAAGCAGATGAGGTGACATTTTATTAGCTATGTTGTTTGTGGTCTGAGAGCTGTATAAAAGTGACACTTAGTGCAGCCATTTGTGTCTTATTGGTGTCTGGCTCTTCTAACCCTGTGAGACTTGAATTAAACTTCTCAGCAGTGGAATGCATGAGGGTACATACCTCATACTTAGGAGAGCTCTGGGGATAGGGGCTTCAATAAGTAATTTGGGAGTGTGAGGTGACAACAACTTTTTATAGGTCCCTTTGCTTTGTTGCTGCATGAGGCTAACCTGGGTACGTAGTCAGATAGGGCTGACCCATGAGTGTCATCTGCATTCAAAGCATTCAAGCCATACATGGCTCAAATGCTGTAAGTTGGCCACCTATGATGTACGTAGTCATGTCTATTGGCTTTAATGACTGAGGTAGCTTGGAGAGCTTTTCACTTCTCATCCTTTTAGTGCTTATCCTGCCCAGGAACAGATCTGCATGTTTCATAGAAATAGTGGCTTTGTTGAGTCAATGAGACCCTGCACAGTAGAACTGCACCAACTTCTCGAAGAACAGAACTTGCCTGTGAAAGCGTTGCTATTAGTGAAAGTGTGACAGAAGAAAATAGCTCAGTTTGTCTCTAAAACCCAAGGCTGATATTTCACGGTTCAGAGTCAGCAGAAAAAAAAACCTACAAAACTGTATGTGATAGCTGCAAACCAAACATGACTGATCCAAAAAAATTGAGATGTATTGTAACACTGGACCTCCCTGCTGCTTTTTGACATTGCATTTTGGAAGAGAGCCATGCTCAATGCAAAACACTGGGGAATATGAGTGGTTTAAATTTTTGATGGTCAGGACAGAAAATCTATTTACTTGAAATGGAAAACAGAGCTCCCTGTGAGAAGGATTTTGTGTCATCACTGCCACATGAAATAACCATGTCTTGATAATTATAATTTTCTGTCTAGGAGTCAGACCTGGCAGTAGAAAAGAGCTGCTTTTTACTGACTTGCTTATGGGTCACAAATACTCAGTTTCAGAATGATCTGAGAAAAGGTTGTTGCAGTCAGGTTTTTTTCTAGGCTCATGGGAAGTTTGAAGTAAGTGAAAAATTCACAGGTGAACTGCAAAGAGAAGCCTAAAACTAACTTAAGCCCTGGTGTATAGTATGTACCTGCCAACCAAGAAGTTTGTCCTGGGAGGAAGCTTTAAATTCTATTATTCTATCTATGTGTGAGAGTCTACTACTCCTTTTGGCACCCTACAAGTAACCTAGAGTGGAGCACAGCGAAGCTCTGCCTGTGTTGCCATGTGCAGAATGTACCATCTCAGAATATCGCTCAGGAACTGAGGTTCTGCTTGATGAGATTCTGAATGAGAAGACAGTAAAAAGTGCTCCCAGCAGCTAAGAGTTCGTGATCTCAAATGGGAAGTACTTCTCCATATATATTTACAGATGTTGAGCTGGAATACAAAGTTAGAGAGTCAGTAATGAAAGAGCTGAGAATTGAACCTATGTCTCCAGAGGTTTGATTAAAGGTCTTGACTGCAATACTGTTCTTTCTCCCCTTAGGACCTCTAGATGATCATAGTCTTTCTAGGGTGTTAGAGACTTTTAAAGTCAGTAATTCTGCAGACACTTCCAGTAGTTCACAATGTCTTCATTCTGAAGTGACACTGAATCCAGAATAGTCTGCGGAAAGCTCTGCAGAAGGTAAATGACTCTTGAAAAAGGTGATTTATCTCTCTGTTGTCCCTCTGGCTTTTCCAGCTGGAGAGGAGAAGAATTGCAGGAATAGGGAAGCAGTAAATCTGTGCTTTTATAGAGCCAGAGTCTTGCTAATATCTCTCTAGTTTGTGATTGTTGTGTTCAAAAAATAGTTGTAGAGCAGTTGATTGTAAATGTGGTGAGAGCTCTTGAAATAAGAAGAGTAATTGGAAGGTGAAGGGAATATGAATCACACTCTGAATACTCCCAGAAGACAGATGAACTTCACATGCTGATTTTCTTCAACTTCACTATGGACACAGTCTGTCTTGACCCCCCAGGCTGGGGTTCCCAACCTTGGTGAAGGTGTCTCTGACTGTCTCTTGGGGATCTGCAAATTAGCCCATTTTTCCTTGCATTCGTAGTAATGCAGGAGTGATGAAAGGTAAAACTCACCTTTGTCTGTTGCGCTTCCTTACTGAAGTAATGGCATTCCTCTGAGAATGCTGATACTCCATGCCCAGCATCATGCTGCATAGAAGTACTTCTCCACTTCACTACCTGTGGTTAACGAGCACGTACAGTTAGCCTGTTCCCTGAAAAGTCCATGACTTCCCTATCTTTCCCTCCTCCACTCTTTCAAGCCATGCAAAAGGGTAAGTTACGCTAAGCTGATCTGTTTCCTAGTTAATTTGTCTATTTTTTGCTTTTCAATGCAGTTTTCTGTTAAAATTGTGTCATAGTGGCCAAATGTTTTTTTACGTATTGGTATAAACCCTTTTTGATCAGATTAATAATACGGTAGGAAGCTATCATATTCTCATTTGCCAAATGTCTTTGGCTATACTCGCTTGCTAACTCTAATTGGAACTGTTGTACCAAGACCTTTCTTGACCCTATTTAGGGCCAATAACTGTTCTTGCTGAAAAAAATTAAAGAAAAATTCTATGCATATAAGCAATTAAGCAGTGTTGTACCATGGGGGGAAAACAACTTTTCTTCATGACCGCTGATCTCAGTACTTACTGAAGCAAGAGATTTGATTGCCCATATATTAGGATGCAGAGCTGCACATTAATATATTTCATACTCTTTTTCTTTGTATGTGCACCTCATCCTAATTGATCTCAAGGAAAAGCAAGGCTTTTTAATTTCCAGTTTGCATATTTTGTTCAGTCCTCTTATTGCCAAAAGTAATATTAAATACTCTAGAGAGAAGGTAATTTACCAGGAAAAGGGGTTTTGGGACTAGTGAAGAATTAGGTTATCTTTACATTATGAAATCACAGTGTCAAAATTAGGTCACTGTTTCCTTTAATGTCTCCATGTAACTGGCTGAGAAATGTATGGAAAAATTGAGGTAGCAAAAGGTATGTTTTTGATGGACCGAGGAAGAGCACTTGGTTTTCTGGGTTGATACTGGTCCAGTGCACTGCTAAGGGATGCATTGACACTGAAAGTCACTCAGGTGGATTGGTAAAGGCGCTTTTCTCAAATCTATGTAAAAATTATGCCTGACATAGTGTTTGGGGGCCATCTAGCCGATGATGGGCTTATTTCTTTTGGATGAGAGGCAAAATAGCCTTCCTGGCCACTTTTCAGAAGTGTTGGAGTGCTAATCCTGGCATCCTAGCCAAGACTAGCTCGGGTAATTATGCGCTGCCTTCTTAAATTCCACATGGTGTCTGAGTGAGCAATTCATGTCCCAAATGTGGGTATCACAGTTAAGTATTTTCCCTGCTGTGTCTTGTGCTGATTATGTGGCTCTTAAACAGTGCTAGTGCTTTTACCACCATTATTATTGTCCTCTTATTATTGTGTTGAGGTTTGTAGGAAGAGATGATATCTTTATTTGACCAAGTAACATATCTGAAGAGAAAAAAAAACATAATGTAAGAGTCAGAACTAGTCTAGAGACTAGTAGAGACCTGGGCCTGGTTGTGCAAGGTGTTGTGTAAATGCAGAGTTATAGGCAGGGCCTGTTTTGGGAGCTTAGACACTCAGAAGACGAGAAGGTAAAGGGATAAAAGTGTGCAAGCAGAGAGAATGATGGGGTGACAGGCAGAACTTTTGCTGGTGAAACAGGAGTGGAAGTCACTGTGGAGATGGTGGGTTAGTTCACAAGATATAGGAAGGAAGAAGAAATGTAGAAGAGAAGGGACTTCATGAGCCTCTAGGCCAAAGAAGATAGGGAAACTGGGTAGAGAAGAGCTGAGATTAGCAGGTTGTGAAAGCTGGTGTTCAAGCAAGCAGCTGATTAGAACAAGGGATGAAGGTCTCCAGGTGAAACTCTATGTGATCATCACTACCCATTTTTCCTACTGTGGAGTGAGCTGGGACTCATTGTCTTTGCTTGGCATCTGGGTCTAGGTTCACGGTACCCAATTCTGCATGGCTTGGGCTAAGTGTGGAAGACTGTCACGTAAGTGTGTATGGGCACAAAAAGGGGAGTAGTCACAGAATCATAGAATTGTTTAGGTTGGAAAAGACGTTTAAGATCATTGAGTCCAACTGTTACGCTAGCACTGCCAGGTCCACAACTAAACCATGTCCCTAAGCACTGCACCCACACTTCTTTTAAATACCTCCAGGGATGGCAACTCAACCACTTCCCTGGCAGCCTGTTCAAATGCTTGTTAACCCTTTCAGTGAAGAAATTTTTCCTAATATCCAATCTAAATCTCCCCTGGCACAACTTAAGACTGTTTCCTCTCGTCCTATCACTTGTTACTAGCGAGAAGAGATCAACCCCCACCTGGCTACAACCTCCTTTCAGGTAATTCTAGAGAGCAATAAGGTCTCCCCTCACCCTCCTTTTCTCCAGACTAAGTAACTCCGGTTTCTTCAGCCACTCTTCATAAGACTTGTTCTCTAGACCCTTCACCAGCTTTGTTGCTCCTCTTCGGACATGCTCTAGCACCTCAATGTTTTTCTTGTAGCGAGGGACCCAAAACTGAACACAGTATTTGAGGTGGGGCCTCACCAGTGCTGAGTACAGTACTTCCCTAGTCCTGCTGGCCACTCTATGTCTGATGCAAGCCAGAATGCTATTGGCCTTCTTGGCCACCTGGGCACACTGCTGGCTTATATTCAGCCAGCTGTTGACCAACACCCCCAGGTCCTTTTCTGCCAGGCAGCTTTCCAGCCGCTCTTCCCCAAGCCTGTAGCGCTGCATGGGGTTGTTGTGACCCAAGTTCAGGTTTTATTAAACCCTTGCAGTAATGTGTGCTCATTTTGAGCTGTTTGTTTCATCAGCATTATCCTGATTTAGTTTTGCTGTTCTGCCTTCTTGGTCCAAAATAAATTCCTTCTCTTTGTGTAATAGCTCATTTTTATTATGAAGCGTGTGTGCTAGCACTCTATGGGTAGATACAAGACATCTAATGATGATAATACCTTCCTTGACTCAATTAAAGCTCCATTTGAAACCAGTAAGATGGATGGGATGACTTTACCAGCAAATGACAAGATAGCAATGTAGCAGTTAGAATTTGAAAGACGTTAATATTGCCAAATATCATGACTTTGAATCCCCAGTCATTTAAGAGTTATGTTAAGGCCTCAATCCCAGAGTCATGTTATTCAAAATACTAGCTGAAAAGAAACCAGACTGAAAAACCAGACAAAGCATTAGCCCTGGCAGTTTTGGAGAAAAGCAGAGATTAAATTTTAAATACATTTCTGAATATTTTCAGGGGATTTTATGTCCAGCTTTATCATAAGCTGCTTTAACTGCTGTCTCCAATTGTACGCACCTTTGAATATACCTGAATTAACAGGGAGATAAAATCTGTTGCAAGCCACACTTGTTCATTGTATACTTTAAGATGTGTCTGTTACTGCTCTTCTGGAAGACTTTCTTGATTATTAGGAAAGAACTCAGTTGCCCAAGTATCTAAAGCATATACTTCAGGATAACAACTTTGTAGCTCTGAAATACTTCAAGATCAACCACTCCCTGGGATTTTATCATGTGGCCAGAAGCAGGCTGCTGGGTATTCCAGTCCCCAGCTGCAGACAGGAGCAAGATAGCATATTTGGGGGGCTGCTGAATCTGATATCTGGAAGTTATGGGGTATATCTACATGCAAAGCCAAGCACATCGTGTGTTAGAATAGTGGGCTCTGGAAAGCTTCTTTTGTTGTGCTGTTTTCTGCTGTCCCACCTGTGTGCTGGGTCCCAGCCTCTATTTGTTTCCCTTCCTCCCCTGTCCCCTGCATCCCAACCCCCTACTCTGTGCTGTGTATCTGTAGTGGTCCCACAAAGTCAGAAGCTGTAATTTTGCTGCTTGTAGGGTTGTGAAACTTGGTCACTGGTAGTAAAGCAGAGAAGGAACGAACTTTTCCCCAAGTATTCTAGGAATGGATTTTTACAGAATTTGCTCTCATTCGTACTCATTTATGACTGCTGTGATATATGCCCAGGAAGGGGTTTCTAATTAGATGGGTTTGTAAGAACCATTGTGTAACCCCTGCTGTACCCAGTGTATGCACAGAGAGGAGTCAGAGCCAAGTATTTGCCGAAATTTGGATGTGTGATGGATGGTCCTTCAGCCAACATTTCACAGGGCTAAAGTAATGTTTCCTGGTATTTAAACAACTTTAGAGGAGGATGAGGTTTTAGACAATTTCAGAAAGAGTTGAAATAAGAACTGACTTGAATCAGCCTTTCATCTGTCTCGGGTGCTGTGTGCTAGAGTTTGGAAAACGTTTGAGTAAGACCGTGTTGCCGGGGGAAGGGGCTGAGCTATTTTTTCTACCCTCTTGAAATGGGAATTCCCTTTGATTCTCCTGTGTTGAAGCCTTCAGTATTGGTGAAAAGCTAGCTGTCTGCTAGCCTTAACGTAAGCAGGTTTTTGGCTGCAGAACGAGGAGTTTGGGTTCTGTCAAGCAAGCCTCCTGCACTTGTACATCCGACTGTGCACCCTGATGGTGTTCCAGAGAGAGCTGGTTGAGGTCCTCTCTGTGTTTGTCCATCCTCTGGTATTGCTAATTAGACGTTGGAAAAGCTGTCAGTTGCTGTGGGCAGCGTGAGGACTGGAATGGGTTAGCAGGTCCTTTCCTGTCAGCTGGTAATTTTTTCAGTCTGTTTCAAACTGTTGACCTAGATAAGGTGAAAGACGGAATATCCCTTGACCGACCTGTCATCCCTGGAGCCATCTGGCTCCTTCCTGTCCTTGCACGTTTGCATTTATAGTTTAAATGCTGAAAGACTGGACGGTGCCTTGGTTTCATGGCTGCATGCACTAAACGGATAAAGCAAAAAACATTTATTGAGTGACTTGCTTAAGAACCTCATTTAAACTTAAATGAAACCTGTCTCCTGCAGTTATGACTAAATTTCTGGTATCTTGTTGATGCGTTTTTCTTTTAATAGAAGATTAGGAGTGATATATGAGCAAGGTAGTTGAATTGTAGGAACTCAGGTGTTCAGAACTGAAGTATTGTACAGCACATTGACAGTGTCCTGTAAGAGCTGCATGGCTCAAGTGAAGGGTTTGTGAGTATTTTTGTTTGTAGTGCCTCAGTTGCCAGTGAGTTTGCTACTTTCCAGCAAGCATTTTAGAAGAAGACTAGTCAAAGTTTCCTAGCAGGAGCTAGTAATTTAGATAGGTTAAAACCCCCCTAGGCAAGCATTACAAAAAGGCTTACAACAATTCTTGATAGTGCTTGCTAACTTTGTGTGTATGCGTGCAAATGTGCGTGTGTGTGTTTACAGAACAAAAAAGACAGGGGAGAATTGCTCTGACGTTATGTGAGCTTCCCAGCTAACACCTGCTTTAGCTTTCCTGTAACTCTTTCTGCCAGGTTTATTACTTCAGTGAGGTTTCATAGAACCCAGTAAGTCCCCCATTGTAGTGGTCACTGCAAACGAAGGCAAAGGAGACAGCCTTTGCCCCTTAGAGACTGTAGTTAAGAAATTTGATTGAGTGCAATGGTTGATGCCCAGCCAAAAGGTGAAATTGAGGGCAGGTAGCAAGTTCACTGGTGTGTGTTAGGTTCTTAGTGCTTTAAGTCTTGGTTGGTGACAGTCAATCTAACAGGGGGCAGTTAGCTGCTATTTTTGTGAGAGCTTTTAAAAGAAGGCCGGGCATCTATGTTTACAATTTTAAGTGTTTAGTTGGTCCCATGCAGTGTGTTTGGCAAAGAAGAAAGCAAATAGTGTTTGGAAGATCAAGGTGTCAGTGAATGCTGATGTGAAACATATGTGTTCGAAACATGATCAAGGAGTTTTTACAACCGAAGTAGAAAGGTGGTGAGTTTTGTAGGGATGTGATGCCAGTAGAAGTGTGGAATGGTGTGAAGGTACCATATATAATAAATATGCCATTGCTTGACTGAGGAGCTGCAGTGGCGTTGCTTCTCACATAAGCAATTCTTTAAAAAAAAAAAAAAAAAAAAGAATCCATCATCCAGTACAGAGCAGTAGAAGCAACTCTCTTGCTTTTATGTTGAGAGTTGTTTCATTTGCCTGTGTTGACACATCAATTACTTCTACATTTAGAGTTAGGATCTAATTAATTGGAAAATTAAGTGTCTTGCAGTCATTGCCTGGTTAGAGTGCAGCAACAGCAGCTTCTTATTCTGGTACTAAAATGACAGCCATGACAGCCAGAGGAAATGTGCTGCCTTTTTTTTTTTTTTTTTTTTTTTTTTTTTTTTTTTTTTTTTTTTTTTGTGGGATCTTGGCTCCTGCATTTCTAGAGGACAGCTTTCTCTGTCCCTCTGCTCAGGCCATTGAAGAAGATACTCCCTCCCTCATCAGTATGCCTGATAAACTTCAAGACTGCCCTTTTGGGAACAGGAAAGCAGCTGTATGTATTCTTCCCTCAGAGCAGGGGTTTGGCTGAGTGGACGCATCTGCCTCCAGCCATGGCTGTGCGTTAGCCACAGCCCTTCTTGTCCAGAGCACCTCTGCAACCTTTCAGTGCCTGTGGAGTGTCCAGGCAGATACAGTGCGGTGCTGAGGTTATGTTCAGCTGTGTGTCTCACAGATGAGGGAATTGCTGACACCTCTGTTACGGATAAGGCAAAAATCAGGAAGCCTAGCACATCTCTTAGAGTCATGGTGTCATTTTGGAAGCTGGCAGGATTAAAAATAAGCCTTTCATTTGTGTTCTGGACACATTTGCTCAGGTATGGATGACAAGGTGTCAGAGCCTAATTTTAATGGGAGTCTTTTTTTGACTTTGTTGCCTGTTTCTCTGATGTATGCTATTGTAAGCATCACAAGTTTAACTATAAAATATCTCTCGTCTTCTGAACCAGAAACTACAAAATATAACGTATTCTCTAGTTTCGTTGGCCTGACAGTGCACTGGAAGCTTGATTTGTGCTGTTATAAACTGCTTTGTTACATTATATAGAGAGATTAATCTAATCAAATCTTATATAAAGTAATTATCACTGTCTCGTCCAACATCCTGCTCTTCTGTCATGCTTTCACAGCACAGTGGTTGGAGATTTTAGTACCATTTCCACTGTAAGGCCATGTGTGAAAGGCTTGTAATGTCAAGCAAATGGCTTTCCTGTGTGTGCGCTTCTAAACCTTGCAGAAGGAAGAACCTGCAAGTCATCTTCAGGTCTGTGTATGTTGACTAACAGTGAGGGACACGGCAATAAAGCTACCGTCATTCAGCAATTCTCTTCCTATGCTGTGTGAAAGAGATAAAGCACGATGTAATGGGTGCTAAAGTCCACAGTTTTAATATATGGAAATCTAAATACAGATCTCCATACTTGTTCTCTATTAATTTGCTCGTGTTTGGCTCAAATAGTGACTTTAACAGTTTGATTTATAGGGCTGCTGTTTTGCTTACAAATTGGACACATTATTGTGCTAAGTCTGCTTTTAAAATCAATGCAGAGTGATTGCAATGTGCTCATAGTTTAAAGACATTAACAAGATAAATGTGCTATAGCAGCAATACTTCGCACAAACACAAGCAATTACAGCTAAATTCCATGTCCATTTCCAAGGTAATTTGAACAAATTTTTACAGTATAGATTCTTAGACTTTTAAAGTTGGTTACTATGGAAAGAGGGATGAAAAACATCAGGCTGAGCTGTCTTGATTAACTGTCTTGCAGCATCATTCAGGTGAGAACATGTATGCTGCTTATCTGTCCTCCGGATGCAGTTTTTCAGATGCCTGTCTTCAAGTATCTGCTGCCTCATTTGTTTTAAAGTAAAAAATCTTTGGTCATTTTGAGACTTCCTAGGATGTTATGTTTTGTATTCTGTGGTAACTGTACAGTTTGGCCCTCACTTCCTCTTCTTCGCCATTTTGGCAACCCTACTGTGGACAAATATGATCAATTGTATTTGGTATACCTACATTAACGTATTCCCAAGCTCTTCTGATAATTGGCACATTGGCTAGTAACAAAGCAAATTGCTCAGTCTAATGGAGAGTGTTTGCTCCTCCTGTAATAAACAAAGTAAGTAAGTGTGGTTGTTTGATTTCTGTGACTGTCAACAGTGATTTGGTAAATTAATTTGATATATGTACTTGAAGAATTTTCCATTAAAGGTTGGTTTTTTTTCAGTTGCCTTGTTTGCATATTGGAGAAAACCATGCTGTTATGTCTCATTTTCTCTGAAGGTGCTTATGGATCTTCTGTGGGTAGAGAAGAATAATAAACAACAGTAATTGCAAATCCACAGAGGTAGTGGAAGGCTTCTGGAGTAGGTGCTGAGTGATTGGAGATTGCTTCTGAATTTTACTGATACTCCCGAGAGGAAAGAGGCAAGGGAGTGATGCAGGTGGAATTTCACTTGTAATCTCCTGCCAGGTATCAATTAAAGGTATAAGAAATGTGCACAAGAATTGTCATGAAAGCACTGAACTAGATAGTAGCTTAAACAAAAGGATGTATGTTCTTCAGTTGATGTCATAGTATGGCCTGACATTCTCTGATGCGTGACAGACAAATAGTGACAGCTGTCACAAAGCATTTAATTTTAGGTCTGGCCTGATTCCAAAATCAATTTGCCCAGCTATGTAACACCTCCACTTTGTGAAAATGTTAAAAAATGAAGTTACTTTATAGCTCTATGAGTTAATTTCTCCGTTTGGCTGTACAGATGTGTGTGCATGTATGTGTATTACGACTTTAATATTAGATTGAAGTTACGCTGCACAACAACTCAAATTATTTTTTTATAAAGGTAAAGGAATTTTCTCTGTAGATGAATAGGAAGTTAAGAATATGAATGTCAAATGTATAAACTTAGAGCTAAGTCAGGATGTCAGCATTTTACTACTTTTTAAAAATTTTTTCACTGCTAGAATTTCTTTCTCACTTCGGTTTCATTCAGTTGGAGGAAAAACACCTTGCTTGTTCCTCATAGTATTGGTTGATGCTAGGAACTGCAAAAATGTCATTAATATTGTGTGATAATATTTGAGGAAGAATTGAAAGGGTTCTATGTTGATCTGAGAAAAATATTTCCATTATTGCTATTGTACCCTTCATGTAATTGCTAGTTTTCTTGCAGCACTGTTTCTTGGTTCTGGTGTCCTCTCCAGGGGTGAAAAGATGCTTGGAAGTTCAAGTGACAATATCTTCACATACATATTAATAATAACATTTTACTATCACTTTACACTTCTATGGAGCCTTTTATCATGGGATTTTACCATGCTTATTATAAGAATATTTGGCATTTGGAATGAGTGACTTCCTCTGTCTAAGAATTATGAGCTCTTACAAGTAAGAAAGATGGGAAGCATAATTGAAATGATGTGGCCAGGGTCACACAGCAAGTTGCTGGCCATTGAGTATCAACACCAGAGCTGGATGCAATTGATAACACTTAGTGGGAGACTTAAGTAAAGCCAGAAGCTGAGAACGGAAGTACTGACGTGACACTAACTTGCTGTAAGCCTTATATTGTCCTGCTAAAGTTGTCGTACATTTAATGTATTTTACACTTGAGAAAACCCAAGGGCTTTGATAAGGAAACACAATGAGCCTGGCATTGTGGAAGGGAAAGATGAAGGATATAAACAAGTTCATGTGGGTATGCAGTGAGTGCAGGCAGCCACCTTTGTGAAGGAAGGGACTGTAACGCTCTATCTACATCAAAAGTACAGCATCATCCTATTTTGCAGCCTTTTAAGGTTTTCTGGGGAGTATTACTAAAATGATAGTAGTGATCCACTAGTGCATCAGAAGGATGTGTGGAGTGCTGTAAGAAATTAAAGGATGATGCACATTCTTTAATTAAAGGATGCACCTAGGGGAAAGAAAGCACTTTTATCTTTTAGGTGAGTTCATGTATGAGAAAGGAAGCAAAAAAGCGATGCAAAGACAGGATCTCTCTCTGGCATCATCACTCTTGTTGTGCCCAAATGTAGTAAATTCATGAACATTTAAAAAACCTGAATCATCTACTGCTTGTGAATATTCCTCCACAGCTGATGATGGGAAGAAAGGAATGGGTCCAGGATGGTCAGTTCTCCTGAGGAATGCAGTAGGTGAGCCGTCTGTTGCAGGGGCAGAGGCTGAAGGTGACATTGAATTGATAAATACTGGTGAAAACTCTCATCATATCCTAACTATGATTCTGTGAGAAACACGGCAGGATGGCTTGTACAGCTTTGATGGTTAGACACTGTATAGAAATGATTGCAAGACGAAATAAAGAATTGCATGCAGACCTACGCATTGACCTTAACTGTAGGGATATAGGGATGCTGTGGATTAAATGCTTTGTGTAGAAAAGTGTCAGACGAAGATAAAAGAAGATCCGTTATGGCTGGCATCTGTTCTAGATGGTGAACAAAGGGGAAGAGTTGCTAGGGGAAGTAGATGGTTGGAATAAATGTTTTGGGGACCCTTGGGGTGCTTTAACAATCCAGAGACCTTTTGTGGAAAAACATACACTGATGCAAATGCACTCAATAAATTTCTAACATTTTAATGAAAATCAATTTCCTGTCACAGCAGATGATGGAATCTGACAGTCTTATATCACACCATGGTGGGCTGAGCTGATCCTGCAATTTATGCTGGAGCTGGGCATGGTGCAGACTAGGCTGGGTGATCATAAAGGGACGCTGTTTGCTGCAGGATATGATGTTGGGAATCAGCAGATGATGCTCAGTGTTCCCGTTCAGAATTAGTTAAATATGCTGTACTGCAGTAAGAGACAAGCTTCTGGTGAGAAGTTTGCTGGGATGATGTGTTGGTTTTGCTTACAACTGCCATATTTTCATGCTAAAGTTTTATTGTCACCTCTGTAAGATGAAGTCCTTTTTTGACCTGTGTAGTTTTCATTCAGGGGGTTTGTGTGCACTCCTGGCCTTTAAACATTCTCTGACACAGGAAGGACCCAGAGAATAGTACCAGGTTCTAATCTCAGCTCTACCGTTTGTTACACGTGCTGTCTCAGCAATAAATGTTTGAATTGTAATGCCGATTTATGATGCATTAGGAAGGGTTGGCTGGTCGACTTGATGGCTGGTTACATTACTGTCAAGGGTGTGGAAGTATTGCACACTGACTTTGCTGTGACGTAGCTCCTGCATAAGCTGATTTCTGTTTGGTGTGAAATGGGCATCCTAATGGTTTTCTGCCATTATGAATTATCATTTTTTGCAGGATGGTCTATCTGATGGGGAAGGGGGGAAACATTCAGCTACCGGCTGAATCTCTGTATTCCTTGGGACAGTCTGAGCTACATCACGCACAACCCGTGCTGTTTCAAACTCAAGTGTGCCTCTCATCATTAATAAGCCACTGTAAGAGAAGTGGTGCACCTGAGATGTACTGCTCACAGCTAGCCCTTGTGTATGATGCTGAAAGCTCACAGATTTTTAAATCACATGCTGATTTCTTCATCCTCCAAGTTATATCAGACATTTGTTTGGTGTTGTTTCTGCAGTCCTGATGTCAGATTTGGTATGGACATGGTGAGCTCACTTCAGGCATGTTCTCAGGCTTGCTGATAGGATGAGAACTCAGGACAGAAAAAGTCCATCAGACTTCTTCTTCAGGCAGGCAAAATGTGATATGTGCATGGTGCAGAAAGGCCAGTTGAACACCCATCCAGCGACCTGCCCTCCACACGCATAAGTCGTAGAACACTCTGGTAGATTGAAACAAACTAAATGTCTTTTCTACAAAAGATGAAAAATAACAAAAAGGTATCACAAGCTGCAGGAAAGTACTAGACTTCTAGGTCTGCACGGTAGTATGGACATTGTTAGTCAGAAATGACCAGGTGATCCTTGTGAGTGGACAGTATTACGGAGCAAGCAAATTACCCCCATGGATCCCCCATTCCCTGCTTCAGGGAATCTCCCTTCTGAACCTAAATCTGTGCTTCTGTTTGCTTTCATAGTCAAGATGCACCAGTAAGCTTCCTGGTAGTTTCTCAGTGCTAGGACCACTACAAAACCATGAAGTCTGTGTTTTATATTCCCAAAGAAATAGAATGGCCATGAAAACCAAGCTATAAATACTCTTGCTTACCAGCGTCATACCTAGTGTTACCACGCTGTTTGCAGTGGGGGGATTTCTAATATGAACATTGAGTTTTTTCCTAGTGGTCTAGGATGAAAAAATCAAGAAAGATTAGCATTATGGTACTGTGAAGGTCAGAGGCTATAAGCAAGCAATAGTTTGTAGGGAAACATTTATTTTACTATACCAATTGATACCCCCCCCCAAAAAAGGGATTATTTCAGCCACGCAGCTTCTTTGGTAGGTTTGAATCCCTCTCATCCCTACATTTCTTCAAATTAATCTCCATAGATTTTACTAGGCAGCAGCCAGGAACCCATCTTGGATTTAAAGTTAATTAAAATTGATCATTCAGGACAAGGACTTAAAAAAACTCCTGAGTGGTAGACTGATGTCATCTGTCCTCCTAGATGCTATAAACTCAATGTGAGCTGCTGCAGAATTATTTCTGCATGATGAAAATAGCCGCTGTTACTCAGCCCTGACACAGCTACCACTAGCAGCAGTAGTTATTGGTGGTACAATTATGATATAAGCATGTTGTTAAGAGTATTAGGAATAAATGCATACTAAGGTATTTCTGGTGGCATGATACAGAAAATCTTAGTGGTTTTAACATTTTAAGATTATTTCAGTTAGAGGTAATAATTTTGTCTCAAACATGAGAAGCAAAAGGTCACGTTACTGCTTCTTTCTGACTTTCTGTTCAGCCAAGACAGCATGGAAGGACAGCATGGGAGGAGTCACAGCCCACCTGCGATTTTGGGAGACTTCTGATTTGATTATGGTTGTTTCATAGACTTTCAATGTGACCTTCAGCAGTGCACTCTGTTCCTGTGTATACCTGTTCTTCACCTCTCAACTGGAGATAATCATGCTTATTCTGCAATGCTATTTCCTGGAAAAATTTGTTACTGTCTGTGAAATGCCTTAGTAATACAGTGAAGGAGCCATATAAGTATCTAGATAGATAAATGCAAATTATGCTACTTACAGATGAGGTTACCAGGCTCTCACAACAGATGCCTCATTGTAACATCTTTTTAGTCTCAGCATGCACAGGTGTTGGTAGTAAGTGAGCTATAAGGTACAGAGTGCCTTGTGTGCATTTCTAATATTATTCTAAGGATCAAGTATTTTACTTTCTGTGATGTTAGGGATATATTGCATAGGATATGAAACTAAGGGATTTGGACAACAGTCACAATTTTCATATAGGGATTATTACTGTAGACTCAAACTGCATCTTTACCCCTGGGGACAAGGGGAGGAAGTGAAAGAAGGAAGTGAGACTTTCTCTCTCTTTGTCTTATTGGCTCTTGGGTGATAGAGTTGCATAATGGAGAATTCAGTTCACTTGATTTCTGACTGCTTTGAATATGTATAGGGTCAAAAAGGCCCACACTTGGCTGAGGTTAATAGACCGCTCCTAACATTATTTGAAAATGAGCAAAATAGAGCCTGTCCAAAAATTGTCCTGAAAGCCCCTGGAAGTAAGTGAAGCCTTTGCATAACTTTAATGCTCCAACGAACAGAACTGGTGAACTGAGTTCTGTTCCAGTAGCTGTAAAAGTTTGTTAGAAGACTCAGTGCTTATTTTCAGGGTATTTTGGGGTGCTTATTGCCAACTTCTTGGAAATAACGGAGGGACAAATAATGCTGAAAGGAAATTCAGAAGAATCTTGGGTAATCGTAATTTTTTCTTCTCTCTTTCCAGTTGTGGGTAGCGACATTGGAAGAAACAGATGCACTCAGTCTGTTAATATATGGCTTCATGACTGGTGTCACTGCCACAATTCTGGGTTTTTTGATAATGGGATGGCCTACACAGCACCAGGCATGCTGGAGTCAGATGGGGTTCATCTTTCTCAAATGGGGAAGAGGGTCTTTGCTCATGACCTAGCGGGGTTCATTGACCAAGCTTTAAACTAGACTTGATGGGGGAGGGAGGTATTACCAGGCTTGCCTGTGATAAGCCAAGGGACGACACACCAAGGTCAGAGGGATGGGGTGCTAGTGAGGGCCCTTAGCTTGTTGCTCTGAGATGTGCTGTGTACACTGCAACACACTCAAAGTCTTATGGAAACAAGTCAGGCGCTCCTGAGGTAATAGGAGCCAATTGGGAAAAATGGATAAAACAACTCAAAGGAAGGCACCTGGAGGGCAGCACAAAGGAATTGCAGCCACTCCAGCCAGTAAGTCAGCTTCAACAGGGACCCAACTTAAGTGTCTCTATGCAAACCCACTAGCACGGGGAACAAAGGAGTTGGAGACGTGTGCACACCTGCAGGGCTATGATCTCATTGGCATCATGGAGAGACATGGTGGGATGGATCTGATGACTGGAGTGTTGGAATGGAAGGATACAGGCTCTTCAGGAAGAACAGGCAGGGGACATGAGGAGGGGAGGGGGTATTGCCCTCTATGTCAAGCAAGGACCAGCTGGAGTGCATGGAGCTCCACCTGGGGATGGATGAAGAGCCAGCTGAGAGCTTATGGGTCAGGATTAAAGGGAACACGGGTAGGTGATGTTACAGTGTGGGTCCACTACAGGCTACCTGACCAGGATGACGGAGTGGATGAGGCCCTCTATAGACAGATAGAAGCAACGTCACATTCACAGACCCTGGTCCTCATGGGGGACTTCAACCACCCCAATATCTGTTGGAAGGACAACACAGCAGGGCACAAGCAATCCAGGAAGTTCTTGGAATGTGTTGATAATAACTTCCTTCTCCAGGTGCTAGAGGAGCCAACAAGGAGAGGAGCTAAGCTGGACCTTTTCCTTACCAACAAGGAGGGGCTAGTGGGAAATGCAAAGTTCAAGGGCAGTCTTGACTGCAGTGATCATGAAATAGTAGAGTTCAAGATCCTTAGGGCAACAAGGAGGGTGCTCAGCAAGCTCACCACTTCAGGAGAGCAGACTTTGGCCTCTTCAAGGAGCTCCTGCACACACTCCAAAAAGGAGGCCTACAGAGGATGGACTGGAAAAGCAGAAATATAACCCCTATTTTCAAAAAGGGAAAAAAGGAGGACCAGGGGAACTACATGCCAGTCAGTCTCACCTCTGAGCCCAGTATGATCATGGATCATATCCTCCTGGAAACTCTGCTAAGGCAAATGGAAAAAAAGGAGGTGATTGCTGACAGCCAGCATGGCTTCACCAAGGGCAGGTCATGCCTGACAAATTTGGTGACCTTCTATGATGGGGTTATAGCATTGGTGGATAAGGGGAGAGCAAAAGATGTCATCTGCCTGGACTTGTGCAAAGCGTTTGACACTGTCCCACACAACATCCTGGTCTCTAAATTGGAGAGACATGGATTTGATGGATGGACCACTTGGTGGATGAGGAACTGGCTGGATGGCCGCACTGAAAGGGTTGTGGTCAACGGCTCGATGTCCAAATGGCAACCAGTGATGAGTGGCATTCCTCAGGGGTCAGTACTGGGACCACTGCGGTTTAACATCTTTGTCAGCAACATGGACAGTGGGATTGAGTGCACCCTCAGCAAGTTTGCTTATGACACCAAGCTGTGTGGTGTGGTTGACATGCTGGAGGGGAGCGATACTGTCCAGAGGGACCTGGACAGGCTGGAGAAGTGGGCCCATGCCAGCCTCATGAAGTTCAACAAGGCCAAGTGCAAGGTCCTGCATGTGGGTCAGGGCAATCCTGAGCACACATACAGGCTGGGCGGAGAATGGATTGAGAGCAGCCCAGAGGAGAAGGACTTGGGTGTGTTGGTGAATGAGAAGCTCAACATGACTCAGCAATGCGCACTTGCAGCCCAGAAGGCCAACCGTATCCTGGGCTGCATCAAAAGAAGTGTGGCTAGCAGATTGAGAGAGGTGATTCTTCCCTTCTACTCTGCTCTCGTGAGACCCCACCTGGAGCACTATGTCCAGCTCTGGAGTCCTCAGCACAAGAAGGACGTCAACCTGTTGGGGCAGGTCCAGGGGAGAGCCACAAAGATGATCAGAGGGCTGGAGCACCTCTCCTGTGAAGCCAGGCTGAGAGAGTTGGGGTTGTTCAGCCTGGAGAAGAGAAGGCTCCAGGGAGACCTTATAGCGGCCTTCTGGTATGTGAAGGGGGCCTACAAGAAAGCTGGAGAGGGACTTTTTGCAAAGGCACATAGCGATAGACGAGGCTTCAAACTGGAAGAGGGTAGACTTAGATTAGATATGAGGAAGAAATTTTTCACTCTGAGGGTGGTGAGGCACTGGAACAGGCTGCCCAGAGAAGCTGTAGATGCCCCATCACTGCAGGTAAGGCTAGGCTGGATGGGGCTTTGAGCAACCTGTTCTAGTGGGAGGTGTCCCTGCCGTTGGAACTAGGTGATCTTTAAGGTCCCTTCCAACCTAAACCAGTCTATCATCCTATGATTTGATGGAAAAAACCCTCTGAATTATAAGCGAAAGATGCAGTAATAACTAGTCCTGTGGACAGTTTTGAAATGTCATACCTCCTATATTTGTCATGTCAAATTTTGTTCGTGTGACATCTTGCTTACTGCCTGGAAGGGAAGGTCTTGTGTCATGTTTAGATGTGTTTGGTTTTCTTTGGAAGTAACAGTACCACAACTCTGCACAAAATCTACTTTTTACTGTCAGCTTTCCAGGTATTCCTGCTTTTGTCAGCTTCTTTTTGTGCTGTGTATGAAGTGAGATGGACTCCTTGATGAGTCTCAGGAAAAGGAGTCTCCAGTTGTTTCACAATCCAGTGTGTAATAATAATATACAGGCTTTTTCTTGTTGAACATTCATATGAAATTCTGTTTCTGTTCTGTTCTGTTTCTGCAGAAGAAAAAGTCTGCAGTTTAATATTAAATGTTCAAACGAATTGCAGTAGGTTTTAAATTAGAGCCCTTGTTAACATTGAAGATTATTGTAAATACAACATTCAAACATTTGAGGCATTTTTGGAGAAGAAAAATTACTGCTGTGAGGAAAGCCTGTGTTCCATATAATGAAAGCTCACTGCAAAGCGCTGTTAGTTACATAGCTGAGACTTCTAAATGCAACCTTAATTATGCAAGCTCTTATCAGTTATATATAGAAGACAGTCCATGGATAGAGCAATCTAGTATGTCTTGTGACAGCTATGACTGTATTAAATTGCATACTCTGGTGGCATTCTGCCAGCCAAATGGGACAGTAAAATTGAAAGAATAGGATTATTTTAAAATGCTAAATCTGTCCTAAATTCATTGCTACTTTATCTCTCTAGGTACGGAGCTGGTTAAGTTGGTATTGAAGGTTATAGAAAGCAGGCTTTGCATCCCAGATCAGCAGTAGCAATATTGCTCTTATGCTGTAAATTATGACATTCTCTTGATATGTATATGCTTGTTAATAACATTGTTGCAGTGACTGCCTGCTCAGTGACCCTAAACAGCTGAGGATACCTGTTTCCTAAGAAAATTTTGGAAAGCATCCTGTTTAGAGAAAATGCTTTTCATTAGCTGGCTATATATTCTCAATATCTATGCAGTTTGTTCCCCTCTGACTGTGTGAACCATATCCATGAAAATACATTTGTTGCTTTGCTATTCCATCTGCTTTTACTTCTAGGACATCATCTGATAGCCCAGTCCTTTTCCTGGGATGTCACAATTTTTAGAAGCAGTGAAGTTTGGGAAGTCTTGAATAGCGTCCCAAATGTAGCGATAAAAAATAGTAACAACTTACTTGGTAATATGCAACTTCTGCCATGGAATGAATTGCCTCTCATTCCCTAAATAAACGGAAATTTCAACGTAATCTTCACAGTTGATGTGCAATCTCTTTCTGTAGTACTGAATTTTATTTCAGGTTTGAGTTGTGTTGGAAGAGGTCAAGAATAATTCAGGCAGGGCTTGGAAATACCTTTACTGAGTTCTTGATTCTGCTGCAGACATTTGGGTCAATGTTATGGGAGACATTTTAGTCTCATTTTTCTTGCTTCCCTTTCTGCAAAATGGAGAAAACTTTATTTTCCTGTGTTCTCTTTGTCTTGCCTGTCCAGTTGTGGAGTGTCTAGCATACAGCCCATGGGTGGGATCTCACCTAGAGAACCATTCTGCCTGGACTTCCAGCTTCCCATCTTTAATAATGTGCAGGGAAATACAGAGCAGAAACCAAAGTGTGCCTGTCGGTAATGACTGCTTTTCCTTTCAAAGATGTAATCCCCATTTTGTCCTCCTGTGTTAGTTCAAAGGAAAGAAATGAAAGTAAGGAGGGAGAGTTTATTGATAATTGTAATAGAGTTAACATGTCTAGAAATAAGTCATTGACAATTTTGATAGGTGTGGGAGGAAAGGAAGGTTGATTTGCAATGGAAAATTTTGAGGGGTATGTTGACCCTGTGGTTTTTTACTGTTAAATTATCAAGTGAAAGATTGCCTCAGCAAAACTTATGAACTGAGAATAAGATGTGACAAATAGTAAACACACTTAAAAATGGCAAGTTGTACAGGGACATTAAAAAAACCCTGAAAGCAAGATAAGAGTTGTGTGAAAGCATGGTCTGTGAATGCAGGTGTTCTGAATGGAATGTGGCTTCATTTCTTCCTGCTGCACTTCAGGCAGCTGTGGGGGAATGACTGAAAGACCAGTGAATCAGCAAAATGATTCCTGCTTTTTAATTGTAATTTTTATTATTACAAAAAAAAAAGTGAAAGAAGTGTAAATAGGAAACTCATAAGGAACTTTGTGTTTTACTCTGTTTGAAATATGCCATCGGGCTTCTTTGATGTTCTTGAGTACCATCTGTCACCAGTGAGTGGGGGCTTGAAAGACCCGTGTGTTCCTCAGATGTGTCTTTTGCCAGCGTTGACACCGTCTCTATGCTTAGAAGTCCATCATTTACTCTTCAGTTCTTCTGTCTTCCTACCCTCCTTTTTTTTGTTCAACTACCTGAGACCTTCAGCGCTGCAGAGGATGAGAAAGGAATTATTGAGTTAGTTTAACATCTAATTTAATGAAGACTGGAGGATCAGCTAGCTGAATGCACCAGACTTGCAACACAGAGATTAGCTTAGTTAACGTTAAGGTAACTTTATTGTGTGGAATTGCATGCGATAAAATTGAAAAAAAAAAAACCAAACCAGATTTAGGTTGCGCACCTTCTTAGAAGAGCAGACTGCCCAGAAATCTGCACAGTGCTGTAACTTCTCTCTTCTTCATTACTTATTTAAAAAGCTAGTTTTATGTCTGTGTTCTTTCTTTTGTCTCTTTTTGAGAAATAGTAATTACTTAACAAGTGATGCATTGGAAGAGCTCATTGTGACCTGCCAGTTTAACCACTAAGTTTTAATAAAAGCTTACTGCCTGAGGTCCTATGAGATGAGCAGGATTGCCCTGCGTAGCTCAGCAGCCTGCTCCCCCACAGCCCCTCTGTGCAGGCAGGCACTTACCCACACACCTTGCCGCTCCTGTGCCAGCTACCTGCCCGCTCCGATGGGTTCAGTGCAGAACTCTGCTTGAAATGGCCAGCTGGCTCCCTCCCCACCTGGAATGAGCATCCCACCATTGCTGTGTTGGATAAAATTAATTAGGGGTTAGTTTAGTGTACACAGTATCTGTTATCCATTAAGGTTTTCACTGGGGTCCCAACAATTTGCAGCTTAATTTCACTTTCTTACAAAATTTCTCTCGACTTTAAGTCTTTTTTGCCTGAGATTTTGTCAAGTGGTGTTTTGACTGAGATAATATGGTGCTTGGGGGAGGGATTTTACAACACCTAAGTGAGACCTGGCTTCCCTCTCCTGGTGGAAGTTGGGTGCTTTGCTCATTTTTGTGCCTTTGAAAATAAATTTTAAAATAATTTGCATTACATTTGTTCTTTACTGTCCAGGACAGAGAATTGAGAAGTAAATCACAAGACCTCTGTTTCAGGGGCTGCTGTTGACTTGCTGTGACATTGTAGCTGGACTGTATACTCTGTTCTGATTTCCTTGTCTTTGTGGGAAGGTGGAGTGGTACCCATGTCATGGAGGTACTGAGACTTAATTGTTTAAACACATTGTTGCTGCAGGACTGTCAAACAAAATTGCAATACTAAAATGACTTCTGTTTGAATTCCTGGTGCAGGTATTTCAAATTAAAAGCCTTAGCAATGTTAAATGATTAATAGTTGAGAAGACGAAGCAAGAAAACTATATCCAGAGTCATAGTTGGCTTCTCCCCAAGCTGGGATCATCCCTATGTATTTTTGTTATCATTGTATCTGTTAGTAATTTCATTTTGCAACATGCGACCTTATTAAAAAGGAAATATTTTTTGTGATGGCAAAGAGAAAGGACCTTGTGCAAGAGCAGGTGAAGGTGCATTTATTTCTGGAGTTCAGAAATATTGACTGTATTTCCATTTACGATTAAATTAGGAACCATCTGAAATTGATTATTGGTGTCAGTGTGTTCCTTTCTTTTCCGAGTCTGTTTTGTCTCCAACATTTTGCTGGTTTCTGTTTGTCAGACCTGTAAATGCCATGTCTGAATAATCAATTTTCTCAGCTCAGACCCACAAAATGAAGTCATCTAAATGGCTTTCTTCTGCAGCAATATTCTTCCTAAAATACAGTGATTGTAATGACATACAAATATTCCTTCGGTGGTTTACTAATGCCTTTTAGAGTGCCATAATAAGTAGAGCTAATTTTTACTTGGTATGTGCATTTCAAGATCTACTTAATTGTTCCTTCTGCACATAAAATCAGTTTCAGTACTGTTCATCAGACCTGGTTGTGATTAGTATTTTTGTGTGTCACATACACGGAGCCATGCATACACCTTTACCTAAATGTAGTCCTTTTATCTGTGTATCAGTCTCCTCTGAGTTTCTGGCTTTTCCGTAGGTGTATAGACTGTAGATCCTGTGGGGGGGTGTTGTTAAGCTGGATCCCAAGAAAACTTTAATTGGGTGCGTAATCGATGTAAAATAATCATTTATAAAATGATGAGCATACCCATATTAATTAAAGGCAAGCTAATGGGCTGATAGTAAATGGCTTAAATGGTAGTGCTTCTGATTTGTATAAGAACAGTGTGGCATAGTTTAGGCTCAGTCAGGCGTGTTATTCAGCATGCAGGATATCTTGCATGTTGTATCTGAAGTGATCTATTTGGAATGGCAATTTTATTTGATGGCTTTCATACCATACGTTACTTCTAGCTTACCTATTTAGTTTATAGCCTAGCTTTACTGTTCTGAAGCATCAACTGGGAAAAGGAGGTTTTAATCCTATGCTTGACAAACTTGTAAAATGTGAAGTTGAACTCTGTGTTATGAAACAGAAAGTAACACTGTAAAGGCATATGAGACTTAAGCCTGAGCTCAATCACTTTGAAATGTGTGAAATTATGAGTCCTTTAAGTGCTTTTCTGTATTTGAAGACTTCCCATGTTTCAGGTGTACTTCAGCACACCTCAAGTGCACTCAGGAAACATGAAGCTGCCTGGACCTGAGGCATAGTATCCTGGGAGCAAGGACAGCAGACCTATTGGTGGCCCTTTGGAGGTGCTGCGCATCTCCCATTACACCTCTTTCAGATGTGTTATTGTTTCTGCTTGTTAGTGGTAACTTCAAAATAAGAAATGGAGCACAACTGATTGGTACAAATGGGAAAAGAATCAGGCTTAGGACTCCAGTCAGTGCATCAACTACAATTCTACTTGTCCTGGTTTGGGAACAGATGGTCTCTGTTATGTGAGGACATACCTGTACAAGGAGTAGGGCTAAGGCAGCTGTTAATGTTGGTGCAGAATTCAGTGATCCCAAGGTAACAGTAATGGTAGAAATATAGACTGATGTCACCATTCCTGTCTATGAAATTCTGCAAAGCTGTGGTTGCTGTGAGTAGAGTGCCTCCGTTAGCACCTCCTTGTGCCTTGCATATTCTCCTGGATGCATGAGAGGACAGATCTCCCAATTTATATTTGTGCCTGGCAGTACTCCACCCCAGGTGCAGAATCTGGCATTTGTTCTTGTTAAATGTCATCCCATTGATGATTGCTCAGTGCTCCAATCTATCCAGATCCCTCTGCAGGGCCTTTTGTCCCTCAAGAGAGTCGACAGCACCTCCTGGTTTAGTATCATCAGCAAATGTGCTAATAATGCATTCAACTCCTGCACCCAGATCATTGATAAAAATATTGAGCCCTGAGGAACACCGCTGGTGCCTGGTCACCAGCCAGATGTAGGCCTATTTACTACAACCCTTTAAGTCCTGCCCTTCAGCCAGTTCCTCACCCACCACACTGTGAACCTGCTCATCCCACAGTTGGACAACTTGTCCAGAAGGATGCTGTGAGGGACAGTATCAAAAGCTTTACTAAAATACAGAACAGAGGAGTGACCTTATCATAGAAGGATATCAAATTATTTCAACAGGACTTGCCCTTTGTGAACCTATGTTGAGTGTGCCTGATGATTGCATTGTTCTTTAAATGCCTTTCAACAGCACCCAGTATGATCTTCTCCATGTTTTTTCCAGGTACTGAGGTTAGACTAACAGGTCTGTAGTTTCCTGGGCCTTCCGTCACACCCTTCTTGTAGACTGGAATAACACTGACTAGCTTCCTGTCAGTGGGGACCTCCCCAGACTCCCCAAGTCCTTTGGTACGTGATTGAGAGGGGTCCTGCTGTAACATCTGCTAGCTCCTTCAGTAGTCTGGGATGAATCCTATCAGGATGTACATTCAGCTGATACAGCTGGTCCCTTACAATTTCAGTGTCCACAAATGGAAAGTCACTGTTCTCACAGTCATAGTGCTCTGACTCAGAGGACTGGGTAGCCCAGGGCCTATTGGTATTATTCAAGACTGAGGAAAAAAAAGAAAGCATTGAATGCCTTCACTTTATCTTCATCCCTGTTTGTCAGGTGACCAGCTTCAACAAGTATCAGTCCAATGCTTTCCTTACACCTCCACTTGCTATTAACGTACTTAAAAAAACTAAAAAAACTTTTGTTTCTTACCTGTAGAGTTGACTGGCTGATGAGTTGACAGAGTGTGAAATCTGTCTTTTGTAAGTCTTCCCATTTATTTCAGCTTTAGGTGAAAGAAAACCCACAGTTACTCCAACAGACATGATTTTTTTAATTGAAGCTAAATAAAATCTTAGTGGTTTATGGACGCTTTCAAATAAGTGGTATTTGTTTAATGTTCTCATCGTTGTTTATTCTGTCACCAGAATGGAAGGGGCTTAGCCCCTTCTTATGTGTGTTTTACTCTTTACTTCTCCCTGTAAATATGCCTTGTCACTGTCATGTAGGAATCGTCAGGCATTTTTTACGTACAATGCAGTCTGTCCAGCTGTGGTTCAACAGATAGAGATAGGGTAGTACCCTAGAAATCCTTTTTGGACAAAGGACTCTGGGGTCTGACAATTGTGAAAGCTGTCTGCATTGCAAGGGAGACAAATAAAGTAAACTACTGTCTGTTTTTAATACAGGAAGTAGGCATTCGCTTAACAGTTGGCATTGCAGTGATGTTGTCCGGAGTTAACAGCTGGTGTGGCCCTGGCATTCTGGAAATCCACCTGTCTGTAGACATAGCGGGGATTTTTCTTGACCTTCTTGTGAAGATCACTCCTATGAGTATGTAAGAAAAATCACATGAGTTCTGAGAGTGGGGCTTATTCCCTGCATTTGTCTGAGGAGTCTTTGTTTGCAGATGTGGTCCCACTGAAACCAAAGGTTTTATCGTCATAAGTAAGGATGTACAGGATAAGATGCCTTCTTTTGGACTCAGACATGTCAGACACTATCTTTCTTTGATACGAGGAATTTTCTGAAATTTATTAATGAACATCCTTCAAAGATAAAGGAGTTTGGAGTCTTCTTGTTAAATGCATGTTTTCTAACTACTCTGATTTCAGCTGGGGATATTTTTGCATAGTAAGGGATTTGCTCATATTCAACTAGATACGATTGGCTATTGCCGGAGGCAATTGAATTTGATGGCTGAATAATGATCTGATAACTTAGGACAAATCCCCCTTATAATGGAAGCAAAGGAGTGTGAGAAACGCAGACTTACTCCAGTGCGCAAAAGCCAGGTACACTGCATTTTCTGCAGTTATTTATTTATTATTTATTTATTTACTTAAATCCAGTGTTTAGGAAACAATGAAGAAAAGCTGAGTGTCAGAGAAGGTACTTGAGGAATTTCACTTCAGCTCTCTTCTTACCTTGCGATTGCAGTACTTACCTTACATAGGATGTGGTCATATGAGATATATGACAAATTGATTTTTTAATAACCTGGTGAGCGTGCTTCTGGTGTATGATGTAATGAGTTGTTGTCTTTAATGACTAAAGGAATATTAGTACCCAAGTTGAACTAATGTTAGAACTAATTTTATTTTGAAATCTAATTTCTCAGGTGTTAGGACAGGAGCCAAATACATTAAAAAAATATAATTAATTATAGCAAATATACCTTCTTAAAATAAGATGAAATCTTGTAGAGGACTGTAACTCTTACTGAATCTGATGGACCAAGATACAGTTTATTCTGACTGATCTTCCTCCCAGATCCTTAACTGAATGCACTAGTGTCCAACACAAGGGTGTTTAGGTCTTTTCTTATAAATACTGGTTTGTGGTATATTTTTGCTAGACTGAAGCTCTTCAGAAGGTAGATTAGTTCAATTTTGGTTTGTTCTATGTTTTCCTCCACATTCTTTTTGATTCTCAGATACGAAAGTAGTAGAGGTACTACAGTTGTCTATAGTTTTTACTGCTTGCCTTGAAAATGGATTCCATCCAGCTGGTTGTAGTTCACAAAGCCAGCTGTTGAAGTTGTGCTGAAAGGTATAACCATTGCCATCTGCGACAGCTATGAATTTTGCAAAGATCTTTTAAATCGTGTTTATGAACTGTAAATGTGTTCTTTAGATATTGGAATTCCAAACCTGAGAAAATAATTAGCTATAAAAATTACAAGTTCCATATGAACCTCTATTTCCTTTTTAATAGCTCTCACTAGGTTGTCATCTTGGGCTTTTTTTACAGCTTCATTTTTTTTGCAGCTTTTGGTGCCACATGATGGTGATAGAAAAGACTGAGGAGAAAGAAGCATATCAAATGTATTTATATAGCATCATAAAAGAAATCTTTTTATTTTTTGCAATTGTGGCAGATTTTTTGAAGTGACTCATGACGGTATGCAGTAGCTTTCTAGGTGTTTTGCCCCTTTCCTCCTACCGGTATGGGAAGTTCTTATTTAACATCATCTGTGTGCAAAAGGCTGTTTATAGAGATAAGGTTTCAGACTATGTCTTCGTGGGTGTGGGGTTTTTTTGCTAGTTAATGTATAGTTTCTAATGAAATTTCAATATAAGAAAACAATCTAAAAACTTCTGCCTGTACAAAAGTGGCTTCTACCGTGTATTTACATATTGAAAATACAGAGTAATTCAGTGGATTTTGGCAAGAGAACCTTACTTTAAATGTAACTGAGGAAATTAGATAGGACTTTCCATTCTACATATTTGTGTGATTACAATTACATAATAATCTTGTCATAGCACAAAGAATTTATGTAGGAATTCACTAGTGTAGCTCTAGTTGATTTCCAGTGAATCTGAAGTAGCTAAAGTGGATACGCTGAATGGGTGCAGCTGCATTGGGGGTGTTACTCCTTTTCTTTTCAGCAGCATTGTCAAGTGCCTATGGCAGAAGCGGGTACCATAAAAATAATTAGCATTATATGATATAAGTGAAGCTTACTTTCTGTATTAATAGTTAGTTTTTTATGACAAAATGAAATTAAAGTGATGGGATAGAAACAAATCCATCTTGTGTGTTTAAAAAAGCCCTTATATTTTAGTCACTCACTTTATGATACCTTTAAAATAGTATTCTTTCTGAATCTGTGGAGTGGAATCAAGCATTTTTAATTCTTCCTCTAGTAATTACAGGTAGTATCACACTGCTTTTCCTTACAGCGTTTATGTCTGTTGTTGCAGTATGTTTCAACTTCAGTATCTCAAAATGTTTCCACGAAAGGTAACATGAAAAATTATCTAGTCCCTTCCAGAGTAAGCATAGGATACTGATTAAAGGAAAGGAAGAGGATGAGGGGGGAAGCAAAAGGGTCGGGGGGGAACCAGTATAGCTCAGGTCTGATTTGGCGGCTTTTCAAAACTTCCATTTTGGGGAAAAGCTCTGCTTTGCCCTACAGAGAATGTAAAACATAAGAGAAAATATCCCTCTGTGGTATGTCATACTTCAGAATTAAATAGTTTTTGTGACTCAGTATGTGTGTAGAACTCTGCTTGAGCTCTGGTAGTCCAAGGTGGTTTAATTTCAGCCTTAGTAAACTGTGACAATATTTATGTTCTGGTTGTTCTACCAGTGCAGCTGTTGTGACACGTTTGCCTAACTCCAATGCATAAATGCAGCTAAAGAGCACTCACCGTGACTATGGCAAGAGCACGGATGTATTCAGTAGCTCTCAGAAAGAACTCCAGGTCTGTGATGAGGGACACGAGGGAGGGATGATGTCACCACAGCCTGCCTTTCTGTCCAGGGTACAGTTGTTAACTCCCTAATTGCAATTCCCTTCCCTCTCCTTGACCTGGTACTGGGGATCTCCTCTGTCCCATCTGAGAATTGCTGACAGCTCGTGTTTCTGTGTACTAGCTAATTATCTTAGTAAAAGACAGGCAGTTTCATTCTGTCTTGTGCAAACCAGTCACATAATGTGTGTTGAGGGGACAGAGGGGTGAGGCAACGTGCTTGTAGTGTAGTATTCAAGAAGGTAAATGGAAAAAGCCGACTGCTACAGAGCAGTAAAAAACCGAATAATGAGGCAGTAGGAGAACTGCAGGGCTGAAACATGATTTGGGTGGTTTAAAAGAAAACACAATGGAAAATATGAGGGAGAAGGGGGTTGGGAAGAGGCTGAGAACATGGAAGGAGAAGGCAAGGGGTCAATATCTTCCTTTTCCCATTGTTTTCTTGAGGTTGCTTCTCCAGGAAATAGTTCAGATATCAGACCTTTAGCTTGCATTTAGCTGGCATGCCTTTAGGTTACATTTTCTAATGTAATGGAAACATATAACACACAATTTTTTTCCCCCCTCATAAAGCTTAACTAGAAAACAAACCCCACCATGCACTATAGCTGCATCCAGCACCCTAACTGCTGGATTCAGTGGTTTGATGGTTTAAATACACTGACTGTTTTCATCTCAGCCTCCAGTTGTCTTTTGATTTGAAAAGCTGGGAAGGGAGGAGTGATTGCTGGGTTGTGACTGAGGTTAGCTTCACAACTCTGGTGTCTCACTCCAAGGCCCGAGGCTCCTTCATCATTTTGTCAGCTGGTTCTTGCTTTCAGGTGTTGAGCTCTGGCACTTCTAAAAGCCATGTGTCTTTCAGTGATCTGTTTCCCTGTACCCGTATCTGTGTGCTGGCATCTGTAGTTAACCATTTTGTTCACGACTTGGTATCCATACTGCCGTGAAGTGGACTTGGTTGTTCTTTTCTTGTGTGAAGCCCATTGCAGCCTGAGAGCATTGTCTATTCCTAGTCTTTCCTTTAGCTGCTCTCTCCCTTTTTCCTTTTTCAATTTTTAACTCTGTGCACATGCTGTTCCCTTTTACAGTCCTATCAGCCAGTGTTCACGGGTAGGGTTTGATATGAATTATGTGGTATTTTGGTATAATTGCTGAATGCTGTGATTTATACTTGCTGTGCCAGTGCTATTGGTGTATATATAGAGGAAGACAGCATTTCTGCCTTAGTCCAAGTCAGACTCACAGACAGAAGACAGTATACCTAACATTTACTTCTCTTTCAAAGTAGCACATAAATTTATTGCTTATCACATTGTTAGTACCACCTGCTTATTCAAAATGAGTGAAAAAAGGACCAGGTAGAAAATCAAATGTAGAACTCTCTAGTTTTTTTAAGAAAGCAAGGTTGTTTGCATAACAGAAATGGCTTTGTGCGGAGTATGTGTTCATATGTCTAGAGTGATTTTAAGTGTAGAATTATTAATACAAGCATATGTATAAATTCTGGTTTATGCACAAACTATATTCTGTCTTGCAGGCAAACTCTGAACATGTGAACGCTTCAGGAGGGGAGAGCAGTAGCTGTCTTGCTCTATATTTTCTTCTTTGCTAGACTGCTGTAATTCCAATTCCCTGCAGGAATGATTCTCCATTTCTTGCTGATAACCCACGTGTGTAATCTAATGGTTGGACGTGTACCTAAACGTCTGTGAGGAGCGTTAATAATTCACAGGAATTGAACTGGGAAAGCTGTCTTTATTAAAAAAGCATGTCCCTTTTACTCACTTCATGGAAGAAGAAGGGTCTGCAAGGGGCTGGTGTGCTTTCGTAGCGTCATTGCTGCTCATTGTGAATAATTCGTATGTAATTTAAACCCTAACATGAAGTACTTCTAAAGCATCTATGCTGAAAGGAAGCTGGTGGTGTGAAAAGAAATAAATTGGACTGAATTTTCACAAAGTGGATGATAATGTTGTGGCTTATACAGCTGTTAAAAAGGTTTAACCGCAGTTACTGGTATATATACCTCCACTGCTTGGGAGTGAACAAACAACCAGAGCCCTGGCAAAACATGACGCGTGGTCTCTGGTTGCTGGGCAGCGTTATAACCCTGGAAAGATGGGAGACTTCAGGTGAAGGAGTGCTTCAGCAAAGTGTTTTCCACTGTGACTGTTAAATGGGGCAGCTGTCCAGGTGGCCGTGTTCCAACAGCGGAGACAGAGGAGAAGCTGAAATGTCAGAGTCAGCTGGTAGCTTTTCACATGTGACAGCGCAGCCACAAACCCAGTAAAACATCAGTGCTCACCTCAGGACCATCAGAAATGGGCTTTGGGAAGTGAAAGACAATCCTGTGACAAAGTTGAAAGGAATGGCTTGTATGGGCTGTTTATAGAAAGGTTGAAACCTGCTTTTTTCTTCCTTCTTTTTTTGCTTCCCTCCCTTTTTTGAATTGACAGTGTCTACCAGTGCTGAGGTAAGGGTGAGACACCTGGGGGGTAGGGAGATAGGAGACAGTCTGGTACAGAGTCCTCTGCCATTGTGTCTTTCTCCCTCTTTCTCTTCCCTGGTGACCAGAGCAGGCAGGATTAGTGAAGAGTTTGACTGCTTGCTTGGGAAGACGTGTTGGGCGAGCACTTGAATTTTGGCTGAAACGTAACTGCATGCTGTGAAGCAGGGCTTATACAGGCAAGACATAATATCACCAAAAGACCACACACTCCCAGTGCTTCTCCTAATACTCTGGGAGTTTTTTGCATCCTGAATTCTTAACTTCAGGTTTGGTTGGTTGGGGGTTTTTGTCTGTCATCTGTGAAAAAATACCACTATTGTTCTAAGCAAAAACAGATGTCTCAAAATGTGCCCAGCATTCAAGCTCAATTATTAACTGATGATCCTCAATTCCTCCCCCCATTTGCAGAATTACAGAATTCCTTCACCAAGGTCATCATGGCTTTGCAGTTTTCCAGCACTCATTGTCTACCACATCTTTGATAGAAATTCCTGTTATTTCCATTTTCTTCACCTCCATAGGACAAAATACATCTTAAATTTAACCTCTCTGCAGCAGCTTGATCAAACTGGATTCCTAATTCTGTTTCTATTGACTAATAGGTAAATGAGATTTTCCTTTCTGTTTTTTTTAGTAAGCCTTCCACATTCTGAGTAGACCTCTCAACTGTGCATATATCATCTCTCCTTTCTCAATTTGTTGTGGTATTGTAACCCAACATTCACTGGCATTACTCATCACAAAGCATAGAGTTAGCTTAATTTAAAGTAAGAGAGACTTGTTTAAGGAAAAAAGATGAAAAATATGAATTTCTTAGTGCAGGGTTTTTGCCACATTTCATTAAGAAATGCAAAACATGAAGACTCGAAAGTGATTAATACCTAAACAGCTATGAAAGGTCAGGGGAAAAGCAATATAAAGAGACTCATACAATAAATAAGTGTAAGTTTAGTTGCACTGCTGAATTGATTTTCATGTCTAGGAACTTTTTCAAGTAAAATATTGGCTGAGATTTCCAGGCATGGGAGCCTAGTGAGGCACTTCGGCTCCAGGATTTGGGAAGCCAAGCTGCCAGCCTGCAGACCCAGCTCATGTTTGCTAGTGAGCAGTTCCTCAGAACAAGAAGCCACAAGAGGTGGCTAAAGAGGGAACGAAAAACAATTTGCCACTCATTTGCCTTAAGCTTTAATAAAAACAGTCCAGCCTGATACATTGATATATGTTTAAATAAGTAAATAATCTCTCCATGCGTATGTCATCAGCTGAGATTGCTGTGCCACGGTGCCATTTCCCATTTTGGGAAGATTATCATCTTGGCATTCAAATTCAGTATTCAGTTTACTGCCCAGTCTGACCAACGAGATCTGTCCATGTGGAACAGCTGCCAAGCCAGTTAACCCCTGGTCTGTTTTAATGCATAAGGAAAAATCACTGTGAATCGCTTCCCATTTGTCTTTATTGTAGTTCACTTTAATTAATTTCTGTCCTCTCCTTCAATCTGTCCATTTTATTACTCGATTGAATGTTAAGCCTAAGCTCCTTGGCAATATTCCAATTTTAAAGCTACATTTTTAGGACATGGGTGTAATTTTTTAAATAAATGATGAGAAAACCCAAAATCTCTCTGTTCTTTGAAAAAAAAAAAATCTGCTCTGAGATTGAGTGAGTGTACACTGCTACTGGCAGAGAGCTTTGTCTTATTCTTTCCACAGCTTACTTTTCTGATTTTTTTTTCCTCTCTGCCTCATGCCAGTTTAGAATTGAGAAGGAAACTTGTTTTAATCTTGTTAAAAGTTTGTAGCTCTTAATTCTGTTTGAATTCTTAATCTGTAGCATACGGTATGTTAGCACAGAGTAGTATTTTTGACTATGGCATTTTGAAATATGTATTGCTAAAGGATTATTTCTCACTTCCGTTGGCTTCACCTCTCCATAGTTTCCATGAACGTAATTTATGCATGTCTAATTTTAATTATTAATGAATCTGAGCCCAGCCTTTCCTTATTGGAGTAAAGGACCAAGAAATACAGAGAGAATGCTTGTTCAGCATACGCTTCCCTGGCACAGGACAGGTTTCGTTTTGCTGGTATTTCACCTCTGAGTGTAGTGCAGGGGCTGGGGAGAGAGACTCGGCTTCCAGGGTTCACTGCTGTGGTGTATGTCACCCACTGAATATAGAACAGAATTCTGCCAAGCGACACAATAATTCCTATGTGAAAATAGATGCTGTGCTGCGCTCTCAGGCTAGCAGCTGCTTGCTTTGATACATGGGCTACAGCAGGGAGGCATCACATGACCTTGATATAAAACCATCCAATTCCTTGTAAAAGTTCTCTGTGTTTTCAGTGAGTGTTAGCAAATGAAAGCAAGCAGTTTTACTTCATGAAAAGAGCAGGAAACAATCTGTGATACCATTTTGGTATGTATTAACCTAATAACTGGCTTTCTGGTTTGTTGTTTAAGCTGCTGGCCTTTAAAAACGGATAGTGATCACTTGTCTATGCTCGAAACAAATGTATTGTCTTTGAGTCTTTGGGAGTGGTGAATTGCAGAGGTTATTGGCGTTGCAGTTGTAACTGCTCATGGTTGACCGAGAATGTGTCACAGTGAGATGATATGTTGGTTGTTTTGCTGTGCCACCTAATGCTTGAACTCTGCTTGTGCTGGGAACAGAATGGCTAAAAGACTCACTTCCTCGACAGAAGGAGGATCCTGCTTCTTTTCAAAGATACTTTTGGCATTGAAGGAGAGAGCTTACTCTGTTCTTCGCTTCAAAGAGGTGCAACAAGTGTGAAGAGCCTAAGAAGGCTGCCACTGTTTGTTTTACAAATGAGTTGAATAATGAAATGAGTTGAATAACACTGTAACAGAAAGCAAAATAATGAAACTTGATAGAGAAAGGAATCTGTAGTTTCTCTTCATCTTGTTCCACAGCATGTGGCAAATCAATATGCAAAACACTTGAAACCCCAAAAGTTCCCAAATGCTGCTCTCGTGGTGCATGCTTTGGCTGTGGAACTCACTGCTACAAGATGATATCAACACCAAAGGATTCAAAGACAATTTGGGCTTCTAAGACTACCCACAGGTCAAATATCAGAGGAACAGAAAATCTCACTTACTTTGTGACTTAATCTGGTCTTTGTCTATAGGGATCCAGTTGATACTCTTAAATTAACTTTCATGGGTGCATTTTGCATATTGGACTTCCTTTGGATGAGTCTGGTTTTCACACATTGTTAAAGGCAAGCTACTGGAGTGGTGGGGACTTAACTTTTGATCTAGTATGGCAGTTCTTCTGTAGTAGAATCCTATAGATTATGGTACTGAACTCGGAATAAGAAATACGATTGACAATTTACCCCATGCTTCCACGTTGGTATATGGCATCACTTCATGTCCTGGTAGCTTCTGATCCTATTTGGAGTTGCCCAACCTCTGTGGGGTAGTTTCAAAGTACGTCAGTCATTAATCATGCCTAAGTGCCATGCTGTTGATACTGATATGGGAAAGGTTCTTGGTTTTTTTTGCACCGGCAATTGCTGTTAGGGGCAACCTAGACTAAGCCTGTTTCCATTAACCTTCTTAGAAGTAGTGGTAGTGTAGCTTTGGTGGCGTACAATTACCTAACACAGGAAGAATACCATGGCCGACTAAGGTACTTTTATGCTACAACATTGCTGTTCTTTAACCAGGGAGAAACGAAGGTGACATTTAGAGCAGAATTCTCATACCAGCTACGGAGCAATGCTTTCACAATATCATGCACTTGCCTCATGATGTCCTCTTGCATTTATAAAACGGTCCTCTGTGTATATTTTAAAATAACACTAATTAAGAGGGATCTTAATAGAACATGAGGGAATAAATATCATTTAAATAACTTTGTGAGAAAGCATGGCCCAGAGGTTTTACTACTAAAGTGCAGTGGAAAAGAATACTGAATAAAGTGTAGTCATCTTGAGGATCTCTCTTACTCTTCTCCCTATTGAAATGCAGAGAGTACAAGCTCAATGATCTTTTTGTTCCTGCTTTTTATTTCTTCTGGCATTTTTATGTTCTAACTTTTTCTTCATTAAATAGGAAAAAATAAAGTATTAATTTCCATGTTTATCCTTCATCATGTCTAGCTTTGTTACGTTCTTATGTAGTCAGTTTGCTCTGACCTGAATGCTGCTAGCTACATGGGACCCTAAGAAAGTTGCAAATAATAGTTACAGTTGTCAAAAATATCCTTCTTCATGATTGCAAGAGTGGATAGTTAACAGAACTTGGGCTCCCAAGTCTCACTGTAAATAATTTGGAGCCTTCGTCTCTCTAATGGGACTCTCTTGTGGGACGTGCATGTCAGGGAGCAGTAAGAATGGGTTGCTCCGTAAGGGGAGGTGAGCTAGGAGCTTTGATCCTAGCGTCATTGCAAGAAGACTGAAAAAATACTTTGCTTATTATTGTACAGGAATAGCTGGCTGATGAAATAAAGAAGCTTAAAAGCAAGGCTAAATATCAGCTTCATTGAGATGCAGTACTCAGCCAGGTTTAGAACTGAGAAAGTTAGTAAATCACATTATTGAATCTGGTCCACGTTATTTGGTCTAAGTCTACACTGAATAATCTCCCTTAGTGTGGCTGTGTACAACATTTTCCAGAAGGTACATGTAATGCTAAACTTCATTGAAAATTGAGTAGATTTGGTCCTGAATTTTAATTTTTAATTTCCAAAAATTCTACAGAACCACCTTGCATTTTCTAGATGTCTCAAGTTGTCCTGAGAGGATCTGTGTTCTGGTGGGGGGGGAGTAGTGACTTGCTCTGACTGTTTTTTTGGTTTGTAGTCTTCTAAGCGGTAAGGATTCATTAATTTATAGTTGTACATTGATTGTTGTATAGCGTGCATGAATTTGTGGGGTCTTCTGGTCCAAAAAAGTAATCCGTGGATCTGCAAGGATTCTTGAGATAACTGCTGTTACATAGAGTGCAAGAGGTGTAGTGGATTACAGGAGTGCAGCATCTGCATGTAGGGTGTTCTAAGGGCTTTTCATCCAGTAATGCAAAATGAAGACCAGTAATAAGATGACAGGGCAGTTTGTTACTCCTCTACTAATATTTAGAGACTTAAAAGTATCCACATACTACTTAGTTGTGGGGTTTTTCCCTTTAATATGATTTGATTATGCACATAGAAATTGTCCATTATCAATATGTGTTTTGGCTAGATGCTGTCCCCATAGCATTTTTATAGAGGCAGCCATCTGGCTGAGGGTAGTAAAGGGCAATATATGTCTATGTAATGAGGTAAGATTCAAGAAAAAAAATATTATGGTGAAGGTATATCACCATAATATTTTCTTTTACATTTGAGACACAGGAAGAAGGGAACTGCTCATTTGGCTGAGATATAAAGCATTGTATACCAGGTCATAGTTTCAAATCCAGCCGAGGTTGCTAGCAACAGATCTGTTGCTGTCTAATTTATATCTGCCTCTTTGTATAAGGACTTGGTGAGGAGTCAACCCAATTCCCATTGAAAAACAAGGTATTGACAACTTCGGTTTCATTGTATGGTGCAACTAAGCAGGTTTGGACATGACGGCTGTGTGGATGACAGATCACCTAGAAGCACTTTGGTTCTATAAGAAGGGGGTGAATTGATTCCGTGAAGAGCATGTTTCACTTTTAGTGCTGTAAGATAAGGTAAACCTACACAGGGACTACTAGATTTCAGATGGTTGGCGTTTGCTTTTTGATGATCAAGTAGCAATGACTGTCCTGATTAAATCTCTTTCTGGTGATTACTGTCATCATACTTACTGTGGTTTTCATTGGTGTAGAACCCGTGAGTCCTAGTTAGGTTCTTGTTATACAAATACAGAATCAGGAAATGAGCAGGACTGATTTTTGTGATGGTTTTCATCAGCAGATCAAAAAGTGTTTTTCAAAAGAGCTAAATACCCTTAGGCCAATTTTATTACTGGAGAAACCAAGTCACAGGCAATGAAATCACTCCTTGCCCTCCAGCGGACCAGCATCACATTGAGGATAGAATCTAGGTCTTGAGAGTCGCAGTATTCATGCATCCACTAACACGTCAGGCCTGATTTACCAAGGAGCTTATTACCTTCAGTTTCTTTTGATTTCAACCAAAGTTCTGAATGCCCAGTATTTAAAAAAATGAAGCCTGGCTTAGAAAAAATGCCCGCAGCAGCCTGTATTTTGACATGGAAGGCTGTGTTCCCTTTATGAAGCTATTGTAGTTTTTTTCTGTAAACGGTTGAATATTGAAAGTGTTCATACCAGAGATAGATGGAGTTTGTATGCATGTGCTGTAATTCCTATTGTAAACTGTAAGAAAGGCATTGTGAGAAGTAGCGAAGATTCTAGACCCCTTGTCCAGAAAAGAGGTGATCTAGTTCTCATCAAATCCATACTGTGAAATTGAATATTATAATAGATATGGTATTAGTATTATGTATGAGTTGTGATTTATGGGAGTTGATAACATGGAAATCTCAGATGGTATACTCCCTCTGTTTTCTTGTTGTATATATAAGTATATTAAGTGAGAAAAAAGGTAATGTCATTTGTCTGGAAGCAATCTGTTATGCTTACTAAGTGAACAAAAGTCTGTTCTTTCTGGTTTCCCTTCATTGATTGATTCTTCATGTAGATATTGATTAGGTTGTTATTAAAAATTCATTTGGGACTAGAAAACAATTTGGGAAGTTTCTGTGAATAGCTGTGTAGAACATCTTCATTCTCCTAGCTAGCTGGCAGAAAAAAAAAGAGAATTTGCTTTAAAGGTCTTTCTGGGGCTGCTTTGTACAATTTTGCCCACATGAAAGAGCCGTAGGTTTTGTTCACTTGGAAATTCAGCCACACCTAGGTCATGGCCAAAGACAGTCTACCTCTGTCTTGGCTGCGGGGAAGATTTGCAAGGATTTGCAATCCTCTCTTTTAGTCCACAGGAAGATCTAAAATTAGGAAATTGCAAACCAGGTCCTCTCAAATCTTGTACCAATCTTAGCACGTCTAGGCAGGGGCTAGCATTTAGGGCCAGAAAATCCAAACTATTGATGTGAGTATCTATTTTTAATTTGATTCCCTGAATAATCTAAGCAGTCACATTGGAAATGGAAGGGTATCAGCTGCCCTGACAGGGGAGAAGTTACACAAGTGAAAATGCTTCTTTTTTGGGGGAAGGGCTGTGACAGGATGGGGTGAAGAAATAAACTAGGGCATATGCACAGCAGTTAGAGAATGGGTTGAAACTCTGTCCTTTTTGCTCTTTGTTCTTGGATTAGTCTCAAACAGTTGTGTAACTCAGGCCAGCTAATTTTTCTGACTGAATTCTGCTATTGTGAACGCTCTTGACTCCAGTGGAGTGTATGAAAGGTACATCAGAGTACTTGACGATAGAAACATTGTGTATTATCTCTCTCTGAAAAAATGTGGTAGGTGACTAGAAGTTATTGATTCTTGAGGGTGTCTGTTCCTGTAATAGGGAAGCAGTATCTTTTTCTTCTACTTAATAGGCTCATTGGCAGTTGTTCATGCCTTCATACCTAGAAATCAGCAGATGACTGGCGAGTATGCGTAAGGCTCCACTAACATGCTAAAGTCAGACTGCTCCTTCATAAAGTGGTATATGAGATTTTCTAGTTTCATTTCAATTTCCTTTCTTGTCATTTTAATTGGTATATTTATTTATGGGATATTAGCATGCTGAAATGAGAAAGTTTTGTGCATGGTTCCCAGTTTGCTGCCACATGAAGAATGAGTCTCTTCCCAGGAAGATATATCTGTGATCTACTTGAATTTGATTGTTTTGTTGTTCTTTTTCTTTATCTGCACATCAGTAACTTCCAAGGTCCTTAAATGTTCTCACATAGTTCCTGAGCAATGGCACTTCGGTAGCAGCCTTGATACATTTTCTTTCATAGCATGAAAGCAAGCATGTGGGGTTGACTCTTTCACTGGGGACACTTAGGTCCATTCCCACTGGAACTTTACAGATGATCGCCAAAGTAAAGTCTTCCTGAGTTATTTTTTTGGCAGCAAAACAAACCACAGGTAAGGAAGTACACTGCATCTGCAAAACCAGCGAACATACATACCCACCAACAAAATTCTATTAGAACTGTCACTGGGGAAGCCCAGTGTCAAGGGTAAGAAGTGAGACCCTCTTTCATTACCCCTTGTGTATAGCAGAGTAGATTTCTGCATTACTTACAGTAGCTTTTAATTCTACTGCAAGGCCTAAAAGGAACAAATTTAGATCAGATATGTGATTTTGTGCTTTCAGTTACACTTTCTAAGTGGAACAGTTGGTTGCCCTCCTCTGTCAGTTGCGTAGCATGAAGTTCATTCTTTCTGCATTCTTGTTCAAAGCTACAAGCTGTAGGAATATGTGGTCATTTTCTATTTTATTTTACCAGGGTACAGCCACCTGACAATGTATTTAACACATCTGAGCTAGTATTTAGCAATGATTTGTACTTCAAAAGTGCTTGAAATTCTCCCAAGTGCTGCTAAGCACCCATATTACAGCAAACTCATGCTATGTAGATCAGCAATTCTGTACTCTTTTGGTTGTGCCTCTGTATTTGAAATGTCTGGGTTTAACTGTTTTTGCTTTTGTCTAGCTGTTAATTGTTGCACTAAAAAGGTAATGTGTAACTTTTCCCTTTTGGTAGGTGTCAGGAACATGCTAAGTAGAGATTATACCCCAGATCTTGGAAGACATCATTCCATTTCCAACTTGGTCTTTCTTGCCAAAAAATATTCCAAGGGGCAAAGTCCTTCAGCTCCCTAGTCTCTAAAATGTGAAGAAAAGAAATAACTACATTTTTGAAGCTGGGTGTATAAAGAGTGATTTTCTGTATCTTTTTTTATCGCTCCCAAAAATGTTTTCCCCAAAAGCAGTGAGCAGCAGTTAATCGGTTTCTTGAAAAACAGCAGTTCAGCTAATGTGGTGAGAACTGGAATTCACACCTGGCTGTGTTTTCAGAAACGGGGCAGTGGGATTGCTTGGATCCTGCTGCCAGTGGTAAGCTAGGGTCCTTGCCCGTCATCATCTCCTCTTTCTACTCTGATTTATTTGACTTTTGTGTTATGTATCTTTGCATTGTGAAAAATTTGGTTTGAAGATGATCAGGAGGGCTGACCTTCCCTCCTTTCTGTGACCCTGTTGACGTCAGCAGAAGCTATGCTATTGATTTCACTGCAGCCAGAATGTTATCCCTTGTACTTAAGAAAACAGTTTACGCTTAGACTCTTTTACCCCCTAATTTCCCATTACAGTCACAGCTAAGTGTTCTACCTGTAGTTTGTTGCTATTCAGGAAACAATGGGTCAGTTTCTTTCTCTTTATGAGGAAATTAAGATAGGTATGAATAGACTATTTTGAAGTCTTTGTCATCTGTGTAACTTATTTTCCAGGCATAGACATTTCATATACATATGACAGATTTTCACACACATGCATATATGGCAACGACAATGAGATCAAAAAGACTGGTTCAGAAATAAATTTAGAATAGTGGATATGAATGTAGTACCTTCCTAAAATGAACTTCTGCCAGCTTCCCGCTGCACAAAACAACATATAATCTCTGGATTAGGTGAGCCAAGCCTTAATTTAATATGAAGTTAACCCTAAAAACTTTTGGGAAGTGATTTACAGTCTGTATTTACTAAGGACACTAGTCTTTTCCTAGCAAAAGTATTCCTTAAGGCTTTTTGTCAATCTCAAAATCAGTTAAATGACTGCAATTAATGTTAAGTGGGAGCCATTGCCACCCCTTTATCAAAGAGATATTAAAGCTTCCTTCAAACCATTTCGCCTTCTTACAAGATATGTTAGAAAATGAACTGAGAAACCATCCTGCCCTAGGAACTTTTCTGGAATTTGTGCAGGAAATACAGCCTTTCAAAAATTTTGCTGCAGCAGAGGAATCACCATGTAGTGCTTGTCACCAAGAAAGGATTCATTTAGCCCAGAAATTAATCCTGAGCCTGCATCCTTATGAATGTACTTGGACAGATCTAATTCTTGTCACGGCAGAGAAAGCAAGTGATGCATAAACAGAGTCCCCAGCACGTCTCATTTATGCTCGCTAGTCCTGCTTAATTTCCTGACCTCCATGTTCCTTCAATGTTTTATGTAGTGTCAGCTGTTCAATTTGAATTTCCTAGAGGCCATGTTTAGTTTCTACCTTTTTGCAGAGGTTACAGAAAAAATGGGGAGAGCTGTCTCTGGTGGTTCAGTTTAAACTTGGCTGTACATCTGCTGGCAAGTGGTTAGTATGTGCACAAAAAAAATCTGCGTGGGCTGAGAATAACTGGAGAAAGAAATCTTTAAAATGGCATTGGAAAACAGCATAGGAAATATTTGATTCATATTGGCAAGGCAGAAAAATTATTGATGCCCACAAAAATGTTGCTCTGTGTTTAGCAAGTTGTCCTTCTTAGGGATGTTCCAACAGCAGGCTGGCTGCGCTGGTCAATAAAGCAGAACAGAAAGACCTCTGAGCTGGTGTTAGTCTGAGCCACTAAGTCCACTTATTAAGACAGCACAGCCCTTTTGGCTCACGTCTAGAGTCAGTCTAGCTTTTCAGCTGCCTCTTCTGAATCTAGGACATAGGTCCCCCATGCACCCAGTTCCAGTGCTAGTTTGCCTAGACTGTGCTATCATTGTACAATGAGCATACTGAAAAGTATCTTGGAAGTTTCTTCTTGTGTGGGGTGAGGGGAATAAGCAATAACACCAAAGGTGACTGTACTGGACTGAATGGTCTGCCCACATATGTGCCTATCCACAGCCATACTTTGGTTTTGTACAACTTCGAGGCAATAGATTAAATGTTTGAGGAAGTTTAACATGCTTATAGAGTGATAACGAAGATGCTTTGCTAGTTCAAAGGTCTTCTAGTTTTACAGGTCAAAGAGGGCAATACATTTAGCTCAGATTGTGAACTGACTAGTCTGAGGTCATATGACATGTCAGGAGACAAATTACAAGTTCAGTCTAAGAATGCCATGTGCTTGACGTAATTGTTATATAGACTCTGCCATGACATTTGGATTACATTTCTTTGCAGCAATTACATTGTTCCTTTTGTGTTGCTTAAAAGTGCTCAGAGCAAGAATGACAACATGACTAAGAAAGACCTCAGGTTTGGGTTGATGGCAAGTTGAATATGAGTCAAACAGTGTGCCCTGGCAGCCAAAAGGGTCAAACTGTGTCCTGGGGTGCATCAAGCACAGCATAGCTAGCCGGCCGAGGGAGGTGATTGTCCCACTCTACACTGCAACTGTTGTGGCCCCCACCTCAAGTGCTGTGCTGCAGTTTTGGGTGTCTCAATATAAGAAGAACATCAAACTATTAGAGTGTGTTTAGAGTAGGGTGACCAAGATAGTGAAAGGCCTCAAGAGCAAGACTTAGGAGGAGCAGCTGAGGTCACTTGCCTTGTTCAGCTTAGAGAAGAGAACGCTGAGGGGTGACCTCATTGCAGTCTCCAACTTCCTCAAGGGCGGGCAGCGGAAGGGGAGGTGCTGATCTCCTCTCTCTGGTGACCAGTGATAGGACCACAAGGAAATGGAATGAAGCTGCATCAGGGAAAAACATTGGACAGCTTGGACATTAGGAAAAAGTTCTCCCCTGAGAGGGTGGTCCAGTCACTGTAACAGGCTGCTCAGGGAAGCAGTCATGGCAGCAAGCCTGTCAGAGATTCAAGGAGCATCTGGATGACGCTCTTAGTTGTATGATTTAGTTTCTAGGTAGTCTGCAAGGAGCAGGGATTTGGACCTTGATGATCATTTTGAGTCTCTTCCGACTTGAGATATTCTATGATTCTAAGAGGACGCAACGAGGGCTAAAACCTCAGCTCAAGACAGCATGAGATTTTCTAGAACTAGTGCAGCAATGGACTGCACAATAGGACACATTCCAAGGCACTGCCTGGAGTAACTACCCTGACATCCTAGAGCCTTCAGAACAGACAGAGGCCCTGAAAGTGGATACATGACATGCCTTGGACAACAGGATGCCCTGGGTGCAACCACAGTGTTGCATGTGGCCAGCGGGTCGAGGGACGGGTGATTCTACCCCTCTACTCTGCTCTTGTGAGACCCCACCTGGAGTACTGCATCCAGCTCTGGAGCCCCCAACATAGGAACAGACATGGACCTGTTGGAGTGGGTCCAGAGGAGGCCCACAAAGATGATCAGAGGGCTGGAGCCCCTCTCCTATGAGGACGAGGCTGAGAGAGTTAGGGGTTGTTCAGACTGGAGAAGAGAAGGCTCTGGGGAGACCTTACTAGTGGCCTTCCAGTACCTAAAGGGGGCCTACAGGAGAGCTGGGGAAGGAATTTTTGCAAGGGCATCTAGTGATAGGACAAGGGTAATGGCCTTCAGACTGGAAGAGAGTAGATTTAGATAGACTATTAGAAATGAATTATTCAATCTGAGGGTGGTGAGGCACTGGAACAGGTTGCCCAGAGAAGCTGTGGAAGCCTCCATCCCTGGAGGTGTTTAAGGTCAGGCTGGATGGGGCTTTGAGCAACCTGGTCTAGTGGGACTGTTGTTCCCTGCCTGTGGCAGGGGGGTTAGAACTAGATGATCTTCAAGGTCCCTTCCAACCTAAACCATTCTGTGACTTCTATGATTCTATGTCAGGGTTGCAGTTATCTGTTGAGTCCACTAAGTCACCACAAAACTACATCTTGCAGTAGGAGGGACCCAAAGAAAAAAAGTGGACTCTGCCAAATGCACCCAGGGGACTTCGTGGCAACTTCGTGGCAACGACACACACCGGTACCTTCCTTGCCTCTGACACTTACTCTGTGTAAGGTCTGGTCTTAGACTTTACGGTCTCTGAGCTTGATGGCAAAATCTGACAATGACACAACTTTAAAAAAGTCCTGCAGCTCAAGAGCATGGTCTATTACATTTTATTTGGTACTGCACCTGGACAACTGTACCCAATTTTGCGTTCCCAGTGAAGAAAGACAGTGGACCGTACTGGATCCATCAGGGATTGTTTGGAAGACCTGGAATGGGTGACATACAAGGAGAAATTTGGGAGAACTGGATTAGCTCTAGTGAGAAGAGAGTTTAAGAGGGTGGAAGAGATGGTCTCATTGCTGTCTTCAGCTACTTCATGTGAGGATGTACTAGGAAACGGAGCAGTCTCTTCTTGGAGGTGTGCAGTGATAGGACAAGACGGGCAACAGGTGCAAAGTGGAACAAGGGAAATTATGAGTAGTTATTAGGGAAAAGAATTTTGGTTCTGAGGGAAGTTAAACGTTCCAGTGGGTGTCTAGAGATGTTTGGACTCTCCATCCTTGGACATATTTGTAACTTGACAAGCCATGAGTTACTTGGTTTATGCTTGACTTTGCTTTTGAGCAGGAGGTGGATCCAAATGTCACCAAAATTTATTTCTGAAGTACAACTTTGGATCCCAGAGTAGTGCAAAGTACTATGCCTACCGCCGGTAATTTTCCAATACTTAAGTGCAGCCCTCTCCTGGAAGATGGGTAAGTTAAAAATTCGGGGTTCTTTGGTCAATGTTGTATGACATTATCAGTGAGGAATATTCAAGAAGAGAGATCGTCAGAAGAAAAAATATTTCAGAAAGAAATTTTAAGTTCTTTATTTGCAGTTTTGATTGAAAACCAGCAGGCTGTGCTAACAGATTTTTTTTCCCAGAAGAAAACACACAATCTTGTAATTTTTCACTTGTATGTAAACAAGGAAAAGAACTGCAGCATGGGAGCATGCTGTTTTTATTTTGTGAACTGTTAAATTTTCATTTGGATGATGACAAGAGGATGCTAAAGCGGTTGTTAACATGCTGTCTTCAGATGTATTCAAGGCATTGTTATTAACCTTTTTTTTTTTCTTGAGATTTGAAAGCAGACACTTCTATATTATACTCTAATGATTAATACCGAGTTTATGTTCATACTTCCTCCTTGCCCCCCCCCGCCCCTTACCTCATAAGGGTTGTATAGGTCTGGTACAGCCTTGCTGTTTTAGGACTATTTTGTGTTTTATGAAAATGCTACAACATTGGCAGGATTAAATATTGTCTGCCTATTCTTTTTTCCCATACAGCTGGAATCAGAGTTCTTTTAGTTTTTTTTTCTAAAATAGTCCCAGAGAAAAAACGAAATGGGGGTGACTGCTTTTGGCTAAGACTAATTAGCTGCTTCTTTGCAACTTGGGGGGAGGTTTAACAGCAACATAGTGTTTTCATTCATTCATTCCTTCAGTCATTCATTCTGGGATTACTCTGTTTCACCTTCCTAAACTGAATCTGTGAGTTAGGAATTCCAGAAGTGAAGCCACACATTTGCAAGCACCCAAGCAAGAAGAATGCTGTTTAGAACTATCCTGCTTTTCCTTCAGTGTTTTTCAAAGCCATTTGCAACAGCAGGTGAATGTAATTTCCAAATAGCAAATCAAAAACATAACAGTAACACAGCAAACCCATTGTCAGAGACTAGTCTAGTTCTTCTCAGCCCCATACAAAGAGGAATGTTGATGATAAAGTTTATCATCATGATAATAAAGTACACAATTCCTATGGTTAGGGTTGAACATGGGAAGTCAAGATCATGCTGAATGACAGTGGCGTTAAGGGACATAATTAGCAGTCAGTGTAGTGTCTTAATTCAGCATAAGTTCCATCAGTTCAGCTTTCTTGGAAGAGCATTGTCCATTTCACAGAGGCTTCTTCTCACAAATGAACAGTTTAACAGCTTTCCATATCATTCATTATTCATGCCTTTGACATATCTGTAGGGAAATTTCAGTTTCAGAAGTGACGGTCTGTTGGACAAATTCCATAAAGTATTCTTTTAGCACTCCTGCCCACACCCTTGGCCTGGATTGTCGCTTTGGGGTATTGCAGAATTTCCGATTTTTCACCTTTTACACTAAAAAAAAACCAAAACCAAAAACAAAACCTCCAAGTAAGGAAGTCACTGAAGCCACTGTGCATTCTTTCCACCTTTTTTCTGGTGCTTTCCGCTATTGGATGGTCTTTTTATTTGGAGAGGGCATGCAAAACTTTATCTGTGCAGGATGGCTCTGGAGCCTCGATCACAACATATGATAGTCATTTCTTGCTGTTTTTGGTCAATACCAATGTTTTGGCAAAGAATTGGCTTCCTCGGAAGTCTGTGCATCTTACTGCTCCCTCTTTTCATCTGGAAATAGAAGAAAAGACCTTTCTCTGTGGTGTGTAAGTAGTTTTCATGAAGACACATGAGCAATAACAACTGGCTTATCAGTGGCAGAAATCTGTGTGTACTGTGCACCTATTGTGCAAGATACTGCGCTAATTTTCTGTTTACTATTGGTTCCTAATACAGCTTTAACATTATGATGATAGAGCTAAAGCTACCATATAGTACTGGGAATGACCCATGGAAACACATGAAATAGAGAGCTTGTGAACTCAAATACACTATCATATACTTGAATATAATTTTAAACAAATAAAGAAATCCATGATAAAGCAAGATAAATTATCAAAGCAAAAGGAAGGTAAGTGACCCTCATTGTGGCAGTCAACACTTTGCTGGATATTCAAAACAGGTTCTATCTGTAGCTTTGGAAAGTGAGAACAAAACTACGTATTTTCCATGTTTTCAGTATAGAAATGATGGCGGCAACAATGCTTTGTAGCATTCTTCATACACATACGTTATCATTCATCTAAATATGCTTGTTTATGGTCTACTCAAAAGCAAATTGAACTGATGTTGTGCCTTTTTGATGACATCAGGGGCTGTGAAGATTGTGTCAGTCCAATATATTAATTTGCCTGTTCAGTAAGCTGCTGTCAGAATTAGTAAATAAGAGTTGTGGAACTGCTCACAAAAATTTCACATGTAATGAACGGTGCTGGGTCTTGTCACACTAGGAGGTCTGTTGGAGGACAGCAAAAATCCCACCCTGGTTATGTATTACCCAAAGGATCTCAAGGCAAATGGCCGGCCTAGGAGCTTTCTGCTGCCTGAGGAGAAAGCAAGGTCTGTGCTGCCTCTCACCTGTTTTTTGACTACCTAGGAGGGAATTAGAATGGAAGCGAAGAGAGACCATCAGATTCAAGCCAAAATATGAAGGAGAGACCCCCAGGAATTTCTTGTGAAGCAAATCATGTCAAACACCAGGAACTGGGGTCCAGAAGTCAGCAGAACTGCTGAGAGCTTGGATGAGTGAAACAGGGAAGTCAAAGGGATAGGATAACATTACTGCTGTGTATGAGTGGCTGTTGGGATTTGGGGACAGAGAATATTTGAGTATTTTGTTGAATTTACTATTGCAGACACTTACACAACTATCTAATATTTCTTCTATGTTGGGTTGAAGTGAGAAGGATCACCATGTTTGCACAATATTGAGGCTCAAGGCAGTAAGGATTACGGACATGATGGCTTCTGTCAGCTTTCTATTTCCTGAAACCAAGTGCTGGCTTTCCATTGAGTTAATTTTGCACGCTGCAAATCTGAGCTCAGTTAATATATGTCTGCAGGCATACTTGGACTTTTGAGATGCTTCTGCTGATTCCAGGTTTTTAAAAAAATCTTTAAACGGGAAAATGTCCAAAATGAAGACATTTCAGCCTGCAGCTGAGTTTTACGCAAATTAGTCAGTAGGCATGATGCCTGTCCTTGCATTGTTGGTGGTCTTGGCAAGCCAGGAATAATGTTGAGAATGGCTGTTGTCCCACGTCTGATGAGGGCGGGAGGAACATACCACCCTTCTGGTTACTGCACTGTCTTTGGCCCATATATAGTAAGCTGTTGCAGTCAGATGGTAGTTTGGCTGAATCAAAACTGATGTGTTTTAGTAGGCATGGGACAGGACAGCTACATTACTTTAACTGTATGAGCAGTTTAGCAGATATGCATGAACTGCTTAATGAAAGAATATTCCAAAGCTCAGTTACGGTGCTTGTTTGGCAAGGAAGATATAATTAATAATGTCATTGCATATAAGTCAGCCTGTTCAGTAGTCATGCTAGCTGCCAAATGTTACACGATGCAGATTCAGAAATATTTCATCCATCTGCCAGTGCTTTCAAATCATTCTGGCAAGGTTTGTATTTCTATTTTAAACTGTGTAAAGGGAAATTGCTTTCATTCTGTCAGTGCTAAGGATGGTGCAAGCCTTACCCTACCTACTTTTAGAGAAATAGACAAGGGGAAGAAAAGTAGTAGAGGTCCATCACAGAGGTTTTAATTTAGTGTCTAAAATGTACTGGACATATGCCAGAGTGATTCTGATGGTCCTTTTTTTGGAGGAAAGGAGTGGTGCATCTCAGGATCAAATAATGTGTGCCTCCAGGAAACATTCCACAAAAAATTTGTGAAGTAAAATTATCACTTCACATTGATAAACCATAGGAATTTTTATTATTTACACCTTCCATTAATGCTGTGAAACAAATGAGTGTCATTTTCAATTAAGTACTGCTACTTTGCTGAGCTAGGTATTGAGGATTTATTTATGCAACTTGATTTATTTTTTTTAATTTGAAAAAAAACACAAGGTCTTTCATCTATGTGCCCCTTTTTTCTTCTCACACATGCTGAGCCAGTGCAAATCTGTGGTGTTCTCTTGGTTAATGGCATAATGGAAACCGTCAGTTGGAGTTTTTCCATTTTCTTGCCCTTCTGTGCCTGACCATACCTGTAATCACAGCTTTTATACTGCTTCCTACGGCCAGGACCAATTATTTAATATCAGATAAATTAAGCTAGTTTACCTTAACTAGTAAATAATATGTATAATAATGATACAATGCAAGAATTCACCAAAGGCAAAAAAATATTTTATTTCATTATTTTTTGCTTCTCACTATGAAGTACAAGCTTTGTAGTCCTTTATGAAATCTCACCCAAGTAGTCCCTACTACTAGGTTTTTCAGGTTCATAGGCTGTGTGATCAAAATGAGTCATGTTTTTGCATGTAAAATACAGTGTTTCATGCTCTTGTCTATTTGCATATGGGGAGCACCTCTCTCTGGTTAACGCAGGATCTGGAATAGATATAGAATCATAGAATCATCTAGGTTGGAAGGGACCTTTAAGGTCAGAATCCAACCATCAACTTAACAGTACCAAAACCACTACTAAACCATGTCCCTTAAGCACCACGTCTACCTGGCTTTTAAATATCTCCAGGGATGGTGATTCCACCACTTCCCTGGGCAGCCCGTTCCAATGCTTGATAACCCTTTCAGTGAAGAACTTCCTCCCAATATCCAATCTAAACCTCTCCTGGCTTAGGGGATGCCATTTCCTCTTATCCTATCACTAGTTACTTGGGAGAAGAAATCGACCCCCACCTCGCTACAGCCTCCTTTCAGGTGATTCTAGAGAGCAATAAGGTCTCCCCTCACCCTCCTTTTCTCCAGATTAAACAACCCCTAGTTCCCTCAGCCGCTCCTCATAAAACTTGTGCTCTAGACACCTCACCAGCTTTGTTCCCCTTCTCTGGACTTGCTCCAGAATCTCAATGTCTTTCTTGTAGCAGGGGGCCCAAAACTGAACACAGTACTCGAGGTGGGGGCCTCACCAGTGCGGAGTACAGGGGGACAATCACTTCCCTTGTCCTGCTGGCTACACTATGTCTGATGCAAGCCAGGATGCTATTGCGCATCTTGGCCACCTGGGCACACTGCTGGCTCATATTCAGCCAGCTGTTGAACAACACCCCTAGGTCATTTTCTGCCAGGCGGTTTTTCCAGCCACTCTTCCCCAAGCCTGTAGCACTGCATGGGGTTGTTGTGACCCAAGTGCAGGACCCCGGCACTTGGCCTTGTTGAACCTCATACCACTGGCCTCGGCCCATCGATCCAGCCTGTCCAGATCCCTCTGTAGGGCCATCCTACACTTCAAGCAGGTTGACACTCCCACCCTAACTTGGTGTTGTCTGCAAAACTTACTGAAGGTGCACTCGCTCCCCTCATCCAGGTCGTTGATAAAGATATTAAACAGAACAGTCCCCAATACCAAGCCCTGGGGAATACCACTTGTGATCAGCCGCCAACTGGATTTATCTCCATTCACTACAACTCTTTGGGCTTGACCATCCTGCCAGTTTTTTACCCAGCTAAGAGTACACCCATCCAAGCCATGAGTAGCCAGTTTCTCCAGGAGAATGCTGTGGGAAATGATGTTGAAGGCTTTAGTAAAGTCCAGGTAAACAACATCCACAGCCTTTCTTCATTCACTAAGTGGGGTCACCTTGTCGTAGAAGGAGATCAGGTTTGTCAAGCAGGACCTGCCCTTCATGAACCCATGCTGACTAGGCCTGATCTTCTGTTTGTCCTGTATGTGCCATGTAATGGCACTCGGGATGATCTGCTACATAACCTGCCCCGACACCGAGGTCAGACTGACAGGCCTGTAGTTCCCTGGATCCTCCTTCCTGCCCTTATTGTGGATGGGCATCATGTTTGCTAACCTTCAGTCAATTGGGACCTCCCTGGTTAGCCAGGACTGCTGATAAATGATGGAAAGTGGCTTGGTGAGCACTCCTACCAGCTCCCCTCAGTACCATTGTGTGGATCCCATCTGGCCCCCATAGATTTGTGTGCATCTAAGTGCTGTAGCAGGTCGCTCACCATTTCCACTTGGATTATGGGGGGCTTCATTCTGCTCCCCTTGCCCCTGTCTACTAGCTTAGAGGGCTGGGTACTCAGGGAACAACTGGTCTTACTGTTAAAAGACTGAGGCAAAGAAGGCATTAAGTACCTGAGCCTTTTCATCGTCCTTGGTCGCTATGTTTCCACCCCCGTCTACTAAAGGATGGAGATTATCCTTAGTCCTCCTTCTGTTGTTAATGTATTTATAGAAACTTTTAATGTCCTTAAGTCAGAAGCCAGGTTAGGTTCTAGCTGGGCTTTGACCCTTCTAATTTTCTCCTATACGGCCTCACAACATCTTTGTAGTCCTCGTTAGTGGCCTGTCCCCTTCTTCCAAATGCCATAAATTTTCCCTTTTTTCCCTAAGTTGCAACCATAGCTCTCCGTTCAGCCAGGCCAGTCTTTTTGCCCAGTGGCTCATTTTTCGGCATATGGGGACGGCCTGCTCCTGTGCCTTTAAGACTTCCTTCTTGAAAAACATCCAGCCCTTCCTGGACTCCTTTGCCCTTCAGGGTGGCCCTCCCCAATGGACTCTGTCAACCAGGCTCCTGAAAAGACCGAAGTCCAACGTGAACAATTCTGCTGACCTGACCTCCTTGCTTCTCCAAGAATCGAGAAATCTATCATTTCATGACCACTATATCCAAGATAGCCTCCAACTGTCACATCCCCCACAAGTCCTTCTCTGTTTACAAACAACAGGTCCAGCAGAGCACCTTGCCTAGTCAGCTCCCTCACCAGCTGTGTCAGCAAGTTATCCTCAACACACTCCAGGAACCTCCTAGACTGTTCCCTCTCTGCTGTACTGTATTCCCAGCAGATGGTCTGGTAAGTTGAAGGTCCCCCACAAGGACTAGGGTTAGCGATCTTGAGGCTTCTCACAGCTGTTTATAGAATATTTCATCTGCCTCTTCATCCTGGTTGGGTGGTCTGTAACGGACTCCCACCATGATATCTGCCTTGTTGCCCTCCCCCTGATTCTTACCCTTAAACACCTCAACCCTATTGTCACTATTATTTAGTTCTAGACATTCATAACACTCTCTAACATACAGGGGCACCACCCCACCGCCTCTCCTTCCTTGCCTATCCCTTCTGAAGGGTTTATAGCCATCCATTGCAGCACTCCAGTCATGCAAGTCATCCCACTACGTTTCTGTGATGGTGACTACACCATAATTTTCCTGCTGCACAATGGCTTCCAGCTCCTACTGTTTGTTGCCCATGCTACATGCATTAGTGTAGAAGCATTTCAATTGGCTATTGGTCCTGCAACCTTTTTACTGGGAGAGGCCCTAAGTCCCTACCTGACCATTCCCAGGTGCAGCCAAAATTGCTAATCCATCTGCGGATTGTGAATCTCCATCCCCTACCTTCACTGAGTCAGCAGACTGAGGGACCTCACTAGCATCCCGTCCCACAGACACTGGCGTGCCACCCCCAGGCTTACCTCTAAAGAGCCTGGTTTCATCCCTTTGCCCCTTCAAATCTAGTTTAAAGCCCTTTCAATGAGCCCTACCAACTCCTGTGCCAAGAAACCTTTTCCCCCCTTTGAGATAGGCGTGCCCCGTCAGTCGCCAGCAGGCCTGGTGTTGTGTAAACTGACCCATCATCAAAAAACCCAAAGTTCTGCTGCTGACACCAGGCTCCTGCTTCTTCCCTCATCCTTCCCTGCAACTGGAATGATAAGACGAGAACACTGCTTGTGCTCCTGATCCCTTAACCAGTCGTCCCAAGGCCCAGAAGTCTCTCTTGATTACTCTCGGGTTTCTTGTTGCCAGTTCATCACTGCCTGCCTGAAAAATCAGTAATGGGTAGCAATCTGAAGGACATACCAGGGAAGGAAGCTTTCTCTTTATATCTTTAACCCAGGCCACAGGGAGGCAGCAGACTTCCCTGAGAAGTGGGTCTGGTCTGCATATTTACATATTAAAAAACAAAATGAAAAAATGGAAATAGCGAGAATGTTTGTGTTATGGGGAATAAGGAAGGGCTTTCACTTGATCGGGGAATTAACTGAATGCTAACTTGTGGAAATGCTACAGTGTTTCTAGAGCATTTGGTTTGGCTATGTTTTTAAGGGACAGACAGTAACTTGTGAGGTAGGACTGCAAAATCATCATAGTTATATCTGGGACAAAAACACACAAGCAAACTGAAACACAGTGATGTTCTAACAGTGAGAGAGGAGCCTAATAGACCAAGGTGTCTAGAGAATGAGCACAGACTAATGTCTTTATTCTTATTCCCAGGTTGTTGCTTTTAATGGAAATATTATTCCTTGTTTGTTATAGCTGAGTGAATTTGCATGTGATATTCATTTCATGCTGCTATTTTGACCATGGTATGAAGAGATATTGTTGCATTCCTGCTGTAGTGTGAATCTTTATAGCATGTGATATGATATCTTTGTGCCCTTCCAGCACAACTACTACTGGAGATGAGCTTTTTTAAAATAAAGAAGAAAGTGAAAATACTTTTTATTCTTTGAAAAGGGGAACTTGAAAGAATAAGGGCAACATAAAGAATTACTAGAATTCTTTCATGCTTTGGCAAGAAGAGTCCTCTCCAGTTTTTGCTAGTTGCCAACAGTCTGCATTCTAAGCTGGAGGAGAAAAAAAAAAAGCCTTTTAATTTAACTCCTTTTGAGAAACTAAACCTGTTTGAAATCTTGACAACCCATTTTATGACTATAATCTCTGAAAATGCAAGTTAAATAAAAATATTCAAGAAGTGGATACTTGCTGTCAATTTCTGCAAAGAAGGCAGGCAAAAAAAATGGTAAAAGTTTTAGCAGCTGAACGCAAAGCTGACTGGAAGCCTAAACCAGTTTTTGACACCAGTAGCTTTCATTTAAGATTATTCATTTAGTTTGTCTCAACATGTAGTTCATTCAATGAAGTTCATGAGGACAAGGCACAGGGCTCAAGCCCCAGTCAGACATGCATTGTGAATGGCAAAGCAGTCACTGGTTAGGTTTCTGTATTTTTGTAATGTGTGTGAGGTCAGAGCATAATTGGAGAAATATGTCAGCACATATAAAGTCAAATTAGGAATTAGATAAGTCTTTCCTGACTTTAAGGTCCTGCTGGATGGATTTCACACTTAGCAACAGTAACTGAAGGCCACTGTAGCTTCTCTTTGATGTGTGTGGCAAAAGAGATGGAAGCATATAGGAAGGCAGGTGAGCAAGGGCTGTGGTTTTGGGTGTTCCAGCTGAAGCAAAAGCTATTTCAACTTGTGAAACTGGAAGAATTTTTGGAAAGCTTTCTGGATAGAGGCTGGAAAGGCCAAAATCCCATGGCTGCCTCTCTGATCGAAGATTATTTTAGTCAATGTGTTCCTGTTTGTATTAAAACCTATAGCACAGCTTCCAGTTTAGGATTAGCTATATTTTCCAGTCTTGTGTGAGGCGAGTCAGTACTGAGATGTAACAAAATGTCCCCAGAATGATTTTATCATGACAAGCATTCTAATGCAGACAGATTACACTGTACAGATTTACAGTCAGCAACCGGAGCTTTATTATGAATTCTACAGAACAAGTAAAGGAAACTTAAGATTCATATGCGATAAACAGGATATCCTGACTGTATAATAAGGTAAGCAATCCCCAGCATATGATGACACATCCTTTCATAAAGGTAGAACTGCTTTTTTCGATTTGTTTAAACACTGCCATTTTTACAGATTTGGAGAATTTGTTTACGTGTTGCTTAATCTTTCAGATGTGGCTCCTGGCAGCTCTTCTTTCTGACTTCTGCCTTCTTATGCTTTCCAGATTATGAGCTCTTCATGGGCTGCATAAGCCATTAGAGTGATTGTATGTGAGTGACAGACCTGTCTCTTTTATGCCCTTGCAGGAAGAACAAATTGCTTAGGGCCCATTTGGTGGCCCCTCACTGTTTAGCTCAAAATATACCAGCTGGTGCTTTTAGCTGCAGAGAGCCCCAGTTAAGTTTCAGGTGAGTTCCTTCTGCTTCAACCAAAATATAATCATGATGTGGAGACGATTTTCATGGGCTGAGAGGAACCTTATGAAGTTCAACAAGGGGAAATGCAAAGTCCTGCACACAGGGAGGAACAACCCCCATGCACCAGCACATGCTGAGGGCCACCTGGCTGGAAAGCAGCTTGGCAGAAAAGGACTGGGAATTCTGGTGGACACCAGGTTGAACAGGACCCAGCAATGTGACCCTTGATGCAAAGAAGGCTAAGGGTATCCTGTGCTGTGTTGGGAGGAGTGTTGCCAGTAGGTCGAGGGAAGGTGACCCTTCCCCTTTATTCAGCACTTCCCAGTACAAGAGAGATGTGGACGTAGTGGAGAGAGTCAAATGAAGGGCCACTAAGATGTTGAAGTATCTCTCATATAAGGAAAAGCTTAGAGAGCCAGGACTGTTTAGCTTGGAGAAAAGAAGGCTCAGGGATATAATCAATGTATATAGTTATATACATTATAAATGTATATAGAGTGCCTTGTCTGCTTGCTTTTCCTGGTCGGGTGGCCTGTAGCAGACCCACATGGTAACATCACCTGTCCCTGCCCTCCCTTTAATCCTGACCCCCAAGCTCTCAGTCAGCTCCTCATCCATCCCCAGGCAGAGCTCCGTGCACTCCAGCTGGTCATTGACATAGAGGGTGACACCCCCTCCTCATCTCCCCTGCCTGTCCTTCCTGAAGAGCCTGTATCCTTCTATTCCGACACTCCAGTCATAGGAGCCATCCCACGACATCTCTGTGATGCCAATGAGATCATAGCCCTGCAGGCGTGTGTGCGTCTCTTAATCCTCTTGTTTATTCCCAATGCTATGTGCGTTTGCATGGAGACATTTAAGTTGGGCCCCCGATGAAGCTGACTTACTGGTTGAAATTCCTTTGTGCTGCACCCTAGGTACCCTCCTGCTGACCTGCGACCCTTCTCCAGGCTCTGGGCATCTATTGCTGGTATTGGCATCAAATTGCTAGGAGTGGGATGGACTGCGGTTCCCCTCCCCTGGAAACTCTAGTTTAAAGCCCTCTTCATGAGTTTGGCAAGCCTCTAACCGAAGATACTCTTCTCCTCTGACAAGCAGACCCCATCAGGCCCCAGTAGACCAGGTTTCTCAAAGCGAGTTCCATGGTCTAAGAAGCCAAATCCCTGGCTGTGGCACCTGTCCTGTAGCCATTTGTTGATTTCCCAGATACGATTGGCCCCTTCCCTTTCACTGGAAGAACTGATGAAAAAACTACCTGCGCTGCCTCAGAGTCTCTGACTGCTGCTCCCAGGGCTCTATAATCTTTCCTGATAGTTCTCAGGCTTCTCCTGGCTGTTATCACTGGTGCCCACATGAAACAACAGCAGTGGGTAATAGTCAGAGGACTGTATGAGACTTGGTAGTCCCTTGGTGACATCCCTGATACAAGCCCCTGGTAAGCAGCACACCTCTGTAGGTGTTGGCAGATGGGTGCCTCTGTACTTTTCAGAAGAGAGTCACATACTACTATCACCTATCACCTTTTCTTAGTTGCACTGGTTGTTATATGGGGAGCAGATAGGGTTACCTTACTCAGCTCCAGCACCTCTCCTGATGCAGTGGGTTTATCCTCTTCACTCTGCAGAGCTGTGAAGTAGTTCTGCAAGGGCACCTCAGGCTTTGGGGGAAGTCTCTTCCTCCTGCTGGTCCTTGCCATCACAAGCTTCCATTCGCCTGTGTTGCTGCCCCCCCCTCACTTCTGTGTGTGCCTGTGTGGGAGTTTTTGGCTGTTTGGCCCTGGGCTGTCCACTGCAGACTGTTTGGAACCAGCTATCTCTTTCTCAGCCTCCCTGATGCTATGCAGCCTCCTCATGGCCTCGTGCAGCTCAGCCACCTGCTGCAGAGGTCCTCCACCTGGGCACACCTTTTGCAGGCAGGTGTGCTGCCTATCCCTGCCCCAGGAGAAACGTTGAGGTACGTCCTGCAGTCTGAGGTCTGCACTGCAGCTTCTCCCTTCAACAGCTCCACCTGGGTGGAGGCATCGACCACTGGTGGGGTAGATGATGCACACCCCAGAGCCCGAGCTGCGGCCTTTGCTCTCAGATGGGTTGCCCCTCATTCTGCCTTGAGGGTCAGGTAGGATGAGTGCCCTTGACCTGTACCGATGGTCACAGAACGGTGCCTGGTGCTTGGCCAGTGGAATGCTTCTCCTTCAAAGAGGTGCCCTCACACGCCCTTCCACACAAAGAAGACCGAGCCAAGCTCTTTTCAGTGGTGCCCAGTGACAGTACAAGAGCCAACGGGCAAAAACTGAACATCAGGAAACACTTTTTTTACTGTGAGGGTAACACAGCACTAGCACACGTTGCCCAGAGAAGTTGTAGAGTCTCCATCCTTGGAGATATTCAAAAGCTGCCTGGATATGGTCCTGGGCAACTGACTCTAGGTGGCCCTGCTTGAGCAGTGGGGTTGGACCAGATCACCTCCAGAGGTCCCTTCAAACCTCAGCTGGTCTGTGATTCTGTGATTCATATTTGTGGCTTGCTGAGTATGTTGTCTGTGCGTAATGATACATAATTTGCAGGTCTATATATAGTAAATGAGCAGTTTCAGCACAACCCAAGGTCTCTCCAGATGGGCTGTAATGCATAAAGGCTGATGACTTGGCAAACCCGTGTGGGAAAGGACATTCCTGGTATACCAGGCTTGGAAGGAAGACTAGAAAGGAGGCCCAGAGACAAAATTATGAGAAGTTGAAGACTGATAAACCTCTGATTGGAAATTGCCATTTCTGGACAGGTGAATTTGTGCTATGCAGGTCGATCACTAAAAGCATAGAAGGATATATACCATAAGACACCAAGTGTTCAAAAACTGATGTTGACAACTCTGTTGTCTGTTGTCATGTAGAGCTGTATAAACATACACATTTCCACATAGTGGGTGTTATGAGTTGTCACCTTCCAGAGAATCCACTAGTTCTGTTACATGCACACTGAGATATCCTGTGGCAGTCAGTAAATACAAGTAAGCATACTTCCTTTACAACAGTAACCTTACCTATTTTTTGTAAAAGACTAGCCATTTTTAGAGACTGTACAGCTGTGCATACCCACTGGCTTCATATGGGAGAAACACCATTCTGGGCAAAAATATACATCAGAGGAAAAATTATGTTGGTGTGTCCAGGCTTAGAATGAGTTTAGCCTGAAATGGTTTGGGGTTTTCTCAAGAGAAATGAAAAATTTCATTTTGATGAAGAGTGTTCTTGCCTTTGTGTTTTAAACTCACAAAGATATCCAAATATGGACTTAGGAGCCTATAGTTATATTTTACTTTATTTTAGAGACTTTTAATGGCTCTGCAGGCCTCAGACATGTACGTGGCTTGCAGACACATGTCCTTGTGTAAAGCCAGGGAACCCATCATCGGTATCAAGGAACTACCTTGCTAGAATTACTCTTGATAGCTAGTGCTGAACATTAGTTTAAGCCATGGAAACAATGGACCAAAATACAGAAACACAGAATGGCACCGAGAGGAGAAGCATCAAGAAAATCCAGGGAGTGAAAGACTGACTCAGAAATTGTTCTTGGTGAGGAGTAGTCCTTTGAGATGACTCCCCGTGTAAGGCTGATGAAGGTAACTAGCATAACTGAAAACAGAGATATGGCTTACCTCTTGAGGAATTCTATGCTCAAAGTTTGTAGACACTACAAAAGTGCCCTGCAAGTAGAAAAAAATGCACACAAGAAGTGTAATGTGTGGGGTGATAAGATGGAGATTGTTATTTTTTTATTTCATACTCTTGTCTATGTATTCTGTTTTTGTTTCTAAACTTTTCCTTGATTTATTCTGGTGCTTTAATTGTTTGGGTTTCCTCATAAGGGTATTGTAATTAGAGAAAGAAAATATCTCTGTAGGGTAGAGAAGTGTTATTATCTACTCTTCCAGATGGTGAATCTTGTATTTTAGAAATACTAGAAGGCTTGTGACTCCCTTGAGTCATAGTACTTAAGTACAGTAATGGCTTTGCTCCCATTGATGGCTAATTTGTATATAGTATACAGATTGATGGGAAAAATTAAAAGATGGATGGGAGAGTCCAAATGCAATTCATACCAGTTTGTTTTACACAGTCTCATCCCATTAGAACTGTACTATATTGTTTTATATCTATCTACCTGCATGAGTCATGTTACTTGTAGTGGGTGGAATACAGATTACCTTCTGCAGTCTAGATCAGCATGCATTCTGAAGTGGGGTGTGTTCCAATTCTAGTTCCACCTCATACATGTTTTGCAATATAGCTTTGCAGTTTTATGCCACAACTTTAATTTAAAGACAGCAAAACTTGTATATGTGAATCATCTCTGTCTCTGCTTGTGAGCTATGTAGGATGCTGTTATCCACTTTCTGCATATCCAAAATGAACACTACTTCTAGGTGGCATAAGTCTTTTTCTGAAGGTGTGCATGTTTCTCTGTACAGGCAGCCCAGGATGGTAAGACTTTTAACTACAGCGCCTTAGGAAATACATAGAATTATAGGACAGAGAAATATAACTGTTTTGCTAACAGTAGGGATTTGAATTGATGTCTCTTGTGTAAGTTGCTGAAGCTTTCCATGCAGTGGAGTGAGACTTCTGTAAGAGACTTGTTTATTTCTTGGGGTTTGGTTCTTCAGCCAGCTCCCTCTTGAAGGCAATACTGCGCTAAATTTAGAAGTTTAGTTTCAGGGTAGTGAGGCTTTTTGCTGAGGAATAACTTGAAAATACGTGTATTTCTCTTCGTTGTGGATTTAATTTTTATAACCAAGTAGTTCCATTTGAGTCTCATTATGAGTATGAAAATATGAAATTACATTTGCCATTAGTAAGTGTGAGTCTAGTCAATTCCGTAGCTACAGAATATACTGGTAGCTTGACAACTAAGTTGAATTTAGTAAAAATTGAAGTAACGTAATATTGCAGTTGTGCTTGTAGATGTAAAGAGTGGCTACTGGGTAGTCCCGTGTTGGTTCTTACCAGTTAATTTTTTTTCATAACAAAGTTGGATGAGATACCAACAAGGGCGACGAATCCTTTGTTTGGAATAAATATATCTAAAATAGGGATTCATAAGTCATTGTCAATGACCATAATTTGTTGGCTTTCTTCTCAGTGGTTAACCATTAACTATTTCTGACATCAGGATAAGTGCATCAGGTAGCTTGTTCTTAGTGAGACGAGCCAAAGAGATTACTGGAGAGTACGGTGTGGACTCACTAGAAGAGAAGCCTACTCTGTACCTAAGATGTTTGGTTTCTTGATAAATTACTTACAGGTGACCTGCAGAAACAGGAGGAAAAAACTGCTCAAGGGGCAGTTAACTTAAGAGTAAAGAATTAGAGGTAGGGAAATGGGAGATATTTTTAGGCAGCACTTGAAGGATTTAATTCCTTCCATCTGTTAAGTTTTTCAGTCAAGCATGTGTCCATAGACCAAACAAATAGCACCTTGGATAAGAAAAAATCAAACCTACTGTGTTTAGTTCTCAAGATGACCTTTGAGGCTAACTTTCACTGTATATCGTGACTAGCTCAAAGTTGTTGTCTATTTTGGATATCTGCATAGTGCAATGGATGGAATTCCATTAGCAGTTTTGTGTTTTTTCAGTAGAACATAATTTACATTTTAATGAATTATGCAGGGACAGAAATAAAACCAAAGATGTTACTGGGTAGTGGACACAGACCCTGCTTACCCTTAGAGGAAGCCTGCAGAATGACCTCCAACTTCATTAGATGCCAGAGAATCCACACATGAGCAAGTTCTTCTGTGTGCCCTCTAAGAGGTGAAGCATTAACAAATGTTAGTTCACAATGGATCAGAAAGTCATGAATCCAATCATGAATCACAAATCTGTAGGAATCCAGGTTTCATTACATCTTCTGTGGCAGAGTGATTTGCTTTTTTTAAGCCACAGTCAAGTGAGTATGAGTTGTTGAGGATATATTTCCCTCCTGTAAGCTAAAATAAATAAATCAGTCTGAAGAACTGCTGGGTTGTTTTTTTTTTTGCATGTGGAAAGGATCACACATAGGAAATATTACATTGATTCAGTGTTGGCATGGAACCCTTGAGTCTTACTGCATCATACCCAGATGAATCCCGTGGGCACAGATTTTTGTTCCTCACAGAATTTGAATACTGCTTGTCTTTTGCTTTGTGCATATGATGTAGGTAGATAGTGATTTTCTCAGTCATGCTGCTGCTAGTATCAGTCTGTTGTTACCAGTAGTTGAGCCTTTTAAGCAGTAAAATATGCCCATGAGACAGGGCTTTGCATTTTACCTTTTATTCCTGGTATTTGGTACATTTTGGTTGTCACATGTGTGAAAGTAGCAGAGCAGAAATAAGAGATTGGGAGATCCTACATGATGTTGTGGCCAAAAGCCTTTTTTTATCTTACTCTAGAACATTTTATAATGAACTGTGCTTTTTCTTCTCTTCATTGATTGTTGAAAGGGCATTTTTAACTGCAGTCACATTATGAAACTGTTTTTAGGTAAAAGCAGGAAGTAAACCAAAATAATTGAGTGCAAAGCCATAGTCAAGTGAGTATGAGTTGTTGAGGATATATTTACCTCAGCATAGTTACCACTAGTTAATTTATTCATTGCTCTTTCTAGTAACAAGAAAGCATTCAGAACACTTTGTAACTCTTGTCAACAAAAGTTATAGGAAATTGTTTTATCCTACTGCCGCTCATTTGGCAATCACATTCTCTGTTGATTGTAGAATTTTATTTGAGTTGCAAAATAAAACACACTTACTTCTCTCAGTCTGGCTAGTGTAAAAGCTCTGTAACTGTTCTGATCTGTGCAGAAGTGGATACGAAGAAATCTGTCAGAGAATGTACAGTGGGATAGAACTGTCTTCTGTAGTCCCAGTGCTTCCCAGCTGTGACCACTGCAGTCTTGTCAACATGTTCAAATGTAATGCTGTCAAAACAGCAGCTTTTGTTTTTATTGAGTTTGTGTGGTGGACAGAGAGGCTCACCAAAAGAGGGGGAAGGATAAGCCAACACCAGTCTCACATAGTCTTCCTTACTCCTGGTAATACTTTCTGTGAACCTAATCCAGCCCCAAAAATGAGAATATATGGGAAGTCTGTGGAAAACTTGCAGAAACCCAATGATTCTTCCTGTTACAGTGGGAATCAAGACCTGTAACTTTACCTTACAGGTTGTATGGCAAGTTATTTTTATTTAAGGTATTATTGAGAATGTAAATTTCTCTTAGAGTCTAGTGTTTTCCTTTACATTTATATCCATTGCATTTGTCTTTGGGAAGACTGAAGTGCAATTAGACTCCAGTGGGAAGCACTTTTCTCTCCTTCACACTAGATTCAGTCAGATTGTTAAAGGCACAGAAAGCACGTAATGCCTGCCACCTGAAATATTTCATGCATTGGTCATGTTAGCAGACTGAATGTGTGGTAGTGAAAGGACAATCTAAAACATAGATAAGCCAGCCACTCCTTGGCACTTTTCCCTAGGTATCAGGGACATCAAGTGTCATTGTCATATATACTGCTTGCAGAGTCCCTTCATGTGAGTATTTGAAGTTATCAGTTGTGAATCCTTAAGGCCTTGGATTGTTCTTTGCTGATCCAATTCCTCTTCAGTCTGTCTTGTGGAAAAAAGAGATACATGAGCTTATCTTCCACTTCTCATATGGCGTTGTTTCTCTCCTCTTCTAGTACCGTTTTCTCACCTCTTCTAGGGCTGCCCCTTTTAGGTTTACTTCCTTCTATTCTTCTGAAATCACTGCATCACAAACTGTGCTGTTTTATTAGCGATGCCTGTCTGAAGACTAAGTGTATATACATCATGAATACTCACTTGTGGTTACAGTAATCGCAAGAGCTGTTAATCATTGCTGAGATTTAGAGTTGGTTGCTAGACATTCTTTTGTCCCAGTCTCTTTTTTTCCAACATTTCAGATACCAAGATAACATCACAGCTCTTATCTCGCAACAGTGACTTCTTGCCTAACTTCTCTGATATGAACATTGTTTCGTAATGGTATATGGAAAAAAATAGCATAATAGCGATGAAGCAGCCCCATGTCTTTCTCGTCCTTTTTCTGATACTTTGTTCTTTATTTCAGTTCTGCCTATTCTAATATGGCAGAATTGGAATCTGAAGAAGTCCCATGACACAGTTCTCTTTTATGAGCTAATTTCTAAATGTTTTAAGGTTTGTCTTTGCTGATCCTTCCTTCCATATGAAGGCTCTGTGAATGAAAGCTCCAGGAATACTAAGGAATATCTTTAAATATACAGGCAGATATGGGAATCTGCATTTGCTCTGATGGTAGCTGGACCATGGAAGTTAATCAACACTCAGCAGGATCAGACCAGACCCTTAACTAAACCATCCTGGCATCTGTTTCTCTGCAGGTTCCTTCTTGTAGTGGGTTTGGCAGGAATATATTGTTAAAACATTCTAAATAAGAATTGGAGCATTTCTTTTTTTTTCTTGCTTCCACAATAAGCAGTCCTCAGTCTCCTTTCAAACAAGTCAATGAATGCTTGTAAAATGTTTTTTCTTGGAAGCAATGCAGGACTCAAAAACAGTTTGCAGCGTGCATCTGTATTTGTTAAGTGGTCTAATGCCACTGTCCTGTGTTTGCTTTGGGGTAGCAAGGGTATTTGTCCACCTGTAACCGGCTGAATTTTGTTACTGAATTTTCATGTTTCTTCCTGAGCCAGTGTGATTGCCTATTTTTCATTTCCCTAGCAGACAGAAGGGAAAAGTGAGATTCAATTAACTGACAAGTGATCTGCCTACTCTCTGATGCTTATAACTCTCCTCATTGAGCACATGGCTGCTTTCCTACCCCTTTTTATTTATCTGGCCGCTTTATAATGCTAGTCCTTGTTAGCAGTCTCTCTGAAGAGAATCAGGTTCAGCCTTGTAGTATTTCCAGCAAGCTGCAGGTGGAAGGTTTCACTTGCCCAGCTTTTTTAAGTCTTTGAAAGTAATGAGATACAGATGATCCAGGCAATGGATGAATAACACATAACATGATTTTAATTGAAGACCTCTTGGCAGAGTATTTAAGAATATGTAGGAGGTGTTCCCAGTCTACTGGGAGATGTTATTTGCTAGGTAGTAGCTTCAAAATAGAACATACTAATGGCAAGAGATAGGATAGCTTTGAATACTACCAAAGAAAAATTAAAATTGAATTAGCCAGTTGTAATTTTTTCTCTGGTAGGTCTAATATAGTTACTGATTATTTTTTTTTTTTCCCCTAATGAATGCTGAGGAAAACCATTCATCCTTTTATTATCATTGCTATTTTTTATCACAGAATTGTACTTCAATGCCAAGAAGACCAGATAGTGCTGAGGGCAAACAACTTGTTTTCCTGCATTTGTTCCTGTTCTCTGTTGTGTTTTAGTACTGGCATGCTGGTTCTACAGAAGGCTTGAACAATAGAAGGTCATTGGGAACTGGAAGCTATGACGTAAAATAAGTAAAACTGGAATTCAGTTTTACTCCCTAGTCAGATATTAGTGGTGCCAGAAGATGTCATGAATTAGAGAGGGGAGTGAATCCCCTAGAGTTTTGTGCTGTTTTAACATACAAATTGACCAAGAGAAAAACGCTTATGGTGGTCCAACTTATTCATCACAAGACTTACTTCACACACAAACAGTGATTGGCTTACAAATAACTCCTGTAAGTAGTTTCTTCACACTGTTTCCTTGCATCTTTTCTCAGAAGTGCCTCCAACAGCTGAAAGAGAAGGATACAAGTGGATTTGCAGAATGTAGTTTAAGCCCCTGTTAGCATCTTCTGAGCTGATGGAGAACACTAAGTGTTTGAGACACTGTGTTCTTGGTTGTGCCCTGTAGTACATTTTTCAAGAGCGTATCTTAAGTCATAGTAACTTCTTTGGGGCTGGACAGGTCCTCAGTCCTTTTAGACAAATTTGGATGAGGGTTGCTGACTGTTCCCTGCCCCCCCACCTTGGTGATTGAAACACCTGATTTATTGTTTTTTGTTACTACTGGTTTTATTTGGTATTAAGAGATAGAGCAGAATTAAGCAGCTGTGATTAAAATAAACAAAGAGGATAAAGAGGCTTCAGGAGAATTGGCTCAGGAAAAAAGAGGCAGATTAATAACACGTGACTAATAGATGTGCCTAGATTTCATGGAGTTACGCCAGTGAATGCTAAACATTGTAAATGTATGTTTGATGGTGGACCAACCAGAATCTGACTGTGCTCCTTGTGGGGCAGAAAGTGTCCATGAATAAATAGGTGGGGACATTCATCTCAGAAGAAAGTACTGCAGATACATGTCCCTGCTTTTCTGCAAATACATAACATATGAATTTAGCATATAGTTTTAAGCAGCCGTACAGTTCTGTTTTCAAAAGGCTTTAATGCAGCTGCTCTTTCTGTTCTGCAGGTCTAATGGGATTAAGCAGCAATATGTATTTGCTTTTGCTATCAAACTCATATCTGAGTGTTTGTATGGAGCAGGTGAATTCAGGAGTTCTTTCTGTCCAGCTGTTTTTCAGATTGGACTCTCATTTCAGGTGAAATTAACATTATGGAAATGATAAGGAAAATAAAATAAAAGCATTTTAAAATCATGGCAGACTTCCATTTTTCAGTTAATGATATTACATGGGGAAAAGCCCTAAACTTATGTCTTCTGACAAGTAGCTTCAAAAAGTGGTGCATTAAAAGACAGCATTGCAATTTGCTGCCTGTTTTCAGTTTAAAGTCTGTATAGATAGGCTCATTTGCAAGAATTAAAGAGAGGCTGAATTTAATCTGAAACTTTGCCTTTAAGAAAGATATCTTTCCAGTTATGCGTGTTTAGGAAAGAGGGCTTAATGCTCAGAACTGCTTTGTTAGGCTGATGGATTTTCATTCATTATGATGAATTGCTTAGAGAATTGTTCTGCTCCTATCTCCCTGCTTACTAATGAGAAAATGGTTTAATATGAAGATTATGTGTAATGATTAGTTACTGTATTTTAAACTGACTATTGTTGTCAAGTCTGTTATCAAGAACAGCATACCTGCACATTCCAGTATATGCATAAGGCTAATGTTTCTGGAGGAACCACAAATCCTTTATGGGCTTTATGAATTATATGTTAAATACCCATCCGATCAGGTCTCCTCTGTGGAGTGACTACATAATTCCTTCTTTTGTATTAGTTATTTTCTGGATTTTATATATGTTTTCTGTGATATTTTGAACTCTTATTTGTTCTTTGTGTATTTTTCCATCTATAGCAGACGAATGACTAGGGTTCTGCCAGTGCTTCTGATTTCAGGAGTCTCTGTAGTTCATCTATAATTTTTAATATTTTTTTTCTTCTTAGAGACCTAATACTGTTTCCAAGTTCTGCGTCCATTCTCCTCCCTGCCCTCTGAGTTTAACTATCACTTAACTATGTTGTAAACATTTTAATCTTTCTTTGTACATCATCTCTGAATGCCCTTCAAATGTTCAGTCTTCTTTCTTACATACTGCACTTTGAGCAGTGTGTTATATACAAAAAGATGATAATGCTGACATTGGCATAACTAAATTTGACCTTTCAGAGCTGCCGGCAGGGACAGTTTTGTTATGTTTCCCTTTGTTACCTTTGTGTATGCCACTCAAAATAGCTGTGAAATTTTGGGGGAAGAATTACTGCAGTCCAAAGTAATGTCTCATTTACTTTGACACTTTGCTTTTTTGTATCAATTTTTCCAAAATCATCCTGTAGAAAGTCTGTATTTGGGAATATCAATCTGCAGGTATATGTTTTCTTTAAGTTTATCCTTTGTTTACAGTCTTTCCAAGTCCCTTTCTATTGCTACTTTTTTCCATACTTAACTGCTGACAATTTATCACCTAGGAATTTCATGAACAAGATGTCTACCACCTAATAATTAATGACAATCATTAGCAAATCAGGGCTGTGTTTGTGTTGGACACAAGCTTTGAATAATGGAAGGGGCTTGTTCTTTACCTGTTCAGCCAGACATGGGGTACTGGGGGAAAAAAGAGAAGGGACCTGTTGACATCATCTAGTCCACAAACTCTACTCAAACAAGGTCAGATAGAACAGGTTACCCTAGACAGTGTCTAGTCAGGTTTTGACTATCCCCATAGACTGTGACTCCACAACCTCTCTGGGAACACTATTCCAGTGTTTGACCACCCTCAGGTTTAAAAAAAAAAAAAAAAAAAAAAAAAAAGGCAGCTTTTTCTTGCATAGAATTTTGTCTTTTAATTTGTAGCCATTGCCTCTTGTCCCGTCACTGGGCACTCCTGAGAAGAGTCTGGCTCCCTCTTCTTCAGTGCCTTTCATCAGGTATTTGTACAGATCAATAAGATCCCCCTGAGCCATCTCTTCTTGAGGATAAACAGTCCTAGCTCTCTCAGCCTCTTCTCATATGAAAGATGCTCCATTCACTTATTCATATTCACCCATGTCTGTCTTGTACTGGGGAGCCCAGAACTGGACAGAGCACTCCAGTTGTCTCACCACTGCTGAGTAGGGGGAAAGGATGACATCGCTCAAACCTGCCAGAAACATTCTTCCTAATGCCACCCTGGATGCTGTTTGCCTTCTTTGCTATGAGGTTATATTCCTGGCTTGTGGTCAGCTTGTTGTCCACCAGGACTCCAGGCCCTCCACTGCAGAGCTGCTTTCCAGCCTGTCAGCCCCCAGTGTGTCCTTGTACCTAAGGTAATTCCTCCCCAGGTGCAGGACTTTGCATTCCACTTTGTTGAACTTCATGAGATTCCTCTCTGCCCAATTCTTCATCCAGTCCAGTTCTCTATGAATGGCAGCTCTGTCATCTGGTTTATTAGCCACTCCTAGCTTATCTGCAAACTTGCTGAGAGTACACTCTGTCCCCTTGTCCATGTCATTAATGAAGACGTTAAGCAGAATTGGCCCCAGTATCAGCCCCTGGGGTCCATCATTAATAACTAGTCTCCAGCTGGACTTTGTGCCACTGATCATAAATCTCTGGGCCTGGCTGTTCCGCCAGTTTTCCATCCACCTCACTGTCCACTTACCTAACCCATACTTTGACAGCTTGTCAATGAGGATATTATGGGAGAGAGCATCAAAAGCCTTACTAAAGTTGAGTTAAACAACATCAGCAGCTCTCCCCTCACCCACCAAGCTAGTCACCTCATTGTAGAAGGCTATCAGGTTCCTTAGGCATGATCTGGCCTTTGTAAATCTGTGGGGACTACTTCCAATCACCTTCTTGTCCTTCGTGTATTTGGAAATGGTTTCCAGGGTTAGTTACTCCATCACTTTCCCAGGGATTGAGGTGACACTGACTGGCATGTGGTTCCCTAGATCTTCCTTCTTGAAGACAGGAGTGACATTTGTTTTCTTTCAGTCTTTTCAGTAACGTCTCCCAATTGCCATGACATTTCAAAAGTAATCAAGGGTGGCCTTGCAATGACATCAGCTGTCTCACTCAGCATTGCTGGGTGCCTCCTGTCAGGCCCTATGGACGTATGAATGTCCAGTTTGTTTTAAGTGCTCTGTAGCCTGATCCTTCTCAAGACTTTCTCTCTGGCCTCAGGGGCCTGGTCTTACCAGTAAAGACTGAGACAAAGAAGGAATCAAGTACCTCAGCCTTTTCACTGTCCTTTTTCACCAGTGCCCCTGTCACATTTTTTAGCAACGACCCTGTATTTTCCCTAGGCTCCCTTTTGCTGTTTATGTAATTGTAAATCTTTTCTTGCTGCCCTTCACATCCCTTGCCAGATTCAACTCTAGATGGACTTTTGCTTTTCTAACCCCAGTCTTCCTGACTGTCTCTGTATCCCCCTGCTTCTACCTCTTGTACACTTCCCTTTTATGTTTTAGTTTAGTCAGAAGTTCCTTGTTCATCCATGCAGACCACCTGCTGCCTGTGCTCAATTCCTTGCTTGTCAGGATGGACCATTCTTGAGTATGGACAAGGTGATTCTTGCATATTAACAGCTTTCTTGGCCTCCTCTTCTCTCCGTGGCTGTATCCTATGGGAGCCTTCCAAGCAGATCAGTAGTACAGGTGCCACGGACATACAACACAGGAAGTGACATGTGACTCACTCCCCTCCCAGCAGCCTCAGGGGCCATTTGCCCCACACATCACTCCCCTCTTTTGGTCACGTGGTCTGTCACAATTGACTGGCAGGACCAGCCACCCCCTACCAGTGCACCTAGAAGTATGTCTGACCCATGAGGCCCTGCCCCTCACGGTGGCTACCATTTTGTTTTGGCCACCATTTTATGACAGGGTGATGCCATTTTATGGCAGGGAGCTGCCACTTCATTAGAAATCATACTGCTATGTGGTTGACTGACAGCCATTCTGGAAAGGCCTAGCAACAATGGGAAAACTTATTTCGTAAAAGCCTTTTGAAGAATGCCAACCACTTGCTGTCTGTTATGACTGAGAATATTGTGTGTTATTATAGTTATTGGCAACTGTTGTATCAGGAACTGCTCTGTAACAATACTTTTATCAAATTTGTGGAAGAATTCCCTGAAAGTCTTAGTGATAACCATTTATTTCCCCCTAATGAAGTAAATATGGTTGTGATCAGTGATTTGATGTACTCTGCTTGTACAGCAAAGTGGTAACCTTCATCCGGCTCCCACAGGTGATAAACCACATAAATACTGGTAAACAGTGTTACATAACACAAATCTGAGAACAAATGAAGCAACATTGTGACCAGCGACTACTAAAGTAATATAATGAATGCTTATAATAAATATAACAAGTTTGTTCTAAAACGTTCTGATCAGATCTGTCATTACCTCAACCCTTCGAGCCCCACACTGGGCACCAAAAAGGACTGTTGTGGTTTAGCTCCAGCCAGCAACTAAGTACCACACGGCTGCTTGCTCACTCCTCCTCCCCCTCCCTGGAACCAGAACCACGACCAGAGCCATGCAGAGCTTTTTGACTTATATGGCTACCCTTCAAACAGTGCTCTCTTTCCTGAAATCATTGTGTCATTTTTAAAACACAGCACTATAGATACTACTTTCCAGAGGAAGCAACTGCAGCATCCCCTCTCCAGGGCCTGCAGAAACTGCTGTGTTGTTTTCCTACATCACCATAACAAGGGATTACCTTTTGAATAGCTTTTAAAACTGTATTCTAACAATCTAGTACAAAATGACCAGATGGTGATGTGCTTGGTAAAATATTATTAATATGGAGCTTTCTCCATGAGCACAGCTATTCCAAATATTTTTCAGAAAATACACACCTGCATCTCTTGTAATGATTTTCATAAATATATTCTGTAAATAAAACTTACAACCCAACCACAAGGCTGTGTGTGTTCTTGAACCCCACCCCAACATGTTTTATAAATGGACACTGTAGACATCAAAGGTCAAAGATTTTATGAGTATTTTATTTTCAACAGCAAACTTAACAGGGTGAATCACTGGGCTTTACGTATCTTTCTCTTCTTAGATGGTGTGAATCTTGCTTCTTGGTCCTCCTCAGTTACTTTTAGTTGTTCCAAAAGATCCCGGTTTGCTGTATGACCTATGACAGAAGATGGGACATTTCACCACAGCTGTGGTGTGGTGAAAAACATTCCAGGTGTTCTCAGGCTAGAAGGCGCACGAGTCTGAAGGATGCATTGAACTAATTCAAGCAAGCTCAACCCCTTGATGACATCTCTTTTGTATACAAAACTTCCCTGGTTGTCCCAAGAACAAATATGCTTGTGTTGCCCTAGTTTACCTAGGAGCACGTGTGCATTCTTCTGATACAGTGGATGCACATTATCTTGCACTTTCTGAACACCAGCACTTCCTGAACAACAGGGTTGGGGTCCTCAGGAGTCTCCAGGGGTTTTTCCACTTCTGCCTTGTTTTCTTCCAGAAAACCAAGAGTCATTTTCCCCCTCTCCTGATTTCTCTGCTTCACATGTGCCAGGGACCTGTGAAGAGCTGCCCGCCCCCTCCGGCCAACTTCCCCAGTTACATACTGACCATGATGTCATATGGTATCAAATACCCCTTTAGCTAGTTTGGGTCAGCTGTCCTGATGTGGGCCCTCCCAGCTTCTTGTGAAAATTAGCTCTATCCCAGCCAAAACCAGGACACTATCATGGTGTCAAATACACTGTACACAATCATATTAATGGTGGTGATCAAGGCCCTTGCAAAGTGTACCTCTGCTGTCAGGTTTTCTGTTTTAATCAGGAAATAGTGATCAGCACATTTTTGGTCTGGAGACAGGTCAAAGGCAGTGTATAGCCATGGGCAAACTCTTCTCTGTCGACCAGCAGGGGATGGTCTTTCATATGGCTGCTGATCACCGGAACAAGCTGCATGTATTCTCTCATACAGCAGCCATTCTCAAAATCAGGCTGCAGCAGTTTCACTGGTGTTTGTTCACCATCCACATACAGGGACAAAAAATTTGTATCATAAAGGTTTAAAATTGAAAGCGTTCTTAGCATAATTGCTGCTAAAAGCATCATTAGCTATGAAGCCAATAACAAGCTTGGGAAGCTGACTCAGAAACAAACTTTCCTTGTTGCTGACACAATTGCTGGCCAGTATACTGAACACTTTCATGCCCACCCACTCCACTGGCTATTTAGTGTTGGCCGTTAAGTAATGCCTCAACATGCACCAAATGTGCTCGGGGTGCCACCTCCACCATTCACAAATAGCAAGGCACACGTAATAACCAGCTTGCAGGATCCTGCTGCCAGGGAGCTCATCAAACAAAAGCTGTCTTTGCTGCACATCAGCTTAATTTTTATATCCACACCACTCATCAGAAGTTTGTCTTGAAGGAACAGATCACAGTGGAGGGGTCCCAATAGTTCATACCCTGGGCCAGAGCTGAGCATTGCCTGAACCCCTGATTATTGATGTCATCCAGCCTGACTGCTTGCTGCTGCCCAGCTGTGTCTTTGCAGAACAGCCCTGTGGAGAAGTGCTTGGACAGCAAGTCAGCTGTAATTGAGAAGCAACTCAATGAAAGCACAGTAGGGGTAGCAGTTGTTGCTCTGATTTATCAGTTGATCCCCAGTGTAATGTCCAGCTGGCTGAAAACAGAGGCCAGTGGGTTATTCATGAGAAGCACAGCCTCACGGGCTCTGAGGTTGGACCTATCAGCTTTTACAACCTTGCAGCAAAGATACAGTAGGGTGTTGTTCAGATCTATGTAATCTTCTCCATTCCCAACTATGAAAAAGTCCAGAAGTGCAGACTCCACAATAGTGGAAATTGGAGGCACCCCAATAAACAGGCTTTTCTCAATGCTGGTTGGTGTTTGGGACTCTTCAGACAAATACAGCTTGGATTTGGTGTTGCTGCTGAGCAGCCATGAATGAAAGCCATCCCATTCAAAATAGATTTCCTTTTCTAGCAGTAGATCGGGAACTATTTCTCTGGGTTTTCTGTTTCTTTTGCACCATTTGGCCTGGCTTGTTCTTTGTCTTCTGGTCAGATTGTTGTCTAGCACCCCTTCCTTTTTGTTTTAAAGGGCTGGGGTGGACCTTCAGGGAAGGTTTAGGGAACCTTCAGGGGAGGTTTAGATTGGATATTAGGAAAAATCTTTTCAATGAAAGGGTTACTAAACATTGGAATAGGCTGCCCAGGGAGGTGGTGGATTCGCCGTCCCTGGAGGTGTTTAAAAAAAGGGTAGATGTGGTACTTAGGGACATGGTTTAGAGGTGGTTTTGTCAGGGTAGGTTGATGGTTGAACTTGATGATTTTAAAGGCCCCTTCCAACCTTAGCAATTCTATGATTCTATGATTCTATGACCTTCCCTCTGGGGGCATGACACAGCTTTGTTTCTTTTAAGGCTTTTTCTTTTAATACAGGCAAGTCCCTAGCTCTCCTGATTTGAAGGAGTTTCCAACTTGCCCATGACAGCCTTGGAAACATGTCCAAACACATTCTTTGCAAGATCTTCAGCAGCACTTTTAACGTGTGGCTTAATAATTTTCAAACTCCTTTTCAAAAGCCCTCCTAAATAGGATATAGAATATACTTCTAATGCCGGCACCGTACACCACAGGAACATCTTGAAAACCAGGAAGCCCATTGCTGGCCTGAGTTCTGTAATAATTTACATACAAGATGGGACCCTTTAATATTTTACAACTACTGTTTTGGCATGGTTTCTTAAAATATCAGAGGCTTTTGGGGCTGAAGCGACAGGTTCACAATCACCTTCCCAAAGCAAAATGAGACATGCTTGTTCTGGTCAGTCTTTATTTCAATGCTGATTGCATCGATGTGCTGGTGGTTCACAGGCATGTAGTGTGGCTTATCGTACATCACTGTCTCAGTCATCTTATTACCGCCAGTTGGAACATAGTCCCTGACAAGCTGGTGCTCTACAAGTTCTGTGTAGAGGTAGAGCAAGTTAAACTCTCCCATTATGTCAGCCATAAAAGGAAGTTTCTTAGCAGCAACACCTCGAGAATCCCCCAAAATTTGTGCCAGATCCCCAGTTGTAGAAAAAGTGCAAGGCTTTTCATCCATTTTGAGCTTTGTTTTCCTTATGGCAGGGTCACAGAGCAGGCTCACTGCTGGAGTGAGGCTCAACACCAGGCTCAACAGCTGAAGCTTTGTTGTCAGTATGGTGAAGAATAGATAATAGCCTTTCTGCAAATTATACTGCCGTGCTTTACCCTGCAGTGCTATTTCAAAGACGGCATCTTCGCTGATGTTATTCCAGCTGTGTGGTTACTGTATTTCCACCAGCCCCAGCTCCCGCTTCCCAGAGAGCTCTGGGGGCCTCCACAGCTGTACAGTGAAGTTCAAGCACGTGTTTTGTGGGAAGATGCACGGCCCTGTCAGTCCCACTCAAAGGACTGGGTTCTTTGCACAAAACAGGCTTTGCAGCGGGGCCTCTGTGGTGGCCTCCTAGGAGGAGTCTGTCACCCTTGGGCATGTCTCAACTTGTCTATGCCCGTCACCCTTTTGGTGCCCCTTCAGCTTCTTGAAGTCTCCCCCCACCTCAGACGTGTCAGGGCTTGTTCTGCAGTCTGCTAAAGTGGGGGACCTCAACCCAGCCTTTCCATTTTGTTTATATTTAAAGTTTAATTTTTCAGTCCATAGCTTTTATTAAAGAATGTTTTACCCATTTTATACCTGGTTTTATAGGTATATATGTTTATTTTATATAACTTTTTATATTTTTATACATAAATATATATATGCATATATATGTATATAGAAGTATTATATATGAAATAGTGTCACCATCTATAAATAAATAAAATATATATTTATACATATTTGCACACTCCTTTAGATATTTTTTTATATATGTGGTATATAGAATACCTATACATATTACTTTCATATAGAATATATAGAATATATGTATTTATGTATGTTGTACACAAATGTACATATTGTACAGAAATACTTGTACGATATATTTTTGTGTCTGAGCACTTCCTGGTGCGGAGGAAGAAGGCACCCAATCACAGTGTCAAGAAATGGCCATCAGCCAATCACAGAGCAGTGGCATTTAACAAAATGGCAGCTCTCTGCCATAAAACAGTGGTACCCTGTCAAAATGGTGGCCAAACCAAAATAATGTTCCCTGTGTATGTATGGAGAAGGGCTGTCCGCTGTCCAGCTCTGACCTACTTCCAGGTAAACCAGTAGAGGGTGCCTGGTCCTGCCAGTCAATCGTGACAGACCACGTGACCAAAAGAGGGGAGTGATGTGTGGGGCAAATGGCCCCTGAGGCTGCTGCTGGGGGGGGCGACTTGTCACTTCTTATCTTGCATATCATTGAAACCTGTACTACCCAGATCTCTGAAGAGATTAAAGTCTGCTCTCCTGAAAAGTCAGTGCCCTGCTCCCTCCTCACGGGATACTGAATTCTCCATAAGCAATCTCATGGTCGCTACAGTCAAGGATGGCCCTGATTTTCACATCCCCAACAAGTTCTTCCCTGATTGTAAGCAGCGGGTCTACCACAGCACCTCTTCTCATGGACGCCTCAGTCTCCTGTGTTAGGAGATTGTTAGCAGTGCATCCCAGAAATCTCTTAGATTGCTTGTGCCCTGCTGTGTTGTCCTTCTAGCAGACATCATGGTGGTCGAAATCTTTCATGAGGACCAGGGCCTGTGAACATGAGGCTTCTTCCAGTTGTATGAAGAAGGCCTCATCTACTACTTCTTCTGCATCAGGAGGTCTACAGCAGATACCTACTAAAACATCACTTGTATTGGTCTGCCTATTAATATGACTCGTAACTCTTGACTGACTTCTCACCAAGGCAGAGCTCTATGCATTTCCACTGCTCTCTCACGTAAGATGCAGCATCCCCACCTTGTTTTCCCAGCCTGATCTTCCTCAAGAGCCTGCACCCATCTGTCAGAATACTCCACTTATGTGAGGTATCCCACTATCTTTGTGATCGCAGTGATGTCATAGCCCTGTAACTCAGATGTACAGTTCCTCCTGTTTGTTCCCTGTGTTGCATGCACTGGGGTACAGGCATTGGAGAGAGACACCAAAGTGTGCTGATTCTCTGGAATTGGCATGAGAGCTTTTCCCATAAGGCTTCCAAAGGTGATAGATTTGTTGTGTTCAGTAGAAATGGCATGGTTGTTGGATTTTTCACAAATTAGGAGGAACACGGCAGCTGAGGAAATTATAAAATCATAGACTTGTTACTTGGCAGGAATCTCTGCAACTCATACCGAAGGGGTACTGTTGCTAGTGCTAGGTCAGGTCAGCCATGATTGTCTCTAGCAAAGCACTGAAAACCTCTAAGACTGGAGATTGTGACACCTTCTTGGTAACTTCTACCAGTGCTGTAGTAATTGCTCAGTGAAAGTTTCTCCTAATGTGCAACATAAACTACCCAGGCTCCCCTTCAAGAAGTAAAGAGGAGATTAAGCTGTCCTTGAGAAAACAAGCAAACCCAGCTCTTACAGCTTCCTTTTGCAAAACACGTCCCTTATTGAAGACTCTAATGTGACCAGGTAAGACATCCAAGACAAAGCTTAAGGCTTCTGGCTGCATGTTTACACATTCCAAAACCACAGACTAGTAGAAGTTTCAGAATTTAATACTCCTCAGGGCAGCTCTCCCTCTGCTAGCCCCACAAAAGATCACAGTCTATGGTAACTCATTTCAGTTTTTCAGGACCATCCCAGCACTACTGCTGGGGGATGACGGTAGCAAGAGGATAACTGCTTTCTCTGGCATTAAGGAGCTTCAGCATTTGCACAGATTCCAGTTCTGTAACTTCTGTTACACACAGACTGTCATTACAGCTGTTATAGTGCTAGACTCAAAGGAGACATCGAAATGATTCATTTGTCTTGCATCAATGTCCAGTTCATAGGAATGCTGTAGAGGAGTTTAAATATTTGCTGTATTGTTATGGTAGTAGCACTAAGTAGGTATTATTAAGTATATTCACCCACTCCCATACTCCATTCTCATTTTCTAGTCTATGGCTGAACAACTTACCAGATTTTCTTGTCCTCACTATTCTTTCGATCATATTTAGAAGATGATCTTGCTTTGCAAGAGAGTTTCTCTGAGATTTTCAGCTGTTAAGACCCAGTTTTGATTAAGCACGTGAATTATCAAGACAGAGCAGGAAAATTTATGTGGGCTTACCTGAAAATATCCTTGAAGCACCAGCCATTTCCAGAGGTGGATGAACCACCCAAATCCAGAGATGGCAGGTGGCATCCAAAAACTTGATTTGCAGAAAGTATATCTCTGTTTTGAAGTGGTAGAAACCACGTAGTTCCCATCCCTGCCTCCTTCCAGAACAATCATTCTGATCTGTAACTCAGGGAAGAATACGGCAAAAGCAAAAGATGAGCACCTCTGTCTGACAGTAAATGAATGGAGTGGCTCTACTGCTGAGCTTTGAGTCCCCTTTCCCCTTGAAGTCAGCCCCTGCTTTGATTAATATTGTGCTCTCGACAGAGCAGTTAATGCATTCTAATATTTTGAAAAATCCTGTTATTTGTGGTGATAATATTTTTGGACAATCAAGTGAGTATATTCCAAAATGTAGGCTAATGTGCACTGAAACAAGAACAGGGACTGCTGTGTCTGTTGAGACAGGAAGACAGGGGGGTGGTTTTTTGAACAGTATTTCTTACTGTTTTGAATCTCCACACCAGACTGTTTCTGAATGAAGCACCATATCCAAAATGCACAGAAGGTGTGAGCTATTCCTACTGATCTGAAGAGTCTTTGAATCAGGTTTCCAGCTGCTAAAGAAGATGATGTCCATCTTTATGTTTCAGAATTTTTCTTTAAAAATTCCTGCATGGTAGGAAAGAACAGCCTTTCAAACTGTTTTCCAAGATGTGTTGCTTCATGATTCCACAGGAAACCTCTGAGCTCTTTAAGATACCATAAATGAAGGAGAGGGGAAATGACAAAAAAATCCACAAAAAAAAATTACAGAGTGAGAAGACTGTACTGCTTCATAAGGGCCATTCTCTTCCTTATCATCCTCTGCATCCTGACTCGTCTTCAGTTGGAAAATGGTGGAAAAACTCGCTGTCTTGAAAAGAAGAGCTAAGATAGGTAACCTTTATCTTGTAGGACTTACCAAATAGACGGAAAATATTATTGGCAGCTTTTCCAAAGTGTTGCTGTCCCCAACAGAAGGGAGGGTTTTAAGAGCCACCTGGACACCTGTGCACGGGATGGAATAATGGTAAAAGTCAACAAGAATATGGCCTCATCCCTTTTCCTCTTGGTAGTGCCTTCCTTATCAGATTTCTTTTTCCTGATGCTACTTAATGACTTATTTCAAGGGTAAGTCTATCAATATTACTTCATTAATGAACCTTACCAGAACAGCATATCCTACCCCTTCTTTACCCCATTTTATTTGCTGCTTAGTAGTTTTGCTGGATTCTGCATGCATTATCTTACTCTAAGAAGCATGATATCTTCCTCCGAGAAGCATGAAATGTCATTATTTGTATATATGCTAACACACTACAAATGCTGTTAACACTAAATAAAGTGATGTAGCCCTTACTGACAATTGTAGCCGCAATACTTGATTCTTCTAATCACCTATGGTATAATTTATCAATTTACTTCTCAGTTATGTGAAGCAAAATGAACTACATAATGCTTGCTAATATTCCCCTTGTTCCTATTATTGGAAAAGATTAAAGGCTGTTTGGTTTTCACACTGGCCTCTAGAGTTGTGAATATTTCATTCACATCCTGTATAGTAATTCCTCCCAGGCTAGATAATCCTGTGCACAATCTCCTTCTGTACAATATGTCAGTTTGGCATACCTCTGATCATCTGTGTTGTCCTTTCCTAGGTCTTGTAAACTCTTACTATGTAAATCTTCGTTAGGTTAAGGCAACTGAACCTGGGTATGATACTCTATTATCAAAGTTTTTATTGTTGTATTAGTTCACACAATGCTCAAAAATCCAGAATAAAATAAAAAAGCCCCTTTCCCACTCTGATGGTAGCACTTGTCAGGGAAAGACTTGCTTTTGGGTTTCTCTCTCTCTGGGTTTATCTGAAGTTCTAATTTCTCTTGAGTTGAGACTCTTTTTAATTTTTCCTACAATGCTGTATTTTTTCTGGGCACAGTGATGATGACAGATAGATGTTGAGGTACTGAAGAGAATTCAGGCTTTGATAGTGAAATAGCAAAGTGAGGGAGAAACTGTGAGGAAAGTTGGTGTTCCTTTTGTTTGCTTTTAAGCTCTAAATATGTGTGCCATAGCTTGACTAAACTACCCTATACGTAAGAGTGTGTGTATCCATGTACGTGACTGACTTTATGATAGTTACCTGCATGACATAAACACCAGGGGAAGGAGAGATTTGATGGTTGCCTGGAGGACAATAGTTTCTAGTCATGAGGGAAATGAGCCAACATTTTTTGAGAAGAAAAATCCAGTGAAATTTATTATGCTGTTGAACCATTTCCATGGGGAAGGAATGTCAGTGCCATTACTGTCACACCATTAAATACCAGGAAGCATATATTATTTAATTATATGGTGAAAAAGGAATTAATAATATGACTTGATATATTTTTCTGCTTTCACCCTCCAGGATTCAGTTGTACCAAAGAAAGAGGTGAATCCTATGAGAATAAATTGCAGTAAGAGCATTTTTACAGTGTTCACGTTGTATAAAAAATGAGATTGGTAGAGCATGAAGTGTCAGAGCAAGCTATTTTATTGCTAGAATTCTAGCTAGCTTTGGTTGGTATGGTTGTATGCAATTAAGTCCCAAATCAGTGGAATTATGTGGGATTTTTTTAAGAAGCATGAATGAAAAAAGCATTGGCCCTAGGACCTAAGGTTTAAAGTATAAATTTTAGCATCAACAGTACTGCTACTTATTAGAATGTCAGAGATAAAAACAGAGAAGAAAGCACAAAAACTGAGCTCTGGAGAGGAGAAAAATAAAATTTGACTTAAACTGTTAGTACTCTTTGGTATGGGATGCCACCTTGTGGAAGTTTTTAGGATGTCATGTCTTTTGTCAAAGCTTTCAAGTCTTCCTATTTGCTCTCTTCAGTCACTGTAGATAGCACTGTTTGCATAGATCAGCCTTGGTCTTTAATAGCCCCTCCGTCACCTAATTTTTTATGTAATCTGAACTTTCAGTGTAATTTAGGTATAGAGATATCTTACTTTGGGAGGTAAAAAGTCTGTGAAAAGGAGAACTTCCAGTGTGCCTGGGATTCTGCCATGGTGAGAGCGTGATCAGTACACGTACTGTGGTATAATTGTAGTACTGCACCAGTGTGTGTTATCAGAAAGCTCTGAAGGGAGCTGTAATCACATTGTGCACTTTGGCGTGTTAACCCAATCACTACAGCAGTTGGAAAGGAGTTATTCCATGGTTGTCTTCAGTGGGACATTAGAATTGCAGGAAGAAAAAGCAAATGTGGACACGTCTGCTGTCTCAGCTAACATACCACTTCATTTTGCATTGCAAAGGACTCTTCTCCCAACATGTTCAGGTGCGTGGCATTCAGATTATATCTCCATAGTTGTCTGCCTAGGGAGAGCACAGGTGTGTTGCTAATCCATAAGACCTTTGTTGCTAATGTTTTCACATGAAGTGTCAAATGCTGCTTCTCTACTGGAGGCATTGTGGAAGGGTGAAGGTGCAGTAGATGACGTATTCTGCCAAAAAGCAAAGTGAGTTTACCAAAATACTAGGGTGGCTACCACAAGCAAGTGAAGAAATGATCTCTCCTGTATGGAGGTGTACATAGAGGGTCTCCTGAACTGAGACCCTGTCAGAGGGACAAAGGCCATCTATCTGTTTCTCTGCCCTCCAGCTTTGATTCTCCTTCTGCTCTTGGTCCTTTTCTGTCTTCATGTCCAACCCATGGAGTACCAGTGGGCCTGCCATTTTCCTGATTTCCTACATTTGAAGGTAGCTCTCTCGTCCCTCGAATAAGCAATTATCTGCTTCTAACTTTGTCTAAATAAACATAAACATGAGCCTTCTGGAGTCATTTCCTAGCCACCTTTCTCTTCTTGACCCAGTCTCTGTTAAGGATTGTGCTGGGTTTTTTTTCAAATGATAAAGAGATGCTGATAAGGGCTTCTTTCTTCTACCTGATAATTGGAGTTGGATACTGAGGTGCAAATCTTCATGGGCTGATCTTTTTGTTGATCACACGTGCTCCTTTCTGTCCTTTACTTGCCCTTGCTCTGTAAGCCTTTTGCCCTGATCTTGCTCTTACAACCACCTTGTTTATCTGCAATGATCTATTGCTTTTGGCCTGATGATTCCAGAATTGACTGCCCTCTTTCAAAACACTTTGAGCTACGGCTGTGATTTCTGAGCCTAATAGAGTATGAAAGTCCAAGGAACACATTTGTGAATAACCTTTAAAGTCTGAATTCAAGTTCAGAATGAAAGTTACACTGAACAATTTCAGAGTTTGGTAGAAACTTCTTTGAAAACATTTACAGTCTCATCCATGGAGTGTCATGAAGTCATTGATTGAAGTGCCATCTGTTATTGGCAACGTACAGCCCTGGCAGCTTAGAAATGCGATTTAACACCTTAAATGAATGTTGTGTGTGGTAAGAGCTGCTTCTAACCTCCTGAACCATCAAGGTCTCAGCCTAAGCAACAGCCTGCAGTTCTCATCTAACGGGTGAAGCAGCTGAGCCACAGAGTGGATTCCTGAGAGCTCTTGAGGCACCAAAACTGCAGCAATTTCAAGGACAAAGTAGATTAAATTTAAAGCAGGAGCAATAGGGTGACTGATTCCATGAACTGCAGACAGTTTAAACCTGCAGTGATGTCCACTGGGTCCTGCAGCAGGATGTGATCAGGAGACTTCTGTTTTGCATCCCCCTCTACTATTCCCAAGTTCACATTGACCTTGCTGACATACCATGAAAGGCAATGAGAAATCACTTCAAGACTATTGATTGGAGAGGATGGATTTGGGGGAAGAGATGAAAGTCCTGTAGCCCTTTCCTGCCACAGGCATGTGTGTACGTTTTGTACCCGTCTTTTCCTAGGGATAGTAGCTGTTTGACTTTTTCCTGCTACACATGCTCATGTTGCAGCTGCATCCAGCTCTGTTACAGGTACAGATGTTGTGACATTCACACCCAGTGATGCAAAACTCCGCAGCTCACCCCATGGAGTTACTGTGTGTTGAGTTTTGGAAGCAGAGGTGCTTCCCAGCCTCCTTACAGTAATGCTGAAAATTTCCTCTGTGTCACCCAATGCACGTGCTTGTGGGCTGTAGACAGTTGTGGGGTTTTCTTCCAGATTGCTAAGCTAATGCTTAAGTACAAGGGAGCCTGGAAAGAACCATCTATAGTTAATCTCCATCTCTTATTCTCTTTCTCTGCCTACACAACAACAATTTTTATGCTTTGCGTGATGTTAGCTTTTGTGGACTTGGTACATTGGGGGACGCTTTACTCTGCCTCCCATGGGAATGTCTGTGAGCATCTTGCATAAGGCCTACTCCTGGTCACAATTCTTCACGAAACTGGTGAATCTCCCTAGATGCAAAGCAGTTTCAAAAGCTTCAAGCAAAATAGAAAGGGGTCCCAGAAGGGACATAAGGGTCATGGGGGAAGTAAAAGAAAATAGCCATGCATGCGATTATAAAAACAAAAGCCTGAATCATAGATAAGGTGAGAAGATACTATTCTAGTTTTTCTTTCATGTTCTGTGAAGCAGCAAAACCAAAAGGAGCCAGTTGTACCCTAAACTATCTGCCCTGCTGGTAAAATCACCTCAGATGGAAATAGGGATATTTGCCCAAAAAGTTAGGTCTGTAGCTCTTCATCATGCCAGGTAAGTGTTCATCACAAGACAGGATTGAACCCTGTTTTAGTGGAGGTACCATTCTCTGACCTTGAGTTTCCAGTTTGAGTAAAAGTTGTAATTTATGCAAGCACGATGGAGTGTGCTGGGTGTTGTGAACCTGCTAGATCGCAAGAACTTTTGTTCCTCTTGGTCCTCACTGCTGATAGGTGAGCACGAGCAGCTTTGGGATATCACTGTGCGTAATGATTAGGCACTGTTTTGTTTTTCCCATGCAGTGGTCCAAGTAAATTGGAGCAAAATACTCTGAGTTGGGGGGGATGAGGGGGTTGGGGGTGTACGCTGATCCCCCTCCCAGTGAAGGTGGTGTGAATTTCACCTCTGACCTTGGCAAAGGCTAGATTTGGCAGGAAACTGTAAGAGTACTGTTTAGTAGCTCACACATTTAAGGAAAGTACAACAAATTCCTACTTCTGATTTCAGTGCACAGGGATCACAGATCAGATGGGAAGGTGTATAACAGCCATTTTGATCAAGTACTAAAAGATGGACAGCTTTTAGGCCCCCTGTAGTGCAACATTGTAGTGCCATTGTTCTGAAGACCTGCCCTATGACTTAGGGTGGGAAACCTTATTTCCTTAACAAGACATGGTATTGTTAAGAGTGAGAAGCAAAGTGAAGTTAGTTTTGTGTTTTATTAGCAGCTTTGCATTTCCTTCAGGTTCTCTCACTGACAGAGAGTAGCAGAAGTTGAGCTTCCTGTATATAATAAACCTAGAAATCTGACTTCTGTGACATTGAACCCTGGCAAACAACAGTAAACCTACTAGAACTCATACTAAAACCCAACCTGGCTACTGGGACTGGGCATTTTATGACAAATATGTATTGAAATGATACTATCGATTGTAATTATCTCCAGGACTTTCTTGCCTGCCCTAGGATGAGGAAATACAGGGCTGGATACTCTGAGACATTGTAGATGACTGCAGAAATCAGCACAATGGAGCATTCGTCCAAATAATGTTTTTTATCTTCCTACAGAAAAATTTCATTGGGTTGTGCTGTTGGGAGATCAATGGGTAGCCCTAGTTTCATGTGCTGAGTCTTTAAAAAGATAATTCTGCTATCCAGTGGCTTTTGAATAGATTTATAAGTATAGGTGACATGGCCAAGTCCAGGTAAGAACATTTAGTTTCACTTTGTTTCAGCACCAAGCCAGTGAGAGCATTACTGCAGAATGGTTATCTGAGAATCGGCTTGAGAAATTCTTTCCTTTCAGAGTGTGTGGGGGAGGAGGCAGTGCCATTTATTTTAATGGTGAAACCTTTCTTTTGTTTATCTCTTTGCAGTTATGTGGCTGTGGGCTGCTGGGTGTGGGCATCTGGCTGTCGGTGTCGCAAGGAAACTTCGCCACGTTTTCTCCTAGCTTTCCATCACTTTCAGCTGCCAACCTAGTCATTGCCATTGGCACGGTCATCATGGTGACGGGCTTCCTGGGCTGCCTAGGTGCTATCAAGGAAAACAAGTGCCTCCTGTTGAGTGTAAGATATCAATACTTCTTTTCACTAAGACCAGTGACTGTTTCTTTGTTATTATTTTATTTAAATGACCAGTGCAAAATAGTCTTGTGGATCACTGTAACATTGCCCTTGGCTTTCAATCTTCTGTATGCTTGCGGTATGACACCCCACAGCTTTGGTCACAGGGATATCATTGATGTATTAGCAAATCTATCCTTGTTACTGTGTGCCCTAATGTATTAGATAGCAAAGCAAATTACTATCAGTTACCTCTGAATGGTTAAACATAAACTGTAGGGTCAACCTGGATAGCCCTTCTGGAAATGTATGTTAGAAGGATTGACTAAAAAATCTTCAGCACACCTGCTTTTGGATGCCACTCAAAGCCCTCTCATGGCTATTTTCTACTTTGCCTTTATCTAAGGCCTTTGTCAGACAAAGTGTGGGTCACTCCTCTTGCATAAACCCAGGAGGCTTTATCATACTTCTCTTCATAGAATCATAGAATGGACCTTAAAGATGATCTAGTTTGAACTCCCCTGCCATGGTTAGCTTCCAACTACTGGAGCTCACACTTGGGATGCCCCTGAAGAGAGAGATTTCAGCTACAGAGAGTTGGGAATAGAAGTGCTGAGTAATATAATAAGTATTCCAACAGGCAATCAGGTAGGGTTAAAGCTAGGGAATGTCTCGTGAGGCACATCACATTGAACTTTGTGGTAATGGGTTTAGCATCTGTTCTGTAGTCTATATGAAGGAAGGAGACTACCGGGGCTGTGTGCTATGACAGCAGTCAAAAAAGGCAAGACAAAAGCATTGCTGAAACCCACAAACTGGTAGTAGGGCAAAACCTGAGATTTAGAGAATGCTAGACAGTGAGCCTCTTCATTGATGGTGAGACCTACAAGGGCTCTAGTGGCAATATAGTATCAATGTGCCTGAATAGTTTGAAATCAAACTTGCAAGTTTTTGGCAGTAGAGGAAAGGTTTAAGGGACAAGGCCTATATTCTTCAGAGTTTCTAGCAGCCCCAGGTTTGCTCTCTAGTTGGCAAGTGTGTACACACTATCTGTTTTTTCTTTGTTCTAGTTTTTCATCGTTTTGCTGATAATTCTCCTGGCAGAGCTGATATTACTCATATTGTTCTTTGTTTATATGGACAAGGTAAGCAAATATGGCATATAGATTAATTATTTGTACTAGCACATAAACAAGGTTCAGTTTGCTTTTGTTTGATGGAGGTATGTGTGTTCTCCTTGCTCTTCACTTTGGTGAAAGTTTAACCTTGATATCTTGGCTGTTTTCTGTAAGCTGCTTCTGTAGGGGGAGGAGGAAGTGATGAGGAGGGCAAACGGGAGAGAAGAACCCACCGAGCTTTACAATTTCCTCCCTGAAATAAAACCATGGTCCAGGGCCTCCCTTTTAGTCTTCTCCTAAAAGTTAAGATAGCCTTCAACATAGCTGTTTGATGTCTCTGCAAGAAGCTTATCATCTCGTGGACATGCGTTGTAGGAGGTCTACTTAAGGTCTGGTTAGCTTCTTAAGGCCAACCCTTGAACAGGACTGGAAGAGAGAGGCCTAGGATATTCACAGGTTATTCCAGATGTCACCAGCTGTCTCACTTGACTGGGCAGTCCCAGAGAGTTTGACAAGGGTGTGGAGCGGATCAAGAGGCAGCATCTCATAAAGCCCTCCTGTAGGAATCTGCTTTCTAGTAGAGACTAAGTGAAGTAGGCACAACTGGCTGGCCTGTCAGATAAGTTAGACTGGGAGAATCCTTGGGGAACAGGAGAGCTCTTCTAAACGCAGGACAGAGCCTTATGTATGTATGAGCACGTCCAGACTGATTTTAAAACTGAGCTCCTACCAGATTTGTATCTCTTCCCACGTTGTCATTATGATGCCTGCCACTTTCAGGGAGATGGGGTGAACTTCTGATTTTGAATGGGATGTCAAAGAGGGATGAAACAGATCTTATAATATAGTTGACCTTTATGCCAGGAACCCAAGATTAATCCTTTCTCTGATGCCAGCTCACTGTCTTAAAGCCCAGGTAGATTCCTACCTGCACCCAGGACTTCAGGCTCAGACTGAAATTTATACAAGAAATGGGACATCTCAGATCTCCTGTTAAGCATTCCACCTTTCTCCTCTAAAGAGAGAAGAGCACATTTGAAAATCATAAATCCTACAAGCCTGTCCCCACAAGCAGAACAATAATAATGCCCTTTTTCAATTGATTTTGTATTGGCCATTAGCCTGCCTGAAACTGTGCAAGGGATAACTATATTAAGGTTGGGAGGCTGGTACTCCTGTTTTATGATATTAGCAAATTAAATTAGGCCATAGGTTACAGGCAGGAGAGGCTGCTGTGGGGTATTGCCCACAGCTATCTCTGGCAAAGTTAAATAAGCTCAGCAGGTTTCTGCTGACCACTCTTCAGTTAGTTTGGATCAGATAGTGACTGTATGATGGACTCTTGGTAAAGGGGAAGCTGTTTGGTCTCCTATCATCATGAGAATTAATCCAGTATTTTGCAATCTGAGGGAGAGACTAGGCCTTGGCAGGTGCTGAAAGGTCCCACTGACTTCTGAGAGTCTTGAAGCTATGATGAAGCTTTCCTACCCATGTTAAGGTTGTGATGAGCAAAAGTAAGAGAGACACATTCTATATGCAAGTCCATATCATTTGGTCCTTTTCTCTAAACAGCAGTGCATTGACTTTCTGTATTTTTTACATGATGCAGGTCAGTGAGAGTGCAAAGAATGATTTGAAGGAAGGTATGAAGCTATACAATTCAGAAAATAATGTTGGACTGAAAAATGCATGGAATATCATTCAAGCAGAGGTAATATATTTTCTCAATGGAAGAAAAATAACAATTTGGCCATAAAGGCTGCTGTAGTCTGTTAACTGTTGCATCCATGCCAAGTCTAAAAGATGACTAATGCCTGCTTTGGTTTCTGATTTTGCACTTTTAAACATCCAGGGAGTACTCTGAAACCCAAGATCAAAGTGTGCTCTGTAAGGTGAAAGATGCTTACCTCTCTCTGAGATTCTCTGTGCCTATGACAGGCACAGAGATGATCTGAAACAGAGCAGAAGCAGCAAAACCTGCATAGGTAGAATTGCAGCTTTGGCAGCTAGGCTTTTGCCATTTAGCAGTTGTGGGCAGATTACCACATGTTTTGGTGTTTGGGCTCATGTCTCTGTGACAAGAAGACTAACATACCTCGGGCATAGGACCATTTGTTTTCTTTGGGTTTTTTTTTTTAAATGTTGTTAAGTATTTGCTTTTAGTGATCACTGAGCACAAATAACTTTAAAAATACAAAAGTGTTGTGGCAGCCCTTTTGAAAATATACTGTAGTTCAGTGGAAGTTGTGGTGGTGCATGATTCACAAATTGTGCTAGTTAAGTTAATTTATTAATCCTTTACTTTTGCCATAGATGAAGTGCTGTGGTGTGAATGACTTTACGGATTGGTACCCAGTGCTGGGAGAAAACACTGTCCCAGACCGATGTTGTACGGAAAACTCCCAAGACTGTGGACGGAACTCAACCGAATTAGTGTGGAAAACGGTAAGGCTTGCTTTGCCCGGGTCAAGGCTTAGGGAGGGGTGGGAAGGAAGAAAATAGAGGGAATGCATGTGAAAGAAAATGTGACCTTGGGATTTCAGTTTTCATCTTTCATCATTTCAGGGATGTTATGAGAGAGTTATGACCTGGTTTGATGAGAACAAGCATGTCCTTGGTTCGATTGGGATGTGTATCCTCATAATGCAGGTAATACTGGTATGATGTTTGTCAACATGGCTTTGATTTGCTGTCAGCATTCTTGATTCTGCTGTGTGAAAAGTGGTGCGCAACTGCTTTTGGTTTGATCATGATTTCAAAAATGTCAGATTTGTTTTATGAGTTCATTTAAGGAAGCAGGTCAGTAGTCAGTCCCACAAAGAAGACATACTACAGTGGAGTTTTGCTTACCTGCATTTTGACTTCAGAGCACCACTTTGGAGTTCCCATGTTTAGCCAAATGTTATGCTGTCCCTTAGGGAACTGGTTTTTTTAATTTTGGAAGCAAGTTCTAGAAATTGCTAAAATAAGTCAAATCATGGCCACTGAATTGTAGGTTAACATGTTTTAAAAAAGAAATGCGGAAGTATCATCATAATCTGCTAAGGTTTTGGGGTTCCTGTATCACTGGTATACTTTTGGTGGAGAATACCTGAATCTGACATTTTCAGTCACAGTTATCTGGCTAAACAAGCACAAGTTGTGGGGTAAAATGGAAGAGTGATTCCTGTCTATTGATTCTGAAAAATTGTTGCACATATGACAAATAGCCCTGAGAGCTTTTTGCTCCATCTGTGCTCTGACACATCTCTAGACATCACTGTGTGCCTGAACAACATACATACCTCCAAGTTTACTGCTCAGTGTTGAAACTTGAGAAATACGGCTAATTTTAAAACTACCGCTGGACCATGAACAGAGGTCAGTAGTGCAGTTTAGGCAGTCTCCCTGTACTGAAGTTCTTATTGTTTGTTTTCCTTCAGATTCTTGGCATGGCCTTCTCCATGACACTCTTCCAGCAGATTCACAGGACTGGCAAAAAATATGATGCCTAAAGCCTCTGAAACATTATCACACCAACCCTTCTGTCTCATCATAAAAATGAACAAAAGGAATGACCGCAAAGAGTATCAAGCCTAGCCCTGCTGAGGGAATCCGTCCCATTGACCTACTTTGTTGTTACTTGTCCAGTTATTATCACAACCTGTTATTTGACTCATTTTTTCGTCTGTTTCACATTTGCCATTTATTTGCCAAAGAGGGGGGGAACCCCCCAAACAAATGGATTTTCTTCACGAAATCATAGATCTGCTCTAAGAATGTTTCTTAACTTAAGAAAATGTTTTGCTCTACTAATCCATGCTATATGTGCAAAAATTTTGTGTGTTCAACTTCAAGGGAGAATTCTTCAAAGTCTTCCATTAAGTTTTCAACCCTCATGTCCAATTTACTGGAAGACTCGGAAAAGCCACTCTAACTGAGAGTCCTAGGAATTGGAGCTGTTTTGCTTTGCAGCTTCTTGTACCTTATGGTGTATACTTTTTTATTATGATAATGATGATGATGATGATTATTATGATGGATATAGCTTAGAATTTAGTTGCCTGACTTATAACTTCTTACTGTTTTTGGTTTTTCACATTTATTGTACATTAATTTGGGAACCACTGTGCGATCTCCAGAGGACATGTTTTTCAAAGTTGACAGTTCGTGCGGGCAAATAAGGACGTAACTTTTCTCAAGTCCATGGGGAGGCATCGTCTACCTTTATCAGGGCATTGATGCCCTTACTGTAACAAAGGTGGTACCTTTTAAATCAGAGGCTTATTCCTCAGATAGCATGCAATGCCTTCCCATTGGACCAGATGGTGAGCTTCCTACTCCTGTGAGGCAAAGTTCCAATGCCTTTACTGACCCAAAGCAGTGTCTGGCTGCTTTGATGTCATGCTATTTTGAAAGCTAAAAGTACTGACTAAGCAAGTCAGTGCTCCCTGGCACGAAGGAGAGAGATTGCAGTCTGACCTACTGGCCAGTTGGCAGCAGACTTCACAGATTGTGTTCTCTATTTCAAAAAGTTTGCCCAAGGCATGCCATGCTGCTGGATATGAGGAAAGGGAATGACAATTTGATGGCAACATTGTCATGCCACATGACATGTCATGTCATTGAAGGGGTTTCCTCAGGCAGATGACAGCTGTCTCCCTGAGCTGGAGAAGGTGGTTTGATTAAAGGTGGCCAGATGATGCAGGAAAGGGGCAATTTCCAAAACAGCACTGAGAGACAGTATGTGTTTTCACACCTTCAGTACAGAATTGGTTCTTGCTGATGGATTGCCGGTCCATCCAATGGGGTAGTTCAGAGTTCACTGCAATGCATATTTTTACCAACATTCCTGTTAGAAAACTTGAACATTTATTTCTTTAGTTTGAATGCTGCTTCATTGCAAGCAGCCCCCACTTACCTTTTGTTCCAGGTTTTTGCTGTTTTGTGAAGGAAGAAGGAAAGGCTCAGACACTGGAGGATGTTCTGATTTAACTCCAGTCAAGGCTCAACTTAGCTCTGAAAGAAACACTGCTTTTTGTATTAGCAGCAGTCAGAAGTGACCTTTAGAGGTTACCTCATCCAATGTCACTCTCAAAGGGGTACAATCATAGAATGGTTTAGGTTGGAAAAGACCTTAAAGATCATCTAGTTCCAACCCCCCTGCCATGGGCAGGGACACCTTCCACTAGACCAGGTTACTCAAACCCCATCCAACCTGGCCTGTCATTTATGTGAGATGAGGTTTGCTGTGACATTATTGGGCTGAGTTTCAGAAATGGTTTGTTGTCTCCTGTTGAGGATGGAGAATTTGTGCCTTTCAGAGCCATGCCATGTCAAACTACTCCTCTGGTAAACAAGTTTCTCTTAATGTCCAGTCTGAATATGTATAATTTAAATTCTTAAAAGATACCATTTTCATTGTATCATTCAGCCTGTCTTTTCCTTATGTGCTGAAATAGCTGTTGAGCCACTTTATATCTGAGAGTTTTTAGTCCCCTGTTTATCTTCTTAGTAGGTCCTGCATGCATCTGGCAGCAATAGCGTTTTGTGTGGCCTGTGTGTCACCATTTTGTTCCTATGAAATCAGTGTGATGGGAAGGAGTGTGAATGTGTGGGATATAGAGATGAATTTGGGTGTTGTCATGAAGAAGGAGGTTACTATTCTTAGAGCATGGCCCTTGCCCATATGAGCACAATGCCCAAAGTTTCACAGGGCTCTTCTTTCCCACTGAAGCAGACAATGCCATATGGGTTCAGCTATTTCACTTGGATTGCCTTTGAAAGAGTCAGGGAAGAAGCAGAGGGAAAGCACAGAAACTGAATCCAGTTTTACTTCCATTTCTAACAAAAATTGGGACCAGGAGCGTCTGAGCCCCACTGGAGATGGATGTTCCATGTTGAAGAAGGGGCTCTGATGCCCAGTGTACTTGCTGCTACATGTAAGACTGTATCCAAAGTTGCTAAGATGCGTTCCTATTTTTGCAAGAAAAGACAGGACAATTTTTATCTGATGGCTCCACTGCATTCTCCCTCTGGGCAGAGGTGCTTAGCTTTCTCCAGCTTTCTCTGGCGTTCAAATAGAGCAGGGTGCAGGGTTGAGCAGGAGCATCATTTCTGTCCTTTTGGGTCGCACAGTGGTACCTGCCGCATCTTAAATTTTAATCTGCAGTCAGTTTTTGTACAAAAAATGGTAAAATATATTAGTGAAAGTAATAAGGAAATAAAAAATGTTTATGAGTAACTCAGAGATAAAATGTATAGTTGCAAACTCAGCTACTTTGCCTTCCATCCAAACTTATTTTTCTAGAATGCTTCATTCCATTTCACGATCTAGCAGCATAGATCCTGAAATCTTTTTTTAATGACTACTTTTGGCATTTTAAGCACAGTATTAAGTGAGATAGTTACACGAGCTTCATGTATTCATCTCTATGAAGCCACCTACAGGAAAGGAGTCAAAAGCAGGGCTGATTTGTGTCTCTTAGCTGACTCTCTGATGTGGGAGGTGATGACAGACATCCTGAAAGGAGCAGAAAAGTAATGTCATTTTCCAGGCAACAAAAAAACAGCCCTGGAAAGTGTGAGGCTGCATCAGTCAATTTGTCAGAGAAGACACTAACTGTCCTGTAAACTGGTCAAAGGGAGCTTTGGCTCATGTATGAATGCACTTTTTTTGCTTATGCTGGTGGGTGGCTGTCTGTGTGTTTTCCCCAAATGTCATTCTGATTATTTAACTATAAGTTTTTAGCATGTTTTTAAATAAAAACTGATACTGAGTAAAAGTATCTTTAATATACACAAATATTGACCTGTATAAATGCATACCTCTCTGTAACTCTAATTCATGAAAGCACAGTTCGAGTGTGTGAAAGTGCTGTTTCTGAGTGTTCCTTCAGACTGTAGCATACCTGCTGTCTCACTGTGCTTCACGCTTGGAAGCTGCAGCAGAACTTAAGCAGAGACATAAGAGGACAACTGCTTGAAGAACCTCTACGTGAAAGCTGTTGAAGTGATAGCAGTGAATTCTGTTCCCTCCTGGTGGTACCAAGGCTGTTTGTTAGTTCTAGGAAACCCAGGTGGAGGGTGCTCAAAAGAATTGCCCATAGTTAAGTAGCATGTGAGATGATAAAAACAATGGCATAAATGTCTCCAAGATGACAGAAGATGCCTTGTATATTTCATGCATTGAGTTCTTGGACTGTGGTCATGTTAGGCCAACTCTCCTAACCTGTGTCCGCCGCTCATTTGTATGCATGAAATATAAACTCACACACGGGAAGGGTGCAAGCAGAGGGCAGCTGAACTGATCTCATGGTCTTTTTTGGGCAATGTATTGGTCAGGCATAGAAAAGGCAAGGAGGAAAAGGGTGTTTTCCCAGCAGGTGGTTCTTGGGAGCAGCATGGAGTAGGGCACACATAATTCTGATGTAACTTCTTTCCATAGAGTTGAGCAGCTTCATGCTGTAGCTGGCATGGGGAAACCTGAAGATGTTTGCCTATGGGCTAGCCATCTGTTGTGCAGTAGACAGTAGACACTAAGAAACAACATGCCATTCCCACCAGGTGGTGTTTGCACCAGTGTTTCTTCTATGCAATACCTACTTTCGCCTTTATATAAAAGATTTTTACTAGGATGATATAAAAATAAAGGATTTTTTAAAAGGTGCCTCTTTGAGCTCATTTGTCTCCTAACTCCAACTACCACCAAAACCAAAAGGGGACAAAAAAATTTCCAAAAGGTGACCTGCAGAGATCTATTCCAACTCCACTGCAGTTGAAGTTCAGAGGTCTTGAAGCTGTTGCCTCTCTGAAAAGATCCTCCCCCCTCCTCTCTTGTCCTCTTTCAAAACAATAATAAACCAGAATTAGATGTGAAAGATCCCCAAAGAACCGCAAATTGGTTTTGAGAGCCTGATAATATAGGAAAGAGTTTGCAAGTGTCCCATAGAATATAGAATAGTCAGAGAGGACAAAGTAGTAGAGAACTTGAAAGACATCAAGAGGACGTGGAGAAGTCTCAGAGAAACCACAAAAATTGATTAAACACTGAGGCAGAGATCACAGAGTAGCCCTCCAAATGCCAGGAAAGTAGAAGATGGTCTGAAATATCCCCAGACAAAATAGAGCCGAGCAGAAGCCAATAAAGCGACAGAAAGTCTGAAAAAGATTCAGAGAACATAATGTAGCCTCAAGGAAGGGAAGAATACCTGTAAGTGCCCAAGGAAACAAAATGTAGCAGTGTCAAAGAGGCCAAGAAAGAAACAGACACGGCAAAGGACCCTCCAGAGAACACCTAAGAGGCTCAGCGATAACAAGAAAGTATCAGAGATATTAAAGGAGCTTCAGAGTACACAGTAGTACCAAGGGTGGCCTCAGAGAAGGGAAAAAAAAAAAAAAAAAGGTAGAAAGCTTGAAAGTGTCCCAAAGAGTAACATCAAAGAAGGCAAAATGAGCCAAAAATCTGTAAAAGACTCAGAGAGCACAATACCCTCAAAGAGGTAAAGAAACTAGTTATAAAGCCTGAAAGAACCATGGTGAACACACCAGAGACCTTGACAATAACAAGAAAGTAGCAGACATTCTGAAACAGCACTAGGAGAGTGTGCCTGCAGCTGCTAAGAAAGGAGAGAGGCTTAAAAAAGCAACAGAGAATAGCCTTGGAGAAGAGAAGAAACGCAGGGAGGCTAAAAAAGTCTCAGGAGAAAGAAGAGTAGCTGCTGAGATGCCACAAACCTTGAAGAGCCTAAAACAGACCCAGAAAACCCAGTTTAACTTCAGAAAAGTCGGGGGGACACCAGAGAGGGGACACAGCAGAAAGACTGAAAGTGCTCCAAAGTCACCTCAGTGAGAGGAAGGAACGGACCGAAAGCCTGAAAGACAGCCATAGCAGCTTTGGAGAAGCTAGGGGTGAAGTAGAGAGGTTGAGAGAGACCCAGAGAACAGTGGAGCCTTCCAGAGCCTGAGAGACTAGAAGAGAGCCTGAAAGAACCTCAGAGAAGACAGAGCAGTATCAGAGAAGGTAAGAAAATAGCATAAAACCTGCAAATGTGAAGGATAACGACTAGCCTCAGAAAGGTGGAAAAAAGTAGGCAAGAAAGAGACCCAGAGAGCATACAGTAGCCTTGAAGAGGTGAAAAAATATAGCAGAAAGAAAGAATGGTAAGAGAGCAGAGAGTAGCCTCACAGAGACTAAGAAAGAAGCAGAGATGTTAAAAGAGCCCAAGAAGAACACGCTGGAAAGCCACAAAAGTAGGAGACAAACTAGAAGAACCCCACTGCATGCAGAGTATGCTTAGGGCACAGAAGAAGCAGGCAGATAGCCTCAAATAGCCTCTGAAAGCATGCAGAGTAGCTCTTTGAGTGAGAGACACCAATGGAGAGGAGTTTGAGATGGGTTGAGAGGAGAGCAGAAGGACCCTGTGGCAGGGCATGACCATATCACTTGACCTGCGGTATTTTAAAAAAAAGGCATTGTGTGTGTTCTTTGTAATGGGGTCCCCTGCCCCATTTGGCAGAGGGTCCACTTCTTCAGGTCCGTCCTACCACAAACGTATTTATAGAAGTCCTTCATGTTGCTTTCCACTTTCCTCAGTAGTTTCAACTCCAGCTGAGCTTTGGGCTTTGCAGACTCCACCCCACCACCCTCAGGCAACGGCTCTGTTCCTCCAGAGCAGCCCTGCCCCGCTTCTGCCTTCTGTGCATCTCCTTTGTGCTGTCCACCTCAGTCAGGAGTTCTCTGCTCATCCATGCCAGCCTTCTGCCAGGCCTGATAGACCTCCCACACATCAGAATGTACCCTTCTTGTGCTTTGAGGATATTGTAGTTCAAGTCTGACCCGCTCTCCTGAACCCCTTTGCCCTCCAGGGCAACTCTCATGGGATACTGCCTACCCGATTCCCTCAACAAGCCAAAGCCTGCTTTCTTCAAGTCCAGGGCTGTGATCTTCCTACCTGTCTCACTCATGGCTGGGTGGACCTTCGACCTACATTGCAGCCTTGTCCGCAGTTCTGCCTCTGTGTCAGGGCGCAGTAGGGGCTGGCTGTTCCACCATGGAAGGCTAGTCAGGAGTGGAACACAATAACAAGGCAGGCACAAGCAGTGGCCTCACTGAGGAGTCAGGCTGCAGAACTGCAAGTCCAGGTCAGGATGGGGGCCAAAGACAGTAGGTCACAGGCAGCCCAGCGATCCCCCAGCAAGTCCATAGCGATGAGGCAGCTGCAAGGTCAGCCAGGAAGCTCAACCAATGGGTCTCACTCAAGGTCAGGACTGTGCAGGTACAGGATCAGCCATAGACAGCACTGCTACGCAGCTGCAACATAAGGACGCTGTTTAAAAACAGTTCCCAAGGGGAAGGAGAGACAGGGCCTTGCTCCTAGCTTTCTTCCCACAGCTCTTATCAGCAAAGAACCTGAACTTGAACTCAGTCACTGACACTCTAATTTAGCCAACGAAATTCCTAGAAGACGGACACACTCCGGGCCCTGAAACGCTGACACCGTCTCCTTCTCCTCCTCACTGGACCCTCTGGATGGACCATGACCCAATGCATTACCTTGCCTTGCCTGGCAAAGTCAGTGGACCATGTAATCAGCACACCTGCTCTGCCCTCCCTGGTCAGTGGGAGTGCGCCCTGGCAACGGAGCGCACTACCTGTGCTGTGGCGAAACCCAGCTCCTGGTTTGCCCCCTAGCCTTGCAGCTCTCCAGCAAAAGTGTGTGCACCCATTTCACCAGGCCCTTCCTTCCTGCTCCCTGTGCCTCCCGTTCAGGCTTTGGTCACCATCTCCTGACAAATGTAGGCTCAAGCCCTCCTAGCTAGGCTGGAAAGCCTGCTGGAGGACATCTTCTTGGCCCACCCCCGTGTGGCATCCTGTGTCTCCCCAAGTGCTCCCCACTCCTCAAAGAGGGGGTCCACGGTCACAAAAGCCAAAGCTCTGTCTGCGACACTGGCTGTGCAGTCAGGTGTTAACCCATAGGTTGGGTGCCCTCCTACCCAAGCCATTCCTCTCCACTGGGAGGACCAAGGAGAACAGCTGCTAGGCTCCAGTGCCCTGTTAGCCACTCCTAGTTTGTTAAGGTCTCCTTTGACAGTATCATTGGTACACACATGGACAAGCAGGCCAGGGGTAACAGGTCAAAGTCCAGATATGGCTTAGGGCTTTCTGCAACAGCCCCAGTCCAACCTCCCTGCAAGCAACAGATCACGTGAGTTAGCAAGTAAGGTCAGTAGATGGGGGCCTCTGTACCCTGTAGAAGGAAGTCAGTGTCACACACCACTTCCTGTCAGCGCTGGTTCAGGTGTGGTTCAGGTTCACCTGGCTATGATGCATCCCTTCAGCTTGTACGGGACTATACATACACTGGTCATTCAAAAGCAGTTTCAGAGTTGTCCCTCCCTTCTTGCACTGCAGGGCTTAGGCTCTTACCTCTGGAAGAGCTCTGCAAAGATCCTGTCAATCTCTTGTGTGTCTGCCCATACAGCAGTCTGTGCATATCCCTCACATACTGTTTTGTGGTGACTTAGTGACTCAACCATGACTCCAACCCTGACATAAAATCATAGAATAACAGAATGGTTTAGGCTGGAAGGGACCTTGAAGATCATCTAGTTCCAACCCCCCCGCCATGGGGAGGGACACCTGCCACTACACCAGATGGCTCAAAGCCCCATCCAGCCTGGCTTTAAACACTTCCAGGGATGGGGCAGCCACAACTTCTCTGACCAGCCTGTTCCAGTGTCTCAACACCTTCAGAGGGAAAAATGTCTTCCTCGTATCTAATCTAAATCTACCCTCTTCCAGTCTGAATCCATTACCCCTCAACTATCACTACATGTCCTTGCAAAAAGTCCCTCTCCAGCTTTCTTGTTGGCCCCCTTCACATACTGGAAGGCCGCTATAAGGTCTGCCTGGAGTCTTCTCTTCTCCAGGCTGAACAACCCCAACTCTCTCAGCCTGTCCTCATAGCAAAGGTGCCCTCTGATCATCTCTGTGGCCCTCCTCTGGACCCACTCCAACAGGTCCATGTCTTTCCTATGTTGGGGCTCCAGAGCTGGATGCAGTACTCCAGGTGGGGTCTCACAAGAGCAGAGTAGAGGGGCAGAATCACCTCCCTTGACCCGCTGGCCACATGCAACACCATGTTGCACCCAGGCATCCTGTTGTCCAAGGCCTGGAATGTATCCACTTTCAGGGCCTCTGTCTGTTCCGAAGGCTCTAGGATGTCAGGGTAGTTACTCCAGGCAGTGCCTTGGAATGTGTCCTATTGTGCAGTCCATTGCTGCACAAGTCTAGAAAATCTCATGCTGTCTTGAGCTGAGGTTTTAGCCCTCTTTGCGTCCTCTTAGAATCATAGAATATCTCAAGTTGGAAGAGACTCATAATGATCATCAAGTCCAAATCCCTGCTCCTTGCAGGACTACCTAAAACTAAATCATACAACTAAGAGCGTCATCCAGATGCTCCTTGAACTCTGACAGGCTTGCTGCCATGACTGCTTCCCTGAGCAGCCTGTTACAGTAACCGACCACCCTCTCAGTGAAGAACCTTTTCCTAATGTCCAAGCTGAACTTCCCCTGACGCAGCTTCATTCTATTTCCTTGTGTCCTATCACTGGTCACCAGAGAGAGGAGATCAGCACCTCCTCCTCCACTGCCGCCCTTGAGGAAGTTGGAGACTGCAGTGAGGTCACCCCTCAGCATTCTCTTCTCTAAGCTGAACAAGACAAGTGACCTTAGCTGCTCCTCCTAAGTCTTGCTCTTGAGGCCTTTCACTATCTTGGTCACCCTGCTCTGAACACACTTTAATAGTTTGATGTCCTTCTTATATTGAGACACCCAAAACTGCACACAGTACTCGAGGTGAGGCCACAGCAGTGCAGCACAGAGTGGGACAATCACCTCCCTCGGCCGGCTAGCTATGCTGTGCTTGATGCACCCCAAGACACAGTTGACCCTTTTGGCTGCCAGGGCACACTGTTGACTCATATTCAACTTGCCATTAACCCAAACCTGAGGTCTTTCTTAGTCATGTTGTCATTCTTGCTCTGAGCACTTTTAAGCAACACAAAAGGAACAATGTAAGGATGCAGGAGAATACTGTGTCCAGTTCTGGGCTCCTCGGTTCAAGAAGGACAGGGAACTGCTGGAGATGGTCCAGCAAAGAGCTACAAAGATGATTAGGGGACTGGAGCATCTTTCTTATGAAGAAAGGCTTAGGCACTTAGGTCTTTTTAGTCTAGAGAAAAGACTGAGGGGGGTCTTATCAATGCTTATAAATACTTAAAGGGAGGGTGCCAGGGCGATGGGAGCAGTCTTTTTTCAGTGGTGCCCAGTGACAGGACAAGAGGTAACAGGCACAAACTTGAACGTAGGAAGTTCCATCTTAACATGAGGAGGAACTTCTTTACTCTGAGGGTGGCAGAGCACTGGAACAGGCTGCCCAGAGAGGTTGTGGAGTCTCCCACTCTGGACACATTCAAAACCCGCCTGGACGCCGTCCTGTGCAACCTGCTGTAGGTGTCCCTGCTGTGGCAGGGGGGTTAGACTAGATGATCTCCAGAGGTCCCTTCCAACCCTGACCATTCTGTGATTCTGCGATTCTGTGAGAGTCAGGTTAAGAAAGATCATCTAACACATCTAACAGCTCCTTGAACAACAAATCAAGATGATGTAGACTTTCAAGGAAAGAATGCAGAATGATTGCTTCTACAGCTTCCTCCACATCTCAAGACCAATGCCATATTTGAGGTATACAGCCATTGCCTCCAGATGTGATGCTCTGTAATAAGTAGAATATTTCCTCATTCTCTTCTCTTGCCTCTTGGCAACTGTATTTGTGCGTGTACAAGGTTGTGGATACCACAGGCTTCACACGCATCCTACAATTTCCTTTATGCTGCAATATTCATGCCCATCACAAAATCTTAAAGTTTTCTGCAAAGTGATAAAACACTGTCAATATTTTTTTTTCCATGGCACAGTCATTGTATTGTTAAGGGTTTTTCTGGCACAGAATGTTTATATTTCATTCCTTCTTTGGTTGTTCTGTTTGTTTTCTGCTTACTGTCAGTTAATGCCAGCAGAATTATATTTCATTATCATTTACATTATCATTCAATTGCATGAATGCATCATTACATTGACTATTAAAAATTAATCTACTATGAAATGGCAAATACCAAGGAATCACCCACTTTTCCCTCTAAGAGAATGTATAATGGCAGTTTACCTTCATTGTCTTATCCTAGTTGATACATTCAGGGGCAGAGAGCAGCTATTCAGAGGGACATAGACAAGCTGGAGGAATGAGCTCAGAGGAACCTTATGAAATTGAATAAGGACAAAAGCAAAGTTCTGCACCTGGGAAGAAATAACGCCTGGCAACAATACAGGTTAGGAAATGACTAGCTGGTGAACGGCTCTTCTGAAAAAGGGTTGTGATCCTGGTGGATGGAAAGCTGGATGAGAGCCATCAGTGTGCCCTGGCAGCACTGTAGGCCAACTGCATCCTTGGCTGTAAAATAGCAGGACCCTATCCAGTAGTTCAAAGGAAAGGATTACTAGAATTTGTTAAACCCCATTTAGAATACTGTATCCAGTTTTGGGCCCATAAGTACAAGAAAGGCACTGATCAACTGAAGCAAGTTCAGCAGAGGATCACCAAGACAGTCAGGAGGCTGGATTACTTGCCTTGCGAGGAGAAACTGATGGACCTGGACTTGTTTAGCCTGAAGAAGAGAAGGCTCGGATGGGAAGAGCTAACTGCAATCTTCCAATACCTACAGAGGTTATCAAGAAGACCAGGCCAGGCTCTTTACAGTGGTGCATGGTGGTAGGACAAGAGACAGAAGGCTTAAGCTGTAATGAGAGGTACTGAATGGATATAGGGAAAACTTCTTCACCGTGATGACAGTCAAGCATCAAGCACTGGAAAAGGTTAGCCAGAGAGATGGCACAGTCTGTATTCTTGCAGGTTTCAAGACCTGACTGGATAGAGCCCTGAACAAAATGACTTGATCTGATAGCTGAACCTGCTTTAAGCAGGAGGTTGGGCTAGATGACCAAGGTGCATGCCAACCTGAATCCTCTTTTAATCCCCTGACTGATCCAATTAAAGAGGCATTATGTTAGGGTACTGACTGTAATTTCCCTCTACTTCAGCTGATTTTTAGCAGCTTGGAGACACTGTGCCTGTTATTTCCCTATCCAGGTAAAGGCGTCAGAAGGAAGACTGAGAGAGCTCACCTCACACAGTTATAGTGAAAGGACAAGAGGCAATGTGCACAAGTTGCAACATGGAAAATTCTGGCTGGAAAAAAGGAAAAAAACTTCTTGCCTCTGAAAACAGTTCAGCAGACACGGCTGGAGAAGAAAAAATGGCTGGATGAGGAATTGAGCAACCTAATCCAGATTTGAATTTAGGCTTGCTTTGGTAAAGAGACTGGATTAAAGAACTTCATGAGTCCTTTCAAACCTAGATCCTTCTATGATCCTACGAGTCATGTACCAGGCAGTACCTGGGAGTTCTCGCTTTCACTTCCATTTGACCATTGCCTGCAAAAATGTGTTTGTTACTCAAGTCACGTGGCCAAAACTTTCCAGTTTCTGCCTTTTTGCTACTTGAAGTAAAGGCTGATGAGAATCAATTAATGCAATTATGTCTTCTCCAGACAGGTTGTTAGTCTGCACACGGTACATAAGATATCCACAGAAATCTTTGGATTTTAAAGGTTTATAAGTCATTGTTGCTATGAAGAGTCTGGCATTAGCATGTAGCTTCTTGAGAATACAGTCATTCTGACAAGCTATATTTTCACTGTGACTAAGATATTGTTATCTCAAAAGAGAGGCTTATGCTCCATTATTAATTATCAGCTTGAACATACAAAGAAAGGGAAGACGCACACACAAAAATCTCAATTTTAACTCACACTTCAAGGCATAACAGCAAAACCTCTTTAAAACTTTTGGCTGCTAGATAGCTGTGCTGTGTGTTCTGCTACTGTAACTTCAGATATACTTACACAAACTCTGCAAAAAGCCTGACCATTTTTTAAAAAACACACAACAGGCAGTAATAACAATAAGAATAGATGATTCAAAGAGGCCCACATTAGACATAAAGCATTGCCAGCATCTTTTCAAGCAAAAAAAAAAGATGGTCAACAGACATTCTGCAACAGCTAAGGCAGCAACAGAATCCTCCCTTACTTCTAGCCTATGTATAGATTCATAAAGCAAGGCATCACAGGCAGGGATATGTCCCCACCATCTTCGTGTGCTTTCCAACAATGTCAATACAAATATCATGACTGGAGAAAGATGTCCCTACTTCCAGAAAACTCCTTTATTCCAGAGGCATCATGTTCATGCCAGTGGAATACCTCCAGTGATTCATCACAGGCTTCTTAACTTTTTAACCCAGAAAAATAACCTTTCCTAACTCTGTATTCAGAGGCAAGGTCAGCACAGCCAGAATCTGGACACACATCCTAGCCGACACTCCCCCAGAATTTGAGAAATTCATCATTTTCAATCCACCTGTATTGTTTTTGGCATGCTACTCAAGAAAAAATCCCTCACAGCAGGATGCGTTGTAATGGCTTTGCACACCTTTATGAGGACTACAGGCCAGTCAGCCTCACCTCCATCCCTGGAAAGATGATGGAACAGCTCGTTCTGGGGGTCATCTCCAAGCATCTGGAGGACAAAAAGGTTATCAGAAGAAGTCAACATGGATTCACCAAGGGGAAGTCATGTCTGACTAATCTGATAGCCTTCTACAATGGCGTGACTGGATGGGTGGATGAAGGGAGGGCAGTGGATGTTGTCTACCTTGACTTCAGCAAGGCTTTCGACACTGTCTCCCACATCATCCTCACAGGCAAGCTTAGGAAGTGTGGGTTGGATGAATGGACAGTGGGGTGGACTGAACAGTGGTTGACAGATAGAGCTCAGAGGGTTGTGGTTAGTGGTGCAGAGTCTAGTTGGAGGCCAGTAACAGGTGGTGTCCCTCAGGGGTCAGTACTGGGTCCAGTCCTGTTCAATATATTCATCAATGACCTGGATGAAGGGATAGAGTGTACCATCAGCAAGTTTGTTGATGATACAAAACTGGGAGGGGTGGCTGACATGCCGAAAGGCTGTGCCGCCATACAGCGTGACCTGGACAGGCTGGAGAGTTGGGCAGAGAGGAACCTTATGAAATTCAACAAGGGCAAGTGTAGGGTACTGCACCTGGGGAGGAATAACCCCATGCATCAGTACAGGTTGAGGGCTGACCTCCTGGAGTGCAGCTTTGTGGAAAGGGACCTGGGAGTCCTGGTGGACAACAGGATGACCATGAGCCAGCAATGTGCCCTGGTGGCCAAGAAGGCCAATGGCATCCTGGGGTGCATCAAGAAGAGTGTGGCCAGCAGGTCGAGGGAGGTCATCCTCCCCCTCTACTCTGCCCTGGTGAGGCCGCACCTGGAGTACTGTGTCCAGTTCTGGGCTCCCCAGTTCAAGAAGGACTGGAGATGCTGGAGATGGTCCAGCAAAGAGCTACAAAGATGATTAGGGGACTGGAGCATCTTTCTTATGAGGAAAGGCTCAGGGACTTGGGGCTTTTTAGTCTAGAGAAAAGAAGACTGAGGGGGGATCTTATTAATGCTTATAAATACTTAAAGGGAGGGTGCCAGGTCAATGGGAGCAGTCTTTTTTCAGTGGTGCCCAGTGATAGGACAAGAGGGAATGGGCACAAACTTGAACGTAGGAAGTTCCATCTAAACATGAGGGGGAACTTCTTTCCTTTGAGGGTGGCAGAGCACTGGCACAGGCTGCCCAGAGAGGTTGTGGAGTCTCCCACTCTGGACACATTCAAAACCCGCCTGGATGCCGTCCTGTGCAACGTGCTGTAGGTGTCCCTGCTGTGGCAGGGGGGTTGGACTAGATGATCTCCAGAGGTCCCTTCCAACCCTGACCATTCTGTGATTCTGTGACTGCCTGTTTTTTGAAGTTACTAACCCACTGGCTGACTGCAGACTGCTTTAGCTGGCGTCACTGCCTGCTTTTCCACTCTGCAGCTCTTGCCCTAGAGTCTCTGCACCAAAAGGCTGGCATGAGCTACATTGATGACTGTGGCCTTGCTTACTAAGCAGTCCTAGAGCTGCTGCTGCTTCTAGACCTCAGTTGTAGCATAAAGCCGCCCACGGGCCCCGAAGGCCTGGCTGGTGAATGCCCGCAGCAGGCTGTTGTTCGTATTCCCTCTTTGCATTAGGGAATCATAACTTATAAGTGGTATGAATGGTCACTTCTGCTGCCCTGCCTGGCGCTAAGATGGCATCAGTTCCTCAAAATGCGATGTGTATAGAATTAAATGCACATACAGGCTCAGGCATACGTGCATTTCAGAGGAAAACTACGGGCTGTAAAAACTCCTCGGCAAAGCAGAGGCCCGTTGCCATCCAGGAGGCCAGCCGACAACCAGAAGAACGAAAAAACCAAAGCTGCGGGGCGCAGAGCAGTGGAGGTGCGCGGCACCCCAGCACCGCCCCGCCAAAACGCGACCCACGCCCCGCAGCAGCGGCGCGGCTGCCAGCGCCCGCGCAACGGACAGGCGGCAGCCGCCGCACCAACCGCCGCCCGGCAGGCCGGGGGCTGGCCGCGCAGGGCGGGCAAGGCCGCGGCCCCCCACGCGGTGCTCGGTACGAGTCACTCCCACTCCCACCCGAAGGACCCCCCCGCATCGACTTCCCCAGCCCCGCCCACCCCGGCCCCACACCCGTGCGCCAGGCCCCGCCCCTCTGTGTGACGAGCCTATCGAGCGCCACCCAAAGCAGCGGCCGCCCCGCCTTTCTCCTGCCACCCGTAACGGAAGCGGCCAGAGGCCGAGCGGTGACGCGCCCCGCGCGCGGCCTGCGTGCCACCCCTCCCACAGGCACTGCCCTCACCACCACCGCCACCGCCACCACCACACACCCTCCGGGCGGCATGTGGGGAGCCAGCCCGGGGGGGGCGGCCGATGCGGTGAGTGCGGGCGGGCGGGGGACGGGGGAAACGGCCGCTCGTTTTTGTCCTCCTCGGCCCGTGTCCGTACTGCGCGCGCCCCGCAGGCCGCTACCCCTCCAGCCCCGCCCCGCCCCCGCCGGCGAGCGCGCGGCCAGGTTGGGGAAGGGGGTGGGGGGCGTGGGCCACCATCTTTGGGGAAGCCAGGTGGAGAGGTGCTTAGCTCGACCGCGTCCATGAGCTCTCGTGCGATCAGCTCTGGAGGGGGCCGGTAAAAGGGGGTGACCGCAGCGGTGGTCCCCTGCAGCACAAAGGGGGTAAGCGGCGCTCGAGCTGCGGAGGGCGCTGTCGCTTCGCGTTGTGTCCCCTGATGATGCTGATGCCGTTGTTCCTGTGCGCTGCCCCTTCCTGGCCCTGCGCTCTCACCTCAGCCAGGTCTTCTGCTCAGGTACCTCCTTCTCTAAGGAGGAGCCAGAGGGTCCCTTAGCACTGCCACTGTTCCTAGCAGGGAACTGTACAAAGTTGATGCCTGTAGCCAAAAGAGGCTTTGGCAATAAAGCACCATCTGCCAAATGGAAGTGGACAGCATAGAAAAGCAGACAGAATAGCCCATCAGGTGCTTCTGTATTTTTTACCATGAGGTAAAGGTGAGGTGAGGCAGTGGACCAGGTTGCCCAGGGAAGTTGTGGATGCCCCATCTCTGGAGGTGTTCAAGAATGGGTTGGATGAGGCTTTGAGCAACCTGGTCTAGTGGGAGGTGTCCCTGCCCATGGCAAGGGCGTTGGAATGAGGTGATCTTTGAAGTTCCCTTCCAGCCCAAACCATTCTATGATTCCACACACTGTAAAGCGTGTTTATCATTCAAACTTAAAAGTACTTCTGGAAAAATGAGGCAGTGCATTACCAGTAGTAACTAAAGCCGTTCAGTCATGGCACAACACACAACGAGCATTCATTCTGTTTAGGAGGATGTTTTTGCTGTCAGAGTAATTGTGTTTAATTTGAGCTGTTCTGGTTACTCCTGCAGTGGTAGAAACTACTAATAATGGGAGTTGAGAGACCTTCTGTTAGCAACAGCATTGCCAATAAAATTCTCATTGCTGCATCTTTGACAGTTGACATCCTGTCATCCAGAAAAACCCACTGAGACTTTTCAGCACACTCTGCATGCATTCAGAGTTTTGGGACAAAAAGCTGCCTGATTCTTATAAATGGTGTGGATTTGATTTTAAATTCATCAGTCAGTTGAGCAATTTCCTTCAAGCATTTTGGATTTGTGTCACCTTTGCGAACAGCTGTCTTGTTTTTATGACTTTATGTGTTCATGCCTTTGGGTCATTCTTCCGTACTTCTAAGTATCCTGGAATCTTCCCGCTTACCCTAGACTTTGTGACTAGACTAGACGTGTTAATTGAATGTAACATTTTTGAAAGCTATGGGGATAACTGTCTCCTTAGTAAATGGTTTATTCTGGAGGCTGTGTTGCCCCCAGAGGAGCATACGTGTGTTGATGGGGCACATATGAATATGCCTTCTCTGTAACTTGTTCAAAAGGCATTACTGATTTTATTGATCAAGGCCCTGAACTAAAGTTGGGATGGAACTGAGGTCTGGCTGGTTTAGTGGGAACATGAGGAAACTAAATGTTACCAAAAAACCCCCAAGCCTGAATTGCTTTCCTCTTGGCTTTTAAAAAGTATAGACTACCTCTGTCTTCTCTCTGTAGGAGACAGCATAGCCAAATACTCATCTGAAAGGAAGAATCAAGTTGAAGGTGAAATACTATCATCAAAAGATGTTGGCTTGGCTTTAACACCAAGGGTGTGTAGGCTCTGTGGCTTTGTATTGCTGTGGGGAATAGAAGAGATGTTGGCAGATGCCCTCTGAAATAGAGAACAGTTTTCTCTCTTTCAAAGTGTTTTCTGCGTAGCTGATGTACCTTTAGTGTAGTTCAGCTTGATCTTAAGGCAGCTATCCATGTATCCTTGTAGGGTTCCATTTGTACTCAAGTAGATTTGCCCTTGAATTCTGCAATTTAGAGATGTTGTGGAGGTCCACTTTTAACTCCCCTGTTTTCTAAGCAGCTAGATTTTTGTAGCCCTTTGGAGCTTTTGATGATTAGAATACAGTCTCTAGCTATTATCAGAGGTTTCTGGGATTGTTTTCCAAACAACTGCAGAGGGCTATCTTGGGAAAATAAGGGGGAAGGATAGTGCTGAAGAAGTGCCTTCTGAGGTGCTAGAAGTGCCTCCTGCCCTCAATTCCTGCCCCAGTAGCACTGGCCAGCTGGTGCATACTTCTAGTTCCCAGTATTTACATTCTTCTGGTCTCTACTTTTTTTCTGGGTTGAAGTGTCCAGGAAACAACTGAAGCATCCAGGATATTTATTCACTGGACATTGTTTGACTTACTTATGCTGGAGGGTGTTATTCCACTTTTTGGAAGCAAAAGTTAAGTTGAGGAGATTGTTGGGAAGAGTGCCAGTGTTGGTTAAGAAGTTACAGTGGATGAATTGCTGACCTTTTCTGGGAGTAGAGCAAGCTTCTTTCTCTGAAAGAGTGCCCCCATAGATTTTGGAATTTTAGATTTTAGATTTTTTGCTTGAGGGAGGTGGGGATGGCTGACAAGGTGGACATGTTAGGAGGTATATGCAAGTAGAGTCAAGTACTTTCAGAGTTTTCACAATTTTATTGGTGAATGAAGAAGGGAGCTGAAATCTGTCAGCGACTGTTCTTCTACAGGGATTCAGGCATAGCTCTTGGTAGTCTTGAACTTTCTAGCTGCTTTTTGAACTTCTATAAACTTGCAGCATCCACAGCATACCATGAATAAGAATTCCATAGATTGCCATCTGTTTTATGAAGAAGTTTCACTTTCACTTGTTTTGAACTTGACATGCACAACCTTTGATATGTGTCTCCTTCTTACGTTGGAAGAAAATGTGATTCATTATTCCCTATTCAGTTTTTTCATGATTTTGTAGACCTCTGCTATATTCTTTCCTCAGCCCTTTTTCTTCCATCCTGCAGAACCCTAACTAGTGTGCTTCTGTGGAAGCCACTCTGGCTTTTGGTGTGAACCTTCTCTGTAATGACAAGTACAGAGTACCAGTAATTTTACTGTGTCATTTTTAAGTGGGTGCATTAGGTGGGAAACAAACATTCATGCAGTGTTGAGGAATAATGCACCATGGACTTGCACAGTTAAATAATTATATTCTTTGTCTTAGCTTTTTAATTTTTTTTCTAACAACTTCTGATACCCAGTCTGATTTGTTCACTGTTGGTGAGTACCTAGTAGATGTTTTCATCAAGCTATCAGATGTAACCCCACCACCTCATTCCTGAGTGGCATCTAACTCAGAGCCTGTTGTATATAAGAATAACCTTGCTTATATGACCATCAGTATGAAATGTAGCACCTGTCTTTGATCTGGTAAAGCCTGTAGCTCTTGCCTTTACTGGCACACTTACAGACATTTGAGACAGTTTGGAAAATGTTTAACTAACTTAAAGGATAATACTGGATAAGTAGCAAATTGAGAATTTTTCTCTGAAAAAGAGAAGAGAAATCTGCACTCCGCCTGCCAGGGTTTGGGTTTTTTTTAAGTATTGCAAATTCACTTAATTTTGCTTTTTTATGAATTTCTCAAATAATGCATTTTGTTGCGAATAGTATTAAAACTTTTTTTGTCAATATTTCAGGAAATGCTTCAAAGAACATCAGAAGATTTTTTTCCAAAGATGGAAAGTTCAGTTGAAGAAATGGATACCTCTGATACCCAGTGGGGCTGGTTTTATTTGGCTGAGTGTGGTAAATGGCATATGTTTCAGGTAAATACCTATGAAGTTATATTGCCTATGATGGATTCCATACATCAAACTGCCTATTGCTGAATTTGTCTAAATGTGCTTTTTCATTTATTTTGAAGACTGATTCAAACAATCATTGCTCTGTTAGCAGTGAAGATATTGAAAGGAGCTTCCGAACAAACCCACATGGTTCTGTTTCTTTTACTACTGCAAAATTTAACTACATGCTAGACTTTTCAGGTATGTATCTTTTCATACAGTAAATTTAAATAATAGAAGGCGCCAGATACACCAGTTCATTCAGCAAATTAGTGTCCTTGTATCTAGTATAAAAACTTGTGATTGGAAATGTCTTCTTTACTGGAAAGTACATAGGAGTTTTTAGAAGCAGCTGCCCTATTACATTTTCTAGTGTAGTTTATTAATAAAGTAGCATGTCTTGTTTAGTAGCACTCCATCATGTTACTGCCACTTACCTCAGCTCTAGGTGGTATGTAGCATACATCTATGGGACTTGGAAATTTGAACCTTTTTTCTTTAATGTGCAATTGCTTGTAAGCTTGAAAAATCTCTTTCCTTCAGAGTTTGTATAAGAACCGTTGATATGAGGGAAGCTTTCTGCAAAATACTGGTATCAAAGTGATTTTATAATTTAGCAGGTAGTTGAAGCCAATTCTGTTGTCAGGATAACAAGGAGATAGGCAAAAGGATTATGACTTCTTTTTTCTCTCTCTCTCTTTTTTTTTAACCTTTTCCATCCATAGATTGTTTCTGATTAAATTACAAAGCAGCTATATGCTTAAATAGAAGCCTCTTCCAAATCAAATAAAATAATAGTATTTCAAATACAACAAGTGAGGACTGGGTAAAACGGCGATGTACTGGGAGTAAAGTAATATGTAACAATACAAGGAATTACTTGTGTTGAAACGTGTGCTTAAAAAAACCCTTGGGTTTGCATCTGGAATAAAATCACTAAATGCAAATGCTAAACAATGATTTTTGTGCTACTGTTTGTAGGTCATGATGTCTTGCATTAAGGATAGTAGTAATATGCTTTGTCATCCTAGTTGTATTAAAGTCAGTGGAAGTTTTGCCAGTGATTTAGTGGGGCTGAATGTTTGATGGGTATTTTAACAGTAAACATTTTGTTTGTGTAATATTTGTGCACTTTGCCAACTCATATAAACAACAATGATTCTGAGGCCAGTATTTAGAAACATTTATAGAAAATGCTGATTTGTTAATTGTTGAAATAGGAATTCCTGTCAGGCAACTTTGAGTGTGGTAATGTTATTTTAAAGAATGACACTTAAATGTTTCATATGCTATAGATGAATTCCAGAAACTTTCATCCTAACTCTTGTTTTATGCTCAGTGATGAAACAAACCAACCTAACTACCCTTAAGCAACGTCCAATAAAGCGAGCTCCTTTTTCTATCAGTGCTTTCAGGTAAGGAAATAAAAGGAAGACTCCATATTTTTATTTTATTCCTGATTCTTCTAAGTAAAAAGAAACAAAAATATGCTTTATATTTATTGTTTATAGTTGTTTACTTTTTGCATCAAACAATTTGAGACGTGAACCAAGGAGGAGGAGCTAGTCAGGTGAGGAAGGAAGACATTTCAGGGGAGACGAGTGACAAAAGAATTTTTTGTTTTTTATCTTTTTCTGAGAAAGTAAGGAACTTGTAGTGGGAGGGGAAAGGCATACTGAATACTGATACCCTTTGGCAGGGTTCTTAAAGCTGTGCCTGACTTTAGCCATTGGAAAAGCAAAATGGGGTCATTTGTTCCATTGTAACAATGACTTTATAAATTATTTAGAAGTATTATTGTAACAGCAAAAAAGATTGAGTTATATTTTCTTGCCTTTATGTTTTAATCATATACTCTAAAATGAATTGAAATTACAAGAAATTGCATCAAAACAGTTGCAGATTGTTTTATGAGTCTAATTGCTTTAGATTGTAAGTTTCTTACCATTTAATTAGTCATTAGATGTAAAGCTGTGCTGACATAAATCTGATACTCACTAAACAATAAACTGATCTATGCAGTGATACTACCACAGGTAAAATTGACTATATGGAACATGTGGAGGTTTTTCCCTAAATAGTTTCTTAGAAATAAGTTTAGTTCTGAATTGTAGTCTGGTTATAGTTTGAAAAAGAAATTTTGCATGTGTAATAAGAAATGTAGTAGCAATCTTTTCACACTGATATTCAAGAAAAGGACTCTTTTTTATTGAAGTGTCGACTGTTCTTTCAATGGACATTTGCTGAAGAGTGCATGCAATAATGTGGCAATTCACTTTTGGTTTTTTGTTTCTTGAATAACCGCATTCAGTACTCTTTTTCCATGTGATGACACCATTCTTTACTTTCGGAAGATTGCTTCATTTAGTCATGGTTTTTAGGCTTAATAGCTGCCATGTATGTGGTGTATATGCTTAAAACACTTTTTTAGAGGGTTTGTTTTTGCAAAAACCAAATCCAACTATAATTTTCAAGTGTGTATTTCTAACCTGATGCTTTTAAGTACTTCAAATGAGGGCTCAGTTTCCCTGAGGCTTAGGCTAGTTGTAATTCATGATAGTTTGGAATGTTCAGGCTATATCTACACTCTCACATTTCTAAATTAGTGTTGCTGTCCTGATGTTGTGGACCTTTCTGACCATCTCTTCTGATTTATCTTTCTATCTTAACTATTTTTTTGGTAGATGATGTATTGAAACTGTTCATTACTGTGGTTTATTTATAATAAGCTAAGCCAGAACTTGAATACAAAATAAGACCTCTTGCCTTTGACCTTACCTGCTGTCGACAGCCTTTGTTTGAATTAAAACCTTAAGTAGTTTTGTATAAGTTGGGTTTTCTTGCATACTGTATTGTTCGGAACATGAGTTTGACAGGAAGAAAATGCCTCGTGTCTTTGATGTGATGTGTGTTTACCTTTTTTTGTTTGAAGTTTCATCTGTGAAAATGAGGCTATCCCTATGCCTTCACACTGGGAGAATGTAAATACTGAGGAGCCATATCAGGTAAGACTTGGTGTGCAAGTTGGTCAAAAGCACATGATAATGAAATCATGGATCGAATTGAAATCGTACTAACCTCTTTTTTTCCAGCTTATTCCATTGCAAAAGAAAACAAATGAATATAATGAAGTTTCTAGTCTCTTTGGAAAAACAATGGATAGCCACCGAATTAAAAGAATTAAGAGAATACAAAATCTAGACTTGTGGGAGTTTTTTTGCAGGTGAGATTATTTCTAAACCCAACAGTCTTAGGATTTTTAACAGAGCAGATCTTGAAGGCATGTAGCAGAAATATGTTTAATTTCTTTTATCGTTAATGAAAATATGTGTTACTTTTTATCTTTTCTTAATTTTCTTATTTGTCATTCCTCTGTATTCAGAATTCAATTTCCAAGACTCTGTAGCTTCTACACGTGCAAAAATTAGATGTAGATGTAGCATAGATAAGATTGATGCATTAAAGATGTTCAGGATGTCCATGTGGTAGATGCCCATGATACTTACAGTGCAGTAAGGAGAACACAAAAAAACTTTTTGTAGAATAATTCCTTCACAGGCTTGTGTTATTTTAATTTTTAGGGAACAAAGCAAATTAATATCTGTGGCTTGTTTAATTTCTCAGCTTTATGCAACCTAGGACAGAGTTAAGTGTCCAATTAGCAGGTATTCAGGTAATTTCTTTAAGTTTAATGTGCTACAAAAGCTTTTTCTAGGTTCTCTGCTTTTCCCTCTTCATATTGTGCTGGCCTGGAAGAAGTAGGAAGTGCCGAGTTCTGTTTCCACTTACTTTGTAGTATCAAATCTATTTGGTTGTATTTACCTGTTTAGGTATTAAGGCTTATTTGCTTGGCCTTGTGTTTCAACATCTACCTTTCTACAAATAAATTTCTGTAGAGGTGTATTTATACCATCTTAATATCAATCTTAATTTTTGAGAATAGAAATAGCAAGCAGACTTCAAAGTAAATGTCCTTTAGGTCTCCAGTGTAGATAGCAGAGGGGCACAGGGGACAACTTCTTTTGCTTAGCTTAGGTTAGGTTAGCTTAGGTTAGTGAGTAGAGTTCATGATTTAAGAACTCTGAACCTATGGATTCTGTGCTAGAATATTCTCAAGGTATGAAACTGAGAATGGGAATTAGAATTTCATACGTCAGGAGTAGTACAGTATTGCTATATCACTAACTGCAAGGTACTTTTTAGTACCTGTACAATATAAAAGTATATGGAGAAAAGTAATTTCAGTTTTAAAACTTTTTTCCTGTATCAAAAAAATACAAGTAACAATGAAAATTGCTAGAATAAGTGTATGCAGTTGAGGCTTAGCTGCTTTTCTGCTGAGGGTAAAATACAGCCTTGGAGTAGATGGGCTTACATACACTGATGAAGAAATTATGCCCGGTAGTATATTACAACGACGAAGGTATTCCAGCATTTCAAATTCACTAAAAGTTCTTTGAGTGTCCGATGTGGGAAAGTGAAAGTAACAGAAGGTGAATCTCAGTGTAGCATATTTTGGTTTATGCATCTCAGTTTGGAGTTGTAGAGGAGTGCAGCAAGTAGAAAACGGTGTTTAGTCAGTGAGATTGCTGACCACCTGTAGAAAAAGCTTGTGTGCTTGTATATGTACAAAGAGCATGTCTCTGGGTATTTAGTTTTGCTTTAGGTTTCTCCTTTATTTGGGTGAACTGGCCGCATGAGAGCCTCCAGAGTGGTGGATCAACTTGATTTTGTTTTACTGGATTAGCTTGTCACTGCTGGTGGAAAGTGCTAAGACAATGTGTTTTAGAATACTTGGACTCCTCAATTTCTGTTCCAAATCAACAAAAAGTCTGCTGTGGCATTTCTGCATTCTGCAAAACCAGCTTCCCAGCGTGCTCAGTATATTCCACTACCTATGAGGAACAATTGCTACTTAAGCTTTTTTGGGTTTGAGTAAGTGTTTTTGTTTCATTGATTAAATTTGAGCATTAATTCAGTGACTAAATTTGAGCATTGCTTGAATGATTATTTCCATCACTGTAGTGGCTAAAACACATTTGCCTTTTGTCATAGTTCCCATATTAATGACTATTTTAAATTGGTTTTATGAAGTCAACTGGTTGGAGATAGTGAAGGACTGTTACAGAACATTTTTGGACAATTGATTATTCGCCTTTTTTATAAATCTGTTCTGTTCCCCTATTTCAAGAGAAGTTACTCCAGGCTACCTTTGCACACTGTCAGAGATCAGCAGCCAACAACAGAGAGCTGCTGATGGAAAAATTTCAAATGTTCAGCATTACTAGCCCTTAGCTCAGCAGTGTTGCTTCACGCAGGTAGTTTTGTCAAGATGCAGGGACTCTTGGCTCCTGGGTTTTCTTGAATTGCTAACAGAGTGGAACTTGAGTGCCTGGAACCTCTCTGCCTCTGACAGAAAATGTCACAAATGAGATTATTAGTGAAACCTCTCAGATGCTCTTGAGATTCTATTGACATTCTTCTGATTTGGAAAGCAGTTGTAGGGGAAAAAGTTGCCAAGACATAGTTATTTTAGTTTGCACTAAACGGAGGGGGAAAAAAAAGCTGAACAATAAAACAGAATAAATACATCTTTCAGACTAAGTACTGCAAAATTTTCACTTCTGTGGAATGTACTTATTTCTAAATAATGTGTGATTGCAATGTAATGCCACTAATATGATGAATAATATTTGCTGCCTGTCTCTTTCCCTGGACCTGGTTGATAGGACTTCCTCAGATTACACCTAAACTGTAGGCCCTGAGAACGCTTCCCCAGTTCAAGTGCTCCCTCCAGTTATAAGCAGATTGCTTAATTTGATAACCCTAAATATGTGCCTGATAAGCATGTAGCACAGTGCCCCATCCGCTGTGGCTTTTACAGGAGGAAAATCCAGGTACATAAACAAGAGCAAAGCTATGATGCATTCCAGCTTGGTTTTGCCTGGACAGTCATAGGGATCGTAACTATGAACAGCTCAGTGATTTAGACACAGCTCCAGAGTCTACTTTTTCACAGATCTTAGGAAAACCCAGCTGTCAGAAAGTCACTTTAAAAAGATTGATGGAAAATCTATCTGTTCTTTAATTGCAGGTGTGCCATGGCCTTCTGTCTGTGAGACTGTAATATAGGTTCACCCATAGTACAGTTTTTTTTCAAAATTCTAGACTGATTTAACCCTGTCAGTGCATAACTTAGCTGGTTTAGAAAGTATGTGAACCATAAATTGAGAAAACCATTATGAAATGATCGTATTGAAGTAATTTTGCCTAAAAATATAGGTAATTTTTTTTTTCTTTGCTGGTTTACCTGGGTTATGTACTTTATAATCCACTAACTTTGTTATCCCTCCCACCATGCTATTTTAGTAGGTGGAAGGAACAAAATGGGAGAAAAATCCCATTCCTTTAAAAATGTATCTGCAAAAAATAACCGCACTGAAACTAAAGCCAAATGAACAATGTTGATAAAATTGTTATAAAAGACCTTTTCCCTAATCTTGGGGTACTTCTGAAAATAGTCCACAGCATCCAGAAGTGTGTGATTTCTAAACATGTATCTTAAGAATTCTGATCCGTTTAAAAAACAGAACCACCTAGACCCTTGTGAAGGGGCAATATATGGAGTGTTTTAGATCTGTCCCCTCCACCGTGTTTTCAGAGTAGTAACTTAATTTGATTGTACAGATGTTTGTAATGCTGTATTGTGTGCTCTCTGTAGGAAGAAAGCTCAACTAAAGAAGAAAAGAGGTGTCCCAACTATTAATGAACAGATGTTATTTCATGGTACCAGTAATGAATTTGTAGAAGCAATATGTATTCATAATTTTGACTGGAGAATAAATGGGATGCATGCTGCTGTATATGGAAAAGGTAAGTATTTTTGTCACATACAACAGTTTGGTAATCTTAACAGTTCAACATTGTTAAGTGTTCCCTATAGTACGTTCTTCGTCATGTACTCCCTGTGTTTAGCTAAAAGCTGTTTAATATAGCTCTGCTTTTACATCAAGTGTAATTAAGAAAGTTAGGATGCAGTAAGGAATGTAATTGTCACAATTGGCTGATAGGAGCAGGGAGCATGGGGAAAGGATGTCCAACAAAGCCGCGTTGATCACAAGACAATCTCCCTACTAAAATGTTCCTGCTAAAAATATATGGTCATGTTACTATAATCTAACGATTTAGAGGAAAGAAAAAAAATTGGATTCCTAATGAACATAAAAGACCAGACATCTTTCATCATCCTGATACCTATATCCAAGCTCTAGTAGTTAAGCTGTCATGATAAGAACGTCAACAGATTTTTTTTTATTTGAAAGGGACCTATTTTGCAAGAGATGCATCATATTCCAGTCGTTTCTGCAAAGAGGACATGAAGCATGGAGATACTTTTCAAATTCATGGTGTGAATCTACAGCCTCATCTGCATAGACCAGATAAAGTCATGTTTCTTGCTCGTGTATTAACTGGTGACTATATCAACGGCGATTCAAAATATATGAGGCCTCCTTCAAAAGATGGAAGTTTTGTGAACTTGTATGACAGCTGTGTCGATAATACCTGGAACCCAAAGATCTTTGTTATCTTTGATGCCAACCAAATCTACCCTGAGTACTTAATAGAATTTTGTTAAGTGTGAACGGAGCTGAACTGAATATTGTCTGTGTCTTTTTGATACTTGTGTTCCTTTTGTAAAGACAACAATATAAAAACATGAAGTGTGAAAGGAGAGAGGTGACAGAAAAGCTAACATATGTTTATGGAGGAGGGAAGCTATTAAACATCTAAGAGAGATTGTCAAACTGTTTTTAAAAATCTGTAAACTTTACTAATGCATTTTTCAAATGTAGAGACTATTACAAATTTGAAATTCCTTAATGAGCCTTAAATACATTGGGCATTGTAAGTTTTCAAAGGCAAGATTTATGTTCTGATTTTTTTTAATATATTACAAGTATTTATTTATGTGATAGAAATATTCCTGTTATGTGTATGATGAAACTAATCTTTTATAAAGATTGTCTGTAAGAACATAAAAGTAACAAAAACAACAACAAAAACCCAGGGGACTTGGCTACATATGCATGTATGTCTGTGTTCTGTAGTACACATTGCTTTGTGTTTGGAGGTCTCTTAGAGTTCTAAACCTACCAAAAAATCCATCTGGAGGAAACAGTTGAAGGAGCTATAAAGTTCACCAAAGCTGTTATGTTTAACTTTAGGTAGGTTTTTCTGTAAGCTTCCATTACATACTTGCAAAGATCTGATCATATACTTGCAAGATTACAAAACCCTTGCACTAGGATTTGAACTTTGGTTTTGATGGAAATTACGCTCTTGTAGTTGTTAACTGTTTGGTGTGTAACTGTTGAGCTCAGTGTTGGGATATCTGCAATGCCATACACCTTTCTGAGTTCTTATTCTGCAGGATTTTTGCCCTCTTGTTATAGTATGTGTGTGCGTGCACTTATATTCATGCTGCTGTGCTGCTTGCCTGGTCAGGGTTTAAGAAGCGCTCAGTGCTCGTGTACTGAAGACAATGTTTAGATTAACTTTACTGGAAATAATACAGTTAAGCTAACAATGAAGATACCAAAAGATGCCATCCTTTAATTTTTAAACACTTTAATACAAAGCTTTCAAGAACACCTGTGTAGATCAGGTTTTTGTAACTGGTATGGGTGTAAAATTACAGAGTATTTTTCACATGTAGAAAGAACAAAAGAGACAATATTTGGGTAAAGAATGAACTTGAGTACCTAAATACATGAAGAGCCTGAAGAAAGGGCTGTTACAGTCAAACAGACTGAAATGTTAAACAATTTGCTACAAAATTGTGTCCCTAGTGTTTTTCTTAGTTAAAGGACCTGAGGAGCACTAAGGGACAGTAGTACAAGGTCTAAGTGGAAGCCTTTGAGGCTTCTGCTTTGGCTATGACCAGTAACAAATCCTTGTAGAAATATATAATTATGGCAGATGCAGAATGATCTGTGTTGGTCTGTCATGGAATTGTTAATGGACTTTTTGCATCAAAGGATATGGTTAAAATCTACTGTATTTAAAAGGCACTGCAGCTGATGTAACCAAGTCTGCTCAAAATCACATTAAACCTGTGGAACTGGAAGCACAATATGACTACATATCTGGCATCGTAAGTGAAGACACAAACATCTCTTTCTTCTCCTTAGTGCTGTTATCTTTGCCTGTCAGTCGATCTTGCACAAGTTGGGTATCTCTTTGTATTTATAATTTCATGGCAGCTTTTCCTTTTACTTCTGTTCCTAAACCATTTAGTGCTAAGATGCATTTTCCTTTATGTTAGTGCAACAGGAAGTATGGACTCTAGGTTCTACTGTTGTACGCAGTGTTTGATTCACTACTATGCTAGCAGTGTAAAAGGCACATTGTTCCCCACATTGTAGAAAATATTTAATAGCAAATCATGCAGGGAATTTGTGTATTACAGACTCCTTTTTATTCTTACACAGCATTCTACAGAACGTACATTTTATGAAACTAACAGGTGTACATGCTGCTGTTCCTTTGATTTGGTCTTTTATTTCTTCTGAGGTCTGAACTGATGTTTTACTTAAGAAAAATGAAGTTTCTTTTGTAGTGTCTCACGGACACAAAATACCATAATCTATACTCATCTTAGTGACTTTTCCAATTGTTTGTGTGGTGGTGTCTTGTTTACTACTTAACTCACTTAAATTGAATGGTAGAATCTTAATCTTGCCAAATCACTGCACAATTGTAGCTTCAGCTCTTTTTTTTAAAGTACTGTTCTGCTTTCTGGTGTCCATTTTTGTGCTGATGACTCTTGATACTGAAAGTGTCTGTAAAGTAGCCATCCTTTTGCTGGCAAGGGGACAGAGATTATTATTGCAAGCAAAGTCCAGAACTCTACAAGTAGCCAATACAAGAAATAGTTGGACTTAATAAAAGGAACAGTAAGAGGGGAAGGGAGGAAAAGAATTTCTTGAACTATGGAGCATTAAAGAAACACAAAGGGATTTGGTCTGATTCTGGGGAAGGAAACCTGCTATTTTCTGCTACTATTTCATGTGGTGAAACTTTATGCTCCATTTTCTTTTTACACCTGTGCAAGAGAGTGTGTCATTCTCATATGTGTCTTATCTGAGTTAAAGCTTTCTTACTGAATTATTCTGGTGGCAAAATGTTTTCACGTGGGCACAACACTTCAATATGAGCTGATCTTATTTATATTGGGCTTATACTGTACTGGGCTTTTGTGCCAGCTTTGCTTTTTAGAATGGGGGTGTACTCAGTTAGTGCTGAACAAATCTCATTTCATCCAGAGCAGTTTGGGAGAGTGTCTGTCTTCATTCCAGTTTGTTTACAGGGGCAGTTTGTACAAACTTTCATTTTCAGGTTAAAATCAGCAGAAATGATACAGCTTTTTTTTTTTAACAGATGTCCCAGTACGCTCACATCCAAGCTAGATGTGAGATACATAATGTACCAGCTGGAGTTAGTGACTTAAATTCCAGGAGTACATTGGATGCCAGTTCAGCTGGTGGTTTGAGGACAACTCTGATGCTTTTTAAACCGTTATCAGCACACAAGATCATAGCGGGAAGGCTAAAGTGAGTTTGTGCAGTCTACACAGGTGGAGATTACCTTCAGGAAGAAGACTCATCAGTAGCTGGTGTACTTCTCAGTGGCCTATATAGACTGTACACCTGATGAGACCTGTCAGTCTTAAAATTCCTTTGACATACATGTCTATCAGTGCTGTAACTATGATTATTATTAGGCACTGTCCAAAACAGCAGACTCTGAGAACAACATTGGTCTTCTCCAGTATAGCCATCTACTTGACAAATCACCAAAAAATTGTGGGGAATACTTTGTAATGTGTTTGCTTCTCCCCTGCTTCTCCTGCTTTTCTCCACTGACACAATCCTGCAAAGTCAGTGAGGGAGTTTAGAGCAGCCAAAATAAGAATGGAGTTACTTGGCTGCATTTTTTTTTGGTCTTTTTGTTTACAGAGACAGAAGCCACTCTCATTGCTGATGAATTCACTGACTTGATTTCTGTCATTTAGAGTAGAAAAGCCTATGTCAGTAAGCCACACTAGAGGTCAAACTTTTTTTTTTTTTTTTTTTTTTTTTTTTGCAAAGAACATATACTGCATAGCAAATGGACTGGAGGACCCTGGCCTGGACCTTAGGCCCCCGCTAGTCACCGGCTAGTCCAGTTTAAAGTTTGCTGGTGAATAGGCAGGCATGCCTCAGGCACACCAGAACTGGGGAAGACAGATTCACAGAATGGTCAGGGTTGGAAGGGACCTCTGGAGATTATCTAGTCCAACCCCCGAGACACAGACTCTGCCCCAGCAGCCGGCACCAGGTACGCGGGCAGTGACCCATGGTCCCGCTCCAGCAGTGCTGAGCTCCTGGCTCGCCTCGCTCACACTGTCCCCCCAATAGCTGCTTTTGGGAAGAGACACTGTTCCCACCCTGGTGGCTGGGAGTTCAAGACCCCCACTGGCTCCAGGAGCTGAGGTGGAGACCCTGCTCGCTCCATTCACTGGCACCACAGGCCAGAGGTGCCCACCCCTGGTCCGACCCCAGGAGCTGGCACCAAATTCCCCCCACGCACACCCAGGTCTCACCAGCAGCTGGCACTGACTCCACATGGGACAGAGAGTGAGCATGTGCAGAGGGATGCTTAAGAAAAGATTCAACAAGGAGATAGAACAAGCTAGGCCAGGCTGCGGTGATCAGGGACAGGGCTCAGCCAGACAAGCATACTGACCAGCCCCATTTTACAGCCGACCGGCCCCTCTTACACCCCTTTCTGTCTACACCCCTATGTTGCTCCTTGCTCCCCCTTCCCCTGTGCATACGCCCCGTCCCCATGTCAGGTGTTGCCCCTGGTATGCAGTATCATCAGTCGCAAAGCCCAGGCTGATCTCCCTGGAAGTGGCACCTGTGGTTTCTTGATAGCCCATCTGTTAGTGTGAGTGGTGACGTTTGTTTCTTGCCATTGTCTCCATGTTTGTTTCATCAGGGCTGTGTGTCCATGTATTTTGTTTCTGTTTTCCCCCTTTTCCCCATCTGACAGGTCCCAGCCAGATAACCTCACTGGAATAAACTTTCTCACACTCTCATGTGCCCTTATCAATTGACGTGACTGACCAGGTTTGGTTCTCACCACTGCCTCCCTTATTGTGTAAGTCAGGTTTGTGTCCCTATATGTTCTTTTTCATAGCTTCCTCCTTTTCTTATTGTCCCTGGTGCATTGGAAAAGGTCCTTGACCAGATACCCTTAAAGGAGCAGACACTCTCCTTCCACATACAGATAATTGTGCCACATAACATGTCCCGCAATTCTACTCCCACATTTGTCCTAACTTGGGGATTTAGTTGGAGAGGTCGCATGTCATTCCTATGGTAATGAATGCACGTAGTAGGATTGCTTGCACTGTTTTCATCCCAATGCCTGGACAAGAGACAGCCAAAGTGAACACAAAGACTGGAAGCTTGCAAGTTCTTTTGGGTGGATCTTTTAATTTTAAAAGGCCCACTTGAATGTACAGAAGTAGGAGAGTATTTGGTGTATAGCAGAATGAACAAGAAAAAGATTGCAGTGTGATGAAGAGAGGGTGTGCAGTATGGGAAAATACAGTATGGGAAGATAGGGTGTGCAGTATGGGAAAAGGGTAAAGAAAATAAACTCTGCCTGTTCAGACATTATTCAGTTCCATGGAATACCGTAAAATGAGTTCCTCTTCCTTGTGTGCTTTGAGCTGTTATGAGTTTGATACTGCTGTCATGTTAAGGATGGTAAACCAGCTGGTCCTGGCTGTTTGCACGCTTATTTGCAGACATTTAAAGATTAATTGACAGCTACTACTTTTAGAGTCTTTTGCAAAAGAGATTGTGACTCCACTGCTAGAAACAACAATCTTAAGCTACGCTCTTCTCAGCTGTTGACTTTGTTAACTAGAAATGTTGTTAATTTCTGTATTTATATTTTGCCTGCCTTAGAATGTCTTTGAGGTTTTTTCTTTCAGTATTTTTTTTTTTAAAAAAACATATTTTGCAATTAGAGGGGGTTGAAAGAAGAATAAAAAAGGATAAATGTATCAGCATTTGGGAAAGTTTCTTGGTCCATGTGCTGAGAGTGTACCTATCAGGAAGGCAGATAGTGGAAATGACATTATGTTTCCTATCTGAAACCAAGAAGAGTTAGATTGATTTCCTCTTTCAGTGTCCTAGCCAATAAATGCCAAATTTTACTTATTGGGAATGAAATCGTATTGACACCAAAAGGGACAACCTTAAATGTTTATTCTTTTTACTCGGGTTCTCCACTGATACGGTTTTCTTCCATTTGACTAATCAAGCAATGTAATACATAAACCAGTAACAGGTGGCAAGTATCTGACTTGTGTCCTGGTTTCATGAACAACGTAAGGCAACATAAGGCCTTAGCCTGTTCACCTCCCTCTTTCGGTTCCCGTGCTCTGCTTGCATTCATGTTGTCATAAAGTGAACCAGACAAAAGATCTGGATCTTTGTTAATAACTAAATTGGTGTGGGAAAGATGGTTCAGCTTAGTTACAGTGCCATTCGGTTTTCTTTTCTGGTCTATGCACTACTGCATAAATAATATATGGCTCCAGTATAGCTAGCTACTGTTGACAAGACACAAAGGAAAATGGGAGAAGAATGTCAGGAAAAATGTAACAGGAATGACAGACCTGTGTCTTTGGAAGTAGCTCCAATTATGGTGTGTCGTGCAGGAAAGCTGTAAGGAAAATCTGCCACCTTAAGCTTTGTGAGAAGGCTATCAGGCTAAAGCAGGCAGAAAAGAGTTGAAGGGCAACAACTGTACTCATCTGTGAGTACAAGACTACTGTTGTAGTCACATTAGGGTCGTTTTAATTTAAAGAAGTCCTTAAGAGAAGGATCGCCCAATTACCTAAAACATGCATACAGAAAGACCACATTAGCTGCAACAGCCTTGTATAGGGCTTAAGGCATAGGAATGGGAGCAGTAGTTATAAAATGCACTTGTCCTTCAACCTACTTATTCACCTTTCTATGCCTCACTTCCCATTTAATCTCTTCTTTTATGTTTACAACACACACAGAGTGCAGCTTGCAGCTGAGCTTGACTAGCACCCCCCAGATACCCTTTGTAAAACGCTAATGCAGTTTACTATATCAAGTGATGTGTTTAGGTTATAGACCTAGTGATAACCAAGTAGCTAGTACACGTAAATTTTTTTCCAGTCAATATCTACCTTTGAGCCGGTGAAGGCTGTCCAAGAAAGTAACCCCAACTGAGAACAGTTGGTGCAAATTAGGCTTTCAAAGGATGACTGGATATTGGATACACTGTGCTATTATCTATGTATTAACCAGTGGGATTACTTTTAGAAGACTTTTTTCTATAAAAGGGCTGGCTGACACCAATATTTTCATCACAGATTTTGTGTTAACGCAACTATTGAGAATACTGTATCCTTGACAAAGCACTGTCAACTAATTACTGGATGTATATGAAAGTGACTTAAATAGCAGCTCCAGATTCAATTTTTTAAATGTTTTTGGTTATTTTTTTAGTATAAGAAATATGAGCAAAGCAACGGGATAAGACAAGGACAAGAGATAGAGAACCTGGGAAAAAAACGATAAATGGGAGAAAAATGGTTACAAAAGTGAAATAGTGCACGTGTGTGCATGTGTACTGGGGTTGGGGAGTGGAAGCAAGAAGGGGAGAAAACATAAAAATATTACTGCTTTAAATCTATCCTTTAAAATTTCTAAACTCAATTTTCATGCTCATGATCTTCTTGAATATTCAGCAACCTTATGTATTCCCAGTGGGACAGGGTATTGGATGGAGAGTCAGGGGGACCTGTAGTCAAATTTTCATCTCTTTTGGCACTTTGTGGTGAGGGCAGATTTACAGAAGTGGTACATAAATGATACAGAACTGTCAGAAATGAGAGACAGAGCTACAGCACCTCTTCCAAGCACTGTTGTAAGGTGCATGGGGATAGCAAAATATTGCTGTTGGCTGTAAGCGTAACTGGCTTCTCAGGGGGCCAACACGCTTCCCGGAATATCCCCACATCAGCGACATTGCATACATCTTGTCTTTACATCTCTTCCACGACAAGTGTGTGATACCAATTTTACTGGACTTAATTGATCCCTCTAGTGTGACGAAAGGAGCAAAAATGTTCTGTTTTGAGTTAGTGAATCAGAGGAAACTGTGCTATTGCTCTAAATATTTCTTCTCTATGAAGCAATTGATTTCTGGACTGGAACTGTCTTCTCTTTTGTGCATACAGTAGTTATTGCAATAGATCTCAATTTTTCTTGGCCTTTAACTGCTATGGTGGTCAATATGACTGATTTCCAATTTCACAATATGAACTTTCTCTGTCTCTTTGTAAAAAAAAAGTTTTCTATCAATCAAGCATGTAGATAAGTTGGTGAGTTTCTAAAAGTTTTCCTTTGATGCTCAAAATCCTTCACTGAACAGTGTTCAACACTCTATTTATGTGAATTGCATTAGGGAAGACAATATAGTTCTCTTTATAATAGCTATTCATTTAAACTGAAAAGCCCTGAGCAGAAGAGATGTGACTAACAGTTTTTAGCTATCAATGCATTTCAGCTGTTTCTGGGCTGGAATCTATGTAATGCTTCATCACAGATTGCCAGGTTGTGGACAAAAATACACAGTTTACCACCTCAGCATAACTGTGGGGGGCATTGGTAAGGCAGTATATAATTAATGTTGGATTTGATCCAGGATACCCTTCCCTTAGGAGACTAGATCAAGATTTTTAATGGCAGTATGTTTTCAAGACTGGTTTATGGTTCAGCAAACTGTGGAATATTGAGTAAAATTAGAAGTGTATCATGGCATAGACTAAGAGAGAAGTCCATCTACACTACAGCTGGCCCCATGTCCTCACAGTGAAACTTTCCGAAATGGTGCTTTTAAAATAAAAATTAAATGCTAGTCCTTTTCAGTTTGAGAAATATGAAGAGTGTGGCTGTAAAATGTGATAGGAAAAAAATCAACATGAAGAACTGATTTGCATGTTCCCCTGGGAATGTTGTGTTTTTTAATATTTCAGAAATGGGTTTGCTTAGGCCTGAGGGAAAAGGATTGGAAGAGCGTGATAGATGTGAGCATGCACAAAGACTTTCAGTATTAAGGGGGAAGAAATAGGTCACTGTAAATTAGACAGCTAATTTGGTTCCTTTTAAAGCCACAAGAGGTAGAAAGTGCTGAGCTGCAATCAGGAAGAATGGGTACTGTCTCCCCTCAGGAGACAGGACAAATAAGTAATGTAGATCTTAAGTCTTCTTGCTTTGTAGACTCTTGATTTACACAAATACACCTGTTAATTCATGCTTTACTACTGAGCTGATGTTGCCTTACAGGAAAAAGTGCCAGTTTATGCAACAGCTCTAATTAATCATGTGGCAACGCCGAGGTTTAAGAAAAACATTTCTACTGCAGGTTAACACTTTTCTTGGGGTTTTTTTTGTTTATTTATTATACATTATGCCCAAGAATAGTCCAACCCAGCATCAAGAAAGTCAAACAAAAGTGGCAAGATGCCTGCATGGATGAACAAGGAGCTCCTGACTGAACTCAGACATCAAAAGGAAGCACACAAGAAGTGGCAGCACGGAGAGGGGACCTGGGAGGAATGCACCAACACTGTCTTGAGTGTGCACGCACAGGGTTAGGAAAGCAAAAACAAACTTGGAGTTGAATGTGGTGAGGGATTTAAAGGGCAACAAAAAGGGCTTCTAGAGGTTTATCAGTAACAAAACAAAACGAAACCAACCACAAAACAAAACCAAAACAATGAGGGAAGCGATGGGCCTGTTGCTGAATGGGACAGGGGACCTGATGACAAACGACAGGGAAAAGGCTGAGATACTCAGTGCCTCAACGGTAAGATTTCCCATCGGGATTCCCAGGGCCCTGAGACAAGCGGCAAAGTCTGTCACAGTGAAGACTTTTCCTCAGTAGAGTCGGATCAGGTGGCTGGTGTAGGGTCCTGTGGCTGGGGTGCTGTGATGGATGGTTATCAGTTCTGCAGAAGGGATAGGCAGGGCAGGCAAGGTGGGGAGGTGGCCCACCAATGAATGCCCTAGACTTGTTGTTTACAAACAGAGAGGGTCTTGTGTGTGAAGTGGTGATTGGTGGCTGTCTTGGTCGCAGTGACCATGAAGTAATTGAGTTTCAAATCATCGGAGGTAGGAGAAAAACTGTGAGCAAAACTTCAGCCCTGAATATGGGGAGGGCAGACTTTGGGCTGCTGAAGGAGCTAGTTAGTAAGGTCCCCTGAGAATCTGCTTTTGAAGGTATTGGGGTCCATGAATGCTGGTCACCTTTTAAAAGCCATTTCTTAAGAGTGCAGGAACAGGCGATTCCAAAGCGTAGGAAGTCAAGAAACCAGTGCAGAAGGCCAGCTTGGCTGAGCAGGGATCTTCTTCTAGAACTTAGGCAGAAAAGGAAAGTGTACAGGCACCGGAAGCAAGGACAGGCAACACAGGAGGACTACAGAGATGCTGTTCACCACTGTAGGGAGAAAATTCGTGTGGCCAAGGCTCGATTAGAGTTCAAGCAGGCCAGCACTGTGAAGGACAACAAAAAGGGCTTTTCTAAATGTGTTAATACCAAAAGGAGAATTAGAGGTAACATTGGTCCATTGCTTGACAGGGTCAGTCACCTCACAAATAGGGACGTAGACAAAGCAGGGACATTTAATGCCTTCTTCACCTCTGCCTTCAATGCTGATGATGGGCCTTGGGACCCCCAGAGCCCTGTGTTGGAAGACTGTGACTGGGAGGATGATAAAGTCCCATGCGACCCTGAACTTGCTTGAGACTTACTCTTCCAGTTGGATGCACATAAATCTATGGGGCCCAATGGGATTTGGCCCAGGGTACCGAATGAGCTGTCCTATGTCATCGCAGGACCTCCCTCCATTATTTTTCAATGGTCTTGGGAGTCTGGTGAGGTCCCAGTTGACTGGAAGCTAGCAAATGTTGTCCCAGTTCTCAAGAAGGGTAACATGGAGGACCTTGGTAATCACAGGCCTGTCAGTGTCACTTCAGTGCCTGGTAAAATTATGGAGAAGGTTATTCTGGGAGTAATTGAAAAACACTTGAGAGACAACGCAGTCATTGGTCATAGCCAGCATGGGTTCACGAGAGGAAAGTCCTGCTTAACCAACTCGATTTCTTTTTATGACAAGGTCACCCATCTAGTTGACCATGAGAAGTCAGTAGATGTGGTGGTTTTGGTTTATATAAGGCTGGTGACTAGTCACCCGTGGGGTTCCTGAGGGCTCAATTTTAGGGCCAGTGGTCTTTAATGGTTTTATAAATTATCTGGATGCAGGAATTGAATGTACATTAAGTAAGTTTGCCAACAATACTTAACTAGGAGGAGCTGTGGACTCCCTTAAGGGTAGAGAGGCCTTACAGAGAGATCTGGATTGACTCAAGAGCTGGGCGATCACCAACTGTATGAAATTTAACAAGAGCTAGTGCTGGATTCTCCACCTGGGACAGGATAATCCTGGTTATACGTACAAATTGAGGGATGGGAGGCTGGAGAGCAGCGCTGTGGAAAGAGATCTGGGGGTTTGGGTTGATGGCAAGTTGAATATGAGTCAACAGTGTGCCCTGGCAGCCAAAAGGGTGTGTCCTGGGGTGTGTCCAGCACAGTATAGCTAGCTGGTCAAGGGAGGTGATTGTCCCACTCTACACTGCACTGCTATGGCCCCACCTCGAGCACTGTGTGCAGGTGTCTCAATATAAGAAGGACATCAAACTATTAGAGTGTGTCCAGAGAAGGGCGACCAAGACAGTGAAAGGCCTCAAGAGCAAGACTTAGGAGGAGCAGCTGAGGTCACTTGGCTTGTTCAGCTTGGAGAAGAGAAGGCTGAGTATTGACCTCATCACAGTCTTCAACTTCCTCGAGGGGAGCAGCAGAGGGGGAGGTGCTGATCTCCTCTCTCTGGTGACCAGTTGTGGGATAGTTACTGGAAGTGACTTAGAAATTAAGTTATATTCAAATTTTGAAGAAAAGTACAGCATCGATGAAACTTCCATGGACAGAGTACAGCTGTTGTGCAAAGGATACATTTCACAAAGGTTCCCTAGGCAACCTTAGATGTAAACAACACTGGGGGAGTCCGGTGCATTAACTCTAAGAGAAAAATGGTGTGGATGATGGAGCGGAGTGGAGACACCGCGGCCAAACTCTGTGATAAAATGGGAACTTGAAGGTCAAATGGAACCCTTGAAGGCCTTATGGAACTGATAAGCTGCCTAATTGTTACCCTGAGTCAACAGTCTGACATTTTTTGACAAAATGTTATCCTCTGGGTGAACTTTGCTCATTATAATGTCATTAAAACACCAAAACACACCTCCATCCCAAAAGCTACCCACCTCCAAGGTGTGACCACTCCTCACGGAGCCTGCGCTCTCAATTTTTCATAGTCTATACCTTTAAAAGCAAAGTGAGAGAATTTTACACAAATCATAACAAAAGTATGTATGACTAGAGTTCCTCAAGCTCCACCTGAAAGGTAAAAAATAGTATAAAAATAGCTTAAGAGAGGAGGGATGTCAGGGAAGATACCAACACAGTCAGGGAAATATCATCGCTGACCACCCTTGACTTCTGGGATCAGTCAATGTGCTGAGCCTCTCTTTCCCCCCATAAGGACGCTTGTGGGTAAGATTTGAATACTTGGCTATACCAAGTGCTTCCCTGGGAAACTTAGAAATCTCTATAGAGTTGTTTTATAACTTAACGTGTTTGTAGCCAGGCTGTGTTACTGACATGCTTAGTATTTGCACATGCTTTGCACACAGTCACTATCACCGGCAATCCAAAAGAACTCGTGCATCTGCTGCTTCAATAAACTACACTTTTCACCAATCTAGCCGTGAGAGTTCATAGTGAATGCGACCAAACTCCTTAAGTGTGGCCGTGCTAGTTCATGGAACACCGCTAGATCGAATTGTGCATGGTGTTATTAGTGTATGTGTAATCGTGATAGTTCAATACACATATTGAATGCGACCGGACTTTTAATGCCGAATTGGGCATCACTCAGGATCTAAGCCGAGCCGCCCCCAGCCCCACTGATACACAGGCTGGAATGCAAGGGGGGTTATTTTCTGCCAAATTACTTTGCCCTTTAACGCAACAACAGTGATAGGACATGAGGAAATGGAATGAAGCTGTGTCAGGGGAAGTTCAGCTTGAACATTAGGAAAAGGTTCTTACCTCAGAGGGTGGTCAGTCACTGTAACAGGCTCCCCAGGGAAGTGATCGTGGCAGCAAGCCTGTCAGAGTTCGAGGAGCATCTGGATGATGCTCTTAGTCGTATGATTTAGTTTTAGGTAGTCCTGTGAGTAGCAGGGAGTTGCACGTGATGATCCTTATGAGTCCATTTCAACCTGAGATATTCTATGATTCTATAAGCTATGAACCTGATAGGATGCATCCCTGAGAAGTGAGGGAGCTGGCCAGTGTTATTCCAAGGTGACTCACAGTCAGGAGGAGTGTTTCCGGCAGGTTTGAGGAAGGTGATCCTTCCCCTCAGCACTCAGAGCGCATTTGGAATGTTGTGTGCAGTTCTGGGTTTCCCAGTACGATACATGGAGGTACTGCAGTGAATCCAGCCAACAGCCACTAAAATTATTAAGGGATTGAAACACCTGAGAAGAGACTGAGAGAGCTGGGACTGCTTAGCTTAAAGAAGAAAAGGCTCAAGGAGTAATTTTATCAATGTATATAAATACTTGGTCGGGGTGGGGGGGCTAAGAAGACAAAGCTAGATTCTCCTCAGTACTGCGAAGTGAAAAGACAAGTGGCAACGGACACAAATTGAAATACAGGAAATTCCACCTAAACATAAGAAGAAATGTTTCTACTGTGTGCATGGTCAAACGCTAGAACAGGTTGCCTAGAGAGGTTGCGGAGTCTCCATCTTTGGAGATTTTCAAAATCCAATTGGACAAGGCCCTGGGCAACATGCTCTAGCTGACTCTGCTGTGATGTTGGAATAGATGACAGCCAGATTAATTCCATGATTAAAGCTTGATTTTTAGAAAAGTCTTACACATTTTTTTTGCAGTGTAGCAGATCAAACTTTTACTGCTGCAGGTGACATAAGCATGAAGTCATACATGTATTTCCTTTACTCTGGCAAGTGAGAGGACTCTAGAGCAGGTCAAGCTGGAAGACCTCCAGTTTCCTAGCTGTCAGTTATTACAATTTCCACTTTATAGCCAACTTGTGAATTTCTTGCACTATGTTTATGACTCCAGTTTCTGTAACTTCTCCTCTGATCTCTAAGCATAAGAAAAGAAAACATGATTTTGAATGTTTCTATACAGTTCCCTCAGGGTGATGCAATTTCATAGGCAATTAAAAGCTGCATTAATGTGGAAAGCCAAAATAGGCTTGTTACTGACAGCCTAAACAGAAGAAAATGACCCCCTGCATCCCAACAGTATGATGGATCTCCAGACTGAAATAAACACACAGCACCATAAATAAACTGTGAAATACAGCCTGTTTTATTTAAAGGGTGGGGGTTTTATTTTTATGTTGCACTTGTCATTTCCTGACTCAAGAGCTGCAAGTTGTCTTCTGCCTACCACCTGTTTCTGTTTGTAGTTCTGGCATTTGTATAATCCAGTGGTAGAGACTGTCATCCAGTTTCTAACGCGTTTTGCATTAAACACAGCCATCAGAAGGATCCTAGCTCTGGACAATATGTTTTGCACCCCAGTGATTTTCAAAATCTCTTGGTTTCTGTCCTTGAAGAAAATCAAGTGAGTTTGTCCCTAGACTTCATAGAGACAATTTTGGACCCATATAAAAGGGTGGAATTCTTTAAAGTATTTTGTTTACCACTGTAATTTAACCCTGTGCTAAGAAGTAGATTCATGCATACGCACCTTTATTCTTGGGCTCTTTTTTTCTGTTTGCAGTTAGCGTCATAGTCTCTGACATCACAGTATGTGAGTTTACTGCTTTTCACTACACTTACTCCAGGAGGGAGATATGGAAATGGGCTTGATTCTGGCTTTTCATGAAGAACAAACTTGTGGCTGCTCACACCTGTCAGGGTCTTTGTCTCTGCCACCATCAGCTAGGGAACTGAGTTCATACGAAGGTATATGATTATGTATCTATGATTATATGAAGGTATATGATGGTATATGAACTGCTGAAAAAAATCACAGCAGTATGAGTGCAATTTTGACAGCATAATTCTATTCTGAAACAGGTTTCTTCAAGGCCTCAGAGGCTGAGTTTCCACGGTAGTATATAGGAATCTGATGTTCCAATCACACAAAATTTCAATGTGATAAATTTACCCTTTAGCTATATGTCAAAGTAGCCCATTCCTTGTGTGGATCTTCTGTAGTTTGATGATTATGGTGATAGTCCTCTGAAAGACACAGGTAGTTGCTCCTTATTCTTGCTACTCCTCCAGTTTGTGAATACTTTGATCCAAGCCCAATATTCTTCTCAATTTTGCAAAAAGGGAAGGGAAGGGAAGGGAAGGGAAGGGAAGGGAAGGGAAGGGAAGGGAAGGGAAGGGAAGGGAAGGGAAGGGAAGGGAAGGGAAGGGAAGGGAAGGGAAGGGAAGGGAAGGGAAGGGAAGGGAAGGGAAGGGAAGGGAAGGGAAGGGAAGGGAAGGGAAGGGAAGGGAAGGGAAGGGAAGGGAAGGGAAGGGAAGGGAAGGGAAGGGAAGGGAAGGGAAGGGAAGGGAAGGGAAGGGAAGGGAAGGGAAGGGAAAAAGATTCATTTTAAAGCAGAGGATGTAAAATGGATGGTGTCATGGTGCAGGTTTCACCTGTCAGGTGACACTGATTTAGTCAGGACACTCACTGAGTTAGTTGGAAACAATAAATACCCAGTTTCTTCTTTTGGCTAATGTGATTAAATTCAGTAGCTCCCACAACTGCTACTCACAAGAAGTAAAAGCGAAGATTTCTTTGCTTGGGAGACCTAGATAACACAGTCCAATTCAAACTGCAGATTTGACCCAAATCTTCAAATAATACCAGGCTAAATAATTTAAATAGTGAATTATAATTCACTAACACGGCTGAAGTGCCTCTTCACAAATGCTCGGAGCATGGGGAACAAGCAGGAGGAATTAGAGATGTGTACACGCCTCCAAGGCTACGATCTCATCGGCATCGTAGAAACTTGGTGGGACGACTCCTATGACTGGAGCGTCGGCATGAAAGGGTACAGGCTCTTCAGGAGAGACAGGCAAGGGAAACGAGGAGGCGGTGTTGCCTTATATGTTGATGAGCAGCTGGAATGCATGGAGCTCAACCTGGGGGAGGATACAGAGCCAACTGAGAGCCTATGGGTCAAGATTACAGGGAAATCAGGAGCAGGGGACGTTACAGTGGGGGTATGCTACAGGCCACCCGACCAGGAAGACCAAGTGGATGAAGCCCTCTATAGACAGATAAGGGCGGCATCACGTTCACAGACCTTGGTTCTCATGGGTGACTTCAACCACCCTGACATCAGTTGGAAGGATAACACAGCCAGGCACAGGCAATCCAGGAGGTTCCTGGATTGCATTGAGGACAACTTCCTTCTCCAAGTGGTTGAGGAGCCGACAAGGAGAGGAGCCATGCTGGACCTTGTTCTTACCAACAAGGAAGGGCTGGTTGACAGGGTCAAACTCAAGGGTAGCCTGGGCTGTAGTGACCATGAAATGGTTGAGTTTGAAATCCTCAAGGCAATGAAGAAGGTGCGCAGCAGGCTGATGACCCTGGACTTCAGGAGAGCCGACTTTGGCCTCTTGAAGAATCTGCTTGGTATGGTGCCGTGGGATGAAGCGCTGGAAGGAAGAGGGGTCCAAGAAAGTTGGTTAATACTCAAGGACCACCTCCTCCAAGCACAGCAGCAATGCATTCCTACAAAGAGGAAGGCAGGCAGAAAAGCCAGGAGGCCTGCGTGGATGAACAAGGAGCTCCTGGAAGTGACCAAAAGAAAAAAGGAGGCCTACAGGGAGTGGAGACAGGGGCGGGTAGCCTGGGAGGATTACAGAGGAATCGTTCGAGCAGCTAGAGAGCGGGTTAGACAAGCTAAAGCCCAGCTAGAACTAAATCTGGCCAGGGATATTAAGACAAACAAAAAATCCTTCTATAGGTATATCAGCGAGAAAAGAAAGACTAGGGAAAATGTAGGCCCTCTCCAGAAGGATACGCAAGAACTGGTCACCCGGGACAGCGACAGAGCTGAGGTACTCAATGACTTTTTTGCCTCAGTCTTCACAGACAAGGACAGCAGCCGCACTGCCCAAGACGCAGATTGCAAAGGAGAGGATTGGGAAAACGGAGCACCGCCCACTGTAGATGAAGATAAAGTGAGAGACCACCTGAGGAACCTGAAGGTGCACAAGTCCATGGGACCTGATGAGATACATCCGCAGGTCCTGAGGGAACTGGCAGATCAAGTCGCGAAGCCACTAGCCATCATATTTGAGAAGTCGTGGCAGTCTGGCGAGGTTCCTGCCGACTGGAAAAGGGGAAACATAACCCCTATTTTCAAAAAGGGAAACAAGGAAGATCCGGGGAACTACAGGCCAGTCAGTCTCACCTCTGTGCCTGGCAAGATCATGGAGCAGATCCTCCTGGAAACTCTGCTGAGGCACACAGAAAACAAGGAGGTGATTGGCGAGAGCCAACATGGCTTCACCAAGGGCAAGTCATGCCTGACAAATTTGGTGGCCTTCTACGAAGGGGTTACAGCGGCAGTGGACAAGGGAAGATCTGCTATGTCATCTACCTGGACTTGTGCAAAGCGTTTGACACTGTCCCACACAATATCCTGGTCTCTAAATTGAAGAGACATGGATTCGATAAATGGACCACTCGGTGGATAAAGAACTGGCTGGATGGTCGCACTCAAAGGGTTGCGGTCAACGGCTCGGTGTCCAAGTGGAGAGCAGTGACGAGTGGCGTTCCTCAGGGGTCGGTACTGGGACCCGTACTGTTCAACATCTTTGTTAGCGACATGGACAGTGGGGTAGAGTGCACCCTCAGCAAGTTTGCTGATGATACCAAGCTGTTTGGCGAGGCAGACACGCTGGAGGGGAGGGATGCCATCCAGAGGGACCTGGACAGGCTGGAGAGGTGGGCCCAAGCCAACCTCATGCAGTTCAACAAGGCCAAGTGCAAGGTCCTACATCTGGGTCAGGGCAATCCCAAGCACAAATACAGGCTCGGCGGAGAATGGCTGGAGAGCAGCCCTGTGGAGAAGGACCTGGGGGTGATGATTGATGAGAAGCTCGACATGAGCAAGCAATGTGCGATCGCAGCCCAGAAGGCCAACCATATACTGGGCTGCATCAAAAGAAGTGTGGCCAGCAGGTCAAGGGAGGTGATTCTGCCCCTCTACTCCGCTCTCGTGAGACCCCACCTGGAGTACTGCATCCAGCTGTGGAGTCCCCAACATAAGAAGCACATGGACCTGCTGGAGCGCGTCCAGAGGAGAGCCACGAGGATGATTAGAGGGCTGGAGCACCTCTCCTATGAGGAGAGGCTGAGAGAGTTGGGGCTGTTCAGCCTGGAGAAGAGAAGGCTCTGGGGAGATCTTATTGCGGCCTTCCAGTACCTAAAGGGGGCCTACAGGAGAGCTGGGGAAGGACTTTTTACTAGGGCATGTAGTGATAGGACGAGGGGGAATGGCTTTAAACTGGAAGAGGGCAGGTTTAGATTAAACATTAGGAAGAAGTTTTTCACTTTAAGGGTGGTGAGGCACTGGAACAGGTTGCCCAGAGAGGTTGTTGAAGCCCCGTCCCTGGAGGTGTTCAAGGCCAGGCTGGACGTGGCCTTGGGCAACCTGGTCTAGTGAGAGGTATCCCTGCCTATGGTAGGGGGGTTGGAACTCGATGATCTTCAAGGTCCCTTCCAACCAAGCCATTCTACGATTCTATGATATACTGTCTTCAGTTTCTCCACAGGCTTCTGAATTTTTCTAGGACCTTGTGGCTGACAGTATGCCTTCATTTTTCTGAAAGAATCTTGTCCACACCTTTAAAAGAAATATAATTCCATCTTTCACCCACTATTTTACTAACATGGCAAAAAGCTAAATAGAAAAGTTAACCTGAGTCAAGTCAGCACGTGCAGAGTATTACAGCTTTTCAACATGCTGATGATTTCATGATAACTACCTGTGTCCCTATTTTAGCTCACAGTACGTATAAGGCAGCTGCTGTGGTAAGCAAGTTTCAAATATTTACTCTATTACTGAGCATGGATGTGAGCAGTAACTGTCACGTAGCACTTTAATGTACTGTAAACCCACACTTGAGCTTGCCTTGGGGAAGCTTGTACAAGCCTATAGCCAAAGAATCGTAATAACTAGTGAAGTAAGACTTCCCTTTGCAGAAGCCATCCTAGCTAAACTCAGTTACATAATGATCAACTTGGCATTTCACAACTGTTTCAAACTATTACTTGTAGCGCTTTGTAAATAGATGTGTCAGGCATACCTGCCCATATTCTGCAAACTACCTGCAGGTCTTCCTCACGTTCCCCTTTATAGATGCAAGATTTGCTATTTACCACTGTTCCGGTATTGCAGCTTACCGTGAGGAGATAAGCCTGAAGGGTTACAGGCTGTTTGGGAAAGACTGGGTGGGAAGGCAAGCAGGAGGGTTTGTACACTGTGAAAGGGAATGCCTTAGGCGCATGGAGCTTTATTTTGGGACAGCTGATGAACCCATGGAGAGTGTGGGTGAGGACCAGAGAACAGACCAGTGCAGCTCATGTCATAGCAGGTGTCTGCCACCAGATGACCCGATCAAGAAGAGGCAGATGAAGCCCTCTTCAGGCATCCTGAGCCAAGAGCTCTTCTGCAGTTGGGAGACCTTACAGTGCTAAGAGCAATGCTGAGGTTTTTTCCTCTTCTTGAGGGACCACTCTGAAAACCTGATCCCAGACGCGCGTATTTAAAACATTTTTTTCAAAATACACTTTGGCCTAAGCGAAATCTCCGAATCAAACGCACGTTAAAATCAGTTTTGTCTGGCGTTGCCATCTTCTGTACACGTGCCGCTAGACTCGGGGCAGTCCGAGATCACACGGTGTGGAAGATCCTGGTCGGTCCACTCCGATCGCTCGCCACCGTAAGGCCTTGCTGTGGATGGCTGTCCCTGCACCCTCCCAAATCCGCCGGCCCGGCGCCGTTCAGGCGACGGAGACAACTCCGCACCTTCACCGTCCCAAGCGGGACCATCGAAGGCAGCGCCCCGTCGCCTTCCCCCGGCTCCCCGACCTCACTCGAGCCAGTCTTGCCACGGGTGAGCTGCCGCGGGGCCCCCCGCGCCGCAGCGGCCTGCCGGGCAGAGCGCCCGAGCCTCCGGCTGCACGGCCCCGCCGGGGGAGGGGGGCGGAGGAGGCCGGGCCGGCCGTCCCGCCCCCGGGGCGCAGCCCGCCTCGCCCCATTATGCCACCCGTGCTCGAAAACAAGTTTAGAAAGTTGCCTCGACCGTTCTGCGGCCGGACTTCCACCCTGGGGTGCGGGCAGGCGGAGGAGAGCCGCGCCGGCCAGCGGGCAGGGCTCCCATCGCTCCCTCGCCGGGGCGCCTGCAGGGAGCGGCGACAGGTGAGGGGGGAGCGGGGCGGGGGGGAAGCACTGCGGTCCCAAAGAGTCGGAGGAGAACGAAGCAGGAGGGGACGGTGCGCAGCCCGAAGCGTTCTCCTGGCGGAGCTGCTGGCGGAAAAGCACCCACGGGCGCTGCTTTCCCCTGCTTTGCGGGGCCGCGGGTGTCTCAACGCCGCCCGGCTCTTCCGCCGCGCTACGCCTGTCGCAAGCGCGCCTTCCTGCGGGGGTGGGGGGGGTCGGGTGGCCGTCCGCCCCACAGCGGCGCCTCGGCGGGGGCTCGGCCGGGCCCGGCGGGGGGCTCGGCAGGTTCAGGGCAGAGCCGGCACGGGAGAGCTCTTCCCAGCCCACAGCCCGTCGCCACCTGCCCGTCAGGCGTCCCCTGGCGGAAGGGAGCCGGGGAGAGTGTCCCGGGCGGAGGGTGGGCCCTGCCCGCCGGCCGGTGCAGGGCCGGCCCGGCAGCGGTTCGGACGCCGCGGTGAGGGTGGCAGGCTGCATTCCCAGCCCCGGGCCCTTCCCTTAGCCCTCAGCTCGCCCTCGGGCTGGAGGGCAGCAGGGTGGGAACCGCAGTGGTTGCCGAACCGGCTGCTTCTGCCGCCGCGTCGCCTGCCGGCCGGCGGGAAAGCGAACGCTGCGCTGACGCCCACCCTACCGGCGTTTCCCTTCTTTGCACGGCACCGGTTACCGGCGGTGGAGCAATTGGGGCTGTTCAGCCTGGAGAAGAGAAGGCTCCGGGGAGACCTTGCAGCGGCCTTCCAGTACCTAAAGGGAGCCTACAGGAAAGGTGGAGGGGGACTTTTTACAAGGGCATGTAGTGACAGGACGAGGGGGAATGGCTCCAAACTGGAAGAGGGGAGATATAGATTAGATACTAGGAAGAAATTTTTCCCTCTGAGGGTGGTGAGACACTGGAACAGGTTGCCCAGAGAAGCTGTGGAAGCTCCATCCCTGTAGGTGTTTAAGGCCAGGCTGGATGGGGCCTTGGGCAACCTGGTCTAGTGGGAGGTGTCCCTGCCCATGGCAGGGGGGTTGGAACTCTATGATCTTCAAGATCCCTTCCAGCCTAAACCACTCTATGATTCCATGATTGTATGGGGGGAGAAGGTTGCCTTCAGAAGGAGGACGGCTGGGTGTGCTGGAGTGTGAGGTGTCGTGGCTCCTCCTACACAGGGAACATTTCGTAAAGGTGGTGCCCAGAAGTGCTATTGACCCATAGTCTTTGTGTTTGCACTTCTGCTTTCCTCACGCAGCTTCATGCTAAGGCCGATAGAGTGTCACAGAGAAACCACTTCATGTCCTGGTTGCTACAGGAGCTGCCCAGTTGGTTTTCAGCTGCAGATACAAAAGATAATTGAGTTTGTGGCTGATGACTGCCTTCAGGGTGGGAACAGGCCCACCAAGCCCTGGGTGAAGACGGAGGCAGTGCTGCTACTGGTAGTTGTAAAAATGATTCTTGTGTTCCCCTACCATAGTTTGGCATCAGTCTTACATTGCTGTAGCACTAGTGCAATATCTGATTTAGTTTTCTGTCTTTCTTGATACTGAATGCTTATGAAGACTGTAAATGACAGTTATGAAAGAAACTTACTGCTGCCAGGATAATAGATTTCTTAATATATACCAACAGAATAGATTGTGACTACATGTAATGAAACGTGGGTAGTGTCACAATTGAGCGAATGGTGAAATCCCTCTGGAACACTTTGACTAATTTAACATACTTTTCTATTTGCTTAGTTGCAACTTTGTGGTTTTCATCAATAGTTTCGAGGTTAGTTTCACTTTTCTTTTTGGATGGCTTGTATGAATTATTCTGATGCACTGGTAGAAGTTTATTGGTTGTCTGTGGGATGTCCTAAGGACTCTGATATCTGGTCCCCAAACTTATCATTACGGACTTCAGTATTGTACAACTCAAAAGGTAACTGTTACACCCAAAAGAGTGAAAATTAAATGTCAGTCTTCTCTATACTAAATTCTCATCTTGACATCAAGAAAAGAAATCAAAAGTCAGTGTTTCAAGTACAAAGAGCCGATCTATGTCTGTGAATGGATTAAGTAGCAAAAGAGACTTAGGGCAATAATAGTTTACAGTGTCCTGGTCTGCCACCTCTTGGACTCTTAATGTTCTCTGCTGTTGAAATGAAGGAGGTATATTTGGTTCTGTGTGAGACACCTCTTCCCGCTTTTCTTCCTGTCTTGTGATAGACTAGAAAAGAACTGTAAAGAAACCATCAGAAAGTAATGTGCTGAAGAGCATTACTCTGCAAGCTTTTCTTGTGGTTTCTTCAGCCCACAGGATGCATGTGCTGCTTCTAACAGATCTATCTCTTTTCCTCCTCCTCTTTCTGTTCCCTGACAAATGATTTTGTAGATGGGTAAATGGTGGCCATATGGAGGGGTAAAGAATATAACGGTCTGCCCAGATTCCTTCTCCATTGTTTGCTAATTTGCACTATAAGTATATATGAATGTACAGTTCTACATACAAGGTGGTAGTAACATATCTTTAGGGTTTTATTTCTCTTGTTTAAAATGTAGATTTAATCAGTTTAAGTTAAACCTGATGTAAAACCATAATTGATTCCACTGTCCATGACTTATTTGTGTAGAAGCACCGGGATGCCTGTGTCAAGAAAGTGACTGAAACTCAGTTACAGACTTTGGAGCTCTTTCCAGACAAAGATCTAACCAGCTCAGGCCTAGAGTTTTCAGTCTAAATCTGATTTATTTTTTTATCCTAAGAGAAAACAAAAAAATCGTGATAAATATTTACCTGCATTTCTAGGCATCAGTGCCCTTTTCTGGGGTAGTTCTTCCCCATGTTTAGTAAGTTGAATCACCACAGGGTCAGGTAAGCAAGGTATAGGGTAGCTTGCTGGGAGTCTTGTGCAGTCTGCTCATTAGTCACTGTCATATTTGTTGGGTGTCATGTCTCAGTCTAATTTTACTTCCTTCTTATGCTTTCCTTCTGCTGTGCCTCTGTATAATGTGTTTGTTCTGTTGTGTCCCAGACTACCCCTTGCTCTGGTACCTTATTTTTGTGGGACAGAAATAATGAAGTAGCCATACCTGCTGCAACAGTGGGAGGTCACCACATTAGTGAGCCATGGCCAGGATATGTGCCCCTTTGAAGAGCCTATGACCTCCAGAGAGCCACACCAGAAGATATTTGCCCTATCTGCAGTATCATGCCCCTTTTTCCTCACATGACTCATCTCTTAGTCTCACAGAGAGGGGTGTCAAGAAAGGTGAAGGGTCTTGCTGGGGAACTTCCTTCGTTACAGAGCAGTGTAAATGGAGGCAGGGATCCTGCACAATTGCAAGAATAACTTTTTGACTAGTTGACTGCGCAGACAATGTGGAAATTGTATTTGCACTTGAAAGCAGGGGTGAATTAAAATCCAATTAAGAATCTGTAATGATGCATTTTTAATTCTTTGTGTTGCTAGAGTTTTTTGTAGAACTGAACAGGATGAGGTACACCAAGCCTACTAATCAAATATAGATAAGTGGATTTGTTTATATGTGTTTCCCAGACCTTGGAAGTAAGCCATGCAGAAGAGATAGCGTGAAGGTTATCTTGTACTGCATATAGGAAAATATGACACTTCTTGCATCATATTTTACCATTACTTCTTGGAATGGAAAAACAGTAGACTAGCAAATTAAATATTTCTGTACCTCACTCACATGGTCTTGTCCCATACAAACTGTCCCATTGACTCAGGTGAAGGTGGTTTGCAAGAGCAAGTTTATAGTTTTAGAAATTCTGAAAATTTTGAAAACAAGAATTCTTGCAAACCCAACTGCAAACCAAGGGCCAGATAACTAAGGAGACACTTGGAACATGCCTCTTGGGTCTTCTAGTGTAATGTGTATTAGCTGGGGTCTGCTAAGGTCAGTGGCAGAGTAGACTGAAATTTTCCACTAACATTTTTTTCCATTAAAAATGAAGTTTTGTTTGAAGAGAATATTTAACTTGCATCTCAAAATCCTTTAATTTAGGTTAAAGATGTAACATTCCTTGACAAACTAGAAGTAGAGAGTATATTTTAGATTTCAAGCCAAATTTCTGGTGGTTTTCAGGCAGATAAAAGGTTTTGATTTTTTTTTTTTCCCAGAAGTTACATTTTTAGCATGGACTTTTGGAGGAGACAGAATATTTCAAGACTTTTTTTTTGTGAAAATGGTATACTTTAAAGATGTTCTTGTCAACCAGATTTCACCAGCTGCAAGTAGTTCCATTTAGCAGTGAGTCATTAGGAAACCCTGAAAGATAAGACAATTAAAATGAACATATACTGCTTTACTTAAACTTTTTCCATGCCTTTACTTTGGGAAGGGGGTCTGTTTCCGATGCAAATAATTTGTCCAGAACATCATGTCACAGGTTACACCATGTACTAATATAATGCTGTTATTAATATAGTTATTGCATTTATTTTCAGTGCTTGGGACAATGCAACACAATAAATCATGCAGTCAGATGGAGTCAGCTCAGTTTTGACTTCACCATGCTTGGAATGTGTTGCATGTGTTGTAAGGTGCTGCTTCTTAACAATAGGTCTTACTTCTCTGAACTAGCATTTTATGTTTTGGTAAGAAGTCAAAATACTGGTAAAATAGTTCTATATAGTTCCATAATAGTTCTGATACAAGTTCTATAACTGCTAATGTCACTACTGTTTACATGCAAACGTTTAAAAAAACTAATGCTGCAGCCACAAATGTTAGCCAGAGTTGTTGCCCAAAATACGTAACTGGCCAAATTGTATTTGTGTGCAGTAAGGGTTTATGGATGAGATACAGACAGAATTTGTGGGGGAAACACACACTCAGATACACATACACACTTCTACCACCATCCTGCTCAGGTGCTGGGTAGGTCAACAGTTTCTTGAAGACTCAAGGTTTTTGCAGCCAGCAGACAGGCAAAGAACAAGACGGGGGGAGAATAGGTCTTGTTGGAGATGGTGTCCTTGAATAAGGCAGGAGGAGCAGGTGGAGAGAGAGAAAGGTCGTGCGAGTCCTTGAAGCATGCGGAGACTGCAGGCAGGCTGCTCTCACATCCCTAATGGTCCTGCAATTATTCTGCAACAGTGATTTCCATGATGATTGTTGCCCCTAAATTCAGTGTCCTTTTATAAGAAGTTTGCACTTCCAGACAGTTCTTAGCTTTTCATTTCTTAAGTACGTTAAAAAGGAAGCATCCAAAGCAATGAAGCAAGACGAAAAGATGCATTTTGACAAAAATCCTAACTACTTAGAGCAGCTTTACTTCTTGAGGAGCGTAGCAGCACTAAGCAGGTCTATTTATCTTCACCTTACCTTTTCAGTGTGGATCCCTAAGAACTGCTAATATTTAGGCAATAAAAATCAGAGAAGATAGTGCTGGAAGGAAAATGAGAGGTTTTGTGACTATTGTTGCCTGCACATTAGTTGCTTTTCATTTTTATTTCCATACTGAAGGAGGAGGATGGGGAATAAACGAATCTGCCTGCATCCTTTGCTTACCTCTGCTACCTTTGGACATCTGAATTTTAATGCATGGATAGTTTTGTTTGCTCCTTCCATAGGGGCCAGCAAAAAGCCAGGCAGGCGACTTTCTTCCTCATCTATGTGGGAAGCTAGCCTTTGTGAGCGGCAGATTTTCTTACAAACCCATTGAAAACGAGTTGCTTGGATGGAGATGTTAAAAAATAAGAGAGGTTAATGAGGGCATGATCACCAGTCAGAGTGTTGGGATCCTGCATCATTGTGCCCAGAAGTGACATAGTTTGTTTTTTTTCCAATATTTGGATTTGTGGATTCATCTAGGGACAAGTGCTGAGCGGGGAGTGAGTTTTCTTTCTCCAAAGTCTTCAGTAGCCTGTTTTGGATTCATTAATGCTGTCCCTTTAAGCATCTTTTCTGTTTTTCTGCTGTTTCCCAGTTATATTGTGGAATCTGTGCTTCTGATATATGACCTGCTTTTTTTCCCCTTCTTCTTTAGTTTTAGGTACGTTTTTTTCCTTCACCAGTCATCTTCTGAAAATGAGGAATTTCATTTATATGATTACAATGTATTTATAACCCACAACATCTTCTCCCAGGTCTTTTCTCTTCTTGATTTCTGCTCATCCCCCTTACCTTGAAATAAATTGGAGGTAATTTTATGGAAATCTGAAAACTTGTGGTGGTATAAATAAAGCTTTGAGCTTATGTTATGCAGAGTATCAAAGCAGGTGATCCTAATGGTTCCCTTAACCTTTAAAAGCTACAGTTGGGGCTGTTTGGAGAGTTTCTATTGTAAACAGACTGATTGTAAACAGTGTTTGGTTTTCCCACACAAATTTACTCACAGGAAAGGAATTTCTACGTAATTTAAAGTTTTTCCTTTCTTAGGCCAGCGGATGCATAATTCCTTTGTTTTCTGCCTGTGCTGCACCCCTGAAATTATTTTCACGACACATTTCTTTCAGACTATCCTGTTGTGGTCCCTCATGGGAACTCCAGCCTGCCTTAGATCTCTCCCTCCACAGTTGAACTCCCCACAGCCACCCCATGGTGCACTGTCTCCTAAGATGAAGAATCATGAGAGATCGTGTGCATCATGAGAGAAGTTATCTAGCGAGTGAATTCAGGCTGTGTGGAAGAAAAGAGGCTTTTATGACAAATTTTAGCACCTTTCTGAAGCAAAAGCACGAGTATTGCATGTTTCTACTTGAAAAGTCAAAATTGAAGGAATGAAAGTCCCATTTTTGATCTAATCCAGTCCGGGTGTTCATATGGTTTATAACGCTTCCATGAGAGCTTAAAAGGCAATTGTCTTAGTCATAGTAGAGTTAAAAAATGCAGAATTTTTTTGGGTGCACAACTTTGTATCTCTGTTAGTTGTTTTAAGTGTGGGACCTGAATTTTTACCTTGAAATGTCGTAAAATCTTTAAAAAAATGGCTAAAAGTGACACTGAGGTCCACTGATCTACTCATCTTTTGCAGATTTGTGTTTGGTCTGTTCTTCCATGATGGCAGTTGCACTGCCTTTGCAGTCAGTGGTTCAGTGCTCTACATTCTTTATCATTGGATGTTTTTTCATGTCTACCTTACCTGCCATGTTACAGCACAAGAGTGTTACTTCTTGTGTATTGCATTATGTGCATAGGGAGCATTTTTCTCCAATCCTGTATCTAGCAAACTTCCATGTACTTGAGGATGGTTACTGTGCTCTCTTTGGGCTTAGCAGTCCCATTCCTCTATTATTCTATGTGGGTCCTGCTTTTTTTGATTCTTGATTTTTCTTTGATGTGTTTCCTTGATGAGTCACTTAGCCATAATTGGGCTAAATAAACTATAACTTTCCAGATTAAATTGAAAGGATTCTACAACAGGGTTCCCTGTCTAACTGGATGAACACTTGGCCAAGGGCAGTGCACAGTAACAGGGAACAGAGTGACTTCTTTCAGCCAGCAGGCTTGTGCAAACTTAAAATAATTGTGGTGGTATATTTTAGCAGCTTTTTTAACAGCTTTTCAGCATAATGCTAAAAGATAACTCACTCTGACACTAAGTTAATTCTGAAGAGGTCCCTGTTCATGTGTCATGTGAGCAGCTACAGGTTATTTTAACAATGATAATTTGGTTGTAGGAAAATATATTTCTTGAAGCAGAATTACACAATCTAATTTTTATTTTCCAGTGTTTGTAAAACATGTTATCTCTCATAAGAGTATTTTGTATAAATCCATGGTGACCTCAGTATTAAGTAAGCTTACTACAGTTTTCTGCTGATGATTTGTGTTTTGAAGTGTGCTGCAGAAAGTTTGTACCTATAGACAGATGCTAAAAAAATATTTTACTGAAACCTGGAAACTCAGAGACATAAATGCAGGTAAAACAGCTCTGTAAGTTTTCAATGATCATAATTAGGGAGAATGGGGTTGTCACAAGTCATGACTTACGAAATCTGTGGATCAGCAGTGCTCTGTACCTCTAAAGTTTGGTGATTTACAGTACACCCGACAGGAAAATAATGATGAAAATGTCCTTTGAAATACTAACAGTGACCTGCCTTTTGCAGATCAGTCCAAAAATACCCCATGATTTATCATCTGTAAAAATCTCATAAAGCCTGTGTCCTTATTTAGTATTATTTGGAGCTATGCTTGTTTGCATCAGCTCATAATATGACCTATTTTGCATAGTGAAGTGTTTGTAGCTAAAAGAGTATAAATCAAAGGTCTGAATAGAATAGAATAGTCTTTGAATTTGTAAGCCATTCGATTTCTAAAGGAGATGGATGAGCGAATAGAACTACCTATGTTATTTAAAACTGGCCTTGGAGTAATTACATTGCTGATCCAGTAACATGGGGCAAATTGCAGTTTTAATCTTTCGCATTATTACCAGCATTTGCAAAGTATCAGGACACTCTAGGAACTAAGAGTAAAGCTGCCGTAAAGATTAAGAATTTTAGTGTATGCTCTAATTTAATTTTCTGTTGTATTCAAGATGCTTGCTGTGTAGCTAGTTTTTATGGTGTGTATGAAAGGTGGGGCAACTTGTAAGAAGGTGAGGCTCCTGTGATGCACATAATTTCATTTTGTGGTGTGCAAGTATTTAGAAAGCCTGGTGACGTTTTCTGAATCATATCTGTGCTGTTTGCTAAATGTAAACAACTTTATCAAACTGTATATAGTGCCTTTTTGTTCCACCATTTTTAATCTGTTTTCACATTTCTGTTCTTTCACATGCAATTGACTATGTATTACTTGCACAATTTTTCTTTTTGCTGTTTCTTAAGGAACTCTAATGAACTGTACAGAAACCACAGGGACTAGCAGCACCATCTTGTTGAGTTTGGCCTCTTCCTGTAGCTGTGGCCTTTTGAGAAATTGTTGAGATGGTAAAAAGAAAAAAAAAAGTGTTACATCCAATGCATATGGAGTCTGGGTCAGATCTTGTCAAGACCATCTTAAGGCTGAGCTTGTCCCACTGACTTTTGGTATTTTTAAACCTGTTTTTAAGTTAGTGTCACTGCAAAATTGAAACCCATGGCCTGGTTTTGATTACCTCGTACACTGGTGTCAATCAAGAATAAGCTGTATTGAAGTAAGTGAAGGTTAGGTGTGTAAAAGCAGCATGAAAGGAGAATCTCTTCAAGACTATTATACCACTATAGTCTGAATGTGGCTTGCAGTGGCATTTCCGTCTGATCACAGGTGTGTGGGTGCCTATATAGAGCCAGAGCAAAGATTCATCTGGCTCATACACTGGTCTTGAGACTGTCTAATATTGGAAACGTCAGGAAAGGGATTAAGAAACAGGGCAGTTATGGAGTGATATTTTCCTTCGTGTATCTTCCCAGCTGCTGATGGTTGGTCAGACTTCCTGAGCTAGAAATTTTCCTCTTAAGAGGAAAGAGTACAGCTGCTCATGCAGCTGTAATAGCCAAATGCCCCCTTGCTATGTCAGACCTATATTCCCTGTGACAGTATTTCCTAGCCTTGTTACTTTTCCAGGGCCTGCTTGGCTGCTGGCCAGCACGGGTGCTCTGGCAGGATTCGGTGACTTTTGGGGTGCAGAGCGCGGTGAGCCCCAGCAGAAGGCTCACCCGGCACAGCGGTGAGGGGTACCCGGTGCCTGCATGCTGTGTGCAGGCGGAGGGGACACGGCTCGTTTCGAATAGCTGGTCTTGGCATTTATAAAGCACCCCGACTGCCATCTGTTTAAACTGAAGTAAGACTGATTCTGAAAAGTTTACTAAAGTGGGATGTTATGGGTGTAGCCATCCTTTGCCTTCTCTCAGCATGTTTTTTTGTTCTGCTGCTTGTAACTCTGCTTTAGGAAGGATTTTGACTGCTAAGTTCTTTGGTCATTAAGCCAGAATTATTTTAGCTTTGGAGAGTATTTGAACAGCAGTCCTGGGATGATCAGGATTGCAAAAGAAAGTGAGGGAGAGAGAGGAAAATTTACCTGTTTGCAGATTTTTGCCACATGGTTTCAGAGGGGGTGGGTGATTTGCTCATCAAAGTCCCATTTTGGTTTGAAATCGATGGCCTGTTTACAGTGCTTTTATACTTACATGCAACATGGGAAGTCCAACAGCCTGGCCCATAGATATGAGAGAAATCACTTTGTCATGGAAAGCCACTGCAAGCTGCAAGTGTGACAAACTGTATATCTAAGAAGTTCTTGGAAGGTGCTGTGTTTTAAGAGGTATGAAGCACTGCCGGGTTTGAACTTAAACAATGCCAAGGCCTGTACTCTGAAGACAACAGATTCACATAATTCTCACTGGCCTCTGTTGGAGTTGTTCCAGATTGTGCTGGTCATGCTGGATCAGAACCAGGCTATGTTCCTTTGTAATAGTCAAATGCTTCTCAAAATACTTCTCTCTGTTAAAAATTATCTGACAAATTTGTGGCTACTTTAGGTAGACCTGTTTAGAAAAACAAATTCAAGATGCAGATACGAAGTCAAGTTGTTGCATGTCATCTGAGCCCTGGTAGCTCTACACGTGTTGTTAGCCTGTCACAAATACAAAGTACCTCAGTGAAATAGACAGTTTTTCTACTTGGTTTACCCACATGATAATTGGTTAAGATCATGCAGGGAATCTTACAAACATCAGGTGAGGCATGACAACCTGTGATTAGTCAATAGTGCCTTTGAGCTCATAGGCTTTTGGGAAAGTGTGCTCCTTTTGTATTGATGTGTTATACAATTGAACAAGTTTGGAGAGGGAAAACTATTTACATCTGACCTCCTAGAATGAATTTAAGATAAAATTACAGCTAAACATAAATATATGCAAATATTTTCATACAGGGGGTATAATAAAAATTTTCACAGAGGCTCTTCAGAATGTGAATAACTTATGAAGTCTTCCCACCAAGTTCACTAGCAATTAGTTGTCCTTCACAGGTGAAAGTCAAATCCCTAAGTAATAAGGATGAATCTGAGGAAAGGTTTCAGAATTCCGTAATCCGTTATCTTTCTCTTAATTTTACTTAATTGATTTAAACATCATGATCCATCAGGTTCCTTCAGTCATCAATCCCCTTCCATTCTATAGCTATCATATGAACTGTATTCCAAGGCACTGGATGCAAATTGTGATATGTGGTGTAAAGATGATCAGAGTCAAAAGGATGCCAGTTGAATACTTGTAGTGACTTTAAATTATTTGTTCATTTACCGGTATTTCTTGTGTTTTCTTGTTCATGTTAATCCATTGTCTATATTTCTTGTTAAACTGGCTGATTTTGCTTTGAGATTCCTTTTCAGAGCTAGTTTTGTCTTCTCCTTCCCTCAGACTCCCACTCCTCATTCGTCATCCCATTTGGGGTGTCTTTAGTGCAGCCCATCAAGGGTAGGCATTTTCAAAAAGCTTTTTCTTCTTTGAAGCTTTAGTGCCTAATTAAAGAGATGGTTGCTAAGAGATTGTGGAAAGTGTCATTAAGAGGGTCTGATTTGCTCTTTTCCTTACCTTCCATGCACAGGTTTCAGATCAGAATTTGTGAGTAAATGGGATAGCAGCATCCCAAAATATTCCTGAGATTGTGACGATGGACAGAATACAAGGAGACTGTGCCAGTCCTGTGCCACCAGGAAATGCAGAGAGGAGCAGGACTGGAGAACAAGACTCAGGACTAACTGTGTTGGGAAAAGCACATGAGTTCTTTCAGATTTGTGATGTGGAAGGCAAAGGCTTCATCACTCGTCAAGACATGCAGGTAAACCAAAACTGAGAGAAGGTCCTAATGCCCTTAATGAGTTGAGACTTGGTTCATTTAGAGTTAAAAATTGTAACACTCTCCTGATAACTTTAAAGAGATATGTAGGATTTAAAATAATCTCTTTGAAGTCTTACATAATGCTTGCATTTGTTTCCACAGACGAAGCAACAAAAAAGTGGAAAATCAAAGTACGTGAAGTTTAAAAAATGCCCCAGGAATTTAATTTCATTCTCATTGAGAAAGTTGAAACTCCAGCAAATTCATTACTTTGCGATTTGCCACAGCATCATTAATGTATCCAGTCCACAAATTTTATCCTGTTTTTTCAGCAAAATTGTGTAAAGAAAGTCTTTCACTTTGGTTTCATCTGCCAGAGAATGGTGAACTCTCAGTTGAATCACATATATATGTAGGAAGTATAAAGGAACAGTATTTTAGCATTATTCAATGTTCACAATAATCTTACCAAAATGTTCTTAAATTGAGGGGCCAAAATCAGATTTGCTGAAAATGTTGATGAAAAAACCCAACTATATAACAAAATCTTTTGAAAAATGGGATTGGGTGCATATTGCAGAAATGATGATTTGAACCAGTATGTGGCACAAAACAAGAATGTACTCATGCCTGACATGCAAAGTGTAATTTCATTGTGTTAATGCATTTCTACTTAAGTACTTATGGATGAAATAGAATTGGGGAGCGGTAGCAAAATAAATTCAGGACAAACTACTACCAACGGAAGCATCTAATATAAAATTTAGAAACCTTCCATATCGTCACAAACAACCATGTGTCTGCATAAAGGAAAATACAAACAAAACACTTCTAGCTGCCTATGTTGGGAAAGCAAAAACCTCATAGTAAATTGTTCGGATTACTATTTCTCAAGAGCATTCTGTGCAGTAGTGTGTTGCTGAGTTTTGTGATGACCTGTGCTAATTCTGCAAAGTTGAAAAAAGGTAGGAGTGCGGGTGCTGGCTGTGCTGTAGGCTTGCACCAATATACATTATCTCACTGAAGTAACAATGCAAACAAACAAATATGTTGTTACTGTTAATTTTGGTAAATCCAGACCCAGAGAGAAGTTCATAGATTATAATTTTATTATCTTTCCAAAACCTGAATGGAATATTTTTACCTAGTGAAAGACCCGTGTTTACATGTATGTGTGTATAAAAACTATTAATATTTGTTTTCACAAGGAACGTAAAAACATTTGTTTCTGTTTTATTCTAAGTTTTATGCTTAGAGTGCTGATACATTTATACTTCAGGTTCTAAAATAGATGTTGCAAAAGATGCAGTAGAGAAAGAGTTGCAAGGGGTTGCAAAGAATAGATAAAGTACATTTCTTCGGTTTCACCATGGGTATTTGTTTACAGTATCTGACCACTTCAGTATGTATGTAAGTGACTGGTTCATTTAAATACAGAAATAAGGGTGCTCAGAACACTTGAGAAGATGTTTCTTTATATTTGCTTTTGTTTCCTGCTGATCCAATTAAAGATAATATTATAAATACAGACCTTTCGAAGATACTGCATTATCCTTACTCCACATAACACTTGAGTAAAAGTGATTTTGTGGAGCTGGTTTCATGAAATTTTGTGATTTTTTTGGTGTGAGCATGCTGCATTTCAGAAATAGACAGTCAGGAACTACATTTATGTCATTACAAGAGCATCAGGTTTGCTCCTTGGACCATGCAGCTTTCTTAGCTTTATTTATTTATGTACACATTTTAAAGCAGCTTTAATTAGGACAGTATACCCCCTATAATGTTCTTGTTTAGGGAGTCTCTTGGCTGACTTTATGACAAGGAAGGAACTAGGCGTACAGTTCTGCTGGAAAGTTTGTCCAGCTACATGATAATGAAGGCATTTCACCAAGATAATCAAGCCATTTCATCACGATGCTGAGACTCCACCTCAAGTTCTAACTCTTCCCTGTGTGATTGAAATCTGTGTCACGAGGAAATTGTTCTCACTGATTTGTTCTAAAGGACTCATAAAGGCAAATAGTGAAGTCATAAAATCAAATCTCCCTCAGCTGATGCTGTTTCACTCTGTGATGTATTTGAATTTTCACTCTGGGAAACAAAAGGGCCCATTCTTTTGTATTATGGATATTCTATAAAATCTAGTCATCCTTTCATCCTGTAGTACTGGGTAAAGTTGCTGCACGTTTTGTCATTCCAGAGGCTGCATGCTGAGTTACCTCTTAGCCTGGAAGAGCTTGAAAAAGTTTTTGTTACATTGGATGCTGATGGCAATGGCTCGCTTACCCCAAAGGAGTTCACCACAGGATTCAGTGAGTTTGGAAAGCGTGTCTCCTGTGCAGAGCTTTGTTCATATTCTGTACTCTCCACATCAATAAAGAAGCGTTTTATCTTAAGAGTACACTTAATGGTGCACACAGGGAGCCAGACTATTTCCTAGATATAGCAGATATTTGTAGCAGATGAAGTGTTCAAATTATGTCTATAAATAGACAAAGGGCTCCAGGGACTTTGTCTCCTGTGTAAGATGGCAATCCATGGCACAGTATGAGACATATGATGTAACCATCTGAATTACACCTGTTTTAAGCCATGGAGTAAATCTACGAACAAATTTTGGAAAAGTTGCTTTGGGGGAAAAAAAAATCTTGTGGTTTATTTCATATCAGGTCATAAGACCTGAGAGATAATTAAGATTATCTCTAAGATTAATGTAAGACAATGTTGAAAATGTGTTAATAGCACTGTCCTTACAGCTGTGGGAATGCTTTCTACAAGAGCTTAATTCTTCAAGTAGCGACTAGCGACATGGACAGTGGGGTAGAGTGCACCCTCAGCAAGTTTGCTGATGATACCAAGCTGTTTGGCGAGGCAGACACGCTTGAGGGGAGGGATGCCATCCAGAGGGACCTGGACAGGCTGGAGAGGTGGGCCCAAGCCAACCTCATGCAGTTCAACAAGGCCAAGTGCAAGGTCCTACATCTGGGTCGGGGCAATCCCAAGCACAAATACAGGCTCGGCGGAGAATGGCTGGAGAGCAGCCCTGTGGAGAAGGACCTGGGGGTGATGATTGATGAGAAGCTCGACATGAGCAAGCAATGTGCGATCGCAGCCCAGAAGGCCAACCATATACTGGGCTGCATCAAAAGAAGTGTGGCCAGCAGGTCAAGGGAGGTGATTCTGCCCCTCTACTCCGCTCTCGTGAGACCCCACCTGGAGTACTGCATCCAGCTGTGGAGTCCCCAACATAAGAAGGACATGGACCTGCTGGAGCGCGTCCAGAGGAGAGCCACGAGGATGATCAGAGGGCTGGAGCACCTCTCCTATGAGGAGAGGCTGAGAGAGTTGGGGCTGTTCAGCCTGGAGAAGAGAAGGCTCTGGGGAGATATTATTGCGGCCTTCCAGTACCTAAAGGGGGCCTACAGGAGAGCTGGGGAAGGACTTTTTACTAGGGCATGTAGTGATAGGACGAGGGGGAATGGCTTTAAACTGGAAGAGGGCAGGTTTAGATTAAACATTAGGAAGAAGTTTTTCACTTTAAGGGTGGTGAGGCACTGGAACAGGTTGCCCAGAGAGGTTGTTGAAGCCCCATCCCTGGAGGTGTTCAAGGCCAGGCTGGACGTGGCCTTGGGCAACCTGGTCTAGTGAGAGGTATCCCTGCCTGTGGCAGGGGGGTTGGAACTCGATGGTCTTCAAGGTCCCTTCCAACCTAAACCATTCTATGATTCTATGATAAGTGATGTTACTTTATTTCAAAACAAAACAGGATGAGGCAATTATTATTATTGTGTGACTGGGGCTGATATGTTCTTTGTAACTCCCTGCTTTGCAACAGCACTCTTACTGTCATATTCTCTGTGTTTGTGAAACGGTTGTTTTCTCCCCAGCAGCGAGGTTCCAGATAAGATGACAATGTTGGTTAGTGAGACTGTGTTTGGTTGTTAACGCAGAATCAATTTTGTACTTAAATTTTAGCTCTGCTGCCTATAAGCATCAGGTTTAAGCATTTTCTCAAGAAAACTGAATCTCTTCTATGTGTGAATTGTAACATTAAATATCCATTTAAGTACTATGTATAGGCCCAGCAAATAGGACCTTCATTTTTGTTTGGAAATCATCAGTCATTTGAAATTTTAATTCTCTCATGTCCCACTTCTCCCATTTTAGAGCTAGAACAAGTATCTTAATAAAGAGTATGCTCTAATCTGCAAATTGCCATTATTTTAAAATGACATAATGTATTACTGCTTTACTTTTCATAAGTAAGTTATACTTATTTCTTAGTTAAATGAAGATTATTTTCATAAGTAGTCCCTGCAAAATCAAAATTTTCTGTTAAGGGAGTTTGTAAGTGGCTTTTGTCTCCAGCAGCTGCAGGGCCTGGGGTTTCCTCCTGCCCAGCTGGTGGACCCTGGTCCAGAGACCCAGATGAATGTGGCTGCTGCTTTCCTGTTTGCAGGTTCAGCTGCTAGTGAAGTTAAATGTGCATCCCAGAGACACCCACACATGCACACACACATACACACAAAGGTCGTGGACACAGACTGCCACAGACAAGGTGCCGCCTTCAACGGCACCTCTGTGTAGAATTCATGTGAAACGTAAGGATGGACAGTGTAAAGCATGCTACATTTTAACCTGCTACACAGGACTGACAGGTATTTTCCAGGGATCCAGGCTAGGTAGTCATACATTTGGCTAGGTGATGATGTTGGCATTCCTAGTAGAAGCAGACGGTGTACTAGATAAAGGCTGCTTCAGAAAACTAGAGAATGAAGAAAGCAGAGTAGTGTCTGTATAAAACTTGTACTGCACCAATTAGTATAGGAGAATCACGTTCATATTTCTACATGGTGGCAAGTCTGAAATTTACTGTAACCTCTCTTTGCAACATATTCTGTTGTCTCTGTAGTCAACATGCTCTGCTGGGTGCTAGGAAAAAAAAAGTGTGATAGAGTTGATAAAACCATAAAACCACACTAGTATTTCTGTTTCCTTGTGTCTGTGGTAACTTCTGTAGTAGAATTTAGAATACAAGATCCTCTGGAGAAAATCACAATACCCCTTTTGCCTAGGCTCCTTAAAAATTCTGACCTGCGGATATTCAAATAAAATAGCTGGCACATTTAGAATTTGATGGAATGTGTCTGGTCTTCCCCAACCACACATAACTGCATTGATTAGTCATGTGGCAATTTCACTCCTGTATCCTCACTGTACAACTACTGTACTTCTTTCTTCCTTTCTTTTTATGGATGTATCTAAAAAGCCTGTAGCTGTTTGTTTTAGTATTCTTTGCAGGTCTCAGTATTTTTGGCTCTCTTGTCTGTATGTATACCCTTTTTATCTCCAATTCTAAGATAGTTTTGAGCTTCACCTGTTTGTTAGTTTACTTGAACCCTTCAGACCAGTTAGTTTCAGTAATATCTATTCTTGCTTAGCCTCATGTATAATTTAAACTGAATCAACTCATATGTCAATCCATGTTTATTTCTTACAATCAATTCTTCTGTAGTGTTCTCAACACTTACTAGAGCAAATGCAAGGTAGCATCATGTGTTGTTGGCTAGTGAAAAATTGTTGAGAACATCTCATGACTTTCATGAAAGTCTCTCATGACTATGATGTGGTGTCAATAGCCAGGAATATCTGAGTCACAGATTCACAGAATGCTTGAGGTTGGAAGGGACCTCTGGAGGTCATCTGGTCCAAGCCCTGTGCTCAAGCAAGTTGCCTAAGGATATGTCCAGACGGCTTTTGAATATCTCCAAGGAGGAAGTCTCCACAACCTCCCTGGGCAACCTGTAACAGGTGGTTGGTTACCCTCACAGTGGTAGAGTGTTTCGTGTTATTCAGATGGAATGTCCTGTGTTTCAGTTTGTGCCCATTGCCTCTTGTCCTGTCACTAGGCACTACTGAAAGAAGCCTGGCTCTGTCCTCTGTGCACTCTCCCTTCGTGTATTTATATACATTGATTATGTCCCTGAGCCTTCTCTGCTCTAGGCTAAACAGTCCTAGCCCTGTCAGCCTTTCCTCAGGCTGAGAGATGCTCCAGTCCTTTAATGATCTTCATGGCCATTTGTTGGACTCTCTCCAGTATGTCCATGTCTCTCTTGTTCTGAGGAGCCCAGAATTGGACATAGAACTTCAGGTGTGGCCTCCCCAGTGCTGAATAAAGGGGAAGGATCAGTTTCCTTAACCTGCTGCCAATACTCTGTCTAATGCAGCTGAGGATACTATTAGCCACCTTTGCAGCAAGTGCACATTCCTGGGTCCTGTTCAACCTGGTGTTCACCAGGATTCCCAGGTCCTTTTCTGCCAAGCTGCTTTCCAGCTGGGTAGCACCCAGCATATACTGGGGCATGGGGTTGTTTCTCCCCGGGCACAGGAATTTGCACTTCCCCTTGTTGAACTTCATGATGTTCCTGTCAGCCCATTTCTCCAGACTGTTGAGGTCCCTCTGGATGGCCGCACAACCCTCTGGTGTATCAGTCACTTCTCCCAGTTTGGTGTCATCTGCAAACTTGCTGAGGGTGCAGTCTGCCCCATCATCCTGGTCATTAATGAAGATGTTAAACTGGACTGGACCCAGTATCGATCCCTGGGGTACATGATAGTCACTGGCCTCCAACTAGACGTTGCACCAGTGATCACTACTCTCTGGGCCCAGCCATTCAGCCACTTTTCAGTCCACCTCCCTGAATGCTCATCCAGCCTGTACATCAACAGCTTCTCTGTAAGGATCTTATTGGAGGCCTTACTGAAGTCCAGGTAGACAGTATCCACCACTCTCCCCTCATCTACCAGGCCAGTCACTTCATCATAGAAGTTCATCAAGTTGGTCAAGCACGACTTCCCCTTGGCGAACCCATGCTGACTACTCCTAATGGTTTTCTCATCCTTAATGTATCTGGAAATGGTTTCCAGGATTAGGTGCTCCATCCCCATCCCATGGATCAAGGTTAAGCTGACTAGCCTGTGGTTCCCTGGGTCCTCTTTCTTGCGGTTCTTGAAGATTGGGGTGACATTTGCTTTCCTTCAGTTTTCTGGCACTTCTCCTAGTCACTGTGATCAATCTAAAATTATCAAGAACGGCCTCACAGTGACATCTGCCAGGTCCCTTAGCACTCCTGGGTGCATCCCATCAGGGCCCACAGACTTATGTCCGGTTTACTTAAGTATTCCCTGGCCTGATTGATCCTCTTCCATCAAGCATACATCTTCCTTGCTCCAACCTTTCTCTGTCATCTTGGGGACCTATGATTCCTGAAGATGAACCTTGCTAGTAAAGATTGAGGCAAAGGTGGCAGTCAGTACCTCCACCTTTTACATGTCCTGTGTAACTGAGTCTCTTATCTCATTGAGGGACACTTTTTCCCTAGTCTTCCTTTTGTCTCCTGTGCACTTTTTTTTTTTTAACATCCCTGTCCAGATGCAATTGTATTTGGTCTTTAGCTTTCCCAGCTTCATCCCTGCAAGCCCAGGCAATGTTTCTGTATTCTTCCCAGGTTACCCATCTTTGCTTCCACCCTCTGTGTGCTTTCTTTTTGTGTTTGAATTTGGCCAGGAGCTCCTTGTTTATCCATGCAGGGCTCTTGGCATTTTTGCCTGGCTTATTCTTTGTGGTGGAGTTCTCTTGAGCTTGGGGAGATGATCCTTGAATATTAACCAGCTTTCTTGGGCCCCGCTTCACTCTAGGGCCTTATCCCAGAGGACTCTTCCTAGTAGATAATTGAAGAGGCCAGCATCTGCTCTCGTGAAGTCCACGGTTATGAGCTTCCTTTTCACCCTTCTCCCTGGCTTCTGGATCCTGAACTCCACCATCTCATGATCACTGCAGCCAAGGCTTTCTTTTGACTTTCACACCCCCAACAAGACCCTCCTTGTTGGTGGATATGAGGTCCAGCAGAGCACCTCTCCTCATTGGCTCCTCTGTCACTTAGATGAGGAAGTTATCATCAGTGCACTCCAGGAACCTCCTGGTTTGCTTATGCCTTACCGCATTGTCTGTCCAGCAGATATCAGGGTGGCTGAAGTTCCCCATGAGGACCAGGGCCTGTGAATGTGAGGCTGTTCCTATCTGTCTGTAGAAGGCCTCGTCCACTTGTTCTTCCTGGTTGGGTGGCCTATAGCAGTTACAGGCCTATATCCCTTTGCCTGTCTTCTCTTTAATCTTAACCTATAAGCTCTCCATCAGCTCCTCTTCTATCCCCACACAGAGCTCCATGCATTCCAGCTTCTCTCTCACATGAAGGGCAACTCCCCCTCCTCATCTTCCATTCCTGCCTTTCCTAAAAAGGCTGTATTCCTCCATTGCAACAGCCCAGACATGGGAGCCATCCCACCGCATCTCCGTGATCCAATCTTTCTGTTACTAATAGAAATATCCCAAATAGATGGAATAAACTACTGTAGGGGACAAGTTCAGAGGAATTCAAGTGCATGTGACTCAAATGGAGGGAAATGAGTGTTTATAAAATGTAGCTTTCTATATGCCATTTGTACAGGAATTTGAGGTGTGCCTCTGGTCATGCACTAAAAAGAATGTTAAAATAGGAGGTACATTTCATCAGTAGCAATGCTGTGGTTATTTTAGATTCCTAACTTCTATTTAAGCATATCAAGAAATAAAGCCACAATATTTATAAAGTGCTTGTTGCTGCGATTTATGTCTTTTTTTTATGGAGGTCTGAATTTTTTCAGTATATTTGTGAATTTTGAGGTGAGCGATTTACTGAACATTAGACATTAAACTGGGCACAAAGTCAGGCATAGAACTCAGGGATCATCTTGCCATGCCTCATCCTTTTGTAGTTTCATTATACTCCCTTTTCATGTAAATGACCATAGGTGTTTCCCTCACAAATTATATTTACGGTAAAATTTCATCTTTAGTGTGTTGCTCTTCAGTGACATTGCTTCTCATAGTAAGTTCTGAACATGCTAACGTGTGTAATTTCTAATTCTTAGGCCAGTTTCTTTTGGGGCAGATTGCATTGAATAATGAGATGATGCAGCAATCAGAAGGTGAAACAGCCTGCTCACTTAAATGCAAAGAGATCGTGAGTGATGATGAGGATGAAGAATTCCAGTTCTCAAATCTGATGGATCGGCTTGGAGCTAAAAAGGTTTTGGATGAGTGAGTCTTCACAGAAATAGTAATAGATTGTATGATCTTTTATGATTCAGCTCTGGGTTTGATTTTAATGGAGTCCAAGATGAATGATGAGAACCAAGGCTGCTCAGTAACACAGTGGTTCTTTAAAAATTAATTTTCTTGGTTGTCAGAGTTGATAAAATGCCATTCACATTTCTAAGAGCAAAACTCCAGGCATATGAAATGTGTGTTTGTGCCGTATGAAAACTATACTGTTAACCCACTGATGTACCATGGGTTTTGAACACAGATAATTACAAGCATGTAATCCACAGATGCTACTAATTTTCAATCAAACAATGCATGGTGAGTGCTTTTTTGGCAAGGACTGTGTTTCAAGTGCAACAGTTAACTGTAAGAAAGAATGTTTTCTCTCCTTTTTCTGCTTTTTCTCCCCTCCATGCATAATTGCACGTTGTGATTACTCTGATAACACTACCTCTTCCAGGACCAGGATGACTTACTCTGAAACACAGAACACAAAAACTACTCTAAGAGCTTCTTGTGTCAGAGCCTGACACTGACTGGTCAATCACAATGAATGTTCCAGATCAAAAAAAGCTTGGGGCAAAAAAGGGAAACAATCTGGAAAGATAGTAGGAATGTTTAAGAAATGCATCAGTGATCCTTACCATGAAGTAGAAGTCCTCACCAGTGCTTCTCTTTACCTGACTGCCTGTTACAGGAAAGAGTTGATTGTAAGTCATCCTGAAAGGCTTTCATTATGAAAAGATTTTTATCACCCACTTTTTCTAGCCTTATTCTCATTTTGTCCTGCAAATGTAGAACTCTTTGCTGGCTAGGTTCAGGCTTACAATGTACGTGGAAGAGAACAAGTCAGGAAGAAACAAACAAAAGAAGTTATTCAGGAGAATTTTGGAAAAGTATTTAAAAACCCATTATCATTCACAGTTGAACATCTTTTTTCCAGTACCCACTGAACAGATTTGGAGACAAAACATTCTCTTAGTAAATCTTTAAATCAAAATTTTCAAGATGTCATGTTCTGATTTTTGTAGCCGTTCCACTGTGGAATTAAAATGGGTTGAAAATTAAAGAAGACAGTACAAATACAATTTGTTAACTTGTCTAAGTAACTTAGGAGACTGAGTCTCATTAATTTCTCATGAGGAAGTGTTTTTGATTAGCTTTCCCACTGCCCTCTCCCCACTGGATTCGTGGGAACTTCTTTACTTCTAATAGAAGTGACAGGATGGTACAGTGTATCTCGTCTTATCTCCTTTCTTATCCATTCCTGTTTAGATGAAGTGTCTGGCAAGGCACCCACTAAACAAGTAGCTCCTGTGATTCTCTGCATGCATGGCCAAACTTTATGATGCATTTTTCTGAATAAATGCAATTTCCATCATTTCCCAACCACCTCATCATTTTCAAATCTGGCACTGCTTAAGTAGCCCTTGTTTTTAATAAGCCTTGTGTTCTGACTAGTGATGGTCTGAAGCCTCCATCCACTAGGATGCTGTGAAAATTTATTGCAGCCTGTGAAATGTTCTCTCTTAATGAATCCTTTATGATCTCTTATTTCAGTGAGAGTGATGTAAAGCAACTTTGGCTGCAGCTGAGAGAAGATGAACCTCATTTACTTTCCAATTTTGAAGAGTTCCTGGTCAGAATTTTTTCCCAGCTCCAAGAAGCAGATAATGAAAAGAATGAGTTGGAATACGCTCTAAAAAAGTTAGTACTTCTCTTTTTTGGACTGTTTGTGTAGTTTTACAACTATCTTACCTACTGTTTGAACCTTTGAAGTAAACAAGGTATTTCAGTGAAGAACTGAGGACTATAATCACAAGAGTTCCTGTAACGTAACATGGAAAGTACGAGTAAAATTATTTACACTCCAGAACTAGCTGAAATTAGCTTTTCTCTTCCAGTTAACAGATTTTGTTGTTTGAGATTCTTTCACAGATGTCTATTATTGCATTGCAGTTTTAAGACAATATTAAGCAATTCACTTCTAGTTAAATCAGTTTGATTCCAGACAACAGTGAGATTTACCAGTAAATCTGGTAAATTGTCTGTGTGCTTTGCAAACATTGTGTGCAGATAAGCTATAAATCTGGATTAACTGGCCAGAGGAATGAGAGCTTTAAGATGTTAAAGCAGCACAAAGCACTGATACCAGTGAAAATGTAAGTTAACAAATATATATAAAACAAATATATGAAATATAGTAAACAATGTATATTGGGTTTATATATAAAACCAGATATGATAAGTGTGTGTGTATGTATATAAACAATCTATAAAATGCATATATGAAAACATATATAAGAACGACAAATTATTAGGTCATCCTTTAATATGTTGCTATCTAGAGGGAAAAAATTGTGATGCTAAATCTAAATAGAATGCAAAATGATGCTTATAGTTGAAGTTCCCCTGTATTTTTATTATAAAGTGTCCCTTCTGAATTTCAGATTCTTACAGATTGATTAATAAAGACAAATATATTGTTGAACATTTACTTCATTTGTTCAGCACTCTCCTGGTTATTCTGAGAATGTGACAAGTCTTCTGAAGAAAGAAAAAAACTAAAACCATATGGTAATTAAAGACAATTGGTTTGTATTGATAGCAACATTTTCATCTAAGTCTACAAATGTGGTTTTAGCCTTCAGACAGCTAGTAATTTGGAAACAGCATAAAGACTAGAGATTGCTAACAACCATGTGTGGTGAGGGGTTTGTTTTGTGGTTTTGGTTTTTTTTGTTAGACTCTTGTCAGTGTTTTTGGGGAACTGAATGAATAAATTTGGCTGTTTAATAGCTGTGATCAGCACAGAGGCACATGGGGAATACATTAGCATTACCTGACTTTTCTAGCTGACACGAAATCTCTACCTTGAAAATAAATTGGGTTTTTATGCCTTTGTAGTAAAAACAGGTTTTAGCTAATTTCTTGGGTTTGTTGCTCCTGATGACACCTCTAATTTCAGTACATAGATCATTGTTTTGTTTGTAATCAATATCTGAAAGGATTCAGAACTATCAGAGGAGTTACACTGTCTTTGGTGATAGTGGGGATGAATAACCTCTTTTATTTTAAACTACGTGCAAATAACAGCAAAGCTCGAGACAAGACCATATAGAGAGGGGAAAATTATATTTTTTATACCCACATACTTACTAGCACTAAGATGCATGTGTCCGCATATACTGGCCAGGATTTACTGTGGGGTCACAGAAGATAAGGGATGCTGCATATTGAGGTCATATAATGTCTCCTGGGTTCTTCTTGATTGGTGACAATAATACCCTTTGGAAGTGGAGAATGAATGTGATCTTCCATCTTTCCTTCCTGACTCCCCTCTGTGAGTCTGTTCTCAGCCTTTTGTGTCCTATAGGCTGCGCTTTTGTCTTAAGTTGTTCCCTTTTTTTTCTAAACTGGATGCCTGAGAAGTTGTCTTTCTTCTTCTGGAGCTTTCACACACGCATATTTTCATTCATGAACCTGAATCCTGTAGTCTAAGAGTCCCAGGGGTTTCCTCCTGTCCTGGTTCAATAGATACAGTATGCTACTGCTGTTACTGTTTGTAGGTCCAGCTAGTAGTGAGGCTGAACGTATATTCTCAATACACACACGTGCAGATGCACCACACATGTGGGACTGTGCAGACTAATACTGATTCGAAAGCATTGCCTCTATTGGCAACCAGCTAAACACAAGCAGCATTCACACCAACATGAAGGACGACAGCCTGATCCTGTTTCTGCTATCCGTTTTATCAGGAGTGAATTTTATTAGTGTAAACATACGCACATGCAGCCCTCCCCTACACTTACTTTATTCAGAAACAAACCTACATTCACAGATCCTTTGAATATTAGCATGGACTTTAGTCTATCTAATGTCCCTGCCTGCACCCTGGGCCCCTTACCCATTCTTTGACTCAGACCTTGGGTCTTTCCAGATGTGGGTCTCCTTCTACTTGCTGACTGCTTCAGCTGGATTGAAGTTTGCTACCAGAATGTGTTCATTTACTCACTCATTAACAATCACAGATCCTTCAGATATTAGCATGAGGCTTTTTAAGTCCATGCTGAGGCCCTAGTCCCTATACCTCCGGCTGTCAGCTCAGACCTTGAGTTTTTCCAGATGATCTCCAGCCTTGCTGGCTAGTTCAGCTTGAAGTATGCTAATGAATAACACCCACACAGAATAGGCATTGAATTCACACAGTTAGAAAAAGAATGTAATAAGAAGATAGCATAGTCTGTGATAATCAGACACAGGACTTGACCAGACAAATATACTAACTGTCAGATTGCTTACACTCGACTAAGCCACTTATCCCCGCTTCACATCCATCTTGGTCCCTTTCTCAATCATTGTCTCCTCATAAATAAAAGACTTGTCCCTAAATACTTTTTTTGACATTGGTCCTGGTTTTTCTACATCTGTATGCAAATTTCATATTTCTGATATTGGTATCTAAGTAATCTTGCCATTATATGGTGTTACTGATGTGGTTATCTAGATGCAGCTTTCCGTGGCAAAATTCTTCTTCCCAAAAGGTGCCAAATACTCTCCTTCAGATAGCTATGAGGTTGGCTGTTTACTGCATAACTCCTCCTAGAACACCTGTGAAAGCCATTGGTCAGAGTGCTATCTGTAAGTGTTGTCAGTTTCTCACTGTTACTTGTAATGTCCAGCAATTTGTCATATAATGTCTAGTTGTTTCTCATGCTCTGTTCAGTTAGTTAATCCTCAGGCTAAGGCCTAGTCATCTCAACACTTTAACGCTTATTCTGTACTAGTGTTAACATGTCTCTTACAAACCTGTTCTCACAAAGCTCAGTAAACTTATAAATAAGTTTATAGCACATGTATAATGTAGCATGATCCTGCATAGAGGAAATTTGTGGTACTTTTTTGGATGTTACTCAAAGGCATATCTCCCTGTGATTTTTATTTATTTATATTTATTTATTTGTGTGCATGTAAATATGAGTGCAAACGTTTAAAGAAACCTTCTATACACCAAGTAAAGTTTTTTCCTAGGAAAAAATGTTGGTAACTTCTAAATAGTTTTGAAGAAGGAATTTGTATATGGTACTGTCTGCTGCTGACTGTCTTACAGATACTGGTATTTCTGTCCTCTGAACATGTAAATTATGGCACTGTATACACTTAGTGTGTGACTATTTTTATTACTTAATAACAGGCCATAATTGTTTCAAGTATTAAATGTTTGCTTTAGTATTTCAGGTAAACTGACCCACTCTGATTTTGTCAGATATTAACCTCACCTCAGTTTTATATTTTATTTTAAGTAGTTAAGATGATTGTTGGAGAAGAAAGTTAAAACCTACCACTGTAATCCCTTAGTTAAAAGAGTTTCAACAAAGAGTCCTAACAAGATATCAAATATATTCCTGTTACACACACAGAAGAGGTCTGTCAGTGCATCAGACATATTCTGTGCCGCTACAGCCATGGGCATGTTTCTTCTTTTAGATGATCTGTAATTCTGGTTCAGTAGAACAGCAGCCAAAATACTGCTGATGAGTTTTTACATAGAACTGAATACACTTTAATGAAAAAAAAGCAAAAGGCCGCATTTTTATCCCAGAAATAGTGTTCTTCTTCTCACTGGTGTTTATCATCATAAAGGAATTGATGATGAGCTGTTGTCTGTATTTGTAGATTTTAAGGCAAAATGAAAATATGACGTTTAAACCCTCTCCTTTTAAAATACTAATTTTCATCTTTGTTTCTTTTCATTTAAACAAAAGTGAGACACTTTTACTACAGTAATATATCAAACCAAATACTGTACATGTATTTGGTCTGGTGCTGGAATCCGCAATAGCTAAGCTGTGCACTGAAAGTGTGTACTAGTAGCTCCATACATTCATCCATTTTGCTTTTGGCTTCTACACAGTGGATACATTTTTTGTTTGCCAGGGGTAAGTTAGTTCTCCTTGATTTTCTGATATTTGTATTTTAATTTTAAGTGCTTGTTTAAAATTAGATGGCTTCTTAAATTTAGCAGTGGTGTTTTTTAAATAATGAGGTGATGTATTGAGTGGGCAAAAAAGCGGTAGATGAACTTCATTGTAGATAAATGTAAGGAAGATAAAATAATTTAAGTCATGCTTGCGTGATGCTGAGCTTGGAATGGGCAGTTACAACTCTAGAGAAAGTCCTTGGCATCATTGCAGAGAATCATCAGTTCAGGGTGCAATGGCAGCCAAAAAAAACGCAGTAAAATGCTATGCATGATCAGGAAGGGTACTGAGAACATAACAAAGCATGTTTTTGCCACTACATAGAATCTTGGTGCACCCACATCTTGAGTACTGAGTGAAGTTGTGGTCTCTGCAACACAGAAAGAACGTAGTGGAATGAAGAAAGGTATGGAGAACGGCAACTCAGTGGTTATAGGAATGGAATAGCTATTCTGAAAGAGCTATTTTTAAAAGGCAGGACCTCTTGAGTGAGGAGGTAAAGGCCGGAGTGGGATATGATAGACTTTTACAAAACCACAAGACCACTGACTAGGCTGAATGAGGAATGTTATTCTTCAAATCCCTAGAAGAAGAACCAATGGACATTTAATAAGACTAATAGGAAGTAAGCTTAAAACAGGTGAGAAAGAGACCTTTTTCTTCTAATGGCAGATAAAATCTTCAACTGCCATTAGCTCTGTCTGCTGCTGTGCTTTGCATTTGAAAGACAAACCCAGTAAAAAGGTGTACTGTGTTTCAAACAACAGAGTTCTAAACAGAGATGATGATAAACAGAAGGGTAAATGGGAAGGGAAGGACAAACTGGCTTCTCATTGGGCTTAGCATGGGACAGTGTCAGAGTCCATCTTCGGTGAAAGAATAGGAGAATCATCACCTCAGAAAATTAGTGCACAAAGTGCACAAATCACTGTATTTTTTTAAGGGGAAAGAACCATAGAATCATAGAAGGATTTAGGTTGGAAGGGATCTTAAAGATGATCTAGTTCCAACCCGCCTGCCATGGGCACGGACACCTACCACTGCACCAAGTTGCTTCAGCCTGGCCTTGAACACTTCCAGGGATGAGGCCTCTACAACTTCTCTGGGCAACCTGTTCCAGTGCCTCACCACCCTCAGACTGAAAAATTTCTTCCTGATTTCTATTCTAAATCTACCCTCTTCCAGTTTGAAGTCATTACCGCTCATCCTATCACTACATGCCCTTGTAAAAAGTCCCTTTCTTATAGGCCCCCTTCACATACTGGAAGGCTACTATAAAGTCTCCTTGGAGCCTTCTCTTCTCCAGGCTGAACAACCGCAACTCTCTCAGCCTGTCTTCATAGGAGACGTGCTCCAGCCCCCTGATCATCTTCATGGCCCTCCTCTGAGCTCGTTCCAACAGGTCCACGTCTTTCTTGGGCTGAGGACTCCAAAGCTTGACACAGTACTCCAGGTGGGGTCTCACCAGGGCATAGTAGAGGGGCAGAATCGCCTCCCTTGACTTGCTGGCCGCACTTCTTTTGATGCAGCCAATGATACAGTTGGCCTTCTGGGCTGCAATCGTGAAGAAGAACCATTACAACAAAATACATGAATAGCAGTTGTGAAACACAAACAATTCACATTGCAGCTGCATGAACGGGCAGAAATTAAACGCTTGTGAGTGTGTTGATCCTGAACTCGTCATCTGACCTTAGTGAACTCATGTTACATTCCATTTTGGTTAATGTGCTCAACAACAGCACTATCTCCCTTTCGTCTCCATCTCTGTTTATTCTAGAGCATTGCTGGAAAGAGAAAGATCACATTATCAAATATTTCTGAAATTATGCAATTATGCATTGAGTAAAACTGTATGGTATGATCCCAGGGAATAGAGATTTTAATCAAAACATTTAGCATTTTTCACATATTAATGATGTGCCCTTATGACTTTAATTATTTTCACCTGACTGCATGTGGGGAATATTTGCCAGCTAATGTGTTGGATTATTTTTTTCTGCTGCTTGTTAGCTACGTTACTTATAATTGTTGTTACACTTTTGATTATAACAGGATATTATTTTATCTTTCTGTTTAATTTGATTGGAGTTAAGAATGGTAAGCCATGAATGAAATGCTTGGGGAGTATTCAGCCTGCAGAAATGGCATGTGCTTATGTGCCAGACCAACTAAAAAGATTCCTACATCCAGAGGTACCTCCTGGATGTAGTCTTGATGGTGCTGCCATATCCTTTGATTCCAAATACAAAAGAGGAAAGAAATATCTAAATCAGCAGTTTAATAATACAGAACTGAAGTTATTCTTCCTGTTACACAGAAGCAAAGAAAATCTTTATGATTCCCATGGAAACACTGACTTCTGTGCAATGTGTTTTGCCTGTGCAAAGTTACAGGGTTTTTCAATACATAGTCAATCTAGCCCTGATCAAAGTGACATTATACTGCATGAAAGCAGTATTTTTAAATATGGGCTTAGCATCTCTGCCATACCTTTCTAAATAATTGTTAATACTTTATGAATTTGTGTAATTTTATTCCATTGATGAGTGCTAATTTCTTATTAAGCATTTCCTTAGTTTTAAGAAAATAAAATTTGAGATCAAAACATGATCTGACTTTACACTATAAGGGGAGTAAGGCAGCAGAAAGAGCTTCTGAATTTTCTGGCACTCTCTTTTGGAAGCATTGCAGTCACATGAAGAGCCCTTGTCTGCGTTGCTTTTCTCACCTAATAAGAGTTTACAAAAATCTAAGTGACAGCTATCATTTTCCTAAAATTGGTGTAGCTTGATATTTGTTTATTGCTGCTGTAAATCCTGAGAAAATGCCTTCCCCCTCATTTTTTACCTATGATTAAAAATGCAAGCTGGCAATGTCAAGTGTTCTGATGTTTGAAAGGGGGAAAGAAAGGTTTGTTTCTGGTGTTTCTCACTCCTCTCATCTTAGGTAAGTCTTTTGCAGTTTCTTTCCAATTTGCTTGGCTTTAACTGAGAAGATAATCAGGCCTTTAATAAGTGAAAACATAGAATATGTAGAGCATTAGGTACAGAAAATATAGTAGATAGCCAGGTTACAAAATTAACGTGGGTTTTTTTCTGCTGTGTATTCCGTGGCTTGCTCTTACTGATGTGAATACCCTAGGAGATTATGTACTTCATTTGTAACATGCATTCTGCAGATTGCTCAAGGAACAGCTCTAGCAAGAGGAATGTGATGGAATATACAGTAGTGTCACATAATGGCCCTATTTATCTCTATTAAAAATCTTTTTGGGATGTCCTCTGAGTTTGGTGTAAAGTGCTTTTTGCTTTTCAGTTTCTGGATTAATGAGAATCGAATTGAATCGAATCGAATCGAATCGAATAGAATAGAATAGAATAGAATAGAATAGAATAGAACAGAAGCAGAACAAAGCAGCTGTCTTGTTCCCTATCAACAGTTACATATTTTGTGCCCAAACTAAAGCATCTGCTCAATGTAATCCTTTGTATATCAAACTGCAGTGATATTAATTGCAATATTCTCTTGGAAAAAGTGAGCTTTGTAAGTCCTTCTTTTTTCCTACAGTCAGATACACTTGTGCACAGCATATTTACTTCTGTTCTTCAATTGGGCTTTTCAAATTTGTTTCGGGAAAGCTGTTAGCGAGGCAGTAAGGTAGCTTTTGAGAAGGACTTTCAAGAAGTCCATTCTAACTAAAACATCTTACGTATGATAGAAGTATCTCATTCAGTGTTCTTGAATCGTGAACAATGCAGTTCCAGAGTAAAATATGCGGTTGTAGTGAAAATACATCTAACTGGAAAACTTAGGCTCTGGTATTCTTAGTATTGTTACTAGGAAGGTCTGTTCCTTAAACCTAAGATTTAGTAGTCATTAAAACTGCATAATGAACAGCTGCTTTATACAGAAACATCAGATGTGTAGCTTTATTAGCCTTTGAGCTGTTGAAGCTTTCCTTCCATGAAAAAAAAAAAAAAAATCTGTGACCTTTGCTGCACTAAAATTCCTATTTTCTTAACCCTAGAACATTCTCTGGAGTCTTGTGTTAAGGCAGAAATGTGGGGCTTAGCTCATAATGTAAGCCATGACTTGAAGTAGTGCTACAAAGACCCACTCAGTATACTTTTATCTCTAATAGGAAAATTGCTGCTTATGATGAAGAAATTCAACATCTCTATGAGGAAATGGAACAGCAAATCAAAAAGGAGAAAGAGCAGTTTCTCTTGAAAGTGAGTGTCTCTTTGTTATGGTGGCCATGGATTCTGCTCCCACTTCCAGTGATTTTATACTCATTCTGAGTGTGAAATGAAAGCCCACAAAATGTGTTTCACAACAGAATAAGAAAAAACATCATTTGTCTCACTGCTACTTTTGTACTGATCCAGGCTCTGCAGCTTCAAACTAAGTGACTTGTGGGATGCAGGGAGCATTGATGTCCTGTGCTTAGTGGTTGGCATACAGTAGCAGCTGGCATTCTTTTGAAAGTCAACTGAACTACAGCCTATTTGTATACTGCTATAGGTCCAACCTCTGGTCACAATTAGGAAAAATGCTCTTTGAGGTTGTGAAGAGCAGCACTAATCCTGTTGAGTTCTGCAGTCTCTGCTTTTGAGGAGGGGATAAGTTCTCACTGAAGAGCAACAACAGATAAATCAAGTGATGGTAATTTCTGAAAACACCTCAGCTACTTGTAAAATAAACATAGGTCAGATTCCTTTGTCACTGCCGAGGTGCTTCCAGAACACCTGATAATGAATTTCCTTTTGTTATGAAGTCTCCTTTAAATCTCCTTTACTGCATTTGTAGTCTGTTCTTTGGATTTTTCTGTCCTGTTTTTTTTTCCTCCTAAAACAAAGGAACTAACAAGAACTCCCAGTATGCTCCAGGAAGGAGTCATCTTAGAATCATTTAGGTGGGAAGGCACCTATGCCGCTTTTAACTTTCAGACTAGATCAGGTTGCTCAAGGACTTGTCCAATTGAGTTTTGAGTATTTTGATGGAGATCCCACAGCTTCTTTGGGTGGCTGGGACAACCAGTCATGAGCTACTGGCTCATGCCTCTTTGTTGTCTTGAAAGCAGTCATATGAATCAAACCAATATATGGTTTGATACACAAAATGTTGCCAAAACTAGTGGATATCCATCCATTACTGTCTCCATTCTCAATCAAATATGATATCTAAAAAATCCTGTTGTGATCCAAATCATAGAATCATAGAATGGTTAGAGTTGGAAGGGACCTTAAAGATTATCTAGTTCCAACCCCCCTGCCCTGGGCAGGGACACCTTCCACTAGACCAGGTTGCTCAAAGCCCCATCCAACCTGGCCTTGAACACTTCCAGGGATGGGGCATCCACAACTTCCGTGGGCAACCTGTTGCAGTGTCTCACCACCCTCAGAGGAAAGAATTTCTTCCTAATATCTATTCTAAATCTGCCCTCTTCCAGTTTAAAACTGAGTCCAGACAGATGAGACCAACACCCCCAAGTCCTTCTCCTCAGGGCTGCTCTCAATCCGTTCTCCATCCAGCCTCTATTTGTGCTTGGGTTTGTCCCAACCCATGTGCAGGACCTTGCACTTGGCCCTTTTGAACTTCATGAGGTTTTCACAGGCGCACCTCTCAAGCCTGTCCAGCCCCCTCTGGATGGCATCCCTTCCCTCCAGCATGTTGACTGCACCACACAACTTGGTGCAAACTTGTTGTCTGTGTTGCTGACAAAGATGTTAAACAGTGTTGGTCCCAGTACCAACCTCTGAGGAATGCCACTCATCACTGCTTGCCACTTGGACATTGAGCCATTGACCGCAACTCTTTGAGTGTGGCCATCCAGCCAATTCCTTATCCCTTGAGTGGTCCATCTGGCAAATCCATGTCTCTCCAATTTAGAGAAAGGATGTCATGTGAGACAGTGTCAAATGCTTTGCACAAGTCCAGGTAGATGAAGACTGTTGCTCTTTCCTTATCCACCAATGCTGTAACCCAGTTGTAGAAGGCCACCAAATTTGTCAGGCATGATTTGCCCTTCGTGAGGTACCCCTTCATTCCAAACTGAGAGCAGCATTTAGTGGTGGATGAGATGTAGCCTTTATATAAAGTTTGTATATCAGCTGAAGGATAAAAATTATTTGCAACTTTGCTTGACAGCAGTTGTTGTGCAAGAAATGGTTTTTATGCTCTTAATAGCCCACAACTGAAATTGTATTGAAAATCCTAAAACAACAAAGACTTTTCTGTAAGCAATGATTGTTGGATCTCCTAATTAGTTGTATATTTGAGGTAAAGCCATTTCAGGCATTTTCATTAAAGCTTCCCACTGAAACTTTTTACAGTTTAGTCAGCATTCACACTAATGGTAGTCAGACACGCAAGAAGTATTGTTTCTTGGTATGACTAATTTCGGATTTGGGGAGATCTGACTGTTAAATTCTTTCTCTAATACAAAGTCTTACAAAGACTTTACAGCCTGGAGAGATGCATTGATGCTATATAAAAGGGGTATTATTATGGCTTGAATGAAGAGCAGCTCATGAAGAATATATTTAAAGAAATTGGTAAGATGCAAATAAGTACAAATTGTAGCTATTTACGATACTTAATACCCTGCTGACTGAAGGTTGTACAAAAGGGGCAGTTAGTCTGTTGTTTTTGCTTGGATATATATTCTTCCACATAAGAAGCCAGTTAACATGCATTTGATTACCCCATTATGTGTTCTGGTGAAGGGGAAAAGCATGTAGGAACCAATGCTGTCCTAAGGGAATTTGCATTTTTGTTTAGAGGCATTTTCTTAGGGACCTTAGAGAGTAGAAGCCTGTTGTGGAGGAATAGGACAGATTCTTAGCTGATATGAACTGCTGGAACCTGATTTTACTCAGGGAAAGTCTGACAATTTGTCTTAGCTGTGGAGTGTCTGAAGGAGTAATCCCAAGTAGGGCTGGGAATTTGCAGTGATTGCAGGATACTTAGGTAGTGGACAGATTGATATAATTGCTAAGTGAATGTCAGAGCCTGAAGGACAGTTCACTTGCTTATAGCAGTGGAACATCTGTGGCAAGTTGTTGTTAGTGATGGAATTTAAAGGTAGCAGGTATTGTTTCTTTTACTGCATCCTGAGTTGCCGGGCTGCATGTCAGTAGCCTGTATCTCCCATGTCGATCCTGGTATCTTGTGAGTTACAGTATGACTCCATGATAATTTAAATTTTTCCAGGTTTTTTCCATAAGTGCGTTCTCATCAATTCTCTGTGTCAGTGGTTTTCTGGTTCGGGAAACCAAATATGTCGAAAGCTATTCACTTATTTCCTGTGTTTCTTCTGCTTGTTTAGCTCTCTGAAACAGCTCATTTCCACAACAGATGAGCAGGCATGATAGTGCATAAAAGGATGAAGGTATGTGAAGCTGGAAATGGGGGAATGCATTCTAGCTTCATTGATTTAGGTTGGCTAAGCTCCTAAGGCTCGTGCCTAAGACGACTTCTGCCTCCACTTGGTAGACTTGATGCCTACTCATGTGCAATCGGCACATCCTGTAGCAATTGCAGTCATTGAAGTTGCTGGACTACACCAGTTTACAGAAGCTCAGAGTCTAGATTAATGAGTGATACCATCCCTAACTTGAGTTCTATTGGTAGCTTATGTTCACTGTGAAAAGCCTATTATTTCCATGCCTGATTCCTTATGTCTCCTGCTGCTAACGAAATCGTGCTGTTGTGTTAATCCATTTCCTCTTTGAATTTTGCAGGACACAGAGACGTTTCAGTCCTACAGTCAAGAGCTGGAGTGCAAGCTCCTGTCAAAAGAACAAGAACTGGAACAATTGGTTCAGAAACAGAAAAGGGTATTAACCAATATAATTCAGAGTTAAAAAATAGATCATTTTTATTTGTTCATATGATTTTGTTTAGGTACTATTTTGGGCCCCAAAAAATGCAAGTTGGTGTGCTGTGGTGCTGCCAAACTGTGACCCTCTGTTGCTTTTGTGTCATGAGTGTAGATACCTGAATGCATTTAAAAGTGGAGTTATGACTGCTAGACTTCTACGCGTGTGCTTAGGAAAAATCTATTTTACCATCTATTTCTAAAGCAGTTTTCCTTTTATATGATAAAGTGAATAAAAAAACCCAAACCAAAAATGCTCCAGGTATTCTCCCCAGGTACTGGGTTAACTTTATGAAAATGTAGCAGAATTCCGCTGCCTACTCATTTAGTTGTTTTGCACAATTCAGGACTACGAACTTGAAATGCCCCCTCCTCAACATCCTGCTCCTGATACATCTCTGTGATAACAGTTTTATAGCAGTGCATGGTTCTCTTGCATGGTAACAGCTTGTCAAGTTCCCATATTAAAGCCTGATGTGTTTTACTTCTTAAAATGCATGGTGTTCTTGGGGAAGCAGAGTATTTCTGCATGTGTAAACTTGCTGTACAGTGTCTCCAAGGTCACTGCATGAAAGACTAGATATAGGAAAAGGGGGTAGTGCTGGAATTTAAAGGGCTAAAATGGAATGCTGTGAAACCAGCTTCCTCTGGACAATATGCATATGAAATACATGTAAATTTTCTTTTTCTGGCAGCAGTGCTTGGGAGAGCCTGTCCTGGGAAACAGGAGGGCTGTAAGAGGGGAAGGGAAGGAAGAGGAAAAAGAAGTTTGAGGGCAGTTTCCTAGTTGTCTGTAGTTTTTAGATCCTCTTCTGAGGAATGAATCCAGGTGCTGCTGAAGCTGATGGGAATTGTAGGATTGTACTTGAGTAAGAGGGGAAACAAACCTCTAGCTTACTATAATTATACAAGTTTAACTGATGAGGATACAGGACTGAACTAAAAGGCCATTACATAATTGAAATCAACTGAATTATGTTAATTACCTCTCTTCAGTACCACTGTGAATCAGAATGGGTGTCGTTTTATGCAGGGTGTTTACCACATTGCAGCACTATGGTGAAATAATCTATACTTTGAAGATATCTGTGGGAGCACACAAATCAGGCATTTTTAGTCTGAAGCTAACTACAAAAATATAAGACATTATTTATCATATATTTATAATGATTGTATTTTAATATTCTCCTTTTTTGGTTGGGGATTTTTTGTTGGTTTTTTGGCTTTAAAGCGATGTTTAAAGCTTAGTTATCAACGAGTAGTTCTGTAAAACCCTTTTCCTGTGGTTCTCTAAAATATATGTGTTCTAAATTTGGTATAAAACCCACAGAAGCTATTCTGTTCTGTTAGTGTAAGCTAATTGGCTGACAATTTTTAGCCTGGTATAATCAAGTAATACAGGCAGCAGTATCAGGAAGTTTTATCTTATGATTATGGTCTACATTTCCTATTGTCTACTATTGCCTATCTTGGAGAACATAAAACAATATCTGTGTTATTTTTATTAGTATTATTTTTTATCTAATTCTATGTTTTCATTTTCTATTCATTGCATTATTTATTACTAACAGTATTACTGTGTTTTCTATTTTATTTGTAATTTCTATTATTTATCATTTCACCTCTCCCTTATGAATTTGCATGAGTATCAACAAGGGTGCTTTTGAAAGAGAGGATCTCCATACTACCATAAAAATTAAACTATCCCAGTTTACTTTTATGGAAAGGAAGCTGTGTTGGACAAAGGGAATTCAGTATTTCTAATGAAGTGATGAGTGAGATAATTTTATTCAAACAATTGATGGCATTTGAGTCTTTCATCATTCAACCAGCTGATTGGTACCCATTGTCAATCTTATATGCAATATTTGATTTTTTTTTTCTAGTGTAGCAGCCTAGCCTGTTTATTTGAACGCTTAACTTAGTGTAGTTAGAGACAGCATTTTGTACATGTATTGTTCTAATTCTTAATGATTGTCTATGAGAGCGACTCTCATCTTTCCTCTGGTCTGTTTTTGTAGTATTATAACCTCACTCATTTTCTGTTATTACTCTTCATTCACCTAGATATCAATGTGTGCTATGTCTATTCTTGCAGATGGTAATGGTAGCTTGGTTTAATTACACCTTCCATGGTTGATTATATGAGAGAACCTCTTGGGAGTAATACAAATGCTTTTTTCCAAACTTCATTAATAAGTCTCTTTTTCTCCTCTCCTCTCCTCTCCTCTCCTCTCCTCTCCTCTCCTCTCCTCTCCTCTCCTCTCCTCTCCTCTCCTCTCCTCTCCTCTCCTCTCCTCTCCTCTCCTCTCCTCTCCTCTCCTCTCCTCTCCTCTCCTCTCCTCTCCTCTCCTCTCCTCTCCTCTCCTCTCCTCTCCTCTCCTCTCCTCTCCTCTCCTCTCCTCTCCTCTCCTCTCCTCTTCCTGTAATTATTCCTGTGTTGGAAATTATGATAAAAAATGTGAAAAAGAACTTCCAGACAAGATGACTTCAGTGGGAGCTGATGATGGCTACCATTGCAGTTACATTTCCAGGCCAGTTTCTGTGTAAGTTTTCAGATGGCCATAATATTCTTTAAGTGGGACTTCTGCCTGCAATTTGTTGCTCTTAAGCTTTTTGAAAGTTCATCTTTGTGTGATCACTTTTTGCTTCTCCCAAAACCACTCCTCTGGAATGGAAGCAAGACTCAGCTACTGAAGGGATCTATCAACGGATGTGTTCAAGGCCAGGTTGGATGGGGCTTTGAGCAATCTGGTCTAGTGGGAGGTGGCCCTGCCCAGGGCAGGGGGGTTGGAACTTGATGATCTTTAATGTCCATTCCAACTCTAATCCTTCTATGATTCTACAATTCTAATGTATGCCAACATTGCTCAGCAGTAATTTGATGCCCAGCTAGTCAGCGTTCCATATGAACTGTGAGCTTGCTGAGGCTACAGTTCAGCAACTAGGTTAAGCTGGTGCTGCTGTTGAAATAAGTGCTCCCACTCTACTCTTGTTCCTGACCTTTCACAATCCCAGCTAGAAAGTATTTTCTGCTTTTGTTTTGAACCTGGGTCTTAAGGTTGCATTCAAAACCAAGACTAGAACAACAGCAGTGTTGTGGAGTATGAACAGACTGGCAGAGCTGGGTGAGGATATATTTTGGTTTGGGTGAGCTCTGCTTGTTGGGATGTGCAAAATGAGAGTTCTAAGAAAATCCTCTGTTGTGTCTCAGATCTGGAGGACTGAACTGATATCATTGTAACGTTCCTAGTACATTTTACATCCCTTAAAACACATAACGCTTTTTTTTTAAAAAGTAAGAGTGCTTTTATATCTTCAGGTCAGCAGTGCCTTCCCTAGTATGAAATGGACTAATTTTAGTCTACTTAACTTTTGCTCTGTCATCTTAATTTGCTCAGTTAGCCAGGGAGAAGCAGGTGGAACTTCTTTACGTACCAGAAACCATTGTCATCTGCTGTTATCTGTTTCACAGGGAAGGTGTATCTTTCCTTTGTATATACTTTACCGAATGAATAGAAAAGGGACTAATAAAGCTCTGTTTCACACTTCTTGGCAGATTTAGCTGAAATGGCAGAAAGGTTACTGCTTGGTGATATCACTGGGGATGGGAAGGTGTATCAGCTACCAGATTTAAATAGAACAGTTTTTAGGTAGAACTCTGAATTGCTCTGTATAGGCCTTGTCATTGTGGGAAATTGTCTAAAATAGCAGGTGTGAATATCACCTAAGTACTGCTAATCTGCTTTGTAAACACCTTTTTTTGTGGTTTGTCCTGGTGCATTTTTGAACTGAATGAAATTCAGTCGCTGAGTGGAATGGATTTGGTTTTGTGGAACATAAATTATGTCTGTACACAGAGCAGTGGAAGAGCACCATACATGTTTTATTCATGTGTTGGCTTTGATAGAAAGAGCTTCCGTACTCAACTAACCTCTAAGACTTGAATTGAAAGCCTTCAAAACCAAGAGGCCTCAGTTAGTTATCATACTTTCTGTTCTGTTTTCTTCGATCCCAGTTAGAGCAGCAATGTACAGAACTTCTCAGTGGCAAGGAAGAAACCAAAGTAGAGAACACCAAGCTAAAGCTGACTAACCAGGAGCTGCTGAGAGACCTGGAGAGAACGTCTCGTGAACTAAGCCTTGCTCAACAACAGTTAGAGGTGCTTCAGGAGGAGGCATCAAGACTACGTGAGGAGAAGGAAATGTAAGTCTCCAGCTGCAGTGGTTCTAGTGCTTTTGCTTAGCGTGTCAGTGAGCCTCTTTCTCAGGGTATTCAGTGCTGTGGTTGAAGTTTGTGTTATAAGCAGAAACCACCAGCAAAGCCAAGTGCAGGTCTAGTCATTTTTCCCCAAGTAATTTGGCATGTTTTCTGTAGCATATCTGACTTCTGCAGAATCATTTGCTTCTTCTTCAAAATATCAGTGTTCTCCCACCCCCCATTTGTTGAAGGTGTTTGGATTTAAAAATCAGTTTAATTGGTTAAAAAGTATGTCTTAGTTTTGAAATACCAGTGGGATTCCTTACAGAGATTACAGTTGTGGCACATGATGCTCCATCCTCCTCAAAGCTAAGTCTACATGAAACTTGCTTCTCAGAATGTACTCTGGCTATGAGATGGCTAGGATGTGCTTCTTTTCTTCATCAAAAACAAGTCTAATACATCGTTTCTGACCAAGAAGCCTGGCTTGCAAGATAAAACATAGTTTATGCAGCTAAATATCAATTCACACAAGGCCTTATGGGACCATCATTTTGGGGTTTCCACTTCAACTATTTTGAATTTTAGATTCTGACTGAATTAAAAAATATTTTTCAAGAAGGAATATTTACAATTCATATTTTGAGGGATGGAAGTGGCCTTTAAGTGATGGATCAATCTACCTGTCTTGCTCCAGCCTTCTGCACAAAGCAAAAGTTACATTACCCTGAAGCTGTAATTGGCAGAAATGTTCACTGAAGTCCATTTAATGGAAGATAGTTTTAAAAAAATGCTGAGGGATCTGTAAAACCCTCTTGTTGCTGGTGGAGAGCACATGGATGCCAGGCTGTGGTGCATATCTTGCCAGACTCTATATATTTCAGCAATGAACTACGTAATGCAGAGCTGTGGCTATTTGGCTTATTTCATTATAGAGCAGAATATTATACCAAATGTCATATTCTTTTTCTGTTAAGCTTTGTGCCAAACTCTGCTTAGTTTTAAAAATTTAATTTTTCTTGAGGGTATAAATAATGAACTTTGTTGATAAATGGTTGTTAAAGAGCGGCGACTGCACTGAAGAACACTATTTTTAGATTTGCATGTTTAATGTGTGTTTTGGAAATAGACAGTAGAAATATTCCTCCTCAAGGTGGTTTGTTTCCTCTTTGAGGCCTCTCTTTTCAGATCCAGAGCAAAGACTGTGGAATGATCTGATTTTAAAGCTACAGAGGAAATCTGCCCAGTGGTCAGACTGCTGAATAATACTACTGCATTTACAAAGCACTTTGGATTCAATAGTGTTTTATGGAATTAGAGCTCAGCCCTACTCAACTGCACCTGCAGTGTTGCTTTAAACATCTGTATCAGTCTGGTAAGACCTGAGCTGTTGAAGCAGGTGTAATGTTCAGACTGTGCACAGGAAGAACTTGAGGCTTCACTGAAAGGCAAAAAACATTTAAAGCCAGACACCGAGTTGCATTAAGCCAAAGTAATTGGTGTAAATCTGGTGTAAAAATCTGAGACGCTATGTCCAATGTTTAAGGCAGAATAACTGTTAAAGTCAGGAACTGAAAAGAAATTGTAGGGAGTGTAGATATGCAAGCCTGACATATGGTTCTAGCCGCAAGATAAACTCTAATTCTAGAGAAAATGTTACACGGTCTTTAGTGGCCATGAGTGAGAAGGATTTCAGCAATACGTGTTCTCTGAATGATGTGAGTGCTGATATCAGCTCTCTGGATGAAGGCATTTTAAAGCTATAGTTTTTTTAAAAGGAACCTCTACTCCTTCTTCAAACTGCTGTGGTACTGTGGGCCTTATACAGAATAAACTTTTTTAAAATTAGTAACCATTCATGCAGAATAAAGTCTACAGGTTTGGAGAAGATGAAATCTCAAATGTGGATACTCCTAGGGGGAAGCATTTTAGCAGTGTTGTTACCATGATTAGAACAATTTTATTGATTTCTTTTAATTACAGGGAGGTGTACCAAGTGACAGAAACCTTACAGAGAGAGAAGTCAGGACTTCTGAAGCAGCTGGATTTTTTAAGGTAATGCAGACCTTACATTCAAGAACTTCTTGTGTCATTCTAAAGAGGTACATTAAAGGGTGAAATTATGTTGGGATATGTACTGGGTGTAGGTGTCCGGGTGTAGGTGTCCAGGTGTTGTCAGTGGGGTGCCACAGGGGAGGTCTTGGTGCTAAAAAGGAACGGCCAGGGCCTGCTCCATGCCAGACACAGACGGTTCCGGCCAGCTCAAATGGAACCACCACAGGGCACAGCTGAGCCCCTCAGCCAAGATGGTAGCACCTCTGGGAAAGCGTGTGTAAGAAAGAGCAGAAAACACTGCGCAGCAGTTGAGAGAGAGGAGTAAGAAAAAAATGCGTGAGAAACAGCCCTGCAGACACCAAGGTCAGTCCAGGTGTTGGAGCAGAGATTCCCCTGCAGCCTGCACAGAGCCCATGCAGGAGCAGGTTTTCTGGCAGGAACTGAAGCCCATGGGGTACTGACACTGGAGCAGTCTGTTCCTGAAGGACTGTGCCCTGTGGAACGGATCTATGCTGTTGCAGTTTGTGAAGGACTGTAACCTGTGAGAGGGAACCCACACTGGAAAAGTGTAAGGAGGGAGGATTAGCAGAGAGGTGTTATGGACTGACCACAACCCCCCCATTCCCCATCTACCTGTGCCAGTTGGGGTTGGGAAGGAGGTAAAAGAGTCGAGAGTGCAGGAGTGAAGTTGAGCCTGGGAAGAAGCAGGGGTGGGGAGAAGGTGATTTGAATTTTGTCTTTGTTTCTCATCATCTTACAGTTGAGTCTGTTTTGTATGTGATGGTAGTTGATAAGCCATTTTCCTGTCTTCATCTTGACTCACAAGCTTTTCCATCCGTCGTGGCTTAACCCCAGCTGGCAAGTAGGACCACACAGCTGCTTGCTCACCCCTTCTCCTTCTCCTCCTCCCCTCCCACCCCCACCCCCACCCGAAGAGTAGGGAGAAGAGGGAGGAACGGAGGGGAAAAAAAAATGCAACGAAACAACCAAACCCCCAAAAAACAATACCTTTGGATTGAGATAAAGACAGTTTAATAGAAAAATAACAGAAAAGGAAAATATCAATAATAACAATAATGACACAAGTCACTCTCACCACCTGACGAATTGGTGAAATGGGCACCTTCCCTAGCAGTGATCGCAGGTATCCACCCCCTGGCTAACCCCATTTGTATACTGAGCATGATGTCTAGCGTACAGAATATTCTATTGTTCTGTTTATGCTCCTTCTCAGCATCTATGGGAAGCTGAAAAAAAGTCCTTGAAAAATATAAACATCACCTGGCAACAGCTAAAACAATATGCATTGTTGACGTTCTTTTCATACCAAATCTGAAACACAGCAACCACTAGAAAGAAAACTTACTCTATCCCAGCTGAAACAAGGACACCATCTTATTTTCTTCCCCTGTCCTATTGAGGGGGGGAGTCAGAGAGCAGCTGGGTGCACATCTGGCAGCCAGCCAAGGTCAACCTGCCACAGGATAATGACCCAAAAGATAGCAAAAATGGTTACAAAAGACAATATGTCTTTTCTAAGCCTGGTTCTGGCACACAGTAGAAGGCAGTACACATGAAAGATTTGCGTTGTTTTGGCTATTTGGTATTGTACGTCAATCTCTGTTCCAAAAGTCAAATATAAAACAAAACAATGGTGAACTGTTCTAAGCTGGTTCTGGGGTAGAAACCTGGCCACAGGAGACTTGAAGCTTACTAAAAGGCTCTGTTATTTTTAAAGTGATGTGAGTACAGCCAAAATGAAGATTCTTTCCCCCAAATACTTATTTGTAAAATAATATCAAAATATAGTTAGCTAATTTTCTCTGTAACATTTCTGTATTGATAGACTTTAAAGTTTGGAATTGTGTTCAGACAATTGTAACCCTCTTTTTAATGTGCAACAATGTGTTTTTGTTTGCTCAATGGTAAGTTTGCATTGGCTATATATTGTACTTGCCTGTAGGCCTTCATTCACTGCATTTCCTTCAGGAGGCCTCATTTTAAAGTTACCTGAAAAGCTCCCGTGCTTGAGGAAAGGCTTTTACTTTGCTGTGTGTTTCCCATAAGCCACTCCACGTGGTGTGATCTTGCCTGCTTCTGGTAATGGGGTCGCAGATAGAAACATCTGACAGCAGAGGTTTCTGTTCACCAAGGCTGTAATGGTTGCTCAGTCTCTTTTGTGGCCAGGCCAGCAATAGATGGAGACAATGAATGATGTACTAAGCAGGTGCGTTGTTAGATCTGATTGATAGCTGGCAGATTGCCTGGAATCTCCACTTCTTGATATTTTAATCTCTTCTGCATAATGAATGGAAGATGGATGTTTTCCTAGGGAGACTTTTCCATGGCAGCTACAACTGAAGCTCTCAGAGGGACATAACTGGCCTTCACAGCTGTCACCAGTTGAATAGAGATGATGTTTATTACACTCTCTCCACACTAAGAAGTCATCTTTACTGTGAAAAGCTTTAAACATTCTAATTTAGAATCATAGAATGGTTAGAGTTGGAGTGGACCTTAAAGATCATCTAATTCCAACCTCCCTGCCATGGGCAGGGACGCCTCCCACTAGACCAGGTTGCTCAAAGCCCCATCCAAGCTGACCTTGAACACTTCCAGGGATGGGGCCTCCACAACTTCCCTGGGCAATTTGTTCCAGTGCCTCACCACCTTCATAGTGAAAAATTTCTTCCTAATATCTATTCTAAATCTACCCTATTCCAGTTTGGAGCCATTTCCCCTTGTCCTATCACTACATGCCCTTATAAAAAGTCCTTCTCCAGCTTTCTTGTAGGTGCCCTTCAGATAGTGGAAAGCTGCTATAAGGTCTCCCTGGAGCCTTCTCTTCTCCAGGCTGAACAACCCCAACTCTCTCAGCCTGTTTTCATAGGAGAGGTGCTCCAGCCTTCTGATCATCAATTTAGAGTAAGAGAAGGCATATTGACCAGAACTGATTTCTATGTGTTAAAGGATTTGTTTTGATAAACTACAGAATGAAGGCAAGATGCCAGCTGGCTTTAATCAGCATAGCCCTACTGGAGATTCAATGGCCCAGACAGAGAACTGGCTGTGGTGAGAATATAAATAAAGCATGATCAAGGATGGAGATATGCCAAATTAAAGTGCATCTGTCTTGCCTTTTATACTGCCAGTCTGTCTCTTAGTGCTGAGTAGAAAAGTCAGCAGTTCTAAATACTTGGCTTCAGTGTTTTTTTTTATTTGTGTTCTCTTTGCAGGGAGAGGAACAAACATCTCAAAGATGAACGTGACATATTCTTACAGGTAAACCACTGTTATTTTCAAACCTAGTGTGAGCAAAGACATATAAGAACAACCTCAAAAGAAGGGGGTCAGAAGGCTGTTCAGGAGACAAACTCCTGTGCTACTTAAATCTTGTCCCATTCTTAATTTATATAATCTTTTTTTCTCACTCGAGAATAAGATTTTTAAATTTGCTGAACAACTTTAAGAGCTACATTTTTAGAATTATAAAGTTGGAGCTATCTTGAAAGAGATAAATATATTTTATAAGAAGCTAAGGATGCAATCATGAGAGGATGAAATAACCTAAAAATTGAACAATCTGTTCAGTCAAGAGTAGCTAATATCCTGAAATGTTTATACAACAGTACAATATCTGAGTATGTGAATCAGTACCTGAATACCTATCAGTACTGGGTAAGAGCAGATCACATTAACTTTTTTTCCAGCAGCAGAGAACGGACACCTAAGAAGTTCCAGAAGTACCGTGCCTTAAGGAGACTAAGGCCACTTAGTTTACACTCGTTTGTGTTCTAGTTCCTACAAGAAGCTCCTAGTGTAAATTACCATATATCTGTTGACTCCCTTTCATGATATTATGCTGTTTTATTGTGGTCCACTTAGTTTACTAAGAAGATGAATTCTTGCAGGATCTGGAGTTTCCATGTTCTGATTATTTATCAATCAGGACTTTGACACATTTATACCTCTAGGATTTTTTCTATGTTTTTTCTTTCATATTCATTGCATTATTTAAAGCATTAGGAATGAAGGCAGTTAACCATAATGAATGACAGGAGTAAATTCGTAAGAAATATTCTGTATTTCTGCAGAAATGCAAAACAAGTGTTCCAAAAGCCAGCTGGAAGCAACGATCAGGGTCTGTCATTGGGAAATACATAGAGGGCAAGATACTGCCTAGCAGGTAAGAACTTTTTTTCATGTGTTCCCCTGTTTGAGTACGATGAGGCGTATAGGAAGATGATGTGGAATGTTTTCTTTCTGATACCTTTAGACTTTTCAAAGCATGTATTTCTAAGGTGTCTGTCACTATAAGATTACTGTGCTTTCTAAGAAATTTGGAACTCAAGAGGCAAATTTTCACATAAAACAAGTCTACTGTCTGCAAAGGCAAGAGACTTCCCTGCTGTGGATGAGTATATACTGGGAGGCACAAAAACTTGCCCTTTACCCTATGTTGATGTGGTGCAATATCCTTGGTAACTTTCTGAAAGAGTATACCTCCTCCCCTCCCATTGTAGAGGACAGCAGTCCTGTTGTAAAGTATGGGATGTGGAACTAGTAAAACATGGAAAATTTAAGTCTCAACTGTGTGGTTGTAAACTTGAAATCAACAGGAACAGGACTGTGACCTCAGTGAAACTCTAGCATGTTTCCTTTGAGACAAGAGGAGCTGGAAAGAAGAATAGTATTTCACTTTGAAATAACAACTAAGGCAATGTTCCTGCAGGCACAGGGTCATGAAGTGTAAGGAGAGAAAGCTTTCAGGGACAGAGATTAGTAAGTTCAGTACTGAGAAGTGGAGCATAATTGGCAAAAACAATTATGGCACAAAAATAATGGAAAAATTTAGGTGGGAGGGACCTCTGTCTCTAGTCCAATCTCCTGCTTAAACATGGACAACTCCAAAACTGGATAAGGTTGCTCAGGGCCTTGTTCTGTTGAGTTTTTTGAACTTCTGGATGGAGGTCCCACAGCCTCTTTGGCCATGTGTTTTCTTGCTGCACCAGTGTCATGAAGAAATTTTGTTCCCTGTATCAAGTCAGCATTTCTCGTATTGTGACTTGCATTTATAGTCGTTGCACACATCTGAGAAGACTCTGGATCTATTTTATCTACACTCTCCCTTCTCTTCAATCCCCACTTAGCCTTTTTTTCATCCATATGAAACAAACCCATCTCCCTCCTACCTGCTAAAGAGAGAATTAGATTGCACATAGAAAGGGTAGGGGGCTGTTTTATTCTTCCAGAATAGAGGGGGGAGGGGAGCAGGAAATTACAGTAGGGAAACTTACTTTAGATATTCCATGAGGTCAGAAATTAGGCTAATCTTAGGTTTTATATTCTGGTTCAGGTTTTCCCCCTAAGTTACTAGCTTTCCCCACGATGCTTATAATTATCAAGCACTCTATCTATCTATCTATCTATCTATCTACATATACACATGCATTATATGATGAGCTGACTTTTCAGTAGACGTTGGACTGAATCTACTATGCTTGCTCTAAGTAGTAAAAATCATGGGAGATAAAATTCAGTTACACTAGAATAAAACAGTAGGAATAAAACCAGGTCCAATATATTTTTGTGATATACTTTTTTCTCTGTCTAGCCATTCATTTGAGGAAGATGATGTTTTCAGTAACTCAAAGAGAAGGAATTCTGCTGGACTGAATGGAATTCTCTCTGTAGAGCCTGATGCTGGAGCCACTGGAGGAATGTCTGAAGCATCGCATCTCCAAAGAATAATATCAATTGAGGAAGATCACCTACCCCAGCTTCTTGACAGGCTGGCTGATGAGCAGCTGAATAGATGGACTGGAGAAGATGAGAATACTACTTCTGAGACAGAAACAGATAGGAAAAACACAGAACAATCAATGGAACACTCACCATCATCATCTGGAGAACAGCATGTAGGGGAGGAAACACTGTCAAATGTAAGGGGTCAAAAGGGACCTCATCTTGAGTATTGTGTGTAGTTCTGGGCCCCACAATTTAAGAAGGATGTGAAGGTCCTTGAATGTGTCCGGAGGAGGGCAACAAAGCTGGTGAAAGGGCTGGAAGGCATGTCCTGTGAGGAGCAGCTGAGGACTCTGCGTCTGTCTAGTTTGGAGAGGAGGATGAGGGGTGACCTCATTGCTGTCTAGAGCTTCCTGAGGAGGGGAAGTGGAGAGGGAGGTGCTGATCTCTTCTCCCTGGGATCCAGTGAGAGGATGCATAGGCATGGTTCACAGCTGTGTCAGTGGAGGTTCAGACTTGATGTTAGGAAACATTTCTTTACTGAGAGGGTGGTCAAAGACTGGAACAGGCTTCCTAAAGAAGCAGTCGATGCCCCATGGCTGTCAGTGTTTAAGAGACATTTGGAGAATGCCCTTAGTAACATGCTTTAACTTTTGGTCAGCCTTGAAGTGGTCAGAAAATTGGATTAGATGATCATTGTAGGTCCCTTCCAACTGGAACTATTCTATTCTATTCTATTCTATTCTATTCTATTCTATTCTATTCTATTCTATTCTATTCTACCTTGGAAAATGTGAAGTGGTCTTGAAGGGTAATGTATTATTCTTAGAATCTAAAATTATTTAGTTCTCTGTTTTTAAGTTAAAGCATGACAAATTAAGCCATTGCATTAAGAGGGTGATGGAAATATACTGCAGATAAATGTTGAAGGTGCAAAGAAGGGACACGCAACCTAAAGGAGTGGTAACTGCAGACAATGTGTGTATATACCTACATCTGAAGGACTGTTTAGGAAAAGTGAAGTTAAGCCTTGTAATAGATGACATAAGAAGATCCACTGAAAGGTAGTAATTGTCTAAAAAAAGAAGCAACTCTTATTTGGAAAAGTTGGTGTTTTTTTTTTTTTTTGTCAAACAGTGTCATTTCTCATATTCTGATACTTTTGAGTCTGCTTTGGTAGCTGTTACACTATCTAAGAAATAATGACAGCAAATAGCTTTACTTTTTAATTAGTTTTGATAAGACTTTTAATTAGTAAATTGAAATCCAGATTTTTTTTTTCAGCTCTAGCTTGTATGAGCATGTTAACAATGAATTCACCATGCAGTAATAATCCTTAAAACAATATGCTGGAAGGTACATTTCTTTGGAGCCTGAAGTCTTTCTTGCACTGCTATTGCTTCAGAGCTAGCTGTGCTTGTTTTCTAATTTTAGTATCATTGTTAAGTATTACTCATTTTTAGATTCTTGAAGCGCATATTAAAAAGATTAAAATATAGGAAAAATAGGTATACTTGGTCATAATTATATAGTTCTTTTAGAAGAAGCAAGCTTATCTTAAAAATTATGATAGGATTATGCCATGGTTACATAATAAATTCTAAGTGGTACATTTTAATAAAAAGTCTAGGGCACAGAACAGAGCTTCATCCTTTGACGTGATTTAATACAATTCATACTTTTTGCTTGCTATATGACTTATTTTGTATCATGTTTTCGAAGTATGGCATCATTGGACTTCAGGAGAGCAAAAGCCAGGTAGGTCATCAGGTTCAGCTAGGACAAACGTGTCCTGCCTGCTCTCTTTCGGCAGTCATGCCCCTTGAAAGTACATCCTCTCAGCTGTGTAGGAACTGGGCATTCTCTTAGATAATTTTTCTTATAATTTGGGTTTTTTTTCTCAAAACCAATTGAAAGCAATCAGGGAGGGCAGAGAAGAAATCATAAAATATCTCCTGCCTGGTTGTTGAAAACATTTTGTTTCAGTTTCTAAAGAAGCATCATGAGGGTAAACAAGAAGTTCATTTCCAAAGGTCACTTAGAACTGGGAATTCCTTTTTTTTTTTCCAAGAAATGTCAGTGCGTTAGCCCAGCCCTTCATTTGCATTGTTTTTTTTTCTTGTTTTTTAAAAATTTCGTTTAAAAAAAATGCAGCAGAATACTCGTTTCTGGTAAACTGTGTGGCATCAAAATACGTGGGGGGTCGTGCATGGTCCTCTTGGCCTGCTGACTAGGCCTGCCAATGACTATATAGTTGATGGCTTTCCATTGCTTACGGCAGTCTTTAGGCTGTGTAAGTGTCTGACTGCTGCCACTTTGTGTGAGCAGTGTTTCGTCTCCTTCCATACACCAGCTGTATTCTGATGAATTTCTCATACAGCTTTGTGTTTCCTAAATGATAGCTCTTGGGATCACCACTTTTTGATCATGAGATTTAGATGTCAGAAGTTAATCTTGTTCCATACAGTGCTTGCACACTGACAGCATGCCTGGGCTGGGAGGAGTGGTATTCAATTAGTAAGTGTTTTCAGGGCAGCTCTGCATATAATGCTCAGCTGGAGCTGAAGAAAACTTCAGAAAAAGATACCTCCCTGCTTGCTGCGTCATGAGTTATGAGGTGTGAGTCTAGGGCCCATATGTCAACTAGGCTGTCTTCTGCAGCCAGTCCTTCTCTCCCCTCATGTTTTGCTGCTGAAGGATCTGCAGTGGGAAGTGGTGTAGGATCTAGAAATACTTGTGCAAAGGAGGCAGGATGATTCCATGCAGTTGTTACATATGTAGCTCACTCAGATACGAAGTCTTGTCATTCTTTGTTTTGCACTAGGAAGGTGAAGGCTCTGAGACAACCTGTATTTTTCAGTTCATCGCTATTTGTGTTCCTGTACTCTGCATGGCTTTGTATTACTGCATTACATGATCTCATTGCTTACTATACCGAACTCAGGCTCCTAACTGCTGGCATTAAGCCTTCCTATTCACCATACATTCACAGCTGATAATCCTTTATGACCTACTGCATCTTTTAGGCGAGTAGAACCAATGTAATTTTTTTCTCCTTTTAGAAATGAACAAGTCCATTTCCATCCTGTGGAAGGTGACTGCTGAAAGTGTCTAAGAGTTTGCAGTAGTACATGAGGCCAGCAACTGCTCTTTTGTTAACAGTCAGGTAGAACATTTTTCTGAGTGGCTATGAAGATGAAGCTGCAGTTAGCATAAGCAGAAATGTGATTGGGAAAACACCTGAAGGAACCATAATGGAAATTAAAGCAAGATTTTCTGTCCAAAACCTCTGCCTGAAATGTAATTCCTCTCCCCTGTGTTCTTTCAATATGGAATATGAACCACTATGTTTATACCTGCTATCTTCCACATTTGTGTTAAATTGCACAAAAGGTAGGTATGTTGCTTGACCTGGCTACTGTTTGTATAAGGACCACTCAAAAGACACGTCTAGGGAAGACTTTTTCAAACTGCATTGTAAGCTAAAGTAAATTTACATCCTGCTGCTATTCTGTTATCCCGTCAGCACTTTGTTGAAGCAGACTATGAAGTAGCTCTTCTCTTAGTATACTGTTCAGATGCAGTTTTAGAATTAAGTTTGATTATTAAGGTTATTTTCATGAGTGGACTTGATACATCTCAATGAAAAATGACTGCCTATTATGTTGGGAATTGAGCTGAAGGCCTCTGGTGTCTTTGAGTGCTACTGAGATGCATCACCAGGGACAAGGTATTTCAGGTCATATAGTCCATGTATTTAGTTAGTGTTCTCAGAAGCACTGTGAAAATGGTGCCAAGCTCATGATTGTGTGTTAACTTGTTTTATTTCCTAGAGCATACAGACTAATAAGCTGGGAAAGTTTTTCAGCGGAACTGAAAATGTGCTTTATATAGATGTATGTGTATTACTAGCAGCCTATAGTTGCAGTGGTGTTTGGGATTTTAATCGAAAAGGAGAAGTGAACAATAAGATGAGAAATCTCTATGTAGTTTTAACGGGCTGTTAGCCCAGATCATGAAAGAGATTTGTATTTTTGTCCCCAGAATTTACAGCAGTGAATGAATTTTTTTCATACTAAGGAAGACAGCAGCTCAAGTTTTTGGTTGTTTTTTTCTTTCCCCATCAACTGCAGCTCTGTATTGTTTCTGCTTCTTTCTGTAAGGCTTCAGTATATTTGTAGAAAACATTTGCAAGGCCAGACTTCAATGTCCCATTCAAAGGACTGTCGGGCAGTGAGTTCAGTTCTGATGTCTTCATGAAGTCAGCAGTCTTGGGGATTTTGTACCTCAAATGCCTGGCAGAGGGCTTTCCCCCTCCCCCCCCCCTCCCCTCCCCTCCCCCCTCCCCCTTTCCCCTCTCCTCACAACCCCTGGCCCAACAAACTGATGCCAGGAGCATCCATGATCTTGCTCCCCTTCTGCAGCATTAAGAACAAACTCACTGTCTCCCTCTTCCTCCCCCACCTTTGCACAAAATAGAAGAGGCCAGCTAGGTCACCCCCTGCAAACCAGCTGGTGCTACAGTGTTCTTCCCTAAGCAACTCCTGAGCTACATACAGTGGTCTTGGGAATGATGACCTACTTGACAGAGGATATAAATATTCTCTCCAGCATGCACTTAGCTTAGCCTGCAGTAAACAGGACATGAACAAATTGTTCTTTCTGCTTAAAAAACCTAAATAACGGAAACACAGCTGAATGTTTACAGCCTGATTAACTGGGTCTAATTCTCTGTCTCTCTCTTTCCCCCGTGCTTCTACCTGTAATGTTAAACAGATGTAGAAATGCAGTAATTCTGTGGAAGCTCTTAGCTCCACAGTAGTAGCAGAGAGAAGAATCTGGTTATAAATGGCATAAGCCAAAAAATTGTGACACTACTTCTGTTATCTGGGTGAAGATGTGCTGTTTTCTCTGTGTCATTGGTATAGGATGAAACGACTGAGCAGAGCTGTATTAAGCTAAATGGGTTTTGGTTTGCAGGGATGAACATAAACCATTTTCTTTTGGGAATTTCCTGCATTTTTCAATGCAGTCTCTTGTCAAGGTTCATATTCAATATACTTCCAGAGCTCAGTCCAAATCACTGCACTTCAAATGATCCGGAATGATGCATGGCAAACATTCGAAATGCTGAGTTACTTTAAGAAACAAAATATTGCTTTATGAGTAATGGTGAACATGATAGGATAAAATCTCTTCTTTTTCCCATCTCAGTTAGCCTTCAAGACAAGGCAATTTGGAGAGGCAACGGGATTTATAGAACAGTTGGAGACTAATGTTTGCTTTTACTTGAAGGAGGAGAGAATAAACTCTGTCCCAGACCGCTTATTCAAGATTATTTTTGTGGGCAATTCGAGTGTTGGAAAGACTTCATTCTTAAGGCGATTTTGTGAAGATTGTTTTTTCCCAGGCACAGCTGCTACTGTAGGTAAGTTTAAGAAACATTATTACTATTATTATTTCTGTTCCAACAGTACTTAGCACCTTCTACTGAGATCAGGCCCTGTGTTATAAAACAGAAGCATACAGATGTTGTAAAAGCCATTATCCAAAAGGACAGTAGAACATGCAAAGTGAGTTCTCCTAACCTGGGAAGCAGATAACTGATGGAGACGTTTCAGAGTAGATTCCATACTGAAATCCTGGCAGTACTGAAATAAATCAGAAAAAATCCTATTGATTTCCGTGAAGCTAGAATTTCCTTACAGAAGGAATATCTTTATATCTCGCTGTTCTGAAACTGATATCCTGTCTGCTGGACTGCACTGTACTAACCATCTCACCATCATACCCCATCCCTATCCTTCCAAGTAATCTGATTTTGTTTTAAAGAGAAAGTAGAATATCTGAATTACATTTGAAGATTTAGCGTTATATTAAGCATCAAAGAAATATGTTGGACCAGTGTTTTCAAAGCCAAACATTTCAAAGCCTATGTTGTACTTATATTGCCTGAACTTGTAAACTAAACTTTCAAAAGTCAGATACATAATCAAGGTACAAAAACTGAAGTATAGGTTATTGCAATGCAGCTGAGTTACTGTAAATGACTAGATTCATTATACTTGGTCTGTATTTAGGTCTTACTTATTCTGCAGCATATATGAAACAAAACTTGTTCACAATAAAAGGTATATAAATTAAGGGATTTGTCTTGCATTTGTGACAATCTAAGAACATCCAGGTGAGCAGTTGCTGTAGCTCCCCTGACTTACGAGTTTAAATTTCTACTGGTATGTTGAGTGTCTATGTTCACTTCAGAGTCAGGGAAGATCTAAGATACAGGGATTTAAATTAATTTTGGCATGAAGAGTATTTCACCTGGCCTTCAGCTGCTATTTTGGAAGAGAGCAGGTCTCCTGGGTGGCCTGCCAGATTGAAACAGATGTTTTGAATACCAGATGTCATCTCAGATAGCACTAGGTGCCTGTGAGCAAATGGCTGAATTCTACCCCGCCATCTTCTCCTAATCAGTCCAATTAGAGAGGCCTAGGGACCAATTAATCTGACACTTGATGACTATGTCAGGGTGATCTTAGTCATTTCCTAGGCTTGTAGCTCTTCATTGACTAGATCTTAATTAACTGTAATGACAGCATACACTTATATGCAATTGTCTACATTTAAGAGGCTGGTGCTATGTCCTATCCATGAGGTCTTGTAAATGGCTGACATGCTTCTCTAGACTCTGGGGTCTCACACAGTATATGCAATTGCCTGGAGCTTCCAAAGGAAGCGCCGGAACACATCTGACCTTTTCATCTTTTGTCTGGTGGTCCAGTGTTCTTGCAAATGCAATGGCAAGAAAGTATTTGTCATAGCTTTGTTTTAGTCTTCACATCAATGGGTTTCACAGGTGTGGACTATGGCTGGCAAGATACAAACAGTTGAAAAGTCAAGTGAACAAGCTGGAGAAGAATGTTACTGAATTTCTACAGAATAGCTCAAATTTCTTCCCTTGAGGTATAAGCAATGGAGATATCCTCCATTCAGATTTCTTAATTGCCCATGGAAGGAACATGGGCTTGGATGCTTCTTCATTAATGCCAGTGGTAAAAATCCTGTTGATATGGAAGAAATTGTTGATGACCTACCGAGGTTGCTTCCAACCTGAATTATTCTATGATTCTGTATAATACAGTACAATGTGATACAAGAAAATGCAGGTTGTCATTAGGAGGAGGCAGTGACTGATTAATATTTAAGACTAATTATTGTTATAAATATCCAGAAGATACTTATATTATCACAGGTTAGGGGAATTGGGACAGGATTAATTTAAAAGTTTAGACAAATTAATTTTTGTCTCACTTCCATTTAGCCACATAAAAATTAGGGGACTAACCTAACAGTAGTCAGCTCAACTTCTGTGTTCTGAAGAAGGGAGGAGGTTCTGCACATATTCAATCTATTTATCTTCAGCATTTATCTTAGGTTCCACTGTCCCCTTAGTGTGGTGCCTTGTGTTTTTCCACTAACTGTAGAAGGTGCCTATGTGGCTAGCTCAGACTAAACACTGAAATTTCACACAACTGAAGTTATACAGCATGAGTTCCAGGTTAAATGGCTTAGACTGCTGTGGACTGTCAAATGAACCCTTGATTCATGTCTCCTGATTTGGAGAGTTACTCATTTTACAGCTTTTACAGAATTCAACTGTTCTGTTAACATTCAGTATTTTATTACTGAAGAGTTTCAGGCAAATAAAAGCTTTTGTCTTTCTGTGATAGTTAGAGACTATGTACATAATTTTTAATGAAGTATCTATCTTGTTCACTTTCTGGAATTGCTGTTTTCTGGATCAGGTTTTCAAAGATCAAACTAAGCATATAAAGAGACAACGTACCTTGTATTTCTGTTATAGGTGTGGATTACAATGTGAAAACTGTCACAGTAGATAATACCCGGGTAGTCCTGCAACTCTGGGACACTGCTGGCCAGGAACGGTGAGAAACATTCTGTTGTGGTTTAATCCTAGTAGTCAGCTAAGCACTACACAGCTGCTTGCTCACTCCCCCATCCAGTGGGATCAGGAAGAGAATCAGGGGTGAAAGTGAAAAACCTCTGGTTGAAATAAAGACAGTTTAATAATTAAAAAAACCAAACAACACCAAACCCCAAAACCAAACACCAAACCCACCACCAACAAAAAAAAAATAAAGAGGAAAAGAAACAAAACCAAGAAAAAACAAGTCATGCAAAAAAACCCAGTTGCTCACCACCAACCAATTGACGCCCAGCCAGTCCCTGAGCAACTGCAGCCTCAGCCAGCCTCTCTTCCCCCTGCAGTTTTATTGCTGAGCACAACATCATATGGTATGGAATATCCATTTGGTCGGTTGGGGTCAGCTGTACCAGCTGTGTCCCCCTCCCAACTTCTTGTGCACCCCTGCCTACTCCCTGGGAGGGGCAGTCCAAGAAGCAGAAAATGCCTTGATGCTGTGTAAACACCATTGAGCAGTAACTAAAATGGTGTGTTACCAGCAATGTTTTCATCACAAATCCAAAACGTAGCTGCTGTACAAGCTAGTACAATGAAATTTAACTCTATCCCAGTCGAAACTGGTACACGTTCTAAGGTTTTGTTCCTTGAATCATCTGTTTGAAGATTAGTAAGCATGGACATAATCATACTTCTCAGGAGAGGAACAAATATAGCAGTATTCCTTAATACAGCCAGTGAATTCACAGTTTAGATCATCCCCTAGCAGCAATAAGGTGCTGAATTGGTGCTAAGTGTCCATTGAAAAACTGCAAATCTGTAGAAGAGATTCTTATTAAAGGTCTTAAAAGTTTAGTACCACGCAATTTCTTTAGAAAGAAGGCTGATTTTAAAATCTACCTAGAATTATTTCTATAGCAGAGAATACCTTAATAGTTCAGAAAAGAAGGGGTTTTTTTTCACCGAAAAAATCCCATTATAGTTGAAGATCTCCAACTTTTTGTAAGTTTTCAGTGGTAATTTCCTTCCCCATCACCTCACCTATTGTGTAATTTTCTATTACTAAAAACAAGGATGATAATAATGATCTGGTTTCTACAAGAAGCTTGAGGAAAAAGCCCCAAGCAGAAATCTAGCGAGCTTTAGGGAGAACACTTTGTCAGGGGGAAATTTCTGCTCCAAGCTTAAAATGAAAGAGGATGGAGAAGGTGAGATATGCAGCTGATTATCCAGACTAACCCAGAATCAATTAAAGAAGGTGGAGGGAACTTTTCCAAACACTTTATTTCAAAAAAACATTTTTTTGCAAAGAATTTATCTGCTGTTGCAGTCATTTGTGGTAGTCATGTCTTCTGTGAATCTACTGAATGGAAGAGGGGTCTGATGATTCAGGAAGAATCACAGAATCACAGAAAGGTCAGGGTTGGAAGGGACCTCTGGAGATCATCTAGTCCAACCCCCCTGCCACAGCAGGGACACCTACAGCACTTGCACAGGACGGCGTCCAGTCGGGTTTTGAATGTCTTCAGTGTGGGAGACTCTGCAACCTCTCTGGGCAGCCTGTTCCAGTGCTCCGCCACCCTCAAAGTAAAGAAGTTCCTCCTCATGTTTAGATGGAACTTCCTATGTTCAAGTTTGTGCCCGTTCCCTCTTGTCCTATCACTGGGCACCACTGAAAAAAGACTGTTCCTATCCACCTGGCACCCTCCCTTAAAGTATTTATAAGCATTGATAAGATCCCCCTCAGTCTTCTTTTGTCTAGACTAAAAAGACCCAGGTCCCTGAGCCTTTCCTCATAAGAAAGATGCTCCAAACCCCTAATCATCTTTGTAGCCCTCTGCTGGACCCTCTCCAGCAGTTCCCTGTCCTTCTTGAACCGGGGAGGCCAGAACTGGACACAGTACTCCAGATGCGGCCTCCCCAGGACAGAGTAGAGGGGGAGGATGACCTTCCTCGACCTGCTGGCCACACTTGCTGGCTCATGGTCATCCTGTTGTCCACCAGGACTCCCAGGTCCCTTTCCACAGACCTGGTCTCCAAGGAGGTCAGCCCCCAACCTGTACTGATGCATGGGGTTATTCCTCCCCATATGCAGTACCCTACACTTGCTTTTGTTGAATTTCATAAGGTTCCTCTCCACCCAACTCTCCAGTCTGTCCCGGTCACGCTGTATGGCGGCTCAGCCTTCCGGCGTGTCAGCCACCCCTCCCAGTTTTGTATCATCAGCAAACTTGGTTATGGTACACCCTGTCCCAGGAATGGGATTGCTTATTTCAATTCATAGTAAGCCTCACCTTTCAAACAGGATCTGCAGTGAAGATCGGTATTGCAGCTTCTCCCTTGTCTTGTTTATGGAATTTTAAAATACATATATAAACCAAATTAACAAGGGTTTAACCCTTACTAAGAATCGATAATCAGAAAAAACTGTATGGCAACATCTTCCTGTGGGGGAGTTGCAGGGGGAAATTACTATAAAAATTTACTTATATTGTCAGATTGCTGCTTCTATTGAAGAGAGCTATAAACAGGTTCTTACTTGTAGGTACCGAAGCATTACCAAGCAGTTTTTCAGAAAAGCTGATGGTGTCATTGTGATGTATGATATAACAGCAAAAGACACATTCACAGCTGTCAAGCAGTGGCTGATAAGCATCGAGGTAATGTGACATAACTTTAACTAAACTAACTCTGGTGTCATTATTATCTACCTTCTTCTGGACAGGGAGTGTTAGCAGGGCAAAGCACAGACAGCAGCATGTTTCTTGTGTTGTCACGGTTACATTTTTGTTAGTGATTTTGGTCTGCAGTTACCAGTAAAGCTGTTTTTGGAATCTCTGTGTCTAAGAAAATAATCACAATTCCAGGGTTTTAAGGACTTAAAATGAGTGCTGGGGAAAGCCCAGCATGGAGTCCTCTGATTTCTCATAAAGGCTGTCTAGCTGATGACTCCCATTGGATCACCACTGGCACTGGGAATGCCACCGTGATGGTGGTCTGATGATCACTGATTGTCACCAGCAGTTTAACAACCAAGTATGTAGCTCACGGGATATTGACTGTGCTGTGAAGCTAAGCCATAAACTTAAAGCTACAGTATCTATATTAGTGCCATAAAACTGTCTTGTGGTACACAGTTCAGTTTCCTGGGGATCATCCTTTCAACCACATGAAAACAAAATCGTAGCCCATGCCACTGAGCGGCTTCAGTTAACTGAAAATTCTCTTTTTTTCTCTTGTTATGTATATTTCTCTTGTGGCTCATAGACAACATATTGAGAGTGCAAGCAGCTGAATTTGCTTGTGGCCAAAAGAAAAAAAAAAGAAACTGAGGCTGCTGCCATAAAGGACTGGGTTGCTAGAGAGAACAAAGTGTGACTTCCTGTTTGGTCACTATTACAGATTATTGCTGCTAGCAAAAGTAGTGGACAAGTTGGTATGTGAAGATCATTTGGTCGATTTTATTGGACATGTGTTCTAGTATAAGACATTGTTTTCCGTAATAGCCAATAGGTGACTTTGCTAGTTGAAATTAGGACTCATTCATTCAAATGTTTCTAAACAGGCATAGTTATGCCTCATCTGAGTAGCTCTACTGAAGTAATAGTAGCATGCGTTTTGTAAGAACAGGCCCTTATTAAATATATGATCTTAACAAATCAGTGATTATTATAATTCAGTATGGTAAAAGCTATAGGAGAATTCCAGTTTTTGATCCAGAAAAATCAAATATTGTGGTCAAAGTCTTTTTCCAAGCTGTAATAGTTCACTCATCTTTACTGACTAATTTTGTTTACTACAAACGATTGCTAAATTGAAGACAGAAGGCCAAGTCCATTTACTGCTGCAGCATTCAGCCCACTTTATGAATGTAATCATTGTGAAAATTCTAACCATTTTCAGAATGGATTTTGATTCATGCCTATTCTGTGTATTTTTGGGGCCTGTTCTGTGTATCTCTTCATTACTTTATGTAATTTATTTGGCATAATTGTACCCAGGTGTTGTCATTATTTTCCTGTCCATGTAATTAGAAAAGCAGTGGCTATAAATACGCAATGTCAGAGCCTGTGTAGCATGGTAGTTTTCTCTCTTCGATTTTAATATAGAGTCTGATGAGCTTCTGTGCTGTTATTAAAAAATGCCAAATTAGTGCAGTCTCTAGCATTCTGTCTTTTTCTTGCCTTTTATCCAACTTTAATTTCTGACATGTTTGTAAGTAAAGCAGTATGTACCTGGCTCGTATGTGATGTCTTAAATGTCTCATTGCAGTGTGACATTTGTTAGTTTTTATCCTCTTGATCTGTGATTTTTTAAATACAATGCCTCAGTTGACATTTATTCTTTGTTCTGCAGGAGACAACTGGGGAGAATGTACCTGTGCTTTTGCTGGGTAATAAAACTGATAATGAAAAGGAACGTGAGGTCCCTATGGGAATGGGAGAGCATCTTGCTAAGGTACTATACTTGGAGAGGAACCCCTTACAAAACTTAAGGGTGAAGGTTTTAAAATGGAGTCTGAAAATGTCTAAATTCATAGAAACACAGATTGATTTTAATCAGACAAGTATTTTTTAAGGATTAGGAACCCCATCAGACTCATCAGTTCAGTTCTCAGTGATGTAAGTGCTGATAATTATAGTAGTTATAAAACTGTCTTGATGAAAAAAAACCCAAAAAGTGAGTGGTGTGAAAAATATTTGAGAATTCACTCAGTCTCTTCTCCCCCCCCGCCCCCTTTTTCTTTGTTCTCTTTCTTTCTTTTTTTTTATTCCTCCCGTCTCTTCTTCTCTCTCTTTTTTCTCTCTTATCTCTGTGGATGGATTCTTTACAGAGAGATAATTTGGGGATCTTTTCTCCCTCCTACCTCCTGTAAAACCACAGAAGACCATCTGTTAGTCCTATGGTAGGAGTAGAAAACATGTTTACTTTTAGTAAATTTCCATCGAGGAGATAAAATAAGTAGAGTTGACAGTCTGCATCTGCCAGAGCACTGGTGATCCATGGGCCATAATTTAAGCATTTAGGGACTGCCAATAGCAGATACTTCTTAATATTCCTGTGTACCCATGCCCATCAATTTTTCCTCTGAATCTCTCTATACAATGCATATAGTTTGAACACTAATGCCTCCAGAATATTCATTTATTTAAAAATAAGTCATCCGAATGTTCCTGACAAATTAACTGAGTTGATAGGAATTTACCTAAATTAAACAATGATGTGCTGGATTTCACATATGTACTTGTTTCTCCTTTGAAAATAGATTTACAGCTCTGCTTCCTGGTAACAAAAAAGGATATTTTCAAAATTTGAAATGCATCTGAATTGTTCTTGGTTTATAGGAAAGATTGCTGCTGGGTACCTCTCTGTAACTGGAAGAATTAGGGCCAGATCTGTTTTTATCTTATTTTGATTCTTCATACAGCCTTTTACAAGCATACCTCTGTATTCAGGTTTGTGTCCATTATTTCGTTTTTGTAGGGGAGCAGTATCATTCTTGAACTTCAAAGGTTCTCCCTTTAGGAAATCTGCTTTTTTTTCTTGTATGCATGGAAATGCAGATGGTTTTGAGACCCTGGAGGCTAGGAGGGACTCCAGGGTGTAACAGTGAACCCTTCTGTGAAAAAACAAATGATGCATGAATGCTAAATGGACAGAGTAGGTGTCTTACATGTCATTTAGCTCTCTTAAAAAATTTTACTTGTAAAACAAAGATGAATCGTTCTAATATATAGAACTCACAGCCCACCAGGCCATTAATCTTAACATGTCATGCAAGAAAATAAAATGTTTTGCGTAAGTAAAACAAAGAAACTTGTCAAATTAAAGATGGTTATAATCAAATGAATGGATCTGAATGACTCATTTGAATGTTTGAATGTGCTGCCTGAGGTAGCTAAGGGAAGGAATGATTAATGACAAGGGATTAGTTGAAAAGCAGCATAGATATAATTAAATTATAACAATTTGCTTGTTGAGCTAATAATAACCATGAATTTTAATGAAATTTTAATTCTTGCTAAATAGCCATGTAATTCCTATGAAACCACATACCACTGTCTCTATTAGTGAATGCAATTTAGTTACTTATTTTGTGAATAATCCCATTAATTACTCACAGATGACCTAAAATACATGGGACTAGATGCTGAGCTGATACAAATATGTGTAGCCATATTTGGTGAAAAAAACCCTGAACCTGTTCTCATGCAGACAACAAATCAGATTAGCCTTTGACCCGGAAGTCCAACAGTTTTTATGGACTGTTTCAAGGTCTCACAGGATGGAATCATTTGTACCTAGTTTTTTCTATAGTCAGAGTGGAATGTGTGATTTCAGAGGGCATTCCAGCCCAGCTATATTAACTCTTGCTTTGCGTCAGTCACACATCTTACAAGTCAGCGTACTACAAATTTGATCAGAAACCCAAGGGCTGCCATTACAATGCACATGTCACGTAACTTCTCTGCAAGGCAGGCAGCACAGTTCATTATTAAAAGGAACAATGACAGCCTGAAGGGAGTCCTTTCAATTCATTTTCATTTGAGAAGACTGGTAGTTGCAGCGTGTGTGTGATACCCCAGGAAAGGAGGAATAGAATGTGGATAGTGATTCTGGAAGGCATCATAGGGAACAACAAGGTTGTGATGAAGCTGATCTGTAGTTGGATGAATTAAAGAGTAAACATCATGATGGTAAGGAGAATTTTGCAGTATTGGATTTGCAGGGAGAAACAGCAGACACAAACCTAAATGTTCACATGCAGTATAAGAATGACCTGACAGAAAACATCTAAAACTCTCTTGATGGAGCTACTGGGAGAATAAAGAAAAAGAGAGAGAAAGAAAACAAGAAAATTAAAAAAAAGGCAAGTCCATTTGACCTTTTTCGTAGAAGATGCAGAAGGAAATCTGCATTTAACAAATTTCTGTTTAGCTTACCTTGGTCAAGAGTTCATATGAGCACAACAAAAATACAGAGAGTATTTGGATCATATTGTGAGCATCCAGGAACAGCAAATGTTCTATTTGAGTGGATTGATGTAACCACTGAAGATTATTTAAATAAAATGGCTTATGATGTAGGTGCTGCTCAGGTATTCAGGCAGCATGATTTTATTTTGGCCCTGCACAGACTACCTAAATGATCTTAAATGGGTCAATACATCCTTCTCTATCTCTGTCCCTCAACTATAAAATAAGATAATAATGCCTTTTGTCTGCCTTGACTTTGCAGACATGGGATGAGGACTGTTAGTGTGTGTCCATGCAGTGTCTCCTTTATCCACCTGTCAGTGCCATTATTGTACAAATAGTGCTAATGAGGGAGCTATTCTTCTCAGAGTGATAATACCTTACAGGACAGAAATTGCCCAGCTCTGTCTGGTAATAATTCATTTTCCTCCCTGTTCTTTAGATGTCTGCTGATTTGCATGTAACTTTTTAAAATGAAGTAATTGCCAGTGGTCTTCAGGTTCAATAGTTAATTGCTGGATGGAGATGGACGGCATTTCCTGACTTATTAATTATATGTGTCCTGCCTTCTGCTACTTTGTTCTCATTGTGTATTCTATCAAGCAATTAAAGTTTCCTCCCTGATCCAAAGGAATGACACTTTGTATTTCCAGGCTAACTCACCCTGCAGAGAAAGACCTGTTTGCCAAACTGACAGAAATAAGCAATTAATATCAATTGAATTTAAATTACTACCTTTTACCAATAAGAATTTGGCCTACTCACGAAATTTGTTGAAAAATCCATTCAGATTCATGCCAGCATAAATGATGTCTTCACTGAGAGTTCGCCTCTAGTGAAATTCTGTTGTATGTGGGGAGGATGTAGTAGTATCACTCTCTGCTTGACTGATATAAAGTAGCCAGGTATTGACCACAGTAGGTTTTCTCTTAGAATTTGGATCAGCTAAGCAGAAAAAAAGTAGTGTAAATTTTGTTTCAACCTTCTGTTTGCATAGCTAGCAAGAAATTTGAGCTGGTCAAAATTTATCTTAAAACTTTTCTAAGGAAAGCAAGAGAATCATAGGGTTATATCATTGTAATTATCATACAGAACACTGTTGAAAAAAAAAAAAATAAATCAATAAAATATCCATCCAACACTAACATTGCCTGATTTCTTCCTTTCACTGCTCTTGTCTGCTTATCTGGCTACCCAGAAATTACTACAAGTGGTTCAATCCTGATGTTCACTAGAACAAACCATGTAACCATTTATAACATATTCGAAACTGACATTTGATAACATTGAAGCATTTTTTAGAGCTGCTAAAATAAACTACCATATTTATGAAACTTCTTTACTCTGCTTTTGTCTTTGAAATTTCATGGAGATGATAAAAATTTTGAAAAGCTGTACAAATTTGGAAGCATGCTATACCTGGTCATTTTAACAGGAACTTTTGAAAACTGCATTGTAAGTGTCTTATGAAGGGTGGTTAAATAAGTACAAATGCAGTAACCGCAGTCAATAGCAAACAAATGAAAATACGCAGCCATGTGATTGTAATTTCCAAAGATACTTATTTATTTGAATGTTAAGCTACTGTCATAAATAGCAATAAGATAGAAAAGTGAAAAGTGAACAGAAATTTGAAATCTGGATGGGTAAAAGGTCAGGTAGTAATACCACAAGGCAACGTAGGTGAGCTTCAATGTAATATCTTGTGAAAGTAGTCAGATGTGTATTTTGGAGAGAATAATCTGTCATTCCCTCTCAAACTTCTCTTGCCATTCCAGCTGCCAGGTCAGGCTTTTCTGCAGATGATCTCTTGCATTTATTGTGATAAGGCTTCCGCTAAAGTGCTGAGAATGTCTGCAGGGCTTGATCATTTATCCATTGTTCTTACTTGCAATACTCTTAGGGACTATAAAACCAAAGGTGCATGCTGACTGCGAAAGAAGATGCAGAAAATTTTCACAAGTACAAAAAGTGAAATAGAATTAATTTGTTCTTGCATTTTGCTGAGGTTTTTGACTCGTCATTTGCTGGAAAACATTGGTCTCAAACTGTTGAGTACAGAAACACTGCTGCTGAAGCATTCCAAGATTGAAAAAAAAAAGTCACTGGAATTATTTTCACCTGCTTTGTCAAGCACTCAGTGAGGTACTAATTGCCTCATCATCAGAAGGAAAGTTCAGAAGACTTCACTACCTTATAAGGCATGTTTGTGTTTAAGTCTTTGCAAGATCAAACTCTTCCAGTAAAAATGACTGTATAGAACAAATGCTTGCTAAGAAAGGCATATAGTTGTTGTTTTGGAGGTACCCTTGGACCTCTTTTCTTTTGTTGCTATTTACTGTTAGCTCTAGAATGAAATCCTAATTTTTCCCAAGATGATCTGTTTCTTTATTTGTGTATTTCAGTATATCAAGGTTGCTTCTTTAAAGCTGGAGTGAGGTATTGTGCAAAATTAATTGAAATGGTGTTTCTGTTTGATTCTAGGATTACAATTTAATATTCTATGAATGCAGTGCGTATTCTGGGTACAATACCAAAAAGTCTGTGCTTCACTTAGCTAGGTAAGAAGAAAACACAATCTATGAGTTCTGTATGTGTCTGACTTCCCTGTCACTGTTGGCAGAGTGAATTCTGATTGTTAAATTAGTTTGATAAGAACTTACTGTGATGAAATGCTTGTTCCTTTTAAACTGGTCTGTAACTTGATCCTGTTGCTCCAAATGAGCAGTTGCTCAGGTTCATAGAGTCCTGTGTAAGCTAGTAAAGCTCTGGGTAGACCCAGAAACACCTGAATGGTTGCTAGGAAAGCTGAGGGTCTGGGATGTTGTGATGGTTCTGGCAAGAAGTTCTTGAAGGTTTGGAGAAATATGCTTAGAAATGGATGCTGCTGAGTCCTTGTAACAGAACACTGGATGTGCTTCTTTCTTCCCTCTGCTCATTACAGCTCAAATCCTCCTGTCTGCCTGGGGCCTGGAAAAGAGGGAGAGTTGGATTTTTATTAACTTGTATAAAAGCTAGGGATAAAAATACAGATAAATCTGTCCCCTCTGAACCACTTACAGAGGTGGAAACACTAGCAATGAATTGGCAGATATTGTTGCTATAGTTAGTGAAATTTTGTGAACGTGTCAGGTAATTGATAAATGTCTAGGAAGCCAGATGTAGTTTTGTTTTGCTCCAGCCTCAAAAATAACAAATGAAAGTCAGTGTTTTGAGTCTCTGTAATATACAATAAATGCTAACAATCAACACCAACTACATTTTTCTAACTAAATGAACAAAGATGGTTTTGTGATGGAGCTGCCATAATTATACTTCTTTGTTTGTTTATTAATTCATAAAACTCTGTCATTTTCTGTTAATCTCTGGACAATTTTATAGGCTTTGGGGAAATGTTTTTTTTGTTTTGCTCTCTTATGAGTATTACTGACTTTTTTCTCAAAAGTATTGTTTCTTTCCCCCAGGATTTTAAAGGAACACGAAGATAAAGTGAAAGAGAAAACCATTGAACTTCAGTCTGATATGAATAAAAAGTCTTGCTGTATCAGGACATAAAATGCTGGGGCACGTTTAGACAAATACCATACATTTATATGACACTACATGGCACCATCAGATTTACTTTATCTTCCAGATATTTCTTCTTCTGTGTTCTTGGTATAGGTGTAAGTGAACCTTAAAATCCTTGTATGCTCTGATCTTCACTTTTACAAATATTGTCTTTAGTTACTTGACAATGTATTTGAGGCAGTAACAGTCTTTTATTCTGTTTGACGACTAACAGCACTGAATCCTGCTTTGTGATCAGTCTTGTAGAAGCTGCCACATTATTAGTAATGAGAAATAATTTTACAGGAAGAAAATCACTTGGAATATGAAGTAAATTCTAACTGGTGTGGATGACTTATCTTCTGAATACTTCTGTTTATTTCAGTGGTCTTTAGATCCTGATTTTGTACTGAACGTTGACAGTTTTTTTAAAATTGAAATAGGTAGCTGGTTGGTTGTTTAAAAGCAACAGACCAGCAATCGCAAAGTATAAGGTCATGTTTTAAAGCTTTGTGTGAAATATACATGAACAAAGGATTGAAGAACTATAAAGATTTTCATAAATAGCATTACCTCAGTTATGTTACACGTTGTTGCATATAGATCCTTGATAAGAAACACTTTCTCCCACTTAGATGTGATGAATTAGGTATAATTAGACAAGTCACTGAGAATACCATACAGGCTTGCTGAGCTGTTGCCAAATAAGCTGGCATGTTTCCATGGTGAGGTGGTGCTATGCAAATATTGGCAAGAAATTGGCTGGATGGCCTCACTCAAATTGTTGCACTCAACAGCTGGATGTCCAAGTGGTGACCAGTGACAACTGGCATTCCTTGGGGGTCGGTGCTGTTTTAACATCTTCATTGGTGACATGGACAGTGGGACTGAGTGGACCCCCAGCAAGTTTGCACCAAGCTGTGTGGTGCAGTCAACACGCTGGAGGGGAGGGATGCCATCCAGAGGGACCTGGACAGGCTTGAGAGGTGGGCCCGTGAAAACCTCATGAATTTCAACAAGGCCAAGTGCAAGGTCCTGCACATGGTCTGGGCAATCCCAAGCGCAAATACAGGCTGGCTGGAGAATGGATTGATAGCAGCCCTGAGGAGAAGGACTTGGCAGCATTGGTGGATGAAAAGCTCAACATGAGCTGGCAGTGTGTGCTCACAGACGACAAAACCAACTGTATCCTGGGCTGCATCAAAAGAAGCATTGCCAGCAGGTTGAGGGAGGTGATTCTGCCCCTCTGCTCTGTTCTCATGAGACCCCACCTGGAATACTGCATCCAGCTCTGGGACCTCCAACATAAGAAGGACGTGGACCTGTTGGAGTGAGTCCAGAGGAGGGCCACGAAGATGGTCAGAGGACTGGAGCCACCTCTCCTATGAACACAGGCTGAGAGAGTTGGGGTTGTTCAGCCTACAGAAGACTCCAGGGAGACCTCAGAGCAGCCTTCCAGTACCTGAAGGAGGCTTACAGGAAAGATGGAGAGGAACTCTTTATCAGGGAGTGTAGTGATAGGATGAGGGGTAACAGTTTTAATCTGAAAGAGGGCAGATTTAGATTAGATTTTAGGAAGAAATTCTTTACTGTGAGGGTGGTGAGACACTGGCACAGGTTGCCCAGGGAAGGTGTGGATGCCCCATCTTGGAAGTGTTCAAGGCCAGGCTGGATGGGGCTTTGAGCAACCTGGTCTAGTGGGAGGTGTCCGTGCCCATGGCAGGGGTGTTGGAACTAGATGATCTTTAAGATCCCTTCCAACTCTAACCATTCTATGGTCTAGCTTAGTTTTCAGAAACAGTGGAGTCATGGTAGTGCAGTACTTTGGCTAGTTAGTGTTACACTCAGAGCAAATCAGCCTGTGCTCTTCCCCTTATTTGACATGGCTGTATTGCTTTGTGTTGCAGAGCACACTCTGAACCTGTTTGGCTATGGTGTCCTATAGAAGTCCCAAAGCAATCCGTGGCCAACTTGAACATTCAAATCAATTTGCTGTCATTAGTACTGGTTGAAAACACATACCTACATAGGAAGCTCATTTCACTGGTGTAGTTGGTTGTAGTACAATTAAAATTGTAGCGTATTATGGCCAACTGAACAGCTCTTTATCTCCAAAAGTCTGTCACAGAGGTTTCATGCCAGATGTTGGAGGCAGAAATAGTAGATCTTTTGAAGAAGATTTTGCAAAACTTTCCAACACTTAAGGAGTCAAAAATCTCACCAAAATCCAGTGAGATATTGCTCTCTTTAGCAATATTAAGAAAAAATTCTTCCTCATGTACTGATTGTACTGTATGTGACTGATTTTTCAAAAGCATCTGCCACACAACATTTCCCTTTGGTTTACCCAGGGCCTGATAGCACTGACATAGTGTTTGAGAAATTAAACCCACAGGGACATGTTTTAGAAAATCATGGCTCACCCTTGATCAAAAGAATCTCAAATGTCATAATTACTTTTGGAAGCCTTCATAGAACATAAGTGAAAATGAGAAACTTGAGAGTGGGTCACCCAGCTAGCACATGATCAACAAATATTCCTGTTGGTATTTGTCTTCACTATGGTGGTAAGCATTCAAGAATGATTATTCATGATGGTGGGCTTGTTGGGAAAATGGAATGCGTAGTATAATTTATTTCATTAAACTATCAAGTGAAACTAGATTTTATTACATGAGACTCATGTTTTCAATCCTTTTTCTAAATGTTTTCAAGAAGTTATTTTTCATTTGAATAATGAATCAATTTGAAACTAAAGATGAAAGGTAAGCACTAGCTTTATAAGTAACTATTTTGGGATAAAAACTTCATCAGTAATTAGTTGTGCTCTTGGGATTTCAGTCTGATCAAAGGTATTTATCTAGTGCCAAGAACTATATGACAGAGGTTTGCAAAATTTCCCCTATAGCAATTCATATATCCATACCAGCATTCAAATATCCTTTCCTATGAGTTGGCATCCAAACATGACCCCTTTCCCTATCAAGTGGAAGAAACAGGATTTTCCTTCTATAAGGAATGGTGGATGGACTAAGTAGCCCAGGATGAGCTGATGCTTGAGGATTTTTCCTTTGTTGATTCCTGAGAGTCTGCTCATCCAAAAGAAAAAAATTCCCCTTGCTTCCAGTGAGGTGCTTAAGAACCCCTAAAACCCAAAAGGAGCAAAATGAGCATCCATTAATGAGAATCAGTAGGCTTTCTGCTTGCTTCCCAGGTTGCTTCTTGAAGTCCATTACTGGTTGTAGAGGGATGAGTCACCTTACCAGCTGTTACATCTTATCCATCATGGAAATCTTCTCAGAAATTAATCACCTGTGTTCAGTCCTGGCTGGAATTGAACTAATGCAAACCCTTAATTTAAACCTCAACAAAAACAACTGTTTATCCCAATTTCAATTAGGGAAGAAGTGCCATCAGTTTAAATACTGGCTTTGCTAATTGACTCTGAATGATCTGTTCCCCTGTGGTAGGGTGCTTCCCACCCCATCAATATCAGAACTGGCAATATTTCTTCCAACCTCTGCCAGCCTCAGGAAGGCAGGTCGCAGGCTTAATTTCAGCTTTACCACCAGTGATTCTAGCCCCGCTAAACTGCAAATTCAGATCCTTAGTTTTTCATTCCCTGAAATTCATATTGATTTTGGAGGGAAGTGACACGTGAAGTGAATCTTCTTTATGTGACTTCTACAGGATCATTTTTATTTGAGCATCTTTTTGCGTGCACTGAGATCCTGCTAGCAGAATATACACAACTTGAGGGTAGACAATGCTAAGGAGCAGCTGAATCCTGGGATGAAGGGGATTTCTTTTTCTTCATTTACTAGAGCCAAATCTGATGTGGTCTAAGACCCCAGAGGTGTCTCCCATCTCAGACTGGTAGCTGTGGCTGGTGCTGTTCTTTTTTGCGACTCCAGGCAAAACCCTAGCTGAGTACATATGGCAAAGATGCAGATACACACACCACACTAACGTCATCAGCCATGCAGGCAACAGAGACTGCAGTGTCTTTGCTGCTTGTCACCCACATACACACAAACAGCATTCCCATGAATATGAACACAGGTAGCCCAATTCTTCTCTGCCTTTCCAACTGATCAAGACTGAAGTTTGCTGATGAAAACATACGTGTACACAACTCATATGACTTGCAGTGCTCTGTCTCCACCTCTGCCCTCCCTGTCTCCCCAGGGTTGTGCAGTAATTTGGTAGAAATAAGATTTAACAAAAAAGACCAGATAGCCTGCAGTTATGGGGTGCAGGGCTCAGATAAAGTCTGACCAGTAGCTTGCTTGCTGGCCCCTTTTATTCTACCTTCTCTTGATTTTTTTTCCCATGCTTGTTCTTCCTCCACACACCTTGACCCCTCCATTACTCTGCCCTTCATAGCCCAAAGAAACAACTTGCCCCTAGTTGCTTTTTCCCAAGTAATCCCAGTTCTGCTGCATCTGTACCCACACATGTTTTATATTTCTTCTACCACTACCTAGGTCACCTTGGCTCTATGTGATATCATTGATATAGTTACTTAGGTGCTGCTGGCCTTACAAGTTTCCACTCCCCCAAAAGTCCCTACTATTCCCTTCCAATTATCTGTGACGTTGGTCTTGAAATTATCATGTCACAACCCCTTAACCACCTGTGAAGTCCAGCCTTTGCTCACAGTGCTGTCTGTAACTATTTTCAGCTGCTCACTCTGTTATTTGTTAATGTTCAGAGATTTCTCATGGTCTGTTTGGTTAGCTAAACCTCAGGCCAGGTCCCAGTCATCTGTCTGCACACCTTAACAAACAGCAATTGTTTGTTGAGGGATTCTCACAGAAGAGAGGCATGACTAACATGCTACAAGGCTCTACTTCTGGGCAGGCTCTGCTGGCCAGGTGGTCGTCAAAGTGCTGTGGGAATTGTCAGCTTCCAGTGTTCCTTGATGCTAACTGATCCTTTGTGTTGCTGGGTTGCTATCTTCTGACTCTCCACCAGGGTTTTATACCTCCTGTCAGTATTTTTCCAGATCCATCAGAAAGCTAGTACAGGCTTAATAGCTATGATGCTTTGCTTTTTTTCCTTTTGTCCCCTTTTTCCCTTTTCTCCTCCCTTTTCTCCTCCCTTTTCTCCTTTTTTTTTTCCTTTTTTCTTTTTCTTTTTTTTTTTTTTTTTTTCAGTTTTGAATTAGCTTTAGCTTGCTCACAGCTCCCCTCCTCTCTCTCATCACCACCACCACCTTCCTCCCCCCGCCCCTCCCCCCCCCCAACAGCTTTTTTTGGTAAAGACAAGCCAAAAATCATGTTGCAACTGTGCATCATGAAACTGGACTCTGGATCATGAAATCTTGTCTTGTGGGTTACGTAAAGATTTTTGGAGATACAGATGATGTCTTTGTACTGAAGGAGAAATTAATCAAAAGGTGGTAGACAGGGCAATACCAAGCAGAAATGTATTTCACCTATTCCTGTTCTGCTCTGAGAGCGCAAAACCATGTTCATTTAGAAGTGACTAAAATACTGACACAGAAATCTTTGAATAAAAGTATCTGCAATGTTACAGAACGTTTTAGCTACAGAGCTGTTTTGTTTCTTCTGTCAGACTCTTCCTGCCTGAAATTCAAAATTCATAGCTGGTGTAAGTTTGGTGACTGTAGTATCTTCTTTTAGGGATGTATATTACTCTTGAAAATGTCCCTTACTCGAATGAAAAGTACTAAAAATAATGAATAAGAAATTCTGCTGCAAAATTGCTTTTTTACACTCAGCAGGCTTTGTCCTTCTCTCAAGTTCACTGATATAACTCCTTGTCCTGGTCTGAGGTAAAATAGAACCAATTTTCTGTTCAGTAATTTTACTTTTCAGTTAAGTCTCTTCTAAGTAACTGAACTCTCTGAAATTAGCAGGTTATTTTTCAGACTGTATCTGCTTCTGGCAGAGATAAGGCCTGATGTTTGTAGTTAATACCAAGGAATGGTATGCAGAGAGGCTTCTGCTCATACCTACTACTATAACAACCAATCACAGCTAACTTTATTATGCACCAACTTGGAGGGTCGGAAGTGGAAGAGCATAGAGGGGTTGCACCTCTGGGGAGGAGTGGACAGGACAGGTGACCCAAAACTGACCAACAGGGTATTCCATCCCATCTGCACCATGCTCAGTATAAAAGCTGAGGGATCGAAGAGTCAGCTCTCTCTTTCTTCAATGGCCAGTGTCCGAGGAAGACTCTGTCTCTTTGTCTGCCTTTGATCCTGATCTGTGCGTCCCTGGATTCAGTTTCTGAGTTCAGCTCCCATCTGTCGCTGAGTCCAGTCTGGGACTTTCCCAGTGCCTGTTGGTGACATGATTGTCATCCTGGGAACTTGATACGGGTTGTATATATTGTATATATTTCATTATTTTCTTATTAATATTATTATCTTTCTTATTATTTCATTAATATTTCATTAAAGTAGTTTAGTTTCTTTTCAACTCAAGTCTCTGTCTCATTCTTCTCACCCTGAAGGGAGAAGTTGGGGAGAGCATCTGTCATTTGTCTTAGTGGTCAGCTCAGCTCAAACCACAACACTCCTTGATTCAGTAATGGTTCTACAGATGCCACCCTGTACACAGTAAATCACAAGCAGCGCTCATGCATGTAACCTCTTTGAGAGGCTGACCAGTTAGTAGGAGAAAGTGGGAGAAATGAATCTTCTCAGCCTCATCAGGTACCCAGTACTGACAGATCTTTGAGTATCACACATACTACAAAGCCCATTTGCATGGGTATGACACAATGCTCCCAGCCCTTTGTCATGAGCATCTGTCATAGGCTGTAAGTAGCAGCGGGCTGCCATTGTGACCTGTGCAGGGGAGATCATGAACTACAGCGTGCCAGTCAAAACTGGTTCCAGCCTGCCCTGATGCAGGCCAAGCAACAGTAGAAAGAAAAAAAAAACATTGCACACAATAACCTCACTCAGAGAAGTGTACAGCATCTCCCCACGTAACATATTTCAGGAGTAATCTGCAGCTGTTAAGGTGGGGATGCTCCACACACAGGGAATGTGTGAGAAATAGACCACATTGAAGAAAGTTTGCTTCTGAAAGAACTGCAGCCAGTGGTTATTTCCCATGCTGGAGCAGGGACAACTAAGAAACAGGGCAACTGGAATCCCTGTGCCCAGCACAATGGGAAGCATTGAGCAAGGACTGGCAGAAATCATAACACTTGGGACGGCAGAAACCATTATGCACACTGCTTCATCTTCCTTTGCTGCCTGCTGGCTCACTGGATGAGTTCTGACAGACAGAGCATACCTCAGTGGAAGTAAAGGAAGCTGAGACTCACGGGCAGAGGAGGGAAAAAATGTTCCTTGATATGTGTGTCTACTTGTTTGCATTATTCTTCGTTCCCCAGTATTTGAATCAGCGGTCAAAGATTTATGTTGGTTGGTAGTAAATTAACTCAGGTAAAATTCCCCATCACACTGTTTTTGTTTGCAACATCTGTATATTGGCAGAATTATCTACCATGTGAGATCGTTATTGAATAAATCTTCACCATCTGCACAAGTGGAAGCTTGTTTTAGAAAGCAGAAGCATGCCCTTAAAGCTCATCACTGCAACTTCCTGAATCCATCCCCAGCTGTTGAAATAATGGGTCTTTTTTACTATTGAAATAACAGAAATTGCAATAGTAATCATATATGGTCCTGTAAAAAAACAGAAAGATGAGCTCTTTGACCTGTTTACACTTCAAACAACTAAAGTTCTTTTAATATGAAACTGGTAAGGGACATCTGATTTTTGTATGATTAAAATAGGCATCACAAGAAAAAAAAAGATCTGTAGGTTGTTTACAGGAAAGTAATAAAAGTTCATTCCCGTTACTTTAATACTGAGTTAATATGGGGAAGTACATACAAGCTAAGCTGAAATATTGTATTTAGTGACACTGATTCCTTACAAATGGACTGGAAGTTAAAGGTCATCTGATTAGTCAGATAAGCATTGCTTCTCTCCTTTCAAACACTGAAGAGGAAAGTGTTTCAAACAAATTCAGCTATACCAAAAAACTGCGTTCAGCATCTGCAGTCATCAGTCTCCTTCCAGTGCTCTTTCTGCAACATGCTTCTCCTGAGCACAACAATCATTGCAAGTCTTTTCCCATTCCCAGCAGAACCCATATTCAGAAGGGCTTTCTCACTGGAACTGACTGGTTTTCATAGGCTGAACAGGAAGGGAGTACTGAAGTCAGTGGAACTGAGACATTAAAATAGAATACTACGCGGCTGAGTATTACTCAAGGACTCATATTACTTGAGCTGCTGTTTGTGTGTATGCGGGTGACAAGCAGCGAAGACACCGTGCTCTGTGTGGTCTGTGTGGCTGATGACGTTAGTGTGGTGTGTGTATCTGCATCTTTGCCATATGCACTCAGCTAGGGTTTTGGTTGGACTTGCAAAAAGGAACAGCAGCGGCCAAAGCTATCATTCCTCTATGACATACTGTGTTGTGCCCTGGGTTTCCACATTCTATCTTGTGCCATCTTTATCTCAGGTGTTGTGAGATTTGTGTTCTTTTGCTCTGAGCATACATAATAAAGGTCTTTTCCAGGTCTTTTGCCACTTCTTTCTTTGCTTCCTCTTTTTTTTGCTGTCTTCTCAATGACAGTATCAGCTTTGGAAAATCACGGTCTGCCTGTTTGCAGGATTCACTACTCCTGCAGCACAAAACTTAGATCTTGCCTTTGCAGGGCACATCAAGTATATGAATCAGGAATGTGAATATTGCTGTATCTGTATAGCTGTTATTAAAGCTCAGGTGCCATCTTTTCAAGGGGGGGAGATTACAGGGTGTGTTTGCAACTCACTGTCCCTGTCAGAGTCATTACTCCTCCGTTTTACCTTTTACATGAGCATTCTGCAGTAAACCAGTTTAAGTTATTGCCTTGGCAGAATCTCAAGGAAAAAAAAACAACCAGAAACCCCAGACAATTTTCTTTGCATTACTGAGCTGAACTGGCCCAGCAAAATCTGACAAATACTGGAGCTGGTGGGAGGGTATGGGTGGAAAAACACAGCTAAGATCACAGTTGTGAGAAAAGAAGTCTAGAGGGGCGGGCAACCCATTTTCAGTAGCAGCAAGGTGTTTAACTGTCTTATCTGTTTGTAACTTCGTCTTTAAATACAGATAAATGGAACTGGATGTGAAACAATTCTTGCTTCTCGGGTGGCTTTGAGGGCTAATGCTGAGCTCAATATTGCTGCGGCCAAATGCCAATTTGCATACCACTGTTAGGGGCTGAAAAACCTCAAGACTACCATTGCATAGCTCAGCTGCAAAGCTCAGTGTGGTTCCCCTGTGAGCATGAGTGCACTGTTCTGTTTCTGTATGGCCTTGCTCCCTGTCGTTACAGGTGCAAATGACTGAACTACATTGTACTGCACTACAAGACAGTTTTGATCCAGATCCTTTGAATTTAGACTATTAAGGCTCATCAGTTGTCATAGCAACTCTGTATTGTATGGATTTATATGATGAAGCTGTAATAAGGCTGTTGCTCATCCCTTTGAAATAAGGCATAAATTGCTAATGCAGCTTCTCAGTGACATGACTTCTTTAAGTATTATTCTAACAGAGAAACTGATTTGCATTAAATGGCATGTCTGTCAGCAGAGAAAGACAAATGAATGATAAGAGTGAAACTTTCTACATGCGTGCTATAGACATTTTATTTGTAACCACACTGTAAAGTCACCTTCTATGCTGAAATGCATTGATGTCATTAAAAGCCCCAGGGGAGGTTGTGCAAGGAATTACTGAACTCAGATAGGATGTCTGAAGCCCTTGCTTTTGTCATGTCCATGCCCCATGTAGGATGTGCTGTACAGAAACTGAGTACTGCTCACATCAAGGCAAATGGAGAACATATACACAGATGATTAAGTTGTGGAAATTTTGTTTAATATTTGTTCCTTGTTGACATGATTCTTAGGGTTGTGTAGAGCAGTAGCTAAAATATCTTTTTGTCATTGCTGTGGAGATGATGTAGCTGTGCAAACATAGTATACTTAGACTTCCATAGGGTGCCGTTGATCAAGAAAGTGGAGTCATACAAAATCAGCATTACAGACAACTATCAAATGATCAAAAATTATCTGCTGGCTGGTCTCAAAATATAACGCTAAATAAGCAAGGCATAGTGTTATAAAACTGATATTAACTAGAAAAGTGAAATGTTAGATGTAATTGAAGCAACCAAGGAAACCTGCTGCTGCTAAAGTCCTCTATACTGCCCCAGACCTATTTAATTATTTACCTAATATTAAAACAGAGAAATAGTAATTAGACATGATTTATCTGTGATCAATTAAGGAACTCACCACCAGACAATGTAGCTTTGTTGATAAGTAGGGTATTCGTGTCAAGAGAGTGATGAACTGTAGGCCTGGTCAGCAAACCGAGAAAAACACTGGGAACTGCCAAGATCAGAGGAGAAGTAGGTAAAAGGTAATTCCAGTAGGGGGTCATCATGACCACTGACTCATTGACCACCTACCCAAATGACACCACCTACTCAAAAGAGAACAATGGAAAAAGAAGACAGAGTCTGCGCACTGATTTACATGGGAAGCGAAGAGATCTTGACTAGTCATTAAGGAGAATAACAGTGAATATGTATTGATTGTTTGAATATGTAATAATCAACATATAAAAGTGGAGATTATTGAAACTAAGGTGTGCTACTGTCTTGGGACAAGCATTCCAATACTGCGCCTTAATGGAATAAGCTTGGAAAAATCTCTGCTCTGTGCGTTACTGGTTTGCACACTGAGTAAAGAACCCAGATTTGGGACAACATGATCTATTGTGAAGGTGAATGTGTTTTATTAGATCTGCTGATAGCTTATAAAATCTCCATCCTTGGAAGTTTTCAGGTCAGGTTTTACACAAAGCCACAGTGGTTTGACATAGCTTTGGAAAAAGTTCTGCTTGGAGCAGTAAGTTGGACGAAAAACCTCCGAGGTTTCCTTACAACCAACATTTCTTTGGTACAGATGGAAAAATACAGATAATCTTTTAGTCAAGCAAACCTTGCTTCATCTCTGCTTTGTATACTAACATTAAAGCCTAACAGTCTAAGACAGCTACAACACCCGCAACATAGCATCCAAAGGTGTTATGAAAGCACTCTATGGTGCAAGACATTTGCAAGAAAGCAAATAGTTCTGTCTTTTGGAAGGGCAAGAAGGAGGGTCCAGACAACTACATGGCAGTAAGCTTTACCACAATTTCTAGGAAAGTGATGGAGCAAGTAATCCTGGAAACCATTTCCAGACACAGGAAGGACAAGATGGTGATCAGGAACAGTCAGCATAGAATTGGGAAAATTGTGCTTAACAAACCCGGTAGTTTCTACAATGAGATGGCTAGTTTGGTGGATGAGGGGAGAGTTGTGGATGTTGTTTACCTCAACTTTAGTAAGGCTTTTGAAATAACCTCCCATAACGTCCTCATCGACAAGATGACAAAGTACAGGTTAGATAATTGGACAGGAAAGTGCTTTGAACACTGGCTGAACAACTAGGCCCAGAGGGTCTAAGGAAGTGAAAGTTCAAGAGGGATCTTATCAGCATGTGTAAATACCTGATGGAGGTGGGGAATGAAGCCACTCTTCTCAGGAGTGCTCAGTGACACAACAAGAGGCTACAGGCACAAGCTGAAACACATGAAATTCCATCTGAACACAAGAAAATACTCTTTTTTACTGTGGAGGTGGTCAAACAGTGGAATAGTTTTCCCAGAAAGGTTATGGAGTGTCCATCCTTGGTGATATTCAAAACCAACTGTAAATGGTCTTGGGAAACCTGCTCCAGCTTGTCCTGCTTCAACAGTGGTGGTGGACAAGATGCTCTCAAGAGATTGGTAGATCACAGTGGTACTTTTTGGCTCCTGAAATTCTGACTCTATATCATGTTCAAAGCCACATGGGACTAGCAGGATCTCCAGGCTGACTAGATGTGTCCTCACTCCCACAGGCAATTACATGAAGTGAATTTTGCATTTGGACCCATGGACATTATGTTGGAAGGGTCTAGGTGTTTGCCTAGATTGAGATCAGATGTCCCTCTGCTTAATAGAACTTCTACTTAATGGTATCATTTAGCAATAGAACTCAAATGGAAAGTTGTCGCAGAAAATGTTATGCTTTAATGTCTGTGCTACAATTGTTGGTGGAAAGCATCGGACCAATTTACCTGGTCTTCTGAATATTTTCTGAATATTTGCAGGAGTTCTTTTCTCAGTTATCTCAACATCTTTACTGGTAAAGGATACCTTCAGTTTTTTAATTCTGCCACTTCCATACCCTCAATTCACAGTTCAAAACTTGTTGTCATCATGTGTTTTGTTGTTGTCTACTTGTTATACAAATGCTGTTTCAGCTTCACACAACTCTTATGTTGCTTGCCTGCCTACACTCATCCCATAGGAAAGCAAGCAAAATAGCTACTTTTTCTGAGATGCTCTGTCAGTGGTGATAATAGCAATCATAGAATAATCAGACAATTATGGAAGTAAATAGTTTTTGCTTTAATCAGGTCTTATTAGCTAATGACATTGATTTGTCAAGCCAATAAATGTGAAAAATATGCCACTATGCTAAAGTGCTTCTGCTAACTGATCAGCATTACAAGTTACTGTTTACAATGAGTTATGTATGCCTTTTTGGACTGCCATTTCATATTTGTGCATCAAAATGGTTGAGCATGTATGGTTTGTCGTTAAATTCTGTTGTAATCTTAACACAGCGGTCCATTTCTGGTTCTAGAGGTGTGTTGTACTGGAAATGCTGATGGTTCATTCGAGTAAATGGAAATGTCTAGACATGAAAGCACAGAACTGAACTGCAAAAGAGGGTCCTCTGTTTTCCATATGAGGATTCAGGGGTCAGCTCAGGCTTGATTTTGCTGACTGCTGTGCTTCTAAAAGACCATGTTTCATGATTCAGAGGAATGGCTTGTGTTGTAGCCCAAACCTGGATGTTCTGTGAGGATGTAAGACTGACTTTTGGTTGTAATTGTCATTTCAAAGCTAACGCAGTTTCTTTCTGTTTCACAATCACACCATAGTTCTCTCCAAGCTTTCACAAAAAAACGCTATCTTCACTGAAAAATTAGAAAAACATCAAACATACTAAAAAAAGGGAAAGGGGAAGGAGTCAGGGAAATTGTATCAGTACCTGCAGAGACTGGAAAGACAGACAAGGAGAACAGCAGAGATTGTAACAATTTTGAGATCATAAAAAGCCCTTTCCTTTCCCTTCAGCAGTATCTGGACCCTGGAATAAATTTTGTCTAAAGGACAGGTGCTCTGCTTTAGCAGTCATCCGTGAGCAGTGATCTGCCTCTTTCTCCATCTCAGCTGTGTATAGTGTATGTCTTTTTTGGCCGTTTTTGTGTCTATCCCCAAAAGCAGCAGGTATTTTCAGGGAACGGTCGTGTTCCCTGTAGGCATACTACTGCCCTGACTCACCTGAATCAACACACTGTGCAGAAATACCAATATTCCAGGGCATCTCTAGCTGATGATTCACATCCTCTTTACTCTAAAACAATATATGAAAAATGAATTTAAAGTAATGTGTGTTTTTTTTTTCTTTTACAATGAGGCTATTAGCAAACACACGTAATGTTATATCAGATCTGAAACATCAGGTTTGTTTCTTTAGATGCTTTTAAAAAGTATTTGTAAGTGCGTGCTGTAAATTCATACTTAACTTTTAGGAAGTTCTGATGTAAAAGATTTGTTTTCCTCCCCCTGCCCCCTGCTTAGGGGATTGACCACTGAGACACGTTGAAAGGAAATGTTTCAAAAAAGACTAAAAACCTCCCACTTTTCCAGTTGGAACTAATCTATGAATGCTTAATGCCTAATGAAAAAGAAATCACCTGGCTTTGTTGTATGTTCAAACTAGGCAAGTGCACACACTGGCATAAAGTTATACCTCATATGCCAACCGGAAAATTACTCATAAAATGTGTCTGCCATGCCACCAACATAAAATGGTAAGAGAACCTGAAGTTCTCTTTAATTAGTGACCCTCGGAGTTACATTCTTTGCAAAACCTTTAGATACATTCGTTAAGCAGTGTGTAACAGCAGCAATACATGTAACAGCCTCTGTTAGAAAGAAAAAAGGGGTGGGAGGCATTATGGGTGAATAGGTGGTGTAATTCATGTGAAAGGCTCGGATGCAATCAAGGGTTGTATAGGGAAGAGAGGAGCTACTGTGAGGGGACTAATGTAGGAACTAAGTGTGTGGGGAGTTACACCAAAAACAGAGCCAGGCTTTTCTTAGGGGCAAATAGTAAAAGAACAAGAGCCCACAGTCCCCAAGAGATAACAAGAAAAATTCCAGTTGAACATAAAATGCTTTCTTGTGAGATTAACACAACATTGCAACAGCTGCCCAGAGAGGCTGGGGAATCTCTGTTCTCGGAAATGTTCAGGAGTTGTGTGGACAAGGCCCCAAGCAACATGAGTTATCTATGAAGTTAGCCCTACTCCAAGCAGGCAGTTAGACTAAAGACTTGCAGAAGTCTTTTCCATTACAAATTATTCTAAGATTCTATGAGTTTATATAGCAAAATAACTCCAGCTACTCTGTTTTGCTGTCCCCTTTGAATTTTGAATACCTTCTCTTTTCTCCCTCACCTCACCCATTGCTTGTGGCTAAAGTAATCTATTCTTATTCAGCTGAGAAAGGAGTTCTGAGCCCCTGACTCCACCTGAACAAGGGAACTGACAGACTGATAAAAGGTAGATCACTCTGGTGCATTCCTGCTCCACGACTCTCACCACCCCTTCTCTCCTGCTACTCCTGCATGCAAAAGAAAAACATGCTCATGGGTGTGTAATTTGAAGGTAATTATAATATTGTTTTGTTTTGTCTCTTATACCAGTGACACTGGGACATACTTTTGTTAAGTAAGTCTTTCTTTCCCAAGTTTTATTTAGACTTTTTCATTAAAAAAAGGCTTGTGATGTATTCTGATCACAGAGAACATATTAAATCTACCAGTATGCACAGTACTTGAACTTACTAATTATGCAACACAGACAGATTGTCCTGTATTATACTGAGTTCAATCCATATGAATTGGTCCATAACATTACAATGTTATGTTGATAAGATGTTGAAATTACAGTATATATATGCATTTTTTATGTAAGTAGTATGTGTGGGATGTATTTTATAGGTAAAGGAGAGTGATTGTTAGATTATGTTCTTAAAGCCGGGATTTATTCTTCATTATATACATAGAATACCATGTGTCCTTTATAAAATTACCTTCCGAGTGAAGGAAGTTCCTCTTGATTATCACAATTAAATTTGCATGTGGTAAATTAATTTATGAATTAATATTAAATTTAAGACAAATCCTGTAAGAAATTATCTCCCAGAAGTTTCTTCAAACTGGTTCTGTGGTAAAAAACATGCTGTCTCAGGTAATATTCTTGTCTATACTCTGGACCTTTTCAATGCCTATTAAAAATCTAAGACAGTGTAAAAAGGCTCTAAACCTCCCAATTTTACATATAGGAAGGTCCCCAGAAGAAGCCCTGCAAAAACCAAACCAAACTGAACAGAACAAAACCAAACCAAAACCGTGAAACTTTAATGACATCTGGCAAGGGCTAGTTGGCACTAGGAATAAAAAAATGCACGCGAGAACAGAGTCATACTAGACTGTTCCGTAGAGAACCTTGAGAACACAGAGTGGCCTTCATAACATTAGGGATTACCTCCCTAATCCTACAAGCACTGCAAGCGTGAATTGCACACCGTGCCTTTTAGAGGCATGCTCAGTATCTAGCTTTTTTGGATGCTCCTTTGTGTTTCAAGTGACAAGACAATCCCTGAGAAAAGTTTTAATAGTTTTGCTTTAAGATTAGAGTCAAAGCAGAACTGACCTCCTTTCCCTTTTCTCCAGTGCTGTATTTATTACTCATCAGAGGCAATCTTTTGTGTGCATACTGTACTCTCTCCTTAGCTCATGATCTTCTCTTCCTATCAGCTTTAAACATGTCTGTTTCAGACGTCAACAGTTGTTTTGCCATTAGTATTTTAACGCAAAGCTTTGACGATCAGTGGCTTGGGTTCAACCCTGGAGGCCATGATAGACCCTTTTACTCAAGCCTTGCGAAGATTAGGCTCAGACTTTGTGGTAGTTATGCAGACTTGTTGGATAGCTGAGGAAAGCCCATCAGTTGACTGCACCCAGCCTGCAAGATCTTTGCACACCTGTTTCATTAATGCTGACCCAACAGATCCTACATATGCTGAACTCATTGATGCTTTCTAAACCTTAGTGGTAGGTAATACTTATAATGGCCTTGGAAGCGTAAATTTTCTTTTTGGTCACTGTGATTTGAAGATACTCAGTGCTGCAGTAGGCATCCTCAGTTACTTCTGTGATAGAGAAATGTGGTATGCTTTTGATGTGAAGAAAAGCACCAGCCAATTTCCCAGGGCTGAATGTGACTGAAGTCTGGTCATTACCCCAGAACTGTGCCATTAACAATATCAGCAAGGACTTAACCTTGTGACACCGAAGTGAATGGGCACTTGTAGTAAGATGACCTACATTTCACTGTCATTAGGTGAAAGATGAAGCAGAAAGGGCAGTACACAGCAGTGTTTGAAATACCTCTCAAACTGGTTAATGAGCTGTTCTGATCAAGTTTTCTTTGCTCCTTCTTGTCCAATGCTTTCTGTCAGGCAAAAATTACACATTCTCAGTAAAGGCAAGCAAACCCTTGAGAATTCTCTTTTTTTTGTTGTTTTTAGGGTGACTTGTCTTTTCTTTTTTTAAACAAGGTGGGTTTTTTCTCCTTCTTTATTATTCTTTTAATATTAAAGATATTAAAGATTCATGCAGTGGGCAAGATAAGTGGATAGTTTGAAGTGCTCTCAAAGAGTAAGGTAGACAAAAAAAGCAAGAGTCTTTCCTCTTCATTTATAGTCAGCTCAGTGATTACTGGTAAAGATGAAAACATTGTCTGAGCATCTATATAAATGGAGGGGGCTGAGAAAAAATTTGGTACAATTCCTTACCTTAAAGTCCAAATATCACAGAAGTGTTAGTAGAAATGGGCTTCTAGAGGTTTTCTCATCCAAGTGATTACTGAAGGAGTAGCTGATCTACTGATCCCTTGAAAATGACAGCAATATTTGACAGATAAAATTCTAGCCATTTTGTGAGGAAAGTTGTTCACCCTCATTCCAAGAAAATAAGTGCTTTAAAACAACAGTGATGAACTACACTGCAAACAGTATCTTTTACTGCTGAATTACAGTTTAATTTCATTCTACAAAGACACCATTTGATACACTCCCTAGACCAGAATCTTTAGACCGTAAGAAAATGGAGGCACTGTACAGTTTTTGTGAAGGGAAAAATAATAGAAATAGGTTTCTAAAAAGTTAAAAGTTGACAAATACTGGCAAAATACATCTTCAAGTATGCTTTATTTGCAGGTAATTAGAAAGATTTTTAGGCAAAAAACTAGTCAATCTCATCCAATACATGATAGAACATGATTTAGTGCCTAATGCCAGACAGACTGGAAAATGGGGTAGGTAGGACCACAGATAGGCAGGTAGGTAGATGCAGTTTTTGATGAATTACATGTGATTAAATGGTCAACATTCATATAGTAAAAAGACTTGATACATATGTATGAAGAATTATAAGCAGTTAATATTTTAACTATACACAGGCGATATTGTAAGAAAAACAAGGGATGGAAGAGGAAGGAAGAGTAAGAGAAGCTACAGACATCTTAGTAATATCAGAAGCCATAGACCTTTTTTTAAAGACATTAGCTTGTTCCTGCAAATCACTGCACTCTTGAGAATAGTATTTGCAATTTAAAACCTATCTAAAACATCACCAAAAGGAAACACTAATTCCTATTTTTTTGAAAATTATTTTGTATTAAGAATCTTGCAAAGCACCGAAATATGGCATGGCCAAGAAACATGAATTACCCACCATTTCAGAGACTTTGCATTCATCACATTTAAATACTAGGTGTCTGATTTCAGAAGGTCTCATGCAAAATCCAGCTATAAAAATTTACCACAGAATATTTTCAAGGATAAAAAGCTAATGTTTTTTAAAGCTCTGACAGACATCCAGTTGTGAAGGTGAATTTTAAAACCAATGGTCCACATTTTCCAGAGGACATTCAAAAAGATAGTTGTCGAACTTTCTGTAAATGCCCAGCTCTTATCTACACTTTGCATGGAATATTTACCAAAGCTGCACTTTGGACAGTTAATGGAATATATCACTGCCTAGAGTAGTGCCAGAGGTAACATCATTACCTTTCCATAGCTGCATAATGAGACTTAAATAATCACAAAACAAATTCCTATTATGAAATGACATTTTTTTCTCATATACAATATATATATTCATTTATATTGATTATAAGTCCAGTAATACTATCACAGTAATGTGCTGTAGTGGTCTTTCATAGTGAGAAAACTGCCCTAATCATCTTTAACATGCAAAGCTTGGAAGAACCAGAAATTCACAGTAAGTAGTACAATTTGTATATGCATCTTCTGCCATCCTAAAGTTAGCCAGAACACTCAAGACTGTTGCTTATTTTTCCTATATGTTTGACAAAAGCTACAGTTCTGTATACTGTACATTCACAGTGGGATCCCAGCCCCCTGTACTATCTGCAAGAAAGATCAGGTTACCACTTTCCACCAGAGTAAGCATTCTAGTATTTAACATAATAATCTTGTGAACAGTTGTTCCTAGCTTGAAGTTCAGCAGGTCAGGACTTCATAAAATTCTCCTTTTCATCTTTCTGAAAGGTTTCCTGCTAGCGCATTTTGTAGTCATTAGATACTGACATTTCACATAGCTGTCCTTTAAAATCCAATTCTACTGTGAAATCCAGGTCACGCTGTAAAAAGATTTAAACGTAACATGTAAGTAAGACTGTAAGTTTAGTGTGTGAATTCAGTTATCATTGCTCGGGTTGAAAAGACCTGCAGATTCAAGAGATACCTACTGTGGTTTCTAACTTCTTTTGGTTTTAAATGTTGTTAACACTGAAAAAGCAGGATATAGGATGTGTAATAGCATTCACAATACAATCTATGTCTAAGGCATATTTGTGTATACTTCTTAAGGCTAATTTTGTGTCCTGGTTACAACTAGGAAGCTTCTGAAATGCTGTGCTATCATACATATTCTATAACAATTTTTTAAAGGTATCCCCCATTGAGATGCTCTTAATCTAGGGTAAAGGGCTTTCACACTAGGAGTTATTCCAGAATAAATCTAGTAAACTTCCCATTGTAGAGAAGCCCTCAGTCATTTTTATCTTATAATGACATGTTTTTTGGAAAGAGGCACTACATAGCCCTACAAAATGAAGCTGTCTCTCTACAAGCTTTTGAAAGGCTTCATGTTTCAGAAGAACAAAGCACTAACAAATCCTTTTGAACCAAGGTGGTCTCTCTGTCTCATGATAACTATCAAGAACACATTAATTTTAGCACCTAAATCTGCATTCAGGTGCTTACTGCTGTGCAAACAAACTTAAAATATTTTATTGATTTTTCCCTCAGAAGAAAATTGATACATTCAGCCCAAAAGAAAAAGTTCCAGTCCCACAAGGACAACATAAAGGTGGAAAACAGACTATTTTCCTCTACTTTCACAGCAAGCGGTAGCTTCAGGAGTGAATGTGTTTGTTTTAATGCCAAGTTTATTTCGTGTTTATTTCTTCCCCTGTATCAACACTACTATGAAAACCATATCCAGTCTGTATTTGGTACAAAAAAGGAAAAGCAATGCAAAAAAAAAGGCAGGCAATGAAATATTCAATGTTTGCTGTAGTTAACAAATGCAATATTTCAATAATAATAATGGATGGATGGATTATAACCAGGTTATTTTAATGGCTGTATGTTGTAATCAAAAATGAAGAGATTCTCCTCAAGGTTTTTGGCAGAAAATGGTGTCACTGTTTCTCCCAGAAGCCATACTTCTCATGTCTTGCTCTTCTACACAGGCATGGGTTGTCCATCAGACCATGTCTCATAGTCTCCTTACAAGTTAAAAGAAGCACTGAATAACTGACATACTCAGTGAGGGATTCAGCCCATACCAGAGAAATTGAGGAAGTTTTCACCAGTCATGATAGTGTGATACCCATCATGTTTTAGTCTTAAATAAAACATCTGTGTTTTCTGTGGAAAGCCACAATTTTTAAGGAACCACATCACCTGACTAGTGAGTTCAAGTACATTTGATCAGCGAATTCATACAGATGTTCAGCTGAAATCTGTTACATCATTTCCTAAAAAAGAGTTCTTGGGCACTGAGTGGGAAATGTGGCTATAGATATGGAACTTCCTCTTGATCATCCTGCATTGGCAGAAGGGATCTTACTGCTGATTTTAGTGACAGGATGAAGAGACCCTTGCCTGCTTGTGTCACAAAATCTGAGCCAAGCTGATTGCAGAGAGCAGCTGACTCGGTGATGTACTTGAATCATTTCTTCCTTCCCATGCTAGCTTGTTTGAGTTCTGTAACATTAGCACTGCATTATTATTGCTGTCACCAGCTTTGGTGGAGCTGTGTCTAGCGTTCTTACCAATAAATATGAATTCAGAGCCTTTAGCATGCTCATTGTTTTACTTGTATGCATTTTATTTACTGCTGATTATAGTTTGTGATCAATAGAGTTGGAATTAGAATCAGTGATGCAGACTCACCACATTTTTTGCATTTGGTTTCATGGATATAGTCCCATAGATTTCTTCTCCTCGCCTGACAGTTAAATAGTCCTCTAAGTAGAAGACAGTTTGCTTCCAGTGAGTGTAGGGAGCATCAGGTGCTAAAAAATAGTATTATTTATTATTTATAGAAATTTAATCTTTGTCTTACATATGAAATTAAGACTTGGGAACAATTGAAAATAGCCTTTCTTTCCATAAAATTATTTAACTTATATACTATATTAGCAAACATGCTTTACAACAACACAATTCTATTGACTGTCAGTGAAAGTGAGTTGTCTTCTGATTTTTACTGGAATATGTCAGATGTGAATCACACCCAGTAAGAAGGATTCCACAAAGGGGGTTACTGGGCATGATATGCACTTTTTTCATACTTTCCTTTCAACCCACATACATTCAAATTGGGGAAATCTTTAGCACTAAGTGCTTTAAAAGTCAGAAGTCTAAATTAGTTCAAAAAAACGACACAAAACCATGAAAGAAAGGTTCATCAAAAACTATTAATCACAGTGACACAGATGAAACCTTTGACTCATGATCCTGGAACAGCAGATTTTATAGTTTTTAGGAAGATACAGCTGGGAAAAGGGCACTTGCACCTTGACCTGGCTTTGGACTTTTTAAAGGCATATGCTATGGCCAATTTGCCAGAGATGGATAAAAGTATAAATAAATTTCTAGTCTTGCTTAGCAGAATCACTCTGATGACCTGCTATTTCAGGTTTTAATTTTATTTGCTTGTTTTTATTTCTGATTTAAATTCAAATCCTGAGCAGTACGCAATGCACTTGCATTGGTTACTTCTTGTTGCTAGCATTCTTGCAGTTAAGAGCATCTAGAAACCTAAGAATTGCTGTATAATTTCAAAGACTTCCTGATGTGGCAAAAAAAACTCTGATAATTTTTTTTTTTTCATTTGTTTCCCCAGTCACTTTTTTGATGCAGACATGGGCCCACTGTATTGAATCATGCTCATAATATCTTAACACTCTTTAATAAAACAATGATCTCATTTCATTTCAAAATCAATGTTTCAAAAAAATATTTGACTTTAGAAATTGTTTGTGACTGGGGAAATGAAACTTTTTTAAAAACTGTGAGGACAGGAACTTTTAACAGAATCAGAAGACTGATATAAATAAACTTTTGTCAGAAACAGTGTTGGCAAACTGGTATCTTCCAAAAAAAGGTATTTTACCAGATAATTTCTGGCTATGTAAAACTAGACAGTTTTAATGACTGTTAATCACAATTGCTAAATGGAGAGATCTTCTTGCAGGAGTTCAGATCCAGAATGTGTTTTCCATTTGGACATGTCTCTGTAAAATTTCTAACTGAAAACATGTTAGACAAAAACTAAACTGAACTTATATTTTAAACCATAATTGCTATCTTGTACACACACATGTACAAGTACACATGCCCTTATGCTGAGCTATCTTCCATAGAAAAGCCTGACACATCTGGAAACTTGTACTCCACGAACAAGGTGCGTGTGTAGGCACAGGTCTTCAAGTCCACTCCAAATCACACACTTACTTTCTTCATAGTTTAAAAAAATGACATACCAATGAAGTAGCACTTCCTTGTGTCCTACAAATGTGGATGTTTTACTGAATTCAGTAGAGCTTTGCCATCAGACACTAGCTGAGAATCCAGACCAGTCTTCTAGACAGTGGCATCTATTCCTTCAGTTACAGAAGGCCAAATGACCTTTTTATGGAGTAACTTGTTCCACACCTACCTTATCATGATGTGCTGAATAGAGACCAAGAACCAGTTCTCTCAACCTCCTGTCTACACTCATGCTAATACAGGTCAGGATGATTAGCCAGATTTGCTGCTAAGGCATACTTCGGACTCAAGTTCAGTTTGTTGCTCAGCAGAATCCACGACTCTTCCAACAAAGCTGATTTCTATCCAGTTGGCCCAAGCAATAGCATGGAGTTGTTTGGTTCCAGCTGCAGGACTTTGCATTTGGATTTGCTGAACTTTATAATGTTCTAATCAGCCCATTTTGAATCTGTGTAGGTCTTTCTAAATATCAGATCACTCTATCCCATCATCCATGTTGTTAATAAAGATGTGGGCAAGTCATCAAAGCTGAAAGGACCCTAGAATGGGAGTGTCTGACTAAGTATTCAGAATCTCTGAAGTAGCAGCCTGTGGGAGCTACAGATAGTTTAGAGAAGCTGGGTTTTCAGGCACTGCTGATGAACCCCGTTCTTGATAGAGGTTCAGAAAATACTGGAAATTGTGACTCCTCTTTTTGTGACAGGTAGGCACAAAATACCTTGTACAAGTTGAGGTGGGTCTGCAAAAAAATCTCTGTAAGAAAAACACTATGCCAAACTTGGCATCTGCCCTAGGCTTTTGTCCAGATGTAGCCTCTTCTCCATAATACTATTTAACCTCTATCCTTCAGGTTATCACTTCCCGTGTGCTAAGGGAAGCTAAGCCCCCCTGTGGTCTTGCAGAACGTTTTCTAAGTGCCTGAGTAAGCCCTCTTTATACCATACACCAAAGAGGCAAGAAGAGTCAAGAAAGTCCTTATCCCAGACCCCTTTTGCTATACTGATACTGGAGCAAGCCTATGTCTACTCTGCAGACAAGCAACTCCTTGCAATAAAATAATGGGTCCTTTTCCTTGCCACTTTTTATGCCAATTCACTGGGATGTCTAAGAGGCATGCAAAGAATGCCTGGGTTTGAGGGCCAGATTTGCTGATGGGACACATCTGACTCGAAAACATTAATCAAATATCCTAATCTATTAAATGGATGTTTCTTAAAACGTGTATGTTCATATGCACACATAAAACAGAAACACATTTCATTATTCCTTTGCGGATGAAGCCACATTCTCAATGATACAAAAGACCTTTCACGTAGTTCTGGCAATATAAGAATAAGAAGAATATGAGGTACCAAATAACATAATCCATATGATTATACTCCTAGAATCTAATATAAATATTTTAACAAAGTACTTTGAGCTTTGAATCTCATGTAAAGTGTCAAGAGTTCCTGTGAAGAATTAAAAAAGAGATTTCTAATCTTATTTAATTTACATTAGGTCCTATTTACACCTGTTTTAGCTGTGTAATGGTGCTAACTGCAATCAGCACCAACTGTAATTTGTTGTTCTTGACATTAAAGTAGTCATGAGGTTTTTACATATCTTGTAACACTGGTTTATTCACTCTAGTAAACAATGCCCTACAGGAATGGAGTTATTCCTTTCAACATCTGCTCACCAAGGTAAGTTAGTTTCACATTTGGGTTGTTAGAGCTGATTTATATAAGCAGTATGTGTGTGGTTGTATCTTGGAAAAAAAATGACAGTTTTGTTCTAGACTCTGACATAAGCAAGAGCTTTTGTTGAGTTTTGGATTTTGGGGAAACTAGGATGCAGATCTGCTATTTCTCACTGAGCTGACAATTCCCTGTCTAATCTGAGAAACTTGACATAGTATTTAGATATAACTGGTGATGGGCATAAACTCCTGGGTCGTAATTCCCACTGAGCTCTAAGCTTGGTAGCCATTGTGAAATCCTGCCTGTTTCTGCAGAATTCCTGCAAGCAGTTGTCCTTTCCCCATCCTGCTCACCTACCCCAAAGTGACAATAATTTTTATCACTGAAATTCAAACCTGGTGGTACAGTAAACCGCCATGTACCATCTGACTAGTAGCACTGATATATTGATAGCAATATAAATGAAATTAAAAGAAATACAAATTACCTGTAGAAAATCCCATTTTCTTGTGGCACTTCGTAAATTCAATATTAAAATAGGTGACCAAGGCATGAATGTAATCATTACGCTGAATTTGGAGGCAGAATGCAGAAGTAAATGCCAATTCTTCAGTCTTCACCGTATAAATATCTACTTCCTGTTTTGAGGAGAAAGAAGAGTTCATTTACATGCAGATGTCTGGGACTCTAAGGTAAGTGTTAAGTGATGTACTTAAGCATTTTACTTAATGATCAGCAACAAAGACAAATGGCAGCCCTTTAACACTGTAAGAAATCAACAGTACATTTGAATATAACAAATCAGCAAATGATCCAGTTACCTGACTAAGTTGACAAAGTGTGATAAGAAAGGCTACTCACAGAAGAGTGTGTGTCCTTGGAAATGGCAGGGAGGGGCTGTGGAAGCTGGAGGAAATCAAGGTAAATCATGTTCTGACAAATATAGGCAAAATGGATGTTGAAATGGAGATAAAGGTCCCAGTTCTAAGACCTTTTGTCATCAGGGACTGTCAGTGTGAGGAAAGATGGCAGAGTTGGGTTTTTAATAAAAATAAACTTCTGATTTTTTTGAGCATCTCTGAAAGGGAATGTGCTTTGACTATGTCAAGCAGTCAAAACATTTGAGGCATGACAGGGGCTTGCTTCTTGCCGATAACGCTTTCTAGTCCCCATAACTGATACCAAACAGCACAGGGATCTTACTCGAACTAGACAGAGGCAAATAATGTAAATTGTACTATGGCTTGATTGCAGTGGTTGGGAACAACTAGATAGTTTATTTCCACCAATATTTAAATCTCACCGTTCAAGACTTAAACCGAGTTTTTTTGATGGATCTGATTTTTCCAGCTAGGTATGGCTTTTATCTAGGGTGTTTCCAAAACTCGTAGTTATGATAGGGAGGATACTAAGTCTGAAATACTATTCATTGTATTCTAATGCTATGGGAAATGTTTCCTATCAGTGAGCTTTCTGATATCCTCCTAGTGGATCTGGCTTCACTGTCCTTATTGTCCTTGGCAGGGAATATTTGGCAAGAGCCAGATACCCCCCAAATATTTTTCTCTCTGTTATTTGGAAAGTCAGTGTTAACAACAAAACTGCTCATGCATACAGAGAAATAGCTTTGTAGGCAGAAATCCAAATTTCCTCTACTCTACCAAAATAAGCCAGGAATCGTATCACTGACCTCACCAGCAATAATACTTCAGACTCACAGTGAAAAAATGGAGAGTAGAGTTTAGAATGTCCATTAGAGGGCTCTTTTAGCAATTGTGTTCTATAATCTCTTAGAAGTCTGCAAAAATAGACATCAAAAGATGCAGTCATATGTCAGTTACTGAGGTCTTTGTATGGACCATGAATCATGTGTTTCTGAGACTTAGAAAACTTATGGTGAGTTGATTTAAGCAAGTTACAGTTTTGGCCTGTCTGATTTATCAGATTTCATTCAGATTTCAAAAACAACAACAAAATGTGCACAGTTAAGCAGGGATCTGATCAAAATACAGCTCAATTGCACTAAAAAAAATAAAATGGAGAGCATGAGCATTGAGAGCAGTTAAAGATTCAAATGTCAACGAATGTCTTGTTTTGGTTGGGTTTTTTTTGTTTGCTTGGTTGTTTGGTTTTGGATTTGGGTTCCCCCCCCGCTTCCTCTCTCCCATTGCACCAGCTGTCTTGGTTTGGACAAAGAGGGAAATGGTCAACCCAACATAGTATGTGATGGTGAAGGCAGTGCTAATCATAGCAGATAAAGTTGCTGAACTCATGTAGAAGCTGGAGGACAGGTGGCATTGGTACAAGCAGTATTGCCAGCTTCAGAAGAAGGTTTGATCTGAAGGCTGAGAAGTAAAATTAATTGCTAGGGAAAGGAGAAAGAGTTAAACCCCTTTTTCTAACAAGCATTGAGAAAATTACCTGTATTGTCAGTTGCACACAGATGTGAGGGGACCACTGTATGCAATAGTCAACCCCAAAACACATTCACTTTTCCAAAAGAAATTTTTTTTTCTTCTTTTCTTTTTTTTTTTTTTTAAAAAGAATGCAGAGAACTAACAGTATTAACATGGGGAGAGAAGTAACAACATTAAATTCTGAGTGTTTTGGGGGAGCATTGAAAGGAAGAATAGAGTATCTGACATTGTTTTGACTAGATATTGCAGCATATGTTGGTTTTCTATTACATGAAATAACAGGGAAGGAAGTGCAGCTATGGCTTCCAGATAATAGAGACCGCAGTACTACTGCCAGGACCCCTCTTCTGCCATCTTTTCCTGTTTGCACAGAAGGAAATGCCTGAAAATTACTAGGGTGATTGTTTTGTTTTTTTTTTTTAGGGGGGGGAGGTGGAATAGGCAGAGTTAAATCTGAGGATGCTGAAAAGAAAGACTGTGGAGAACTGTTGGAAAGAGTGACAGGAAAAGTCACTTAGGAAAGGGAAGGGAGCTTTTCATGTGGAGAAAAGAGTAGAGAAGAAAAATGAGAAAAAAAGAGCAGTGTTTGAAGAAAGATGGAAAATGAGCAGCATAGGTGCCTCTTGCTTTACTTTGGTAGAAGCTGGGAGAAAGGAATGTGATTAGGAAGTTCACTGCAATTGCAGTGGAGCAAGAGATAAATCTCATGATGAACGCCTTGTCCTAAACCTTATGGGTCAAGATTACTATGGGAGAAGAACATGGGACTTGTCAGAGCTCACAGACAAGTGTCTCCCATGTGGCAGGATCTCTCTGAGCAACAGTATCTTTTGCAGAAAATACTGCAGGTCCTTTGAAATAAGGCTTCATACAGGTGAATTGTGATATTTCCAAAACAGTGGAAATTTCTCAAAGAACTGGATATTTGAGCATATATGTCAATGTTTTTTTGCTATTATGCTATGTTCTCTGATAAACAAGAATGTTGCATAGTTTTCTGTTTGTTTGTTTTTTGTGCAGGGAAGGCAGTTTGCACTTTAAGTAGCATTAAAGTGTGTAATCTTAAAGTGGTGTGGGACCTGCAGGAGCTTGAAACTGCTTCTGGAAAGTGTGGGACAAATGGGAGCATAAAAGTAGATTTATTTCTTTTCTTTAGTTCTTTCTCTGTGGCTAGATAGGGGAGGATATTCAGGAAAGTCCAACAGTTTTTTTATCATAAACTGCATGTGGCATGTTTTTAATTCTTGTTTGGTTTTGTGAGTTTTTGCCACTCTCTCATTGCAGGTTTTTCTACAGCTGTGCAAACAATTGATTTATTGTTATTGTAGTCTATGGTGCTGACAACAAATCAAAATTAACACACAAAAAAAAAGTTTTGGGTCAACCCAAACCCATTTGTATTTAATGTGCAACGGGATCAGAGAAGAAAACACAACTGTTTTACTGAGTTTGAAACAAACTTCAATTTTTTTCAGGCAATGTTATGGAAAGCAGTAGGCCCTCAGGACACTTGTACATTTTTCCTGAGATCAGTTATTGACTCTGGTGGTTTGAAGATACCTTGGTGCCACTATCTTTCCTTGCTGATTTGGTTTGGAATTTAAACAGAGGACTCCTACTTGCCAGGAAAATTCCTGTTGCTTCCACAACAGAGAAGATGCTCTACTCCCTGCATGCACCATCCCAGTGCATATGTGGCTTAGTGGCTAGAGTTCCTTGAAGGGTTCAAGACTTGGGTTACATCCAATTCCTGAAGAGTACAAATGAGGAAATTTTACTCAACTCTCCAGCACTCTAGATAAGTGTCATGGTTACATAGCGTGCAGGGGTTTACATCTTGTTTTGCTGAGAAATAACTGCAGAAGCACAGAGCTGTGACTGGTCTGTCAGGAATGCATCTAGTGACTAGTCCATCTGCTGACTAATGTATAGGGAACCCAGACTCATCTGGTAGGCACCTTAAGTTAGCTGGCTTTGAGTTGAATACACCTGTAAAAAATCCTTTTGTGAATCTAATATGAATAAACTGTGCCATCTTGAAATGCTATAATAAAACATTTGAATAACTAGACATTATTGCTTTGTTTATTCTCAAATATTTTCTTAGGCTAATATTATTCTCTGAATTCACAAATATTTTCAGGATCAAAGAAATGCACTTTATATAAATAAACAACATGCAAAAGTAAATTAAATTAACAGAAGAAATGCAGCCTCAGTTTTTTCTACTTCCATATTGCCAGCTTGAACAAAAGCCTTTCATTGACAATTTTCTCTTTTTTTTTAGCGATCAGTTTGTGAGATTATGGGGAGATTCTGGAACTGAGAGCAGTTTCTGCTTGTGTAGTTATGACCCTTTTTGCTTCCAAGGTGCCATGACATGGTAAAGCACCATTCAGTGTATGGACAAAAGATGTCAGGCCATGTAGTATAAAATATAAAACCTGAGTAGGAACAGTTTAAAAAATTCTGTCTGTCTTCTTAAACCAAATTACTTTCAAAGACCTTCTAAAGAAAGCATTAGGTTTGCACTTCATTTAAAGGCATGCAGCTTTTATAACTTTTTATTCCAGAGAAGCCAACCCATTTTGCCACCTGATCTCTCATTCTCCAGGCATATTTTATGCAGTCTAAATAGCTGTTTATTTTGTGTGTATTGCAATTTTAAATTGCTTTGGCTCAGGCTGTTTTCAGACACAACCATCTCATGTTCCTCTCAGTGCAGATGGACTGTGCATGCATATGTAGTCACACAGAATTTCTACTTCTGTTCCTTGCTGCTTTCAGTAACAGTTCTGCAGACTAAAGGTATGTCTTTCCTTTTTGCATATGGGACTACTTAATGCTGTGTTTGTTACTGGCAAAAAGTGAAAGTGAAAAATTAGAACTGAGTCTTTGGGATAAATGAGCACACTGTTGGATTCATGGACCTGATCCTATCACTGTTATTGATGCAGATATCCTTATTCATGACAGTAGTCCCACATGAGGAGGATTCCTTCACATGGAAGGAATTTTAGAGCTTTCATGTGTTCCTGCAGGCTATGGATTCTTAACCTGGTCTTGTGAACACAGTGTAGTGACAATTCTGTCTTATATGTAGAACAGGGTACAAGCTAACTGCTGGATGCAGATTTTGGGGCTGGGAGAGCACAGTAACATTCTGGATAAGGCTAAGAATTGGGAAGTTATACAAATAAATTAGGTTCCAATTCTGATCTCATGCTCTGGGGTAAATTAGAGTTATTTCATCAGAGCTAACCAATTCAGAAACTGATGCTTCAGCCTTTTGTACTGCAAACAGAATTAATTTACCTCTTCTCCTCAGCAGCATTCCATCAGTAATTTTCAACCTCTATTTACAAGAAGGTAGGGCAATTCAAATTCATATCTAAACACACCATGTCATATTTATCCAGTATTTCCATATGTATAATTTATAAGAGTCTTAAGTTACAGTTAGCAGTAGCTAGATGAGTACAGAGTCACAAGGAGCATCTTGCTTTTGGGTATTCCATAAGTGATCAAGGTATCAATGGTCACGCTTAGCTCAGGTGACAGTATTTGGCATATGCAACATACTAGTACTGACTAATTTAAAACTGCAAAATTTTCCTTCTTAGTGTGATAGCATTCTATGATGATGGCTTCTGCAGATAATTAGAAGCATACAAAGATACTAGTAAAACATAAGCAGCAGGTCTCCAAAGAATCCTACAGTTAGGTGTAAACATTCATAATTAGGTATATTTGGAATTACCAAACCTTTATTAAACAGGCATTGGTCACCACTTGCTTTGGATCTACTATGTCCACCAAAGGCTCCTTCATGGCAACATCCCTAATACAGGTCATGTCAAAGCCGTACACGTTCTCCCACCCTGTCAATGCAAATGGATGTGTCAAAGATTAGCATTAATAATAAAAACATATTTTTTGTTTCTCAAAGCATCTTTCATTTGGAAGAATTTCTACTATCCCCTGACTTTCAAGTCTCCTCTTTTTCTCTTTGCTCCCTGCCCCAGTTGTCTATGTCATCATTGCTATTTTACAGATAATGCCGTTGTGGCAAAATAACCCCTCAATGTATACCTTTGAACAAGAGGCCCCCGTTTTTTGGTGTCCCCAAAAGTGCATTATATGAGATTTGTTGGTGATTTTCATGGCTTTAGACATTTGAGAGTATTGCCCAAAATCATGTAATATGTCAGGCTGAGACTTGGGAATAGCTGCCAAGATTATTCTATCCTTCCAGTACGACCCAAACCACAACACCTATCCATTCTGGTTAATATTTCCTTTTTCAACCAGCAGTTTGCATGCTCTTTTAATTATGTAAGTAGTCTTAGTTTCAGCAAGTGAATTACTGACAGGAGTTGATTACAGCTGTGTTTCAATATTTGGGGCATCCAAATTTTAATCTGCATGTATATCATGACAAAAAAAAGCAAAATGTCCACTTTCTAAAAGGCTTAAAAGCCACAGTGATCTTCTATATTTGAACTGTTCTTCTGATTGCTCCGATAAATGCTTCTTATCTTGCCGAGGTATTTTTTTTTTTTTTTTTTTTTAAATTTTTTTTTTTTCTTGAAAAAATAGTACCCTAGGGAAGAGTACACTGGCTTTGCTTTTAAAATTGCTTAACAAAATGAAAAAAAGACCCTCGAAAAAAAGTGAAATCTTAGGCTTATGAATCATATGGGTCAAGGTCCATTCAGTACTCCATCTGAAAGTCTAAACTGAATACTGTGAACTTTTAAAAAGAATGTTTAAACACAAGCAAGGTAAACCAATAAACAGCAATAGTGAGCATGTTCGAAATGTCTTGTGTTTTCACACATAGCATTTGAGCTACTGGTGTTCCCAGAGGACTATGATTGAAAATGTAGTATGAACAAAAAATCTGCATATTTCTAAATTGGAACAAATCTGGACATGAACAGTTCTTTGGTATGTTATGCCTTTATTAGGCTGTGAGTCTCTCAATATTTCAGGGGAGCTGGTGATCAAAACTCGTTTCAGGCACGAGCATGGGAGAACTTCAGATTATACTTACAGAAGCCACATCTTATTATGCGCTTACTCAGAAAAGATTAACTAGGAAGCCCTAGGAATAATTTACTAACATATTTGTTTTGTTGGCGCCTCCATCACTTCATGTACTTCAGCCTATATAGGATGCCTTTGAAATATAAACCAGAGTCTGTATTGTCTAATACTGTCTCTGTCTAGAGACCTGTGGTGGGAGTTAAAAGATAAAACTATATGTTTTACATTTTAAAGGAAATCAGAGTAACTGACTCTTGTAGTACATTGTGGCATTAATAAAGTTTGAGAAATCAGAAGTCAAATTTTTTTTTAGAAACCTCAGATTGCATTATTTCTTAATCAATATGATGGTTCTTGAGTGTCCTTTGAAATGCTCAGCCCTGCATCTCGCATGAAGGCAAGACACTATCCACCTTACAAGAGAAAAAAGAAAGATGAAAACTGAAATGTAAGGAGACACCATCAAGGATTTATAAACTGAAAAGAGAGACATGATGGTGGTGCAGATAGTGAGATGCAAATAACTGAAGAAGACACAGAGGTACAAAAAGTGAGGGGGGAAGGGAAATCAAAGGTGAAATCAGAAAAGAAAGTGTCTTAAAGGAAACTAACATTTTAGAAGAGAAAAGGAACCTGAAACATTTTTTTTTTAAATGATGAAAAAATAAACCAGTTGAAAATAGGTGTATTGTCTGTGAGAAAAGAAAAAGGCTCACGGCCTAGAAAGGAAGGGGTTCAAAAGCAAGGTGAAAGAAGGCACAAGGGATTTTTTTTAGGCCAAAATGGCTTTGATTCCTTTACAGAATGGATGCCTCATACATCCTTTTGAATCTGTAGATTTTGTAAGGAATTTAGCTATCAAGGTCATCACATAACTGAGGAGAAAAATCTAGGCTGTGTTTGAGGAATAGATATAATTCTCTCTGGCACCTACGCAGACATCTTGTCACTGTCCCACTGCACGGGGCTTGCTTTTGACCTGAAACGGCAGTTTTGACCCATTGGCAGTGCTGTGTATTGGCACTAAATTTGATTACAGAAACACTGAACTTTCTTTTCTGAGAGGAGCTGAGAGGCGAGGAATGAAGAGTTAGGCATTTTCATTTAAAGGTTGACTGAACCCACTAATTTTACCCATGCTTTTGCATATATCCTTAATTAATAAAACTGCTTAGGAATTTTGTAATATTTTTTTTCTCCTAATGGAAAATGCCTTTAATTGAAATTGACCAGCTCTGAAAAATAAATAAAAGCCAAAAAAGAAAAAAAAAAAAAAAAGAAAAGAGTGGAATAATGTAGAACTTACAAATTCCATCAAAACTACTATGACCAAATAAATGCAAACTTGGATGACGTGGGGGACACCAAGTTGAATGTGAACCAGGAGTATGACACTGTGGTGGTGAAGGTGAACCACATGCTAAGATACCAGGAGTGTCCAAGAAAACTGGGTTTGCCTAGCCTGACTAATGGTGGGGTCTAGTTGCTATCTGCTGCTACAGAAACAAAGACGAAGTCAGATTCCCTTCAGGTGACAAGGGACAATGAAGGCAAGTTCCAGCAAGGAAAATTCTGACTGGATATTCAGAAATATGTTTACTCCTGAGAGTACTTCAGCATTTGAACAAGCCCAGAGAAGCTATGGAATCCCCATCTCTCAACTCTGTGGCACAGCCCTGAGTGACGTGCTTTAACTGTGCTTTAACTGTGAAATGTGAAACCTCCTGCTTTGAGCAGGAGGCTGGACTAGGTGACCTGTAGAAGTCACTAACAGCACTAATTATTCAATTAAACTTCAGTGGAAAAAAACCCACATTTTAAATGTAAAGGAAAAGTCAATTTTATGCATCCATGAAGTAAAACAAAAAAGTTTAGAACTTTTTTTCACGTCAAAGTAAAATGGAAATTTCTGATCCTTATTTTTCATCTAAAATTTGTCACATAAGGTGTTTAAAAAGGTAAAGAATTGTTACTTTTTTTTCCTTCTTGACAGGCATATTAGTAAGATATTTTTTCTAGGCTTATTTCTTAACATTTACATTTTCATTTGCATCTTATTAATGTTTCTGGGTTTGTAATTTTAAAAACAAAAAGCAGCACGTGGATGGCAAAAGAATATTACCAACTTTAATGGCAATTACGTGGGATGATATATTTATCAAAACAACAACAAAACTAAATCTCCTAAAATTCACATTTTAAAATAGAGGTCAAGGTTTCAATATAACTTTAAGTAAGGCCTACATCAATTTATTCACACATCTTTCCTTTGTGCACTTTAAATTACTGCAAGTTTCCTGAATTTATCACCAGACTAGAGTTTTCTCAGTGTTCATGTTTATAATGGAATTCTGACCTGGTCAGTGTGATTTCTTGGCTTTTGCAAAACTTCGCTAGTGAAGAGACTACAGCAGGCCACTATAAATCAAATATTTTAGGGAAATAACCATAGAAAAGGGTTACTGTTAGGTGTTTACTCACAGTGAATTTTGAAGTCCTTGTACTGTCTGTCTTCAATTGCTACCACGTACAAAGCAGCTCGGTCTGGAAACATTAGCCCTCCAGGTTTCTGTTGATGAATTGTGGGGAAATGGATCTCGTAATCTATTCACCTGACAAAGACATCACATTTTGAACTGCACATACAAAAACCAGACAAGCAGACTTGCATGCCTTTATTGTTTTCCTTCAGATTGTCACATCAGCTTTAATCTCAGCAACTCTTGCAGCCTGTGGCAATGTCATTAGATAGTGTCTATACGAATTTCACCAGCAGTTAATCAATCAAAAGCAAAGCTCTTTCACTGAGATTCCCTTCGTTAGTCTTTTCGTTAAAGCCTAAGAAATGGCACTTGGAGGTGTAACTGTGTCTTGTTATGGTGACAGCAGGAGAGGGAAGGCTTGAAGTCAGACAATAAATGACGATTGCTCCAGCAAGGAGTATGACATGCAGAGCACCTACCAGCCACTTGTCTCGTGCGAAGATGACTGTGTTTAGCATTGACTCATAGAACAGACAGTAACCCATCCACTCGCTGATGATGATGTCTACTTTATCCACAGGTAATTCAACTTCTTCGACTTTACCTTTAAATATTGTGATTACTGAAAAAAGAATCCAAAGAAATATGTTTCACATAATAAAATACCTCACTAAGTTCTGTACTGGTGAATAATGTCAGGCTGACCTTTTCAACATGATTCTCTTTTGAATGCCTGTAGATAAGGTGTGACTCTATGCAACTCAATGGATTTCATACTATTTTAAAACTACTTGCAGTAAATATAATAAACAGAAGTTTTAGTATCAGTATAAAAGGGAAAAAAAAACCCAAACAAAACCAAACCCCAAACCAAATAAAACCCGTACATAAAATACAATAGAAAAACAGGCCTTACCTGGTTATCTGCATGATCTCATTTTACATGCCCTTTGGAATTTGGAAGATTTTTAGATCATTGACCAATTAATGCAAAGAATCCACCTAGATTCCTTTAAACATCCCTGTATGGTTACACATGCATGATCTCAACACTGACATATTAGAGATTTATGGAACTAGGATCTAATTCTCATCTGCTTTTCAAACATTATGCTCGCTTCACAATGAAGAAGCTGAGGCTTATTTCTTCCACGAATTCTGTGGAGCTGACTCAACTCAGAAAGTCACATCTAGCCTGACAGTACACAAACAAGAAAGTTCGTACAAACACAGTTCTCTCATGAAAAATAATTTTTCATTCCTGTCTTCTTCATGATTGAACCTTTTATAACATACTGACATTCTCACTCTGAATTTTCTATCTGGTTTAGACTTGCCTAACTTTCCACAGTTATCTGAAGTGAACGCTGGAAAACATTGCGGTCAAGTGTTTTGTCACCAAATTGGTTTCAAGGAAATTAAAAAGGTTGCTAGAAGTTTGATGTAGTAGAATACCATATCCTCAGAGACACTATTACAACACAGAGCATTAAATTACTGGCAGTACTGTATACTACTTACAGGAGACTGGGTATGCACTGCAAAAGCAAATTGACAAGCAATTAATAGAACTGGTTGATACTAGAACAGATATTTTGCTTAGAGGAAAATTAATGCTGGTCCGTATTTAGTTCAGTTGTAACAAACAATTTTGTTTTAGGATCACTACACAATTCACTGATCACGCTTGCATTTTTTAAAATATATTTCCTATTTACAAATGTATTCCAAATTCTTTAGACAATTTTCAGCTTGTGTTTGTCTGCTATTTATATGGTCTGTTGCAATGGAAAAATTCTCATGGTTCTGGATTCTTCCTTGACAAAGCAAGGGACGCACTTGAAAACTGGGAATAAAGCGAGCAGGGAATATTTTACTTTCCGTTACTAATTGATAAGATTACTGTATTACTCTCAATAAATGGTAATTTTTAATGATGGCAATTTTTATTGACGAAAGTGGTCAACATTCAGTTTGAAGAAGATGAAGGTACTTTCACTTAGCTAGAACTATGTTAGCGGTTTAAGAGTCGAAGTGTGGGTTGAGTGATTTTTAGAACTCAGCCCAGGGAAAATGAGGTTTTGTTTTTTCACAATACATGCACTACTAGTATTACTCTAACCAGATGTGGCGACTTTATTTGCATAGCAAACTTTTAATCCAGACTGGCCCCCTAAGAAGTTGGGAACACTCTGATTCTGACTGGTAACACAAATTATCAGCTGGTAAGAGCTGATAATTTTCCTGATTGGAAAAGAGCAGAGTTCTCTTCTCCTTCCCTTGTTTAAACTTCCTTTCACAGTTAGTAGCTCATTAGTTCATCTGTTATACTGAAGACTCTTCATGTCCACAAGCTCTAGCCACAAGTTCTCTTTAGTTCTCTTTTCTGTTGAGAACTTTCACTGCCACAATTCTTTTGGAGTGAATTTTAGCACTGTTGACAGCTGCCAGAGTGAAACACCTGCAGACTCTGAAGCCTACTGTTTATACCTAGAAGAGTCACAGTGTAAGCAGCAGCAGCAGCACAAGTTCCTCCCACCTCCCTTCACTTTGATGAAACATCTTCATAAGGCACTATGTGGGAACAGCTTGTGCTGTCCCCAGCTGTATTGTATCTGTTCTGAAAACAGTGGGTTTTCTCTTGGCTCAGCCCCTTTCGCTGACTGTATTTCTCTAAACAATTAGCAGGACCAAAAGAAAAATTCCCATAAGCAACAAGAGCCTTTGGCTCAGTACCTGGGTGCATTAAAATAAAAGTGAATGTGGGTCAGTGTAAGGTGTGTATTTCTAAATGTCAGTTCAGTTCTGGAATTTTATATTGGAGACGAAACTGCAGTCCAGGCAAGTCTCCTGTCAAAGGAAGGGTCTCTGCTTCTCCCTCCATAGTTTTTCCAAGGACTTGCTCCTTGGAGAAACAGCAGCAAGAAGCCGAGACAAATACCTGCTGCAACCCCTGGAGGACACTGGATCCTTCTTGCTTATTCTGACAATGGTTCCTTCACACATAATTCCTGTTGCTGGAAATCTAAATGTGAATTGATTTATGTTATGCTGTTTGTGTGGCTATTTGATGAAAGGCCATTTGGGGAACATATGGGCTCTGCACTAAAGGTGCTGGATAACTGCACTGAGATTAGCGCCTCATTGTTTTAATGCCTTATCCCTACTGTGGAGGAGAATATTTTCTGGTCCTTTGCTTCCTTCTTTTTCTGAACCAAAAGTTGCATACACTGGCTGGCCTCTTCTATCCCGTGTCACTGCTATTTCTTTCACACTATACCACTTGAATATGCATACTGTCCCATAAATTCTCCTCCCAAACAACCCTGTGTTAGTCAGAAGCTGCCAGTGACAGCAATAAAAATTAGAGCAGATCTAAACCAGGACAGAAATCTCATGCGCTAGCACAGCAGCAGCACAGATACAGCTAAAAGGGGGGGTAAAATGATACAATTTAGCCAGCTATGACCTGCGCTGCTCTGCAGCAAAGGGAAGCCCTTCACAAAGGGCACTTTTAAACAAGAACCATCCCACAGCCTCAGTTAAAAAAAGCCTGATTTTTTAGGTTGTTACGAAGATATCTTGTGTGCAGTGATTTGGAGGAGGACTGAAGACATGAAATAGAGCTTGTTGGAGATTTTTTGTTACGAGTTTTCAGTAGGTTGGGAGTATTTTTAGCATTTTTTTTTTAAATGAAATGTTTCCATGTCCCTGGAAATTTCAACATTTTTCTTTTCAAGAAAATAAAGTTTTCTATGATACTGTTATTCTGAGAATTGAACATTTTCATTTGTGTGGTTTTGTCAATTTTTTTTTTTAAATATATTTTCTGAAGTTGAAAGTCAGAAGAAACTCTTAGTGAAAAATCTGTATTGATATGGAATATTTTTTGCTTTGTACCTTATTTCAATTTGAATGTAAGTGCATGTGTGTTTATTCTATTTAAGAGATAAGGTGGAATTCAGATGGCAGAACTAATTCGAAAAGTTCAGCTCTAATATGAGCCCTTCTTTGTGCTTTGCTAAATCAAACTGCCCGCTGATAAGTCCTATTTGCTTCTGTTGTCTATGAGCCTAGAAGTAAATGTAGAGGTAACTCCTCCTGTGAGGAATTGTTGTAGTGCCTAGAATAAGATGTTTAGTCTTGTATTTACATAAGGAAATTATGAAAAACTACCATTTACATATTAAGCACAACATAAATTAATCAGAAAAAGCAAAACAGTTATCTTCTCTTTCTCCTGAAGAAATTATTTTTATATATGCCTTACTATTGTCCAAGTGGTTGGCCTTGATAATTTTCTCTGAGTAGTCAGATATACTTGAGCATTCAATCTAGGAAAAAAAAGAAAAAAAGAAAAGCAAGAGGAAGAGTAATTATGTGTTAAGAGATCTCAACTATATGAATAAAACCAAAATCTACTGAAAGCAGCAAAGACTCTACAGAGCATGTAACCATTAATAAAGAGTAAATCAAACCTGTGTGGGGCAGGATTATGATCAATGATATCTTAATATTTAAACTGCAGTCTGTGTTTGAGTTAAACTGGCTCATATAGAAGACTTTTTAAAATTGTTGAAATGTGGAAAAAACAGGTCCTAACTACAAAATTACATAATTTATTAATCATATTATTTAATTTATTCCTCCCACTTCAGAATATTGCCTCCTCCCCCCCCCCAAAATCCGCTGAAGGGAATGAATTAGCATGATGTTACATTTCCTCATGTATTCTAAAACAAAATACATTCAAACTTTGTGAATAATGTTAAAATTCAAACTATACCAATACTGGTCTGTGTCAAGAAGCAATTGCGTTTCTCCATGAAAAATCTATCATCTTTGGCAATGCATGCTATCAAAAAAGAATACAGACATTTTGCACTTAAGAAATCACTGAAATTATTGTATTTACAAAAACATGCAGATCTGCATGTCTTTTCTTATGACCAGTTCTGTGCTTTTACTAGGAAAGAAATTACAAAGTAACTTCTAGTTTTAGATTTGCCATTAAATTTCTTAAAATCTGAGTTCTAGCATAAAGCTCATGTTTGCAATGACCTTTGATATCTTTTAAAGAAATCCATTCATGTCTCTGTTTTTTCTGCCCTTTTAAAATCATGAGGGCCAAAGTTGCTGGTAGTCACCTAATCTGTTCCTAATTTAACTCTTCCAAATTTGACATTAAACTGCCAATAATACTTTGTATAATCCTTGTCTCTCTAGTTCCCCTATGGGAATGTCAAATAGAATTATATTATCTCTAGTGATGTGTTTTATATGTCCAGTGAATTCCATTTAACCTCTAAAAGCCAAACTGTGCTTGACCTCTGTGATTGCACTCACAGATGGCAGGACAGCGGATGGAAGTAGACACACATCCCTTATTCTTTTTATATAGCCCATGAAACAGGTAAGCATAATAGCAGTTATAATATCAATCCCTGTCCCCATGGGAACAGGAGTATTACTTCTGCTTAGCTTGCCTGTGGATGTAAACCGCTCCTTAAGATGTCTGACTCAATGGCGTGAACATAAACCAAAACTGGCATGTAGAAAGGAACACCAGAGTGCTAGTCCAGACAGTCCAGGTAAGAATTTGTTTGGGGAGAACTCCACCCCTTTTTCTCCATCCAGCTTCTTCTACCCTTACTGTAAACTGTATAGACTATATGCCTTATCTATACTTACAGTCATTATAACATATTCAGTTTTCCTGTCTGTATTCACATCTGTCTGGCATTTTCAATTCCATTGCCCATTCTTTCTGCTTGTTTTGGATGATTTTTAAATAAAGAATGGGTATGTAGGTGTTTGGAGGTGGCTTTCCAACCTTTCTAAAGAAAAAGATGCGAAGAAATAAAAAAGTTCTATTTCATGAATGACTACAAGTTTCCAAAAATCAGCTTCATTCTCAAAGAAGCAAAATAATAAAAAAAACCCAACACTCAAATGCTCTAGGAAGGAAGATATGCTTCAGAAAATAAACTTGCTTTAGGGTGGATAAAGCTGTTCATCTCTATTTTGACTTGGACTCTATACTGTGGTAAAATTGTGTTTTAAAAAGCAACTAATTTCAGAAAAAGAAAATACTGAATTCTGTAGGTGAAGAAATAGGAAAAAAATTCAGTGGTGCTGTTTTTTCCCCCCAGTTCTCTTTCAAGTCAGTGATCTGCTCAAATCTGTCCAATTTTACAAAGCACTTGGATTTTATGAAAACTGTGTGTTCCAATAAAATATGTCTGTACCTCAGTTTACAATCACAGAATCATAGAATGGTTTGGGCTGGAATGGACCTTCAAAGATCATCTAGTCCAACCCCCATGCCATGGGCAGGCCCATCTCACTGGATCAGGTTGCTCAAAGCCCCGTCCAACCTGACCTTGGACACTTTGAACGATGTGGCATCCACAACTTCTCTAGGCAACCTGTTCTAGTGTCTCACCACCCTCATTGTAAAAAATGTCTTCCTTATATCCAGTCTAAATCTACCCTCTTTAAGTTTAAGACCATTGCCCCTTATCCTATCACTATAGGCCCTGGTAAAAAGTCTTTCTCCACCTTTCTTATAAGCCCCCTTTATATTTTGAAAGGCCACAAGAAGGCCTCCCCAGAGCCTTCTCTTCTCCAGGCTGAACAACCCCAACTCTCTCAGCCATTCTTCTTAGGAAAGGTGTTCCATCCGTCTGATCATTTTTGTGGCCCTCCTCTGGACCCACTTCAACAGGTCCATGACTTTCTTGTCCTGGGGACCCCAGAGCTGGATACAGTACTCCAGGTGGGATCTCACCAGAGCGGAGTAGAGAGAGAGTATCACCTTTCTCAACCTGCTGGTCACACTTCTTTTTAGGCAGCTCACGATACAATTGGCTTTCTGACCTGTAAGCACACATTGCTGGCTCATATCCAGTTTTCTGTCCACCACTATTCCCAGTCCTTCTCTGAATGGCTGCTCTTAATCAATTCATCACCCAGTCTGTACTGACATTGGGGTTTGCCCTGATTCAAGTGCAGGACCTTGCACTTGGCCTTGTTGAGCTTCATGAGGTTCAAACTGGTCCAGTTCTCAAGCCTGTCAAGGTCTCTCCGGATTGCATCCTTACCCTCAGGTGTATCAACTGCACCACTCAGCTTTTTGTCATCTGCAACCTTGACAAGGGTTAGTCTACTCTCATTTTTCTTCTCAGTCTTCAATCTAATGCCGCAAATGACTCCTCTTTTACTGGGGTCTTCTTCTGAAACAGTCACCACATTCCCATATTTCCTTTTCCCCTGGGCTGTGTCCTCATCACCACCTTTTTATCCAAATCAGCTAGCATCTGATATGTACCTTCATTTTATGTGTCTGTTTAACTCCTTCTTACCTACACTGTCTTCTTTGTCTGAAAATATGATAGAATTCAGATAGTTCTACTGCAGTGATTGTTCTGAGTTTTGTATGACTAAATGCAGCAGATGAACCAATGATTCAAGGGATAATTAACTGTATTTGTCTGTCCCTCACTCACCCCTCCCAAGCACCAACAGCCACATGCCAATCCTATCTCTACATGTTCACAACAGCTCCCCAGTTAGATGAACATCATTGTACAATCTACTGCTATCGTCCCGCAACGGTTAGGGGTCAGAGCACATGAAGAAACAAGAAAAATGGAGGGGACTGGTTCTGTTCAGCTTGTAGAAGAGATCCCCTCAGTCCAATAGCTATCTTCAACTATATAAAGAGTGACTGCAAAGAAAACAAAGTCAAACTCTTCTCTGATGTGCACAGTGACAGGATAAAAAAAAAAATAAACCATGAGCTGCAGCAAGTGAAATTCCCACTGACCGTTGCACTGGAATAGCTGCTGCGAGAGGATTTAGAGTCTCCATCCTTGGAGATTTTCCAAATTGGACTGGACAAGGCCTTGAGCAACCTGATACAGGGTTAAACTTAAGTCTGCTTTGAGCAGGAGGTTTGATTAGATACTTCCAGAGGTCTTCTAAACTAAATCTTTTTATGGATCAGTGATTCTATGATTTACACCTCTTGAAGACCCAGAGATGATTCTAGCAGTTGGCTCAGGTAGCGGCAAGGATTAAGTTCCAACAGTGAGTAAGAGAGGATAAGAACCAGACAGGGTAGTGGATGAATTTGAACCTGAAGAAGGGAAAGAGTGGGAGAGTGATTTCAGTGGCACCATAGTCAGAAAACCAACACTCTGCATTTGTCAACAGTTCCCACATCATGCTAATTGAAAAATCATATCTAACTCTAAGAGAAGAAACTGGAACATCTCAGCTCTATGTAATAACTCATGGAAAATGTTTGCTTTTGAAAAGGAATACTCACAGCTTCCATTGGCACTCTTTGCCAATGGGACCATAGTCTGAATTTGACTGTAAGATTGCCACTGCTAGATCTCTGAAATATCTGCTTTTCCAACATAAATACAACTCTGCAGCTTGCTGTGCAACAAGGTTCATGGTGAAGTAGCCCATGTGACAAGAAAGTTGACTGTGACAAGACTTTTAGGCTGCAGCAGAGGAGTTTCATATCCAAGTGAGTTCCTTTGAGAGCTAAGTTTCCTGGATAGCACACCTCTCAGCTTCAGCACTGAACATTACATGGGTGAGCTGATACTGATGTGACACTGAACTGTCAAGAAGTCCAAAGCAAGAAAAAACCCCAACAACAACAAACCCATGGAAAATATTTACTTTTCTTTTACTGAGTGAATTTTCTGCCAGTGAGCTGGCTCACTGTAGAATCAGATAAGCACCAGTGCCAGCACAAGGGAGGGAGGAAGACCATATGGCCAGGGATCTGGGAGATAGGTGGGAGCACAGCATCATCATTTTGTATATGCTTATATTTTTACAGCACTGCAACATCCTTGCGTGAGACCTGCATTCCTACATCAGAGAAGGCTACAGGTTTATTCTCCCTTGGGCTTTGAGATAATAAATTGTGTACTCGGTTTACAAGAAATATATTCTAGCTGCCAATTCTGTATATTATCTCATGCCTAAATGCCACACTTTTGCTAGCACTTTCTGATTCCAGCTATCTATACTTCCACGCTCTACTCAGATGAGGCACTCAGAATTAACACTAGGTTTTGAAAAGATAAGCCTGAGAACTGAACAGGAGTCCTTGCACTTCATGTATCATTACCAGTAATAAAGATGCACAGGTTAGATACTCAGTGACATGAGTGTCTTCAAATACACAGATGTAGTCAACTAAGTTTTAGTAAACAATTTTGTCAAAGAAGTACACAGAGAAACAGAATCTGGTTCCCCTTTCCTATGTTGTGTTGTGTCTGCAGGGCAAACAGAAGCCCACAGCAAAAAAAAAAGTGTATTTGTCATGTTAGAGTCAGTACAAATAACTCTGAATACACTTAGGAAGCAAATCTGTGCTCACTCTAATGACTTCAGAGAACTGCACATTCATGCTCCTAGAGCTCAATGTATTTAAAGTAATCACTCTCTTCTGCCTCTGAAAAGTGTTATTGTTGGCACAGAAAACACGTACATGCTTTCTTGCACGATTCGCTGAGTTGTAATGTACAGGGAAAAGTGTATTAAAGAAATTTGTTTCCAAGACTACAAAGTTGCAGAACTCAAGAATTTAAAAAGCAAGATAGTTCCTTTGACCCCTCTGAGTAGGAGTGAGTCCCTTTAAAATTTTTTTGCAGCCAAGAAGAAATGTGGATATGTACCAGATCACCAAACATTCCACATAAGAAAAGACATTATATCTCAATTTGGAAAAGGCACACTACTGCAGGACATAGAAAGCAACAGAACTTCACTGAAGTCACTATAAATCAAGCCATACAAGAGCCTGGAGAGAAGAATTTCAAACCAAGACAAGTAAGAAAAGGTAAATTACAAAGTCAAATTCTCAGGCAAAATGCACAAGCAAACTCAAAATATGACAGAAAGTCTTCTTACCCCATATACCTTCTTGGCTCCTGCCTTTGCAGCAAACATGGAGAGGATTCCCGTGCCACTTCCAACATCAAGGACAATCTTATCTTTAAAAACATGTTTATTGTGATACATTGAGTTTCTATAGGTTAATGTGCGCACTTCATCCTTTAACATTTCCTGTGATGAAAAAAAAAAATAGCATTGTGTTATTATTTGAAGTGCTTATATGCATTCAACACTGCTGCTGAATGCATTCCCTTCTTATAATTTAAGCATTATTAACACACAACCTGAAGAGTTTTTCAAGTACTTTGGGGTGCATACATCAAAGCAACTATAAAATGCTAGCTACTTAGAACTGAATTATTAAGAAGCAGCATGGCATCCTTTGTACAATTTTATTTCTCTAAATATTACTTCACCTTTACAATTGACAACCAGAATGTAATCTAACTGCAGCACTGCTTTGGGCATAGAGAGAAGCCATACAGAAATCCAAGCTTTCCTTTTCTTTCACAACCTAGACCCTCAGTTGAGGGACTTTCTGAGGTTCCTCTTTGAACACAAAATAAATTGGTCCATAAACCGTGATAAGGCAGCATTCTTGATAGCCTTGCCCAAAGTGATGCAGGAAGTCCATAGCAGAGCTTAGACATACCGCTCTTCTGCTCACTCATTCATGTGACCAACTTCAAGAAGATACTAATGTATAACCTAGACCACCATCTCACTATTTTAAATTGTCATTGTTGCATGCTGATTTTGTCACTGATAGCAGCAGTACACACATTTCATTCGATTGACACCTTGCTCTCAAGTGTGCATTTATCAGTCAAACTATATCAATAAGGAGCACAGAGGTCAAGAGCCAATTGCCATTTATAAGAGAAGTGTAGGCCATTCAATACACACTTTGATTTTCTCAAAATGCTTCTGTTAGGTCTAGAAGGCTGAACTTTTGCTTACACTACTGCCATCATTTTATATTTTAAGGAAGTAGGCAAATGAGTTTTTGAATTTTGGGATAACAAGAATCAGCTCACTGCCCAGCAGTCTGAAGCACTACTGCACTGGTTTGTTATACGAATCAGTTGCTCACTTACCTGTCTTGGCAGAAGATCATAAATACTTCATAACTGTAGATGAATAAAAAGGCTATTTTTATCATCATAAAGCATGGTTTGGTATCAGGCAATGAAAGACGCAGAGAAACGGTCCAACAAGACTGGAAAGGTGATGGAGCACCCCCTCATGGAAACTGTTTCCAAACATATTAAGAACCACAAGGTGATTGGGAGTGTTCAGCATGGATTTGGAGAGCTTTCTATGGTGAAATAACGGCCTCTGTGGATGAGGGAAGAGGAGAGGATGCTTTTTTATCTTGATTTTAAAAAGACTTTGAACACTGTTTCCCAAGACATCCTCATTGGAAAACTGATGAAATAAATGGACAGTGAAGTGGACTGAAAGCTGACTGAACTGCGGCTCTCAAAATGCTGTGGTCAGCAGCACAATGTCCGTCTGGAGGCCAGTCACAAGTCGTGTCCCCCAGGAGTCAATACTGGCACCAACACTGTTGGATACCTTCAATAATAATGGGACAGAGTGTAGTCTCAGCAAGTTTGCTGTTGATAGAAAACTGGGAGGAGTGGTTGATTCACCAGATGGTTGTGCTGCAAATCAGAGGGACCTTAACAAGCTGAAAAAAGAACTGACAGGAATCTCAAGAAAGTCAACAAAGGGAAATGCAAACTCCTCCATATGGGGAGGAATAACCTCACGCACTAGTATAGGCTGAAGACTGGCTGTCTGGAAAGCAGTGTTTGCTGAAAATGACCATGGGAACATGGTGGGCAGCAGTTTGAACATGAGCCAGCAATGTGCCCTTGCAGCATTTTGGGCTGCACTAAAAAAAGCATCACCAGCAGGTCAAGGGTGGTGGTTCAACACTGGTGAGACCACGTCTGGGGGCCTATGTCCAGTTCTGGATTCCCCAGACAAGAGATGTTGCAGCAGATCCAGTGAAGGCCTATGAAGATGATTAAGGGATTGGAGCATCTGACATGCGGGGAGAGACTGAGAGAGCTAGGATTATTCATCTGGAAGAAGAGAAGGCTCAGGAGGATCCTATCAGTGGGTATAAATATCTGTTGAGTGGGGGAGGAAAGAAGGCAGAAAGAGACTCTTCTCAATGGTAACCAATTAAAGAACAATGGGCACAAATGACAGGAACAGGTTTTTCAGAGCCTTGTCTAATCAGGTTTTAGCCTTGTCTAATCAGGTTTTAAGTATGTCCAAGGATGGAGGCTCTATAGCCAGCCTTTTACTAACCTCCCAGAAAATAGTAATTTTTTCCACTTCAGTTTGTGCCCATGACATCAACCAGCTCCTTCAGCCCTGGTGGAGACAGCCCATCAGGTCTCAGACATATGTTATGTCCCATTTGTTTTAAGTGATCCTCCTCAGGAGGGGAGTCATTCTCACTCTAGACTTTGCCACTCCTCTTAGGGACCTGGGATTCCTGAAGGCAAGTCCTACCAGTAAAACCAGAACTGAAGCAATTTTCCATGTCCTTTGTCACCAGATACCCTTCCTCATTCAGCAATAGTCCCACCTTTTCCCCAGTTTTCATTCTGTTGTTAATACACCTAGAGAAGCCCTGCTTTGTTACCTATTCCATCCCTTGCCAGATTCATGTCCAGACGCAATTTAGCTTTCCTAACCCTGGCCCTGAAATTACTTCTGGGTCACCTGACCCTTCTTTTATGGTTTGAATTTTGACAGGAGCTTCTTGTTCATTCATGCAGGCCTCCTGCCACTGCTGCTTGACTTTCTGCATGTTGGGATGGACCATTCTTGCAGGAGGTGAGCCTTGAAAATCAACCAGTTTTCCTGGACCCCTCTTCTCTGCAGGCCCATCTCCCATGAGATTTTTCCAAGCAGATTCCCTGAAAGTATGAAGACTGCTCTCCTGAAACCCAGGGTTGTCAACAAGACAAACAACATGGCTCCTGAGAGAGCATCCATGCTCTCAGGATCCTGAACTTCACCATCTCACGGTCACTGCAGCCAAGCCTGTCTTGACCATCACATCCACAGCTGGTTCATTCATTTTAGTAAGTATCAGGACAAGCAGACAACCCCGGGCCCCCTCTTCACCCCTGCATTGATTCAGGTCATCTATGCCAGGAATTTATCATCATGCACTCCAAAAATGTCCTGGATTCATAATGTCCTGCTCTGTTGCCTTTCAGCAGATGTTGGGGTGACTGAAGTCTGCCATGGACCAGAACTCAGACTCATGTCTCATGCACACAGGAGACTTCTTTCAGTTGTTTGAAGAAGACCGCATCTACTTTTTCTTCCTGATAAGGTGGTCTGTAGCAGACACCCACAATAATGTCAACCATGTTGGTCTGCCATTTAATCCTGACTCATAAGCTCTCAGCTGGAACATCATCTGTCCCATAGTGGACACGATTCCATGCATTCAGCTGCTCAGTCTTCCTTCTCACCTTCCCAGTCTGTCCCTCCTAAAGAGCCTGTACCCAGCTGTTGTGGCATTCCAGTCATGTGAGCAATCTCACAGCATCTCTTTGATCCCTGTGAGACTGTAGCCATGCAACTGCACACTGGCCTCTAATTCATCCTGTTTATTCCCCAGGCTGTGTGTGTTAGTGTACAGGCACTTCAGAGAAGCTCTCTGTCGTGGTGATTTTCCAGAAAAGGTATGAGACCCTTCCCCCATAATGCTGCCTCTTGGTACTACCTTTCTTGTGTGCTTTCACTTGAGCTGAGCCCTTTCTGCTCTGTTTTATTGACTGACTATGAGGTCTTGTCCACACCACCCTCCATCTTTTGCTTACCAACTTGGGCCAACTCTTCCCCATACAACTGCCGGTCATCATCTCTTTCCCTGTCTTTCTTAGCTTAAAGATCTCCTCACTAGGTTGGCCAACCACTTGGCAAAGACGCTTTTGGCCTGGTCTGTCAGGTGAATTCCATCTCTTCCTAGCAGACCTCAAGCCCCAAAGAGGGTCCCATAGACACAAAAGCTGAAAACTTGTCATTAACACCAGCTGCACAACCAGTTGCAGGAGCACTTCTCAAGTCTTTATTTGCACTGTTAGAATTGAAGCAAAAAAACACCTGGCACATCTTGCTGTTGATCATCATCCAAACAGCTGCGTAGTCACACTTGATGTGCTCCAGGTCTCATTGGTGCTCATGTGGAAGAGCATCAGTAGTAACCCAAGGCTGGATAAATGTCAGCAGCCTCTCTACAATGTCCCAGATCTAAACGCCTAGACAGTAGGTCAGGTCAGCAGATGAGGGCCTCTGTCCCCTGCAGGAGTGAGCCTTCCACTACTGTCACTTGTCAATTCCTCCCAGTGCCTCTGCGTGGCTCAGGGCCAACTGGTTCTGATGCTTCATTGGACAGAACTTCCTGCCCCTCATCTACAATGAAAGCACTGAACCTATTCTGTAGCTAGAGATCTGCAAGTGCATTCCTCCTGTTGCCAGAAGGCACAAGTTTACAGCCTTCAGCATCACAGGAGTCTCCACTTCCAAACCTGGTAAGCACAGACTCTGACTGCCCCTCCTTTCGGTACAGTTCGGGATTTAGGCTCTTGTATACCTTACAGATCTTGGAGAAGATCCAGTCAGCCTCTTCCTCATGTTGCTGAAGCTGCAAAGTCTGCCAACCTCCTCTAGCAGCTCCTTTAATTGTTGACACAGATTTTCTACCAGTGCACACCTCCTGCAGGCAAGGAGGCAATCTCTCACTTCCCAGCCTCAGCAAGAGGCCCCAGGTACTCCCTGCACTCCCTGAGACCTACAGAGCTGCATTCTTCCATCAGGAGCTCAACCTCATTTGAGGTCTCTGATGAGTTTTCAATATTTCTCTTAGGTCTCCCTCCACTCCTGAATTGAATTTCTGAATGCTACACTGGCAAGATGTAATTGGCAGATAGAAATCTTCTGTCTATGCATACCCCCACAAACAATTACTAGAGTAATGGAAATAAATACTATTTGTTATGTGGTTTGTGAAAAGCGCCACTCATTTCACATTGTTGGCCTTTTTGCACCCTAGTCTTTCAGATCCTATCCTCTTGGGTTACGTAAATATAAGATATTAGTCTTGTCTTTACAATTGGTCTACAGTCAATTTTTTGATAGTAATATGGTCCACTGTGTATTTTGCATTCTTTCCAGGAGTGTATTTACTGGAGGCTATTGGGCTATACGTTCCCATTAATGCAGCCTGTGCATTCAAGTAACGTGCCAGGAGTCAAGAAATTATTTGGCTTCCCATGTCAGTTGAGTAGCTGTTCTGCTGGCATCTGTACTCAAATATGCAAGCGAACAAAAGACCTAACTCAGCAATAAGGTCGTTTCCATGTGTGGTTGGGTTAGTTTGCAGCCCTCATAAATGCACTAAGTTGATGCACTCATATGAAGATCACCACTGTACAGACAGCTAATATAAGCTCTGTGAAGAACCCATATACATAAGGGTCTAAGTGGGACAGAGGTTTTGAGTACAGGTCTCTAGAGAAGTGGGTGATATCTTTGGCACTTAACCAGATTATACAATCTTCTGAGGAAAGGCAGAGGAATATAATCACGAGTAAGTGGGAGGGGGATAAACAACTAACAAATCAAAGAAAACATGATGATGACGATGATGGTGATGATGTAATAATTGCTGAAATAAAAACAAATATTACCTCATGAATTCCAAAGTGAGCATAGGAATCAAAGTAATAATCCCTGGATGTCATCTCTTCTGGATTGATGAGCTTTGCCATCTTGCCTCGGCCTGGGCAGCTTGGTTGCAACGGGACATGTATAACAGATTGAACTGGCTTTGGAACAACAGTAGGCTGAGGAGGCTGGGATGGGATGGGGCAAACCTAGGAGAACACAGAATATTGTTAAGAGGCACCATTACAAGAAAACATTTCTCTCTATGTCTAGCACAGTGATATTATTATAACTAACCAGGAGACAGTAAAACCAAAGACATCTGGGGTATCATAAGTGAAATTTAGGCTGCCTTCTCTTCCTGGCTCTTTAACTTATTTGCTCTGTCTTGGAAAATTTCCTTAGAGGCTTTTTTCCTTGATGTTCCTCCGCAGATACCTACATCAGTGCAAAGTCATGGCAAATTATTGGTGTTGGCTGAAACGGGTGACTCCAAACATTGACACCAGGCATTTAAGAGCTCGGTTTTCTCCGATAGTGCCTTCTTCTGTCAAACTGCCACAGCTTTGTGAGAGGTAAGTTGTAATAAATAAATAGTTCCCCTGCAAAGAAGAGCTCATAATCAGAGAATTTTGAACACAGTGTTGCTGACAAGAAGGACAGGATTCACAATCTGTTCTTGTTAGGTAATGTATCTGGCTGTATTGATGAGGTATGCCTGAGAATGTTCATAATACCTGAGTCTCTGACACTATCTGAAAGACTCTCAGCATGCCCAGAAAGCACTGTAGGAAGCCTGTGGGGTATGTGATCCCTCAGTTTAGTTTCCTGTTGTTGGGAGATGCAGTAGTTCTGTGTTACCAATACCCCCTGGCCCACTGCACTTCATTTTTCCTTGCATATTGCATCTCCAACACCAAAATTTCAGTAGAGCTAGAATTCTCACACCCCCTTGACTCAGATTTGACACCTGTAGCATCTCAGACAGAAGACAGAATGTTTCATAAACATGAGACGCAGACCATGGTGTGGCCCATAAGTACCTCTACAGCTTTCATCCTCAACATGAAGCAAAATGCTGAAAACTGAGACAGACTGAGCATGATGCTACAGCTTCACAGGTGCACTAAGTCATGTGCAAATTATGGGTCAACAACTTCATACATTAAGAAGGTCTATCCCACTTAAAATGTGTCACCTCCTCCTGTACTTTTTTTTTTTATTTTCAGATTTAGTAGATTCCTAGTGGGAATCAGATTTGCCTGAATATCTCCTAGATACTTTCATAAAGTTCACTTTATCTTCTATGGCTTGATACTGTGAGACATCAACCCCTTGTGCTCTCTCTGAATAGCATCAATTAGCCTAGTTTAATTTACTTCAATTAAAAAAAAATAACCACACCACATTTTTTCCGTTGTTCATTTGAAAATTTAAATGTGTCATCTTTTGATGGTTTCTTTGGTCCATCTGTGAAAAATAAATACTCGTGGTGTATGTTCTTGTAACACATTTCTCCCCAAAGATCCAGAAGTGCTTTATTTATAGGTTGTTTCTGTTCCCGGTGTTTTCAACTTTATCACCTCACCCAGTTCATCTCCCACCCAGAATACAATTGTTCCCAACTGGTATTTGTATTTCTGTCTGGTCTAGTTTTAACATGTGCATCTGCAGTCATTTCTCTTAAGAGACTATTTCACTGCCCAGTCACTGCAAGAAACACCTTGACAGCTCATTCTTTCAAGGTGTTGCCTGTAATATTCAACCCTTCCAATTTAATCCTGATACTTTAAATTACACATTTGAAGTTATATCCTAACATTTTTCTCCATTGGTGTACACACTACCAAATTTTTGCAGTCACCTTGCCCTGTAGTCCATTCTGTATTTGTCTGCTGGATTGCAAAGACTTAAACTGTAGATGTTTGGAAATTTGTTTTAATTTAATACGAACTCTGTAAGGTCTTACACTTTTCTCCTAAATCTTGCTCCACATCATTTTACAAGTGAAATATGTAAATATAACAATCACTGAATTCTTCATTCTGTTCCTGCCTTAGGTAAGAAGGTCTCCAGACACAAGATAGTACATCACAGGCAATTGCTCAAAAGCTACCTACTGGAGAGAAGATCCACCAGTTTTTGTAAATGAAAGCAAAGGGATATTAGCATTTCTACTGCTGTCAAACTACAAATTCAGATGTGGTTTGCTGTACAATAGAAAGCACTTTCTACAGGAAAAGAGACTAGTCTTGAAGATGAATCTTCTGTTTGGGTCTCAGACTGTATCAATTCTGCTCCTGGCTGTATGGAATTTGTCTATACAGGGTTATGAGAACAAGGCTTATTCTGACTAAAGATGCAGAATGAAACTAAGTTCAGCAACTCAGGCTAGGAAAGTTGTCTGAATGATTTTGTTTGCTGTAAAGGAATTAACTATTATCTCACAGCTTGCAAGACAGCTGAATTCTGCTACAGCCAAGGAGTGGCACGATAAATTTTATTAAGCTACTGAGGCAGTATTAGACCTTTGACTCACAGTACTTTTCAGGTTTATCTAAAGTACCTGAAGACTTACTGCTCTCAACTGTCCATCTACATCTCTGCCAGAGAGTACATATCCCATGTAGCAGAACAGTAGAAGCCTCTTAGGTCTGCTTCTCAGCTGTCTTAGTTTGTAGCCAAGAAGCCTGCGGTAAAATGTGTTGATGGTGGTTGTGTGACGATGTTAGGCTGTGAATACCATTAGGTCATGTGCTGTCCATCCTGTTCTACGGGCATCATAGCCTCATGCAGAAGGGGTAACAGAAAACTGGACAGAGGTAGTGATCGCAGCCAGCAGCACTCTGTCACAGGGATCTTAAATCAGCTGCTTCATTTCTGTTTTAAGCATATTAATATAATGCAGACCTTTCCAATTAAAATGATGTAATTTTTTGCAGCGTCTGTAATACGCACTACTATAATTTCTGTGTGCAGCACTGCAATTCTGAATCTCCAAGGCAAGGTCACAATTACAAGAATAATTTTGTGAGGGGGGCTCAGAAGTCCCTCTGTCATAGATTTGCTATAGACACTGTGAACAGCCTCAGTCAAGAGTAACTCATATCCTATGACAACAAATACCTGGGGAAAACATAAAAATACAGTGGACAATTACAAAATAAAGAAGCGTAATGAAAGCTATTATTTGTATCAGAAACAATAAAGTCTTCAGGTGTACAGCTCTGTGCTTGCTAAACTAAAACCAGCCTGTCCTCATAGGAGAGGTGTTCCATCTCTGCCCATTTTTGTGGCCCTCCTCTGAATCCACTCCAACAGGTCCATGTCTTTCCTGTGCTGAGGGCTCCAGAGCTGGACGCAGTACTCCAGGTGGGGTCTCATGAGAGCAGAGTAGAGAGGGAGAATCACCTCCCTCGACCTGCTGGCCACACTTCTTTTGATGCAGCTTTCTGGGCTGCAAGCACACATTGTTGGCTCATGTCCAGCTTTTCATCCACCAGTACCTCCAAGTCCTTCTCAGCAGGGCTGCTCCCAATCCCTTCAACCCCCAGTGTGTATTGATACTGAGGGTTGCTCCAACACAGGTGCAGGACCCTGCACCTGGGCTCATGAGGTTAACATGGGCCCGGTTCTTGAGCTTGTCTAGGTCCCTCTGGATGGCATCCCATCAACCACTCAGCCTTGTGTCGTCTGCAAACTTGCTGAGGGTGCACTCGATCCCACTGTCTATGTCACTGATGAAGATTTAAACAGTACTGGTCCCAGTACAGACCCCTGAGGGTCCGTGTTTACTTGCAGGAAGCAAGGTTTCATTAGCTTCCTACTCATGGAAAAACTTTTTTATGCCAAGGACGTGAAGTTCACAAGGAGTGCAAAATCAAGGGGTTCCAAGAGAGACCAGATGAGACAAACATTCAACTACAGACAGACATTACTGCTTGAAAACCAGGACGTTATACATGTCTGCATTAGGCACATGTTTTCAGGAAGCAGGGCCTTCAAAAACCAGTAAAGAATGTTTGCCTCCCATTTCGGATTTTGCTTTTCTTAGTGGAGGCTCCATGTTATGTTATTTCTCAAAATCAGGGTGAAATTGCCAGTTCCTCAGCAACTATAAATCTACTTTCTGCTTGATAAAAATTAGACTCAGTTTATTTTAATTTGCAGGTAACTATGAGTTCAATGCAACTGCAAATCTCTCTAAAACTGTGTCCTGGCTCCGGCAGGGATGGGGTTAATTTCCCTAAGGATGGGGAGGGGACACAGGTATTCCATGCCATGTGAGCCATGCCCGCTGTAGGGGGGAGCTGCCGGGGGAGGGGGCAGGAAGTCGCTGCTCAGCACTGGCTGCACGATGCAGTCCGGTCGGTGAGCAGTGGTGCCGTAATTGCGTTTGTATATTCTTTTATCGGTGTTATTATTACTGTTTTCTCTTCCCTTTGCCGTTCTGTTAAACTGCCTTTATCTCAGTCCACGAGTTTTGCCTTTTTCTTCCCATTTCCCCCCACGGCTGTGGGGGGTTGAGCGAGCGGCTGCGTGGTTCTTTGTTGCCGGCTGAGGCCAAACCACGACAAACTGCAAATCTAGACAGATAGACTCTGTAAGAAAACTGGGAGGGACAAACGATTCTTAAAACTGCTTGCTTTGAAGCTACTCCTTTCTCAGCCACTTCAAAGTCAACTGCTGTTCTGAACCTTCTACATGGAGTTTCTGAAATACAAGATCAACCTGTCATAGACAAACCTGTCCATTTATTATCAGCAGGTAATTTATTGTCCTTTACAGACAAGTATAGCTTAGAGTACATTACAATTGCTACATGTTACCCCTAAGGTAGTGGTGATAGTAAAAATATTGTGAAAATACTGAGGCATGTTCTGAAATCCAAGGCTCTATTGTTTGCTTTAGAATAAAGCTTGTGTCCAGAACAACTGAGACTGAGCAGTCATACAAAGAACTTGATTATACACTAAGTGACCAAATCCTCAAAAAGTCAAAGCAAAAGATGCAAGCAGGTCTTCAGTGTGATAAAGGCATGGTTAGCATATTTAGGCTGCAACAGAAATAACAGAATCACAGAATCACAGAATTATAGGGGTTGGAAGGGACCTCTAGTCCAACCCCCCTGCCACAGCAGGGTCACCTACAGCAGGTTGCACAGGACAGTGTCCAGGCAGGTTTTGAATATCACCAGAGTCAGAGACTCCACCACCCCTCTGGGCAGCCTGTGCCAGTGCTCTGTCACCCTCAAAGGAAAGAAGTTCCTCCTCACGTTTAGATGGAACTTCCTATGTTCAAGTGTGTGCCCATTACCTCTTGTCCTGTCACTGGGCACCACTGAAAAAAAGACTGGTTCCATCATTCTGGCACACTCCCTTTAAGTATTTATAAGCATTGATAAGATCCCCCCTCAGTCTTCTCTTCTCCAGACTAAGAAGACCAAATTGCCTCAGCCTTTCCTCATAAGAAAGATGCTCCAGTCCCCTAGTCATCTTTGTAGCCCTTTGCTGGGCCCTCTCCAGCAGTTCCCTGTCCTTCTTGAGCAAGGGAGCCCAGAACTAGACACAGTAATAACACCGAGTGGCATGAAGGAATGCAAAGATCACACAGGTATGCAAATCTGTTACTTGTTGTTTTAAAGTTAAAAAGGAGTTTAGATATCTACATGTCAGTACAGGATAGGAACTATAATACCTTTGTGGATCTGACCCAGGGTACTCTATACCATCAAGATTCTTAATGGGACTATCTACTGGAGAAAAGCCAGAATCTTAGTGACAGGTCACAAATTAAGCAAGCAAATTTCCACTTGGGTATAAGGGAGTAATTCTTCCCCCTAAGAGGTTAAGCACTGAAAGAAATTCTTAGAGGGTCTGTGGGGTCTCCGACCTTGTAGACTGCAAAACTTAGGCAGAGAAGGTTCTTGGCAGCCTGATCTAGCTTTAAAGTTATCTTTTATCTGAGCTGGATGCTGGACTAGATGACCTCCAGAGGTCCCTCCCACCCATATTATTCCACGAGAGCGATGCCATGCATGGCAATGGCAGAATAAACTTATAAACCTGAGCCTAGTGTAGATTATGGGGTGGTTTATAAATTTGGGGTTATAGATTTGTACACACAATAGGAACAGAACCTGTTTTCACAAGATTAAAGAAGCCACAATATGAGACGAACATGAGGACATGACACTGGAATGAAAAGCTTTTGAAGCTACATGTAACAGAATTGGACTGAAATGATGGAAATGAGATGACAGAATGTAAGGATGGGGGTGATGTTAAGCATCTGTAGCATTTATTAAAGTCTGAGCAGTTCTAGACCATTCTGTGTGTCAGTGCACATAATAAAAATGCTCTTCATCCAGTCTGCCCTCTTGAACACTTACTGCACATTACAGTGCAGCTTGGGTACAGCAGCAAAAAACAGGTGACAAATTGTAGTTATGGGTGTTGACGTTTAACTGAAGTTGTGTTCCTTTTTATAAAGATGGAGATTTTGCAATGCACAGAGTAGACGGTCCAGTGCAGGGCATGAACAGTCCCAGTTCAGCATAGCACAGAAGGAAATATGAGAGAAATGTATTACTATTAACTGAAATTTACTCTTTGCAAAATACCTCATGAAAGGATAGCAAAGCACTATTTCAAAAGCGCTGAGAGGTAGCTCTCTTTAAGACAAGGTTGCATTTTGATTATCTTTGGCATGCAATAGACCTAATGTCTATTATTGTTTTAGATTTAATGTCACAGACTTAACTGCAATACCTTTTTGGTTTATAAGATCCCTGTTACAAGGAAGAGCTGGAGAAATGGCTTGTGCTTTCACCTACACTTTTTCATGAAGAGCAGATGGTCTGTCATCAGACTCTGCTGCCCATCTCTTTGTTTGAAGCTCCTTCAGCCTCATAAGCAGTGAGCTAAGTTGCACAGTGAGGGGTTTCTCAAGTGCTGGCCAAAGTCTCAAACCTGCTTCTATTGAAGGCAGACAGTTTTGCAGCTTCAGCTCGGTGGAGAATCATGTTTTAGAACCATTGCCCTCTGGTGGACAATATTAAAGTGAAGTACAACTAGCAGATGGCTAAATTCCTTCTTCATTTCATGGCGTAGAGACCTTTTGTGGCCCTCGTCTGGACCCGCTCCAACAGGCCCATGTCTTTCCTGTGCTGAGGGCTCCAGAACAGGTGGGAGTACTCCAGGTGGGGTCTCATGAGAGTGGAGCAGAGAGGCAGAATCACCTCCCTCAACCTGCTGGCCACACTTCTTCTGATGCAGCCCAGGATATAGTGGGCCTTCTGGTCTGAAGCACATGGATTTATATAATATAAGGATATATACAGCATATGGATTTGTTACGGCGTAATGGTCTCTGTCACAAGTCAAGAATCTGAAATGTGGAGAATTATACAGAGGAGAATTGCAAAACTCATGAAGGAGGCAAGCTGTGATGTCCCGCGGCTAGATGTTCTGTGGTTTTGTTTCCATTCTTCAGTGTAATTAGGAATGAAAGAGGTGGATATACTCAAGCACACTGGTTGTTTTGACACAAGATTGACCCCTATAATAAAATCTGGCAGGCTGAGAAATAAAGGCTAGACCATCAGGGCTACAGTGTTTCTGAGAAATCTTCCAGACTTCTCAGACAGTTTCTGGCTCAGTACCATGTATCAGGACAGTTAGGAGCAGCATGCTTTCTAATAGAGCTCTTCTGAATTTGGTGCTTTGCTAAGAAGTATGGGCTTTTTGGTTGTTGTATGTTACAGCATCCTTTCTCCTGTTCCAGAATCCTGTCTGAAAAGTTGACTCAGGTGTGTAGATCACAGAGCAGCACAAACTGCAAACAGCAGCCTCATAAGGCCAGCGGCTCTCACAGGTTGCAGCTTCTGGTCTCCTACAGCTACGTCTGGCGTGGTAACACTGCAAGTTCCTGCTTTCCACTGGAGCCTCCCATCCCTTTTAAGGATTCATGAAAGGCAAATAAAATCAAACAATGAAAAAAAAAATCCTTTCTACCTTCCTATTGTTTTAAGCCTCTCCTTTTCTGACTAAAGAAGGTGAGAATTTCATTTAATTTCATCATTCTTCATTCATTTAGCAGAAGCTGAGACATTACAGGAGTGAAAAACAGGAGGGTGCCTTAACCATTGATAGATCCACAGCCTATCAATGTTGACTGAGTGAAATTCTGGTATCACTGTGGGAATTTAAAATAAAAACTGGGGTCAACAGTGAGAGCTAAGAATGTTATTGCCAGCCATACGTTACGTAATTGGTATTACTTCTATCAAAATCTGAAGTGCACCTAATACCTAAAATAGCCATTAAAGGCCAAGGAGCACTTAAATTGACTGAACACCATGGAATACTTTTCCTTCTCTTCCATTCAATTATCCAGAAGAAAAGCAGTAGGTATAAACTATGTTGTATGTTTTCCTGCAACAGAGTTTCCTTCTGAGATTTCTGGTTTTCAGGAGTTTTGACAAATCTCTTCTCTTTGCAACACTACATCCAAAACTCTTTACAATAAAAGCAATCAAGGTGCGCACATAGAGGAAGGGGAAACAGCCCGTTGTTCTGACAGGGCTATTAGAGGCTGAGCTTTTGTGGGAGTTCAGAGGGTAGGTCTGAGCTATGTCTATTTCTTGTCTATTCTTGAAAGTGATGAAAGAGGAAAAGTTGATAGAATTTTCCATTTGGATTGGGCTATAGCCTCCGGGAAATAAAGAACTTTTCCAAGTTTAGTGTCCTTTTATTTCTGATTTGCCTTTCAGGCAGTTGCACAAGGCTAAGATATATCTCTGCATTAATAAAATGCATCGGGTCTTTCAGCTGGTTTTCAAATATTGGCCACAAAATCAAGGAATCTAAAACTAAACCATATCAGCTTCATTCCTGGGCATTCATTGCAAAGTCACCTCTCTATTTGGTAGCAACAATTGTTAACATTACATACTTACTACTTGCACTGATGCTGGTATTTTGGTGTCCCACCTGGCCTGATCAGGCAAGCACTTCTATACCACCAAGCAACACTCAGATACGTCGTTCTGTTCAGGGGCCAAGCTCACGCTACCACTTCCAACTCCCATGATCAGGTTTGGCGTGGCAGAGTGAGAAGGTTGTGAAGGTCTCATAGTGCTGGAATAGCACTGGCTTAAACTACAGATGTCAGTCTTTCCCTTCCCCTTGCATTCTGCAATACAAGTAGCCAAACAGCACCAGTCTTGCCTCAATTTTGAGACATGATGGAAACCCTCAGATTTATGTGTGGCTGGCTGAGTGGAGTCTTCAAGTCCTGTCAGTCCAGCACTAGTTCTGGGGCACCTGGGTACCGTGAGGCAGTAGCTGCAACAAGGGTAACAGTTCTTCCTGCGTTCATGTGAACACTGATAGTTCAAGGTTCCTGGTAAGTGATGTTCTCCGCTGCTCTGGTAGATTTGGCACTGTGTAATCAAATACGATGAAGAAATTGTTCCATGCTATGTTTCCCTGGGAGCAGCTCAAAACCTGTATTGTTATTTAGCAAGTAATGATTCAGTTCCTTGTTTTCCTGTAATGTGGGGCTCAGTAAATAATGAGGGAGTTTTCCAGGACTGACTACACGAACTCGTTGTACTCGATGGGAGAAGGATCTAGGTTTGTCATTGCTCTGTCCTTGTTGGCCCCTTCCCTTCTATGTGCATCAGCGGGGACTCCTCAATGTCACTTTCCTTCTACTGTGTCGCTCACAGTGTAGACAGACTGCACTGGAGAATAAAAAGACTGCCCTTTCACTTCTCTGCAGAGGCCAACATTCAGCGTGCAAGGCCCTACAAAAGAAGCTTCCATAATGTGTGGTGGATCACACAGGTAAGCTGACGTAACTCCACATAAATTCTGAATTACAGCCTATTTATCATCATGGCTATGAAGCCATGAATGGAGCATAGGGATCTATTGTCAGAACATTAGGGGCCTGTTAACAGATGGTAGCTAGTTGCATTTTAAGGACGACAAGGCAATCCAGCTCTTTCTGTGAAAAAAAATATATATTAGTTTAAGGACAAGATGATTTTCTGAGGCATGAAACCCTAGCTTTGTTAGCTGTTGTTTTCACTTTGTGATCAACTATAAACCAGGGAAGACATGCTACTGTTATTTGGAAGCAGTGAGCAGAAACGTAAACGTGACTGATGGTTTGTATTCATCTCCAAGTGAAGAGAGACATTCATGTGCCAGATTACTTTAAAACTCCTCACATCACAAGGCACAGCTTGTTGTAGAAATAGCAACAGAAGTTATAGGAGCCTGTACTGAAAATATCAAAGTTGAACGCCGTGAAGAGGAAGAATTTGTTGCAGATCCTTGCATAAAGAGTTATGAAGCTACAAAGCCAGAGAGGTGTGAACTTTCCATTTTGATTTTCTTATTGGTCGCTACTGCCAACTCACGCAGCAGCAACCAGTAAGAAACCATGACTCTTGCTGAACAGAATCATGGTTACAGTGATGTACAAATAAATAACAAGTGAGATAACACCTTATGAGAAACTCCTCAAGATGGATACAAAATGGAAAGGAAACAAAATTAGCTTTGTACTACAAAGGTACTTTACATCACCCTGGAAAAGGGCAGGAAAATCTGTTGAGAAAAGGGAGGGGGCTACAGCCCCCATTATCGATACAAGTCTTATAGGGGAAGTAGCTGTACCATTAGACAGCCTCTTCCCCGCCCCATCATCATCTTGACTGACTCTCTAGTGACATAGGGAACAAGAACCAGAAAGTGCTAATCAACTATAAAACCAGTTATTTTTAGGCCCTTTCTCAGTATCGGGCAGTAAGCTGAAATTCACACGAAAAAGTAGAGCTCTGCTATTTTAGAGGCTAATTATTAACAAAAATAACCAGAGTATTCTATCTGTTCGAATTATTTTCTTAAATTAGCAGAAAAGTTAATGGAAGCCCTCCTCTGCTTAGCAAATTTCTAATGCACCGATCCCTGAAAGTCACTTTGCATCTGATATCCTACTCATTCTCTTTGCCTCTCACTGAGCTTCAGATGTTTCACAACAGGTCTAGGAAGGCATTACATTCTGTAGGCTTTGCTGAGCTTTAGGATGTGAGAGGAGAAAAAAAATTCCAGTTGATCACCTACTCCATGTCCTAGCCAAACTTTTGATCAGTGTAGTTTCAGATGTAGTTCAGCTCTAGAGGAGGTCTCTGCCTAAGAAGTACCCAGGTTTAGCCATTACTGCTTTTTAACCTCTGCAGGATAGGTTAGGACAGTGTCCTGGTTTGAGGTAAAACAGGACCAATTTTGTTCAGTAACTTTGCTTCTTAGCTAGGTCTCTTCTAACTACTGAAATTAACAGCATGTTGCGCAGGCAATGTTCGCACTCAGAGTGATAAGACCTACGTTTATAGTTGATACCAAGGCATGGTATGCAGAGAGGCTCTTGCTTATACTTATTGCTGTAACACCCAAGGCCAAACAACTTTGTTATTTGCCCCGTTGCAGGGTCAGAAGCGGAAAAGCGTAGTGGGGTCCCACCTGCAGGGAGGAGCGAACAGGACAGGTGACCCAAAACTGACCAACAGGGTATTCCATCCCATCTGCCTCATGCTCAGTATAAAAGCTGAGGGATCAAAGGGTCAGCTCTCACTCTCTTTCTTCAGTAGCCGATGTCTGAAGAGGACTCTGTCGGTCCAGCTGCCTTTGATCCCGATCCTGAATGCAGATCTGAAATCCAGTTCCCGTCCGTCACTGAGTCCACTCTGGGACTCCCCCAGTGCCAGCCAGTGATGCGATCGTCATCCTGGGAGCTTGATACGGTTTTGTATATATTTCATTATTTCCTTTTTATTTTATTATTAGTATTTCATTAAAGTAGTTTAGTTCCTTTTAAACTCATGTCTCTTTTTCCCTACTCTGCCCCTCTCTTTGAAGACGGGTAGAAGGAAGCATCTGTCGGTCCCGTCTGGGGTCCCCCAAATCCCCAATAGCCGATTTGGCCTAAACCACGACAGACAGAAAGGAGAACAAGACTGAGAAATGGCTGTTCCTGAGCTGAAGTGCCAGAGATAATCAGCACACTGATTTACAGCTTCAGAACTACCAGCAAACAGGCACCAAGGAAGTTCAGGAAGACACTTCCCCTCAAGATTTACAATGAACAGTGTATCTTCTCTTCCCTCTCCAGGCTTACCTTGGAGTGAGAATGTATGAATTTTATACTGAATGGTTTCAGGTTAGTTAAAATAGCACAGTCTACCTTGAACCACATCCATTCCTATTCAGTAAGGGGCTGTCTTCATCCTGGCTTTTGCTGTTAGCATTTGCCTTCCCTTTCTTGCTGTTGCCATTTTCATAAGGGGTTGGGTGTTTTGTCTCAGCACTTCCATTGGTGCTGATTCGTAAGGCAGCACGTGTTATTGTGTGCTGAGAGCGGGTGCACGCTTGGCTAAGACTGAATGGAAATCCTTGCCTGATTTATGGACACAATGTAGAATGCTTTGTCCGCAAAATCCAACCTTTGACTGTCCTGACAGTTGTCTGTGCCTCTTTGCAACAAGCAACTGCTACTTGCACTGCACAGCGTCAGCTGAAGCTGAATCCTTCCTGCAGGTCTCAGGCACGCAAGGGCAGCCTGCATTCTGCTACCCCATTTCTGCAGTCTCCACACACCCTTTCATGCTTTTCTGTTGACATCCTGTGTGGGTCCTCATTCCTCCTTCTTCGTGTGAAAAGCTTTGGCTCTGCCCAGTGCATTCACAAGAGCACATGGGCAACAAGACTTGCAGGTACGTGCATGAGAGGTTCATCTTTCCCTTTACTTATGCAGTGACAGAGAAGTAATTCCAATGATTGCTGGAGAACCGCTAGACTGCAGAAGTGTCTTCGCTTAGAAGAACTGTAGAGCAAAAAGGAAATTACTAGAGACAACATGAGCAGAAAATGTAACTGACAGTAGGAAGGTCTGTAGAACTAGGCTTCTGTTCAAATTAGTCTTGCACTGATGCTGGGTAAATAGGCTGATTACCATGAAGACCGATGTTCTCTGATTAAAGTGATTCTGACCTGTGATTTTCACGGATTCATGTCACTTCGCTTAACCTGAAAAGCTTAGAGAGTGAATCTCAGCTTTACAAGGGTTTTTACTATTCACAGTTGTGAAGAAACCTTGAAAACACTGAGTCAAAGTTTCCTGGTACTGAAAGGCCTACAAAAGGAACGCATTGACGCAAATCCAGTGTCTTTTTTTAGCCAGTCTTATCAACTTTCCATGTACAAGGTTGGCATTATTGTTCTTTAGCCACAGTATGGGCACAGCTTGATGTACAGCAACGCAAAATTCTTTACTGCACCAACCCCATCTGTGTCTCAGTGGTGGAACAGGCCTTCAGTTTCTCTTGCCTTTTGACGTGGTGGTAGATGGGGCAAAAAAAAAAAAAAAATCTATCAAAATCTGTGCATTGTCTAAGATAACTGTGAGTCAAAGGATAGGACTGAAAGTTTTGCTTGCTATTTTTCTGAACATTAACATGACTTAAGAAGCAGGAAAAAAAAACCAACAAAAACCAACAGAAGAGAGAAAAATAATAGAAGCAAAAATAGTGTTTCCCTACAGCCTGCTACTGGCCATGTCACTGAATTCAGATCTGCCAGACCTGATTTATCTTGTTCATGAATCTCAGGACCACAAGAATAGCATTTGGCTCACTCCCGTACTACTCATACCTCATTCCCAAGAAAGAAACCTCTTTCCCAGTCTGTCTAGTGGTGATTGTTGGAAGCTACAATAAATTAACATGGAGAGTGGGAGAAGATTCAAGGTGATTCAAGGTTTTGTTGATGTGGAAGAGTGCTTTTGCATTCCTTTTTGGAACATATCAAGCTTCTTGGGATCCTGTTTCTTTAAATATTTCTCCTGTTCATGCTATGATTGGCAGCTGAGTGGGACAGAGGAGAAGAAGCATCAGCTCTCACTTCTGAACTGGCTGCACATTTAGAATTAATGGGGAGGGAGAGCTTTCTGACAGGAAGAAGATTCTGAAAATGTGAAAAATACAGAATAAGTTGATTTTCCATAGGACTATGACCCAGGGGCATATGTTTTCAGGACTGTCATACAAATGAAAAAACCCTGTGTTTGGCCTGTTAATATTACTGAAGGTTGGCAGCTGAGCCACTCTAGGCTCTGTCTATGATCAACAGAAAGAAAGAGGCCTCTTTAAAGTATGATTCAGGTTTGAGATGGGCAAAGTTAACATTAAGAGGTGTCTGTCTCTGCTGATTAGGACAAGTAGGCCACCACCTCAGACACCTTGTTAAAGCATTTGAACGTATGTGAGCAGAATCCAGATCCTAGTTCACCCATTTAAAGTGAAATAATAACAACAGCACATAATAAAGATTTGTTGATCCAATGATAGAGAACATCACTGGACCCTAACGAATGAGTGGTGCATATTTGTTAAAATAGTGTGGGAAAATTGTGGAAGATTGGCGAGGAGGATTGTAAACACGCTCAAGTGACTCATACCTGGGGTGCTGGACAACACGTATATCACACTAATTGCTGTTCAGCCTTGTGTGCTCGCAAGTAGAACATCTGCACTTAGATAATGTACGTCTGGGATGGACTCAGGGAGACCTTATCTAGCATACATGAGATCACTGCCTTGTTGTTGAAGAATATCAAACCAAAGTGGAAAACTACACCTGTTTGAACCCTTGAAAAGCAGGCAAGAACAGCAAGTCGGAGCTCACACACTCCTGCTAACAAGGGCTTTCTCCTACTCTGCGGTGCCTGCATGCCCTGCTCATGTCCCTCTGCCCGGGTGTTGCTTCGGGGATTCCCCGATTTGCGAGGTATTGAGATTAAATTTGTTCTTTGTCTTTCATCCATGGTTTTGTGGTTGTTCCTGCATCCTGCCCAAGTTGGCTCACACAAATAGCATGGAAAACAAGTTACTGTCATCAAGAAGATCCCGAAAGAGTGACTTGAATAACTCTTGAACCTCTTCAGGAACTTGAACATTACAAAAGGCTTGTAAAAATGGGTTTTCTTGAGACGCTGAATCACTGCAGCTAAAACCATTCAGCACCAAATTAAAACCAGTGCTTATTTTTCTCCTTTTACTGACAACGTAGTAATTTTCAGCACAATTATGAAGCATGATGCAAGTCAGAGGAATGCACTGTTCTGCCACTAGCAGCATGACTGACACAAATTGTATAACACAAGCAATAAGGTTTCTTTTGAAGACCACACCATGAAGAAAGATCTAAATCATTAAAAGACGAACGAAGAACAAAAGAAAGTGACAACAGCATCCCCCCTACCTCCTTAAAAAGGTCCAAATAAATAATACCATCTTCATTCTACCTAGGATTTCTCACTATAAACAGATGATTAAGTAGGAATTTAATCTTAAATTGGTGTCAGAGATCGTGAAGTCATATCCAGCAGTTAAAAGACTTTAATGCAAAGTGATAAAAGCTAAATATAGAATTGTTGGCAAGCACATTAAGTAACTAATTGTCTTGATTTCCTTTATTCTGGATTGTGCAGACTGTACAATCCAGCGAATGTAATAAATCGTTGGACCTTTTCATTTTATTGAGACCTCAGTTCATCAGGTGTAAAAGAAAATAAAGTCAATAGAGATGTGAACATACTCAGCATTTCACAGGACTGAATGTTTGAGGAAATGTTATAGAATGTTACAGATTCCTAAATTTATCAGATTTTTTTAATATCAACCAAGGAAAGAAAAACAATGCAATGCATATATATATATGCATATATATATATAAAAAGATCTTAGATTTCCAATTTTATTTATATCTTGCATTTGACTTCACAGAATCACAGAACAGTTGTGGTTGGAAGGGACCTCTGGAGGTCATCTTGTCCATTCTTCTGTTCAAGCAGGGCCACATCGTGCCAGTTGCCCAGGACTACATCCAGATGGCTTTTGAATATCTCCAAGGAGGGAGTCTCCACAACCTCCCTAGGCAACCTGTGCCAGTGCTCAGTCATCCTCACTGTAAAAAAGTATTTCCTGATGTTCAGATGGAACCTCCTGTGTTTCATTTTGTACCCTTTGCCTCTTGTTCTGTCACTGGGCACCACAGAAAGGAGCCCAGCTCCATCCTCTTTGCATCCTCCCTGCAGATATTTATATACATTAATAAGATGCCCCTGAGCCTTCTCTTCTCTAGGCTACACATTCCAAGCTCTCTCAGCCTTCCCTCATAGGAGAGATGTCAGTGTCTTCTGTGTGTGTGTCTGTGTGTGTGTGTGTGTGTGTCTCTGGGATACATGTGCAGCCTTGTCACTGGTTGAACCTGCAAACAGGAAAGTCTCAGCCACATCCCTTAGCCTGGGCAGAGGTCCTGGGTCCCCAGGGCACCAGGCTGGACTCCAGTGGCCGGGCAGGAGAGGTCCTGGGCCGGAGGAGGTGGACCAAGCTTCTTACACCACTTAACAGTATGTATGCAGAGAAAATATTCAGAAATTTACACCTGTGGTTTTCAGAAGTACCCATTCAGCTCAGTGTCTTCCTAGCTGCTGCATCCCGCTCTCTGTAGCTTCCAACCTCTCCTCGCAGAGGTTCAGCAGTGTGATTCAATGATCAACTGCCCAGATGTGTGACCCTGGCTCGGGGACATGAGAAAAGTCCTAAATTGTACGAGAGAGTTTTGACAAAGCCATGTAGAGAGTATAGAGCCATGAAAGATAAAATAAGGTGAAACGCAAACTTAAAGTTCAAGGATTCAGGAAGAAAAACAACACCACGAAGAGATATAACATACTAAGGGAGTCTGAAGAGGGCAACAGCAACATGAAGTATGATCACGAAGCAAAATGAAACAACAGGAACATTCCCAGCAGCAGCAGAATCTGACCCTTCACCACCTGCTTCATGATTACCTGGCCAGCAAAGACTCTGTGTGTCTTGTGTTGGGAATGAGAAGCATATCAGTGCTTTGCCTAATAACTTGTTGATCCTAACTGCCTTTGGTATTTTAGACAATAAATAATGGTTTTGTTCTTTTGAGATGAATATATTCTGCCCAGAAGAGATTCTCTGGGCATGGGGAAAGCTGCTTGAACAGAGTGACTCGGAGGGAATGATAGTAATAGTGCCTAAATGTCTGAAGAGGTTTTGTAGAAAAAATAGTTTGGGAACCAGACTTTTACATATTTCTCAATGTATTCATACTGGCAAAATTGTTCAAATCAATGACCTCTGTGAGAGTAACTAAACTGTATTTTATGGATTTTCATTGAGTTGTTTTGACTTGCAAATGTGCTGTCTTACTCTCTGACCTCTAAGATGTGTAGGTGTTACAGAATTTAGGCAAACAAGACCAGACACATTTAACTGCTGAATCAAAGGTGTGAATGCTTGGAAGTGATCTAAATTGAAACAGACAAATATTTTTAAATGCTGGCTTTCTGAATTGGGAGTTTGTATTTCTAACAGCCCATCAAGCTAGTTGAATTTAACCTTACTTTAGAGCTTTGTTAGCACTATACCAGAAATACGAGCTTGTGATTTCAACTTGAAATGGAAGGCCATATATTCCTGTAATTCTCCACAACTAAACTGAATTTTGAGAGAACACCAATACAGAGGAATATAGGGGACATAAAAGATGTTATTGAATGAAAAGTTAGGACTTTTCTGTGTGTCCTGGTTTCAGTTGGGATAGAGTCAATTTTCTTCCCAGTAGCTGCTGTGTTTTGGATTTAGTATGAGAATTATGTTGATAACACATACTGTTTTAGTTGTTGCTAAGTAATGTTTACAGTAAGTCAAGGACTTTTTCAGCTTGCCATAGAAGCTGAGAGGGAGCATATACAGGTCAAGCTGGCCAAAAGAATATTCTATATCATAGGTGACATGCTCAATATATAAATAGGCGCTGGCCCCGGGGCAGAAATCCGCAATCACTGCTTGGGACGGGCTGGGCAACCGATCCTCAAGCGGCAACAATGATTTCTGTTGCATCACTTTATTTATATATTTTTTTACCATTACTATCATTATTAGTTTTTCTTTTCCATTACTGATCTATTAAAATGTCTTTATCTCAACACAAGTTTTTTTTGTTTGTTACTTTTTCCCCCCTCCTTTTAACCCTCTTATCCCAACCTGACTGGGGGCGGAGGGGCGTGAGCAAGCGGCTGCGTGGTCCTACTTGCCGGCTAGACACTGTGAAACTGCCTTTTTAAACACAGAGTTTCTCTGTCAATGGATTTATATATATAACAACATTTTATGTGATATAAGACTTTAACCAGGTTTTATCATTTTACAGTATATGAACCACATTGGCACAGTAGAGTCTTCTCTGACATAGTTCTAATAACATAGACAACCTTGGTGCACAAAGAAATGAAAGCACAGCAAAATATGCAGTTTGAATTTATGTAAATACCAAACATTGTGTGTAGATGTATAAAGACACATATACATAAGTGATTTTGTAAGCAAGCATATTAACGTAGCTTTAAGGAACTGCATACTTTCCTGGGTGGCTGAAATGACAAATGATCCCAATGTTAAGGCACTTATTGAATTATTAAAAAGCATAGTCTTGCTCAGTCAGAACTAGTGTTGTGTATTGCATTTGCCCCTATTATCTCCCTGTTTACAAGCTGCAAAAGGGTGAATTGATCACTCTCCTGATGGCCTCCTGCTACCTCCACCTACAGTTCCTTGACTCCTGATGTTTGTTGAGTCCAACAACAGGACAATGAAGCGCAACAAGAAAATATTCTGCAAGTACATAGGCACCAAAAGGGAGACTAGGGGAAATGTGGGCCGATTGCCAAATGGGGCGAGGGCTCTGGTGACAAAGGATGTAGCCAAGGCCAAAGGTACTCAGTGTGTTCTTCATCTTGGTCTTTATTGGTAAGACCAGTCTTCAGGAGTCACAGTGTGATTCTGTGACTTTTTGACAGTAAATTTAAGTATCTATTTCTGCTGTTCCTGCTTTTATAGAAATAAGCAGCTTCTCTGGATGTTGACTGTGTTTCCCTGTCTTTCCTTCCTTCCTGCCTTCCTCCCTCCTCTTTCTTCCTTAGCTTTTCCCTTCCTTTTCACCCTCCCTCCCTGCCTGCCTGCCTGCCTCCCTCCCTTCTTCCCTCTGTGCCCACCTGCCTACCCACTTTCCTGCCTGCATTTCTTCCCTCCTTCCTTTTCTTTTCCACAGTCACAAAGTGATTGCATTATGACCTTTGACCTCCAGTAAATTTACAAGTCACACTCTGTTTCATGACTAAATGTAGTATTTTCCAGAACACAGCTTTTACTTAAGGGCAATTTCACATTTGCCACTTCTAATGCCAGAAATCTGAGAGACCATCAGACTTACACAGAGCGGAAAAGGATTTAGCTGAAATTTAGTCTGCAACATACTTTCTTGCACAATAAAATATGTTCCCTTTTTTGTCTTCTCTGTCCAATAACTGTTCCTGTACCTCAGTTTTATTGTTTCACATCCTTGGTCTGCTGCAGGTTTGCAGAGGACCTAGTGGGTTATATCAAAGCCAATGGAACTGAAAGGGTAATGATGGCCCACACCTTTTTTTAAGGCTCAACAATACAATACGCAGAGCACCCCTAACAATTGTTGAACACCCCCTGCTGCCTGTAAATTCAGCTACTCCCAATTAAGTTTTAAACACCGTGACTCTAAGGAGGCAACTATATTATGATGTGGCTAACACTATCTCATTTGAGTTCCTTCTGAAACAGCTGTTCCAGCTGTACAGTTACACAAGCTGCAAATTGTGGGTAAGAAGCAGTGCTGCTTTTCAGATTTGACTGCTCTCTTTCTAAGGGAAATAAGAAAGAAGAGACTAACCCAAAATTCAAAATTAAAACATGCCTGATATGCGCTGGGCTCACTCACAAAGGATTTCTGCAGATTAGACTTTATTGACACTACCTGGCCATGTGCATTTAATCAGCTAGTCTTCTGCTAGAAAGCTCTTTCAGTTAATGTTCTTCTGTTCCACTCTCACAACATTTCTGCAGAGTTCTTAGTTAAAAGGAGGTAAGCAAGGTGCTATATAATACAATGGTCATAGGCCTGGGAAGATGATCTGTAAGAAGAGATTACTCTGTGCTGAATTTGCTGTATTTGTGGAAAAGGGGGCGAAGGGACAATCTAATAGCAGCCTGCAAGTACTTGAAAGAAAGTTAAAAAGAAAATGGAGGCAAGCTCTTCTCAATGGCAGTAGATGAGACAACGAAGTACAAAGGTCACAAGTTGCTGTTTGGGAGGTCCAGACAGGACAATAAGAAAAACTTTTTCACTGAGAGGCCTGTGCAGCACTGGAAGGTTGCCTACAGAGGCAGTGCAATCTCTGTGCTCTGAGATTTTCAAGGCTTGGCTAGAGACAGCAATGGCAAATGTGATCTAATGCTGGTGACTGTTCTACACTGAGTGTAACGTTGCATGAGATGTTCTATAGATGTTCTTTCTAACCAACACTTCTTCAATGTTTCTGCAATGACACTGAGCGTGATCCTTATTTATAAAGGACTTGGTGGTGTTACCCCAATATATCCTGATGTAACTGAGATTAGAGTTTAAAAAAAAAAGTACGTATGCTGTACTTCAGACAGGGTAATGTCTCATATAGGGCACAATGATGAGGTCTTCAAGTAGTTTAGAAGGAGTTATGGGAATGGTTAATTACTTCCCTATTTGTGACTTAGGAAAAGCAAATCAGTACCTCGTCTTTATCCCAAGCTGGCGTCAAGGTTCAGGGCAACGGACTGATGAATACCACAGGGATACATCTAGAAACGGAAATGGATAGCAGGGTCTCCTCTCCTCCTTTCTAAGTGAGAAATTAAGGTTCACAACACAAATAAGTTTGGACTGGTGGATTGTTGTTGGAAGGCCCTAAGTTGATCACATGTTATTCTGGGCTCTGATACTGGGTTTGAGCTTTCCGGTGGTATTAGAAGCAATGAAACATAAGCTGTATGGCCAGAAAAGGACAAGGACAGAAGAACTGCTAGGCCACAGGTCACCCCAAGTGTGCACTGTGGGCACTGAAAGAACACTTCCACACTAATCCTTGGAGACCACCATATATCACTGCTTCCCAACCAGTATATGTTTCCTTTTGTTGTACTGTTACAAGGGAAATGCTACTTTTTCTTTTAAAAAGGGGAGGGGGAACTGTGACAGAATGGTTCAGATATACTTGAATCCTTGTATGGGACAAGAAGAGCACTAGGAGCTTTAGGGTATGGTCCAGACCAAATAGTATGCTGAATGTAAAGCTTGCCACCCGCACTATGATGAAGAGCTTGTAAGAAATAAATAAAGCCATCATCCTTCATCTTTCTACACCTCTTAAACCTCAATTTAAAACTGAAATACTAACAGTGAAATAGTGCCGATCCTCTCACAGTCACTGCAAAGTGAGAAAGTTGTCTCAGCTCCCATGCAACAGCTTGAAAGCAACACCATGCCAAGAGACTCCATGGAGCCAGTCAGCACCTGTTCAAGAGCACAGGAGAGAGCCAGGTAGGCTGTGATTAGTCAGCAATTGCTCCATTCCGGCATGGTGAACACACCCTTGTGGCCATCAACTCAGCCACTTAGTGGGCAATCTCCTCTTTGCTTCCTTGAGAGGAGGGCTTCTTGTTTCTGTCGTTTACAGGCTATTCCCAAAGAAGGAAGAAAATTATGGAAAGGACAATCCCATTTTATCCTAAACTCTAGATCAAAATAAAGCGAGCATTAAGGTAGTGAGCAGGCCGGCAGGCAGCAGGATTCCACAGAGGTAGGAGCAACCAGTTTCATCATTCACCCCCTTTAGCTGCTCATCACCTGATCTGTCAACAGACTAAACTTTCTTGCAAACTCAGAAAGGCTGAGGCAAAATCTTACGAAAAGATTAGGCTCAATGCTTTTTTACCTTTATGTATTTCTCTGCTCTGCCTGTACCAGTAAGGACACAAGGCTTCATCTTTCACCATTAGGCTGTGGGTGAAGCTCTGGAAGGCACGTGAGTCAGTCTTGCTAAGCTCACTTTCAGTGTGGACGTAGAACAACTATAAAGGCGGTCATCTACAGAATTTCTTCCACTCTTCTCTCAAGAATTTGGTGCTTTTCACAGACTGAGGTTGGAAAAAAGTTATTACTTCTGTGCAAAGTGCTCACTGGCAGGGAAACTCTCTTTCGGCATTGCCACAATGACACAATATGGTCTGGCCCATAATGTCACCAAGATGAACCATACCCTGTCTAAAAAAGGCTAGTCTTCTTGACACTAAAGTGCTGTTCACTAGAACAACCCTATGCTGGCAGAAGATGATCCACGCTAAGATACCTTTATCTTGAAACTCTGCTTTGAGTGATTGCTGTTATTCTTTATTTAAGCATAAATGGGTTTTGATCGTATTTATATTATGAATGCCAACCAAAAGTTGTTTCTTCAACGGGGCCAAAATATTATGGTCAATGTCTTGAGTTTTTAGCATTAAATTTGACAAAGTATTGGAATGCATTTAACTACACTGAGCTCTTCAGCTGAGCTAAATTAATGTTCTGCACAGCTGAAGTTCGTAGGAGAAGATGGCTTAGAGCCTTATTTCCCCTCCCCCACTCCAGAGTTGGCTAGAAACCAAAAAAGCCCCCATGACTATATTAGAACTGCCTTGTTACTAGCCTAAGTAGTCCTAGTAGGAGCATTGTACAGGATCAAAATGTGGTGAAGTGGAATACTCCCTGCTTTAACTCAGAGTTGCCTCTGCAGCCCTTGGGGATTTGACTGCACCCACAGTGAAAGATTTTTCACTGACATCATGGGTCAGCTTTCTGACTGCCTTGTCAGCAGCACAAAACATCTAGAGCACAGGCACTGGTCTGCTCTCTGTAGCTCACCTATACTACTGGCACACACCAGCTACCACAACTTTTCCCATTCAAAGTTACATGACACAGGCATGTGGCATACCATTCTGGGAGCTTGAAATGTATGTCCTAAGCTGCTTCTTCAGCCAGCTGTCTGACACCATGCCACATCTGTCATGACTTCTGTTAGCGTAAGAATTACACCGCACAGCAGCACTATGTCTCTCTTGGGTAAACATCACCCACTGATTAATATTCATTCATACATGGTGTTCTAAGAAATTTCATAACATCAATCTTCTACAGCACCTTTCACCAATAAATCACAGGATTCAACAGTATGAATGGGAAAGCTCAGAGGGATTAAATTGTATCTCCAAGATCATCCAGTGTAATAGCCAGGAACAAAACTTAACATTTACTGAATAAATTCAGTCCACTCACCTCTGTTAGGCACACTCTTGCTCTGCTTCTCTTCATTTGTACTTTGATAACTTATCAAGGAGAAAACCCTCTTCCTACTCATGAATCACAAACAGGAGCTCATGATTTCAAGAGATTTTATAATCTCTTCCCCCCTCAGTAGCGGTATGGCTGGATTTCATACAGATAGGAGGACACTGTAATCTCCCCACTTCTGAAAACAGAGCAGTTATTTTCACAGACCTGCATCTCATGATACTGCGCTGGTTATATTCACCTCTAAGGGGAAGGCATGTCTATTACACCTGTTACCCTAAATGTTCAAAAGAATTTTTTTTCTAACCAAAACCCAAGGTTTGTATAATAGGACATTCAGTGAGGACTCTATTTTACTATCATTAATAAATCACCTAATGTCTGTATTCTTAGCAGTGAAACGGGCATCATTGCTCTCTACAGACACTGTGAAGACTTCAGCGTAAGAATTGCCTTTATGAAGTTGTTATGCCCTTGCATTTGCACAAAAGCAGCCCTGTTTCAGCTTCTAGAATTGTTTCAGTCAAAGGTTAACCTGTTAGGTGTAGATGTATGTGTCTGTTGGATGTGCACACAGACCCTGGCACTTTGTGCTATTCCCTTCATGTGGCATAGGCTCACAAGCTACATTAAGGCACACTACTTCTGAAATCTCACTTCTTTCAATTTGTTTCCCATCGCTGATACCATGCCTACTATTAATACGGCTTCCATTCAATACATTTAAAATAAAAAGACCCAGAAACCCAAAACTACAGCAGGTCAGCACCATGAATTTTGCAAAATCTTTGTGCATATGTTTTGCAAAGAAAAATTTCTCCTTCACTTTAATTATTTGCAGAGAATTCAATGCTGGATCTGTTATTTATGCAAACAGTCCGGTTTTATTTAGGCAAGTCTTCTTTCCTGACTTACATAGAGAGGATATTTTTATATCTTGAGGAGAGATTCTACAGCTCTTGTTCCAATGGAACTTCTTTTGAAGTTCATGGAATGGCCAAGGGGAAAAGATTTTCTGAATCTTTTTTTCCCTGCGCACACCAAAACAAGGATCCAAAACCATTCTAGTAAGCTTTCTATTGGTGGGACCCTTATGGCCTTCAGGGAGCCTCTAAATAGAAAAGACTTACAGTTTTATTCCCCTGGACTTTTATTTTTATACCAAGCACTGTGTATTCTCAGGCTGCTATAAACACATACAAAAACCCACTGGTTCCACCTCAACTCTGGCAGACAGACTGGTATCAGGCTGTTATCAGTACAATAAAATTACAAAACTATTCTGAGCCTGATCCAACAGCGCCTGTAGCAACACTCCCATGCACTTAACGATGTTTTGTATCGAGATATGAGGCTACGGGGATATTGGTAATGTCAATGTCTGTACAATCTGGTACCATGAAAGCACGCTTCTGGAAGCTTCCTGTTAACACCAGGTATCCTCCTTGGCTGGAAAGTTACACTAGTGAGCGATTGCTTTTCTACTCTCTTGTATTCTTGTTTGAGGAAACAGTATTGTCTTACTGTAGCTTTGGTTTTCCCTTGGCTGTATTTGTTGCCATCATCTCTTTTAAGTCCTTTAGGCTAATTGGCTAGCACTATGGTCATCAGAGGGTAGTTAAGGGAAGAAAAAGTGTCTCATGCAGTGTCTATGTTTCTTTATCTTAATGTATTTTCTTAAACCGTCCTACTACTGAAACAGTATACTGCCATATTTGATCAAAAGTTTGAGTAACGCTCTTAGTTGTGGTAGATTTAAAAAAAATAATTAAAAATTTACTATGAAGCTGCAATGTAAGTAATTGGCTCAAGTCAATCTGAGTAAGAACCAGAAGGTTTTTGGAATGATTTGGAAGAGGGACATTTTGACCATTTGTTAAATGTTTTCACTCTTCATCTCTCTCTCATGATAGCTGACATTTTTTACATCACGCCTATCACCAGGGCATTCAGAAATGTAGTGAGTATCAAATCATGCCTATTGCTGATGCCCCATTGGTTTCAAATGAAGCAAATTCATACCAATTCCCAATTTTCTCTCATACTGTGATAAGTCCAAAAGTGAGATGCTTTTTCCTATACTTCTGCTACAGAACATTTGGTAACTTCAGGAGAAAGTTAAAGAAATACAGGTTTCAAGGTCACACTGGGATCATATGACTTTGCTAAATATAGATGCGAAAACTGACAAGTGAAAGAGCTTCAAAGGTCTTGGCATATTTTGCTTGATGCACTAAGTCTGAACATCACCAATATGAAAATTAATAAAATAGAAAATATCTTGGCAGGTGTTATGAATGTATCTCTTCTGATTTGCTTAAGGTACAAACACAGCAGGATATGCCTAATCTGCAATTTTCACTCTCATTTCACAAATCTGGCATTGATGGATAGTCTGAGGAGAGGAAGCACAGCATTTTAATATTCTCCTAACCTGTAGGCAGCATTGGAATGAAACTGTCGTCAAGAAAGCCTCGGCCATAAAATGACATTGCAGTGTGCGTAGCATTGCACAAGCAGAAAGACAAAGGCGGTTAAACAACAAAAAATGTGCTCATAGTGAATTGAAATAGAATAGGAATAGTTAAAGAGCTCCTTTCACCTATCTTCCCTGTCTAAAGAGAACTGCCATTGAAAAATGGCCTGGGAAGGAACTGGCTGTGCTCGTACATTTCTCCTTGCGATGCTGCCCAGGATCCTGGGACCTTTAATGCAATATGTGCTGTTAGTACCATGACAGTTTACAGATGTGCAGCCAAACTTCTTGCTATTTATAGAAGCCTCTTCCGCAAACACTGCTCCATGGGCTTGTAACGCAGCAGCAGGCACGTTCTTTGATTCAGTGCTCACATCCCATTCATTTAAGAAAATTCCGCTCGTCACCTGGCGCGGCAGAGGCGGCATATTTGTGAAGGTCAAGCAGAGCGCGCACTATTAGGAGGAGAAACATGGCATTCATGAGGGAGCAGAACACCTAGTGGGAGTACTATCTGAAGGAGACATTTAAAGAATAACGGAGGAAAGTCATGGGCTCGCTCGCACTGAAGCGGTGCTTTTGTTCTTTATTACCCCTGCGGGGCAACCGGGGGGAGAGTCAGCGCCGCCCGTGCAAAGCCGCTGAAGTCGGTTGGGGTGCGATGTCCCCCGGGGGTCTGTACACGGCTGTGCGGCGTGTCGCTTACCCCGTGTGTTAAGTGCTCAGTCAGAGCGGTAGGCACAGCCTATTTATAGAAACGGGGAGTTTGGCACACACTTGCACTTTCGCCCGTCTCCTCCTCACATGCTCCCACAGACGCCGGGATTGCATCCTGCATCCCTGTGCTTTTCCACGTCCGAGACCTTGCACCCTGCTCTCTTCCCTGGGAAGTCTCAGCGGGGTCAAGACAGCCCCAGACAAGTAAACTCCACCCCAGCGTTGCTGAGATGGGAAAGGCTGAGGAAACGCGAGGTAACGGGGCAGGGGGGGAGGCGGGTTTCTTGCAGAAAACCCGAGAGCTCGCAGGGTGCCCTCTCGGCCCGAAGGCACCGCAAAGCTGCTCTCGGCGCTGCTCAGGCCCCGCCGGGCGCGGGGGGGGGCGGGATGCTCCTCCTGCCCTCCGCCCCCGCCGCGGGGAGCTCCGCTCGGTAACATCCAGGATGCTGCAGAGACGCGGATGCTCCTGAAGTGGCCCCAACGACCCCAGCGAGGGCTGCAGGGCGTTCTGCCAGGCGAAGAGCGCTCAGCGCCGGCCAAGGGACTGGCGCAAGAGACCCTCGTTGTCCCTTTCAGCCCCCCTCAGATACGCAAACACCCGCCGCCCTTCCCCCACCGCCGCCAGACCCTCCTCCCCTCCCGGTCCCCCCGTTCCCCGCACGGAGCCTCACCCCCGCCCGGCCCACCCGACTTCTCGGGGAAACAGCCGTCAAGCGGCGGCGGCGGCGGCTTCCGGGAAGCAGCGGGAGCGACGGGAGGGTTCCGCGGGGGTGCGAAGTCTGCCCGGGGGGAAGGAAGGGGGGAAGGAAGGAGGGAAGGGGGGCGGGGGGAAGGGAGATCATGGCAGCAGCGGAGGCAGGGGCTGGCCGCAGGAGCCGGGAAAGTTTATCCGCACTTACTGCTGCTGCTGCCGCTGCTGCCGCTGCTGCCGCTGCTGCTAAGGGATCTGCGCCCGGGGCGGGGGAAGCTCGGGCGCCGGGCTCTTCCTCGCATCCTTACCTCGGTGCTGTCGGCAGCGTTCTCCGCCATTTTCCTCCTCAGGAGCAGGCAGCGGGAGGAGTGTTTCATTCCCATAAGAGCTAGCCAAGGGGTTGGGGCTCGGAGGTTGGTGCTTCGGTTTGTGTTTTCACAGATCTCCAAAGACGGGGGTGCGCCAAAGGACAGGGAGGTGGGGGGGCAAATAATCTGGAAACCGGCAATAAATCAATCAGCTTTGTCCTTTCCGCGTCGTCCACGGGAGTGTTTTGCCTCCTCTTAGCATCGGGAGCTCCTCGGGCACTTTCGAGTCCTCCTCTTTCTCCCCTCTTCTCCACCTCCAGTGAGCTCTTGGGATGGGCAGAGAGAGGCGGCACACGCTCCAGGTTAAACTAAAAGGCTGTCGGGCTGTGAGTCCTCCCCTTCAGAGAAGGCAGTCGGGCTAAACAGGAGAGAAGCACCAGCTAAACTGAACTCGGGCGTGCAGTGACCTGCTGGGCATCTTTGTGTCCTGTGGCTACTCTTCCAGAGGCAAAGGGAGCCAGAGCCAAAGCAACAGGACAAGGAAATCATAGCCCTTTATTTTCCTCCTTTGGGCTTCTTTCTTTCTTTCTTTCTTTCTTTCTCTCAAGGTCCCAGGAAACTTCCTTTAGAGACGGTCACAGAATTTGCCACCCTCTTTCTATGAATGTCTTCTGAAACAGCAATCCCCCCTCCTCCCTCTCCTCTCCCTTCCCTTCCCTTCCGTTCCCTTCCCGCTTCCCACTCCCCTTTCCCTTCCCTCTCCCTACCCCTTCTGCTCTTGGGCAGAGCTTGGTGCCCTTCTCTGGGAATGGCATTCACGTGTCTTTGGTAGAAAAAACATTCCACCAAGCTCCCCCCACCCGTTGCCAACACCCTCGCGCACACCAGCATGCACTCACACGTACGCACACACACATTGTCTCCCTCTCACACAACACGCATGATTCCTTTTCTTCCCCATCCCTCCTCTTCTTTTGAATCAGCAACCCTTTGCTTTGCAAGGACTCTCGGCAAGGTGCTTAGAGGGCAGCCGAAGAAGCCCGCTCCGGCTTCTTTCCTCCGAGTTAAGTAGCAAACCTGCTTTCTTAATATATCTCCTCGGGCATGTGCTCCCGGCTTCTGTTTTACTTGAAGTTTTCGCAGCAGGATCCACGCTCCGTCAGACAGCCGTGAACTCTGGGAATACGGTCCTGATCCGGACGCAGCTGGTGCTGAAAAAGGGGGGGGGTGGGGGAAGGAGGGGGCTGAGGGAAAGGTTTTGCTGGGGAGGGAAGGGGCTAAAGGTGTTTTGAACTTCTTTTTAGCATTTGCCTAATGACATCTTCCTCTGTGGGAGTGCATTGCCACCTTCCCCACACATTCATCGTGCTTTCACTCCTCCGGGCACTTTCTAGTTGTGAGCTGTCAGCTGGGAGGATGAGGTTTACCTCACTGGTGTTGCTGTGGGTAAGGGCGGGAGAGGGGGCGTATTACATAATTAATCCTTCCAACTTCGCTTTCTGCAGCTCCATCTCCAGCCCACTGTTCTCACGTTTCTGTTTTGTTTTTGTATGGAGGAGGTGAGAAAATAATGCCGGTGTGGGGGTGTGTTGCTCGAAGGATTTCAAGGGCCAGAACAGGATTGCTGCTCTCTGAACAGTTTGAAATCGTTTCCTCTGAGGGTGCCAGTGGAGACCTGAAGAAAAGGTTTGAAAGATTGCTTTCGATGCCTATTTTAAGCACGTAGACAGCTCAGGTGCCAGATCAGTAACAGATTATGATAGATCTGGCTTTTGAATTTCTGTCCCCTGCAGCCTATTTTAATATCTTTTAGTTAGAGTTTATCCTCAGCTGACCTCTGGAGTGCTGACATACCGTGAAGTACTGCCAAAGCAGCAGTAGGTCCCTGGGCACACAGGAGGCTGAAATTTTCCTGGGGGTGGGGGAATGGAGGTCGGGAATGTGAATTACAGAGCAGAGAGCAAAAGTATTCTCCTACCCCACGGGGACGAGGAGATGGGGCCAAGAAAATGAAATAAGCAAATTTCTCTCTTTTACTTGAATGACCCTCACAAATTCTTGTTCCGAGGCAGATGAGTAGGTATGCGATAGATTTCAGGGATTTCTAATAAATCGCGTAAAAGTAACCGACCCAGGGAAGCAGAAGGTGTGTGGTATGCTGAAATGTCAAGTGACAATGAGAGTGTGCCACCTAGGGTACAACGGTACCGTATGAGACGGTTTCAAAATAAGAGAGTATGTTATAGACACACATGCCTTCCAGTTTAAGACTAGAGCTCTGTGAGATACTTTGCAGAGCCATTTAAGCATTTGGTTTTTCTCAAGCCTCTGATCTCCTGCTACTCCTTTCAGCTCACATTTATTCTAGCACCTCAAGTTCTTTCATTAGCTCCGCATCACTGCTCATTTTTTCAATAATCACCCACACCGCCTGTGTTTATAGAGTTTTATTTCACACCTTCTAGGCGTGGGGCTCAAACGATGACAGAAGGAGATGCAGGCCCTCGCCTCTTTTCTTTGGGACATTCATAGAGCTCTTGAAGGTCTTTAAACCCTTCAAACATGAGAACCCTAGAGCCATTGCCGCTAGAAGCTGTTTTAGAGTGTTCCAAAGCTACCCTCACAGTCTTGGGTTATGGAACGCTTTCTCATTAAGGACTTCAATTTGTAGGTGGGGGAATAAGGAAACAAAATAATCTGCAAATAAAAATTCAATGTCTCTGCAATCTTTGTCAAAATGTTTTTCTCTGCTATGTTATATCTGGTGGTTAGTGAGTGCATGAAGTTTTAGTCAGCATGCATTTGGGCTAACCTACATAGTTTTAGTGTGTCTTCTCTATTTTCAGGTGATACACACAGCTAAACTTAGCCTAATTAAATCTTTTAAAATAAACCAGTGTTCTATATAGAGAAAAAGAATTTGATTTTTCAAATCTACTCCAGGACATATTTTTCAGTTTTCTCTGACAGCTGGGTCTGTATTTCTGGTACAGCTCAATCACTCTTTAGTTAGCTAAATGAGGCAACAGATTTTCAAAAGCACTCAGCAACTGGCAAAACTGGCAGGCAGAGATGTAAAATATCCTTCCTTCTTCTGCTTCAGATACTGCATGACTTGCCCTGGCACCTATTCTTATCCTCTTCAACCTCTTTGTCAACACAGATGATACCTGACTGCTCATGCTTGAACGTGGTTCTGATGCTTTACAGATACCAGGAAAACCTTTGAGTCTTGTGGTTTCCGGCATAAGGATGAATGTTTTGGTCCTGAACTCCTTTGGAAATCTGCCATGTGGTTGGTGTCCTCGCTCCTCCTTTTATGTTCTCTGTGTCATTGAGGAACCTGCTTTGAAAACACACACTGTTTGTATCCCAAAGGGAAAGTTATTTGTCCTTCAGGACTATTTTTAATCAGTCATGAGTAGAAGTTATTCCTTGCAAGAATCCCTTGGCAATATCAGTTAAGAGGCTGACAGCAGCACGTTTACAGATACAGGAGTCTGTGTGCACACGGATACTTGGAGAGTCCTTCAGTTTGAATATGGGCCTCAGTGCGAGTTCCTGTTGATACTGAAATTCACAGGAACGCTGAACTTGAGGAATATAGCCTTCATACTCTTTAGGGGACAAATTCTGCCCTCAGACAGGGGAATACAAATCCTGCCGATATCTGTGGTTACCTAAGGGTGAAAGTTGGCCTTTGCCACTGAGCTTGGGAACGTATTTCTGATCCCCTGTTTTGTTAGATCTCAAGAAAAAGAGTGCTGTCACGAAGAAAATGTCATAGTAGTAAAAGTGCATATATAAGAAAGCCAGGAGATGTCAAAAGCATCTTCTGAACCTAAATATATCATGCATAATTACGTACATGTGAAGGTCACGAAGTGGTACAAATGGAGTGGAGTGGTGCTGAAGAGAAAATGGAAAGGGAAGCATTTGTTACTTGAGATTTCCAATAATAGCAGCTGTGGTTGAGGCTGCTTTGCTACTTGCTGAGCGTGGCAGTAATACTGTGCTGGCCCTCAGAATATTCAGAGTTATTGCCAGCTTTGTCATTAGCTTGAATGAAATCCAAATGTCTGCAGTTGAGGTGGGATAATCCTGTGCATCAGTACAGACTGAGAAATTGCGAAGCAGTCCTGATAGAAAGCATCTGGTGGGTTATTGGGTGGGGGTGGAGCTAGGGTGAATATGACTCATCATGCTTTCTCACTGCGTAAAAGGCAAACTGTATAGTTGTCTACGTTAAATGGAAAGAGGCCAGTAGAGCAAGAGCAGTATTCCCCAGTCACTCGTTCACAGGTCATAAGGAAGATTAAACCAGGAAATTCCACCTTTCTTAGCGGCTTGCCTCTTGGTGAAAGGAAGAAGACAGGACATAACCAAGCTGGAAAAGACTTCTCCCCATCTGTTTGACCTCAGACTTGAGCAGAAAGACTGGGCATCAGGTGCCTGTCTTCCTTCTTCTTTGTTTAGAAAAGTGGGGAAGGACTTCACACAGAGACTGTGAGGAATCATTTGGCTGTAAATCCACTTCCTAGTTGGGTGAGAAAATACTGTAGCAAAAAAAATCTATTCCTGCTCCAAAATCCTCACCAAATTTTGCTTGTTACCTGATCAAAAGAAGACATGGGGCAGGATCCTTTTGTGGTATCACTTTGCATTGTTCTTTCAAGTTAATAGCACTATATGAATTTATAACAGCTGTGATTTTTGCCCTTTAAGTGAAAAACTGCTGTAACTGATGAGCCAAGGCTAACTAGTTCTCATAATATTTTTTTCTTTTTCCTTTCTTTTCTTCCGCAGTCTTAAGAAATTTACTGGTTTTGAGTGGTGTTTGTTCTTTCCCTGCTATTGAAGGTAATAGAATTGGTAAGAAAGTCACAGTGATTTCCTTGGCCTCAAAACATACCTTATGGTTGGCAATCTCTCCAATCTCTTCGTGCATCTTCTATCCCCACTATGTCTCTGAAAAATGCCAGTAGTTCAAATATTTCTCTTATTTCCTGCAATTCGCCCATGTTCAATCTGAAGTGATCTCTAATTGACACTGTGGATTTAAATGTCTTGTTTTATTTATGCTGTTCCTTCCTGGCCTTTAGCTTTCCTCGTTAACTTCTTTTTCCCATGTATCGTCTTCTTCTTATGCTTCTTCATGAACACTTACGCATTCCAGCCTCTCCTGGGAATCACTGCAGTTTTCCACCATTGATGCTAGGTTTGAGTGAGGAAGGGTAATGGCTAATCTGATCTGAGATACCCACTGCCACAAGCCAAGAATATCATAGAATCATAGAAGGGCTAGAGCTGGAAGGGACCTTAAAGATCATCTAGTTCCAACCCCCCTTCAATGGGCAGGGACACCTCCCACTAGACCAGGATGCTCAAAGTCCCACCCAGCCTGGCCTTGAACACTTCTAGGGATGGAGCATGGACAGCTTCCCTGGGCAACCTGTTCCAGTGTCTCACGACCTTCACAGTAAAGAATTTCTTCCTCATATCTAAGCTAAATGTACCCTCTTTCAGTTTGAAACCATTACCCCTCATCCTGTCACTACACTTCCTGATAAAGAGTCCCTCCCCATCTTTCCACTAGGCTCCCTTTAAGTACTGGAAGGCTGCTCTAAGGTCTCCCGAGGGCCTTCTTTCCTCCAGGCTGAACAACCCCAACTCTCTCAGCCTGTCTTCATAGGAGAGGTGCTCCAGCCCTCTGATCATCTTCGTGGCACTCCTCTGGACTCACTGCAACAGGTCCATTTCCTTTTTATGTTGGGAGTCCCAGAGCTGGATGCGGTGCTCCAAGTGGGGTCTGACGAGAGCAAAGTAGAGGGGAAGAATCACCTGCCTGGAACTGCTGGCCAGACTTCTTTTGATGCAGCCCAGGATGTGGTTGGCTTTGCAGGCCACAAGTGCACACTGTTGGCTCATGTTGAGCATCTCATCAACCAACACTCCCAAGTCGTTCTCCTTAGGGCTGCTCTCAATCCAGCCTTCACCCAGCCTGTATTTGTGCTTGGGATTGCCTCAATCCACGTGCAGGACCTTGCACTTGGCCTTTTAGAATTTCATGAAGTTCACATGGACCCAGGTCTCCAGCCTGTCCAGGTCCCTCTGGGTGGCATCCTTTCCCTCCAGCGTGTCAACTGCACCGCACAGCTTGGTGTCATCGGTAAACTTGCTGAGGGTGCACTCGATCCCACTGTCCATGTTGCCGACAAAGATGTTAAATGGCACCGGTCCCAGTACCGACCCCCGAGGAACGCCACTCATCACTGATCACCACTTGGACATTAAGCCATTGACCGCAAGTCTTTGGGTGCAGCCATCCAGCCAATTCCTTATCCACCAAGTGGTCCATCTGTCAAATCCATGTCTCTCCAATTTAGAGAAAGGATGTCACGTGGGACAGTGTCCAATGCTTTGCACAAATCCAGGTGGATGATGTCAGTTGCTCTTCCCTTATCTACCAACGCTGTAACACCATCACAGAAGACCACCAAATTTGTCCAGCATGTGAGGCCCTTAATGAAGCCATGTTGGCTGTCATCAATCACCTACTTGCTTTTCCATGTGCCTTAGCATGGTTTCCAGGAGGATCTGCTCCATGATCTTGCCAGGCACAAAGGTGAGACTGACCAGTCTGCAGTTCCTTGGGTCTTCCTTTTGTCCCTTATTAAAAATGGGGTTTATGTTTCCCCTTTTCCAGTCAGTGGGAACTTCACCAGACTGCCATGACTTCTCAAATATGATGGATACTGGCTTGGCAACTTCGTCCCCCAGTTCCCTCAGGACCCGCAGATGTATCTCATCAAGTCCTGTGGTCTTGTCCATCTTCAGATTTCAGGTCTCAAACCTGGTCTTCTCCTACAGTGGGCAGTTCCTTATTCTGCCAGTCCCTGCCTTTGCCTTCTCTGACTTGGGCAGTGTGACTAGAGCCCCAGTTGGTGAATACTGAGGCAAAAAAGTCATTGAGTACCTCAGCCTTGTCCATGTCCTGGGTGACCAGGTCTCCTGTTTCCTTCCTGAGTGGGGCCACATTTTCCCTAGTCTTCCTTTTGTCACCGACAGAGAAGACTTTCTTGTTGCCCTTGATGTACCTGGCCAGATATAACTCTATCTGGGCTTTAACTTTCCTCACCTGATCCCTGGCTGCTTGTACGATTTCTCTGTATTTCTCCCAAGCTACCTGGCCTTGCTTCCATCCTCTGTAGGCTTCCTTTTTCTGTTTGAGATCATCCAGGAGCTCCTTGTTCATCCACACAGGCCTCCTGACATTTTTGCCTGACTTCCTCTTTGTTGGGATGCATCACTCCTGAGCTTGGAGGAGGTGATCCTTGAATATTAACCAGCTTTCTTGGGTGCCTCTTCCCCCCACGGCTTTATCCTATGGTACTCTACCAAGCTGATCCCTGAAGAGGCCAAAGTCTGCTCTCCTGAAGTCCAGGGTAGCGAGCTTACTGTGTGCCCTCCTCGTCATCCCAAGGATCTTGAACTCCACCATCTCATGGTCACTATAGCCAAGGCTGCCCTTGAGCTTCACATTCTCCACCAGCCCTTCCTTGTTGATGATAACAAGGTCCAGTATGGCTCCTCTCCTTGTTGGCTCTTCTATTACTTGGAGAAGGAAGTTGTCATCGACTCATTCCAGGGACCTCCTGAGTTTCAGATGCCCTGCTGTGTTATCCCTCCAACAGATACAAGGGTGGTTGAAGTTCCACATGAGTACGAGGGCTTGCAAACATGAGGCTGCTCTTGTCTGTCTACAGAGGTCCTCATCGGCTTGGTCATCCTGGTTGGGTGGCCTGTAGCAGACCCCCACTGTAACATCACCTGTCCCTGCCCTCCATTTAATCCTGACCCACGAGCTCTCAGTCAGTTCCTCATGCATTCCCAGGCAGAGCTCCATGCACTCCAGCTGGTCATTGACACAGAGGGCAACACCCCCTCCTTGTCTCCCCTGCCTGTCCTTCCTGAAGGGCCTGTATCCTTCCATTCCAATACTACAGTCACAGGAGCCATTCCACCATGGCTCTGTGATGCCAGTAAGATCCTAGCCCTGCAGGTGTGTGCACATCTCTAACTCCTCTTGTTTATTGCCCATGCTATGTGTGTTTGCATAGAGACATTTAAGTTGGTCCCTCAATGAAGTTAACGTACTGGCTTGAGTGGCTAGTATTCCT